>OY728142.1:247240735-248440735 GCA_963277665.1 Viscum album
TCAAGATCTCGTATGAATTTTGGAGCATACCTTGCCAATCGAGTGAACAGTTCTTCATAAGCAACCACTGAATCATCCTCCTTCCTCAATTCTAGGAACTTTTTTTCCATCCTAAGACGAACCACCTTAGGAAAATATTTCTCAAGAAACATACCTTTGAATTCGTCCCAGTGAAGATCGTCAATCTCATCACTATCCCTTATATTTTTCACCATCGCCCACCACTGACCAGCTTCACCTTCAAAACGGTAAACAGCAAGACTAACCATTTGATGCTCTGAACACCCCATGAAATCAAAAATCTTCTCCAGTGCTTTAATCCACCCTTCAGCTTGCACAGGGTCAGATGATCATCTGAATGATGGGGGATGATGCCTCATGAAATGTTCCACCACTGACATGTTCCTCTGCGGTTGATCTGGATGATCTCGTGCATGGATACCACCACCATTTATAGCCTGAGTCAACTGTGCCATCACTGCAACAAACTGTTCAGTTCCGATTCCGACCATCTCAGGTTGCTGATTTGGAAGGTTATCTCCCTCCTGATGTCGTCCCAACATAGCTGCTTTGTTTCCTCTACGGAAAAACATTCTGAGCACAGAAATATCTTAGGCGAAGCAACATGGTAATCTATAAATGCTATATTATTTCAATCATATCATAACTTAACTTATAACTTAACCATTTTCTAACTCCTAAAGTTGTCTAAACCGACCTTTGATACCAACTATAAGGCCCCAGCCTTAAACCTTACTTAATATTGAATTAAATGAATAATTCACATTGAGGATCTTTTTAGGTTTAGAGTTTTAGGGAATTAGAACATAACTATTACATCTTAAAAGATTACAAAGTAGACACTTCTACTAAGTCTCCATAAAATAAAAACTCTTAAAAAGAAAGATGTCTAGATTCCATGTTTTAGATAGCATGACATTCCCTTGATCCCATCCTTGACCTTATTCCACTTTATGTCCTGTGAAAAACATTTCGAAAAACTTGGGGTGAGCATAAAAAGCTCAGTAAGGGATACACAAAGAATGAAAACTGTTAGTTTTTCAAAATCAAGTAAACCATGTATACTCTATCAAAGTAATACCTTCACCTTTATGAAGTTGTAAAAAAAACTCTTCACTGAATAAAGTATCATTACTTACATTTTTTTAACCAAAGGATTACCATAAATCCATAAAAAGAACACATAACATTTATAAAGGTAACTTGGGACATAAACATACTTAAGTGGAATAACCATACGGTCGACTTCCACACATATCACTTAATGGAATAGCCATATGGCCAATTTCCATACATACATAATGGAATAGCCATACGGACGACTTCCATACCCAATGCATTGGAGGTTATAACGTAACCACCCGTCCTAGTATTCACGGCACCACCCGTTATATGGTTTATAACGTAACCACCCGTTAAAATGTCCAAGTACCAATATAAAATCATAAAACATAAAACCAATATAAAGGAATGATAAAATTTCCACATTTCAATCACAATATATCATAAATATATTGACATAATAGAGTCCTTTATCAAAACCATTTTCAATACCAAAATACATAAAAGAGTATATGGTATTTATTTTATTTTAAATACATTACGGCTTATTGAGGAAGCCAAAGACCAAATAATACTCGCGGCGGCGGAAAAGGTCGTTGTCGCCACGTATGTTAAAAGAAACATTCCTTTTTGTCATTTTGTAAAACGCTTCGTAGAAAAAGATTCCTTTTGTATAAAAGTAAAAGTTAAAGGTTTTTATACACCGTATAAAAGAAAGTTTTGTATAAAACGAAATATGCCTCAATGAAAGGAGATTGAGACGAAGTCCCTTACCTCAGGTCCGACTTGACTCAATAGTTCTTTAACCTCCTGAATAATAAACTTGAGTTAATTTATACTTGATTAAGAACCCTTTTTAAAGTTCATTATTCCTTTTATATCACTTATTTCCATGTTATAAACATTATGTAACCATTTAAGTTAATAATGTTTGTTTTGTCAATATTTGGTTCTTAAGGCGAAAGTTGACTTCTTACAATTACATGTTGTTCGTGTGGTCAAAAGTTCTTTATATATAGAATGAAATTACTGATTTGGATATCATATATATCATATATATCCAGAATATACATGTATTTATAATATTACATAATCATTTAGAGGTAAAAAATTAAATGCACCGTTCATGGAGACGGTAAGTCGTACGTACGCATGAACGCTACTTTCATTTCTTTGTCATATTAATAGAATTAAAACTAAATGAGAGGTATGTATATTTTAATTCCAGAATTATATTCATCATTTTGATATATAATTAATTATATATATCCATTATATACATGTACTTTTAATATTACATTACATTTGTGGATAAGAAATGAAATGCACTGTTCATGGAGACGGTAAGCCGTACGTACGCATGAACGCTACTTTCATTTCTATCTCATACTTTAATGGAAAGAAATAATAATGATATAGAGGTATATTATAATTCCATTATAACATCATATATAATAACTTTAAATCCATCCTTTACACGTCCCACATATGGCATTAACGATTCACATCACTTTGAGGGGGCGGTAGTCCGCACTTCCTTAAATGAAGATATCGTGTTTACCCATAATGGAAACCATAAAGGTATGCCAAAAATGAAAAATACAGAAGCTTAAAGAAAACATAAACATATTATTTATCATATATAAAAATAGTGACATCATAATGGCCACCCTTGAAGGTGTTAAATGAGTATTGAACAATCATCGTTTCGGGAGGCAGAATTTCGCCATCCACGGAAACCGTATGTTCTTTAACCATTTGATGTAGTTGTGTGAGAGTGTAGCTCAAATAAATATTATAACAACATCCCAGTATATTGAAGATACTGGTTTTGTTACAAAAGAAGTAAATAAAAATAGTTTAGAGGGTTGGAGAAGCAAAATAAAACAAATGAACAAGGGAGAATGAATTACCTTTAAAAGTGTAACTCCCTTTTGATTTGAACCTAAAGGCTTCCTTTGAAAGGATTATGCCCAATGGGAATGACTCTAGGATGAGGAGAGGGATGTGGAGAGAGTAATTGGGCAGGGGTTGGCCGAGCCAAAGGCTTGAGAAGTGTGTGAAATGGGGTAGAGGTGGGGGCCTTTTATAAGAGGAGAGGAGGGGCACTTTTGGAAAGTAAAAACATATTACTTTATTTGAAAATGTGTTTCAGTTTTAAAAGGTCCCACATTGATATAATTCGTGGATAAGGTGATAAGGGTTCGAAATCCACTCATCCAATTGGTTTTGGACATGTGTAGGTTTTAGATTTTTTCATTATCTTTCCATTTTATTTAAATCGTCAAATAATGATGTCATCGCTCCATCATTATTATGTCATATGTAATTTAATTTATTTAATGTCTAAAAATTATAAAAAAAATACTATGATGTAGGAAATCTTTTTAGATTTCCAATGAATATTTATAATCAAAATTTGGACTTGTATAACCCCACTTATTTTAGTAAAACAATTTATGTTAGTGTCATTTTCACTTTAACATTAAATAAAAATATATTAATGTCATTTTCCAACTAAAGTGGCTCTATGGGGTCCCCAAGTTGGCCCATGGCTTGTCTTGGTCGGCCATGACTCACCCAATAGGTGTAGGACAAGTGTCATGGTGTTTCCACATTCTTATAATATCATTTTTACCTTAAACTACACTAATTACCTCTAATCGCGATTAATGAAAAAAAGTTACTATTCACCAAAAAATTATTTTAATCTCATTGAACCACATTTTACTTTTTAATGACAACCATGTATGTCGGATTTTCAAAATTCAATACACATTAGTGGTAAAATTTCATTTAACTGAAAATCAGTTTGCTTGATTACCACTTAGTGGTTTCACTATTCATCAAAAATTGATGTTTTTTCAGAAAATTACCAAAAATTCACCCTAAGCTATATTTGATATTACGAATTCAAAAATGAAGTCTATTTTAAAAAATTAAAAACATATAAGTCATATTAATTAATTTAATAATTAATTCCCGCTGTCAGAGCAAATAGCATGTTTTTATGAAACAATAAGCATCAAAAGATTGACACTAGTTTAAGTCCGATTTCAAAGTGAAATTGATTCCAACGACCACTGTTGAAATTAATGGTAAAAATATTTTCTAATTTCACTTTAAAACCAAATCAAAATATAATATAATCATATAAATCAATTAGATTAAAAAGAGGTTTTGAATTAAAACACAACATTTTAGACTATTCATTAAAAAATGAACTTTATCGGAAAAATACCAAAAAATTACACAAAGTAAAATTTGATGTCCTGATTCTTAATAAGAGTTTTATTTAGTCCAAAAGAATGTATAAGAGTGATCAAAACTATATTTAATGACGGTTCACCATTAAAAGGTGATAAGTGAACCTTTAGTGAAAATTAAAGTATATATGCCTAATATTGAACTCTTTCCGTATTTTAAGCCTTTATCTTTTATTGGGTAAATGTATAAACATTTAAAAACATATCTAATCATATTTTAGTTATTTCTATCCATTCCCGCCAGTAAAACGACTACTTGTTTACTAACATTTAAAATAATATTATTTTATTACTAGTGTGCTATGTAAGTTTCAAAGAAACTCATCGTTGCGTACCGGGTATCGAACATAGCAACCCCTTTAAAATAAAATTAATATTTAATTCGTAAATATTAATAATTTTGAAAATTATTTATTCTTTATTTACCTGGGATGTTACAATGATATTTTTACATTACAAATTCCATGTAAGGAAAACATAAGACAAACTTCACATGTCCCTTCGATACATTTTCTTATTGAATGGTTCCATTTTTACATTGAAATACATTATTTACCATCAATAATTTCAGGTTTTGTGTACTATTAGATATGATTAAGATAATCACATAGGTATACAATGATTATTTTACTATGTTTGGAACATATTTTAAATTATTTCATGAAATTATATATATTTTCAAAAAACAATCACTGAGAAAAATGCGATATTAAAATTTTAAATATTCTATTTCATGGGGGAGAAAAAAATTATTTTGGGGGACATACTTTATAAATATGGGATTGAAGTGGATAATTATTAATTTGAGGTCATTTAAACATTACTATACCACAAAAAAATGAGAATCACTAGATAATTTTTAGTTCATGATGGATAATATTAATGATTAATTAAAGTCATTTGAAAAAGATTTCCCATGAACAACCAAAGAAAAAGTAAAAAAAATTACACTTGATAACTCATTCATGGTATATTTTGACAGTCTAAAATAAAACCAAACCAATACCATCATGATATTCCAACCAAACCAGAATAGCCACATCAATATATAATTTGATTATTTGAATGATGATGTAGATTCCATTAATTCCAAAAAAAATTGATGAATTATCACATGTGATAAGAAATATTATACACTGAAAATTTCACAAATAAATTAAAATTCATAATAAAATATAATTTTATCAATTATTTTTTCATTTTTTCATTTTTTTCTTTCCTATTATGAATTTATGTTATTATTTATTATGATCATTCTGAACTGATATATTTAAGAAGCAAGGATGAATATAAATAAGGTCCATTGAATGAATTTCACTTATTAATTAATTTATCATGATTATTAAGGATACCAATTTCTATTAATCTCTATTGGTATAAAAAATGGGTAGGTTTTCTCAAATATCCATGGAATAAACACTAACTATAACAAAACTAAATGATTCATTACCTAGTGATAAATAGTATAAATTCATCAATGTCCCTAATTTGATGATCTATTGAATTTTATTCCCACATCAAATCAACCAATTATTATAAAAGAATAAAAACCCTAAAATTATAACATAATCAATTTTTTATTTCATTTATTATATCTAGCTATGTAATATTTTGAATTATTATGTAACTATATGGTGTGTCCTTAAGGAATGAGAATTGATTATAAATATTCATTTTCAAATAATAGATCATGGAGGCCAATTTTGACAATAAATAATGGACACAGATAATTCATAATCATAATTTCTCACCTAGCTATAAAATAAAATTATTTAAATATTATCCAAAAATTAAACTTATGGATAGTGTTTTAGAAATAAATGAAATGCAACAAAACCACTTAGTTTTTTTAATGTATATGATTTATTTTGATTATATTTCCTAGAATCTTTTTCTATCTCTTTATAATTATCATAGATCATAACATAAGTATATTATATTTTAAATAGGATTAATGAACATTCAAATCAAACTAATGATTCACATTTTATGATTGATTTTATAAAATGAAACATGAATTTGATTTTTTTGAGTTCCTCGGTCTATAATTAGTGATAGTGTAACATATTTGTACAATTTTATGACGAAATCCCTCATAACGAGACATGGAGTGCACCAAAATACAAAAACTACAAATATCACCTAGAAAAATTGTAAATAAAATGTGGATAAAATATAGATCAACAGGATACAAGAATATATAATTTAATATAATAAAGAGAGTACTAGAGTAAGAAGCTATATTATTAATTGTGGTGAAATAGAATGGCTTATAAAACCCCCAATGGTATTTCACCATATATAATTATTTATGGAAAACATTTTTATTTTCATATTTAGTTATAGTAACAAATCCTACTAAAATATCAATCACTTAATATAGATTTTGGGAAAAAATGAGATACTAAGAGTCTATAAATAATATAATAAGAAGATATTGGGAGGGAGGAAAATGATAATCCCTTATTTTATAAGGATAATGTGATATCAATCCATTTTATTCTTATATATAAATTTGAACATAATATTATATTTAATGTGGCATTGTTCTTCACATTGAAGAATATCATGATTTGTAAATATCATTCTAGTTGGATATGTCCACATATATATTCTTATATATTTCCATTAGAGGGGGCTAAGATAAAAATAATGGAATGGAAGAATCCATTAATGTTCAATAAAAATAAATTAATGATACGTTATTATAAATGTTGGATTTATCTAATGGTGGAATCTATGATCATCCATATAGTTAATGAATATTGTAACCGTATATTTTATCTTTCCATAAAATTATTATATAAGGTTTTTATTAGAAATTAATTTTATATAAAAAATGAATTCATAATTTTTATGTCATTATATTTTTTACAAGTATCTGGTAGAGGTAAAAGTAACATCATATGTATATTATATGTTATTGACTTCATAATCTGTTTCAAGGTTTTTTATTAAAATAATGAAAAATATGTTGATGAAAATCTTTTTTGTTGAGCCTATTTATAATTTCTCTATTTTCATATTTTTAAATTATTAAATGTTTTTTAGATATATCTATTAATACTTAACTGGTTATTACAAAGAAAAAATATCATCATCAGAAAAAAAGGACTACACTTATTATGATATTTTTTTGATTAAATGATTGATGATTAATTTTTTTTAATTATTACATATATATATTATATTTAGATATAAAAGAATGGGTTCTTATGAAATAAACATTGTGGAATTTAAATAACAAGGTAAGAACATTTTTGTTTTGAACTGAATTTGAGGCAATAAATATCTATTTAAAGGAACACCTCATGGATCAAAATCAAAAAAAAATTTATATAATATATTTCATACTAGAGTAAAATGGGTAATTTGGATTTCATAATAAATATTGGGGACATTATTTTCTCGGTGTTCGAGTATAATTAATAAATTTGTGAATAAAATGAGTTCTTTTATATACTTGGTTGGGAGAAATTCTATAATTAGATAATGATAAAATATAATTCAATTAGGTGAGTGTTATATTCATCTTAAATTGGGAAGGGAAAAATAATTTATAAAAATATAATATTGGATCTATTAGATTTTTAGTAACTAGAAAATTAGTTTATGGAACATAGAAAACATAGATAAATTTAATTTCAACTTACAAGAATTTTCTTTGACTTAAATTTATCTATTAAAATATAAAAAATATGGTGTATTATTTAAATGAAAAGATGTATTTAGATTAATTTATAAATGTTGTATGATAATTAAACCATTGAATGAATCTGATATTTTTTTCTTCGTCAATTTGAAGAATCATGTATATAAAGGAAATGTTATTTTTAATAAGAAGGGTGCGATATATTTTTGAGATGAAAAATATTATATGTATGGTGGCATCATGAGATATTAATTTTTTTTTCTAATTTAAATAATTTGTGATCTTACAGTTAATACAAAAAATCGGTAATTTCATGATAATTTCTACTTTTTGAAATCTTGTTCTCAATTGAATAATTGACCAAAAAATAAATTATAATCATTTAATTTTAAGGTTAATATGAATGTTAAACATTTATTCTGAATATATGGGATTAATTATTCATTGGATTTATAAGATTATATAAAATGTATTCAATTATAAACATATCCAGAATAATGAATATTTTAAATATATTTTCACAACATGCAGAACTATGAAAACATGTTGAACACCCAATCAAAATCAAGTGACCATATATATAAAAAAATTGGACATGTTGAAAGATAAACTACTATGTGGAATATTTTAGTAAGGTATTAATTATCAAATAGAATAGATCAAAATGAATGCATGATCCGCATAGACAATAAGATAGTGTTAGATCAGTTGTATGTTAAAATAAAAATGTCTATCAGTAAAAGCTACACCAATGGTGATTATACCACATGTTAAAGCATAGTTTATACATTTAGTCAACATACCATGAAGTAAATTTCCTCAATATATAAATATTACCACATGATGATTCTTATATGACAAAAATTATTAACCAAATCTACAATGAGAAATATTATTCCAATAGATCAACCACATGTTTAAACCCATCAACCACGAATTTAAATTTAGAAGTTGACCAAAAAAATCTGAAATTATGACCCAAAAGATCAAATAGCTTGTTTTAAATGAAAAGTAATAAATAATCCTCAAATAAAAAAACTAATTCCCTCTACTGAATCAGATTACGGAAGAAGGATGCATGAATAAAATGGTATAAAACCATGATAAGAAAGAATTATATATAAATATAGCGTTTTTAATATGATGTAAAATTTATGATAATCAATCATGACCCCTGAGTTTCGAATATGGTGGTAATAGAATATGAGGGAATTTGACACTGAATTTGAGGAATTTTTTAATTGGAGTGGTAGTTCATTTTCTTCACAAATAATCATTTTCTACTATAAACAAATAATATTACATGATTATAGAAAGAGAAAGGGTTCCCTAGATATGGGGATTCTATAAATAAATTTTAATCTTTTAGAAATATTTTTCATTGAATTATTTCCTTTATATTTTTGATAAATATCTATTGATAAAACAAAAATCAATTTTTTAAATGATGATGAAATTCCTTTACCCTTGTTAATGAATTCAAAATTTAATTCATAAATATATTAGGGTCATCAATCTTAATTTTTTGTATTGGTTTTTCGTTATGATTTTTTATTTTAATTATGTTAGATTAATGTTTTACTATATCTCAAAAATAAACCACATAGGTTCTCTAAATGACTTGTAATCCTGTGTTGTTGGTTATTCTGAATATGTTTGTTCATATGGAATCACATGGATATGATAAGAAAAGATGTAGAGTGATTATTACTTATTTTGGCATGAGGTAATCAAACTAGGAGTAAATAAATAATATGGTAACAATTTATTATGGATAAAATTGTAATACAAACATATAGAATAATGATTTAATTGTTAAGTGGGGGGATATCAATGTTTAGGATGCTATTTTTAAAATGTATTCGATATCTAATAAACTATCAGATTCAAACCAATTAAATCACTATTTTAATAAAGAGATCATAACATTAAATTTTAGAGGAACACATAACCAATTGTATCCTCTTAGGATACTAAACGAATCCCCCTACCACTATATTTTTCATAGGTTTATAAATTCATATTATAACGGCTTTATGACCCAACTCCCATCAATATAAACAAAATTTTATAAATTATATATTATTAAGGAAGTATAAAATAATCATTATCATGCTCTAGGTTCATGTTTTAATCCATACAAATCCTTTCTCCGAAGACAATCCTTTTATACATCATCACCAATTAAATAAACATTGATTATTACATATATAATTATTAATTAATGACTACATTTATAAATTATTTATTGAAAACCATTTTATAATTATTTTTAAAATTTCATTGAATAGTGAAATCATTGACGAGTATTATTGATAGATTTCTATCTTCCAGTAGGAAAAATTCATCCACATCAGAACATTGTAATTGTTATTAGATTGTACAATCTAATTTGTGTGTATTTTTTTCAAATATCTTGGTTCATCATGATTATTTTTAATCACCTACTATGGTTTAATGATGATGTGACTTATTATCCTCCTCACAAGATCCTATTTATTATTTTTATTAATTTTAACAAGGATCTCAGTAATGGACATGACCCATGATTCATAAAATTATGATTCATACAGTTTTTACAAATCCACTTGAGGCAATATTATAGTTTCTCTAGTGTAAATTCTTTCTATTTCTGTGTAAGATTATATTTATCATCATGAATATTGTATTCACTAACTATTAAACAAAAATTAATCCATTTTATTATTTCTTAATCTTCCTTAAAAGAATAAAATTCAATGTTTCATTCTCTATGTACTCAAGAAACATTAGATTTTATGAACAACTAGAACTTGTAATAGTTTAATCATTTTCTTCATAATATTCAGTCAGATATATAATTTGAGATTTTTTCAATAATTTGTAATTATAATTTTAATATCCTAGAATTCTAGGATCTTTTTCATTATAATATTAAATATATTTTTCGATTTACTCTTGAGTAACTATAATAAGAAAAAACCTTCATCAACTCCAGATCCATATTATAATCTAATTCAATCATTATTATGGATGTATTAATTGTTATTTGAAAATTAACAGATATTTGTTATAAATTTATTCTATACAACAATTTTATATTGTATTCTAATCTTATTGGATAGATAATGGCTTTTTATCACCAATTTTACTAAATCTCTCCAATAATGTGAATACATAGAAACTTCGAGTAGGTATTTTTTCGATATTTTTTTACCAACCAATTATTTTGTTTGATGAGAAATTTTTTGGGTGGTTTTCATCCTTGTGAGACATCATCACTGAATCAATTATTATCTATATAAACTTCATACACATGTAAGGTCTTCTTTATATCATTTTATGTCCATGGATTTTAAAATGTTCTTTTAGTTTCATTGTTATCTCATCATCCAAACCATTTGATTAAATAAATTAACACTTTTTTACCTTTAGATACATAAATAAATTTTCTATACTATAACTAAAAATAGAAAAGATAATGTATTCATAATTGTGTTCATTGGGAACCTTAATTACATGAAAAAAATTGGTGTGAATTAGATCCAACATAATTCCATATTTTTTTCTTTAGTTGGTTTGAATTTCTCATTATTTTTTTTATACGAGAATCAACATCCTTCTTTTGAATTTTTATCACATAATAAATTTCAATAAAATCCATAAACATGGACAAACACAATTTTATTTTTTAATTGATATTCCAAAATTTTCAATGAAAGAGTCTCTTGTCTTCATCCACTATAAAATAAACTATACTCTCTATGTCTTCCCTTTTGTATACATTGTCATGCTTTCTCTAAATTTTTATCAATGAGCTCTTACAGTCATATTTGAATAATTGTCAACTTAAATAAAACATTTATTAAACACTATAGTCACAATAATGATTAAACTTCCATATATTATTCTAGAAAACATCCATATAGTGAACATCTGTATTATTTAGATTATATACAACTAGTCTTTTCATTCCAATATTCATGTTTTTTAGTGCTCGACAACTAGATAAATTAACTAAATCATCTACATATTCTTTGAAAATATTTATTATATTCATGTATTACTCAATATGGGATGAGATAAAATTATTATCAATCTTGGTATAATTGTTTGTTTATTTTAATGAAATTTTAGTTAAAATTTCATTATCAATGTTTTTAGTTTATTTCCAAGAGATGTGTAGTAGATTTATGAAAAGGGAATTCTTATATTATTTTTCTTTATATCATATGGTAAGGTCAAATCCATCATTATCCAGTGGGTATAATTTTTCCCTAATGGGAAATTGTATTGTTTCACTACATCAATTCACCAATTATTTGCACATGAGTAATTTTTGATCACTCATTACCTATATTTTATATAACTGGGTTTAATATCAGAAAAATGATTAAAATATCCTTGAATAGTACACCATTAATAAGGGTGGAGATTATATTTTCATCCCATTTTTGGACTCTTTCGTTCCTATCCACTAAAATAGAATTCAAAATCCTAGAAATATGTCATAAAATTGTTATAGAATCCACAAAAATAACCCTTGATCAAGAGAAATATTTTTTCTAAAATCACTAAATATATATTTATCCAGTGAGAATATTTTTAATTATTGATACACATTATAATATTTAGGAATAAATATTATATTACAATTATCATTATATTGATATATTATTATCTATTTTATTGTTTTATCATTATTAAAAACCACTCAACTTTAACCTATCTAAGTGGGTCTCTAAACAATCATCATATATTGAACACCTATAAAGCCTCATTTGACCCTTTCCATTAATTAACTATCTAAAAACATACCAAAATATAACATCTTGTCAGAAAAATATTTTATTTTATAGAGATGCAACTTTCTTATCGTAATGACCTATCTTTCATGGGATTCACCTGTTATTATTATATCTTTAATACAACCATTATTGTAATTAATTATATTTCTTGTTCTTGTATTTTTAACTAAAAACCCATAATTTATTATTATTTAATATTATTAATCCATTTTTCTTCATATAAAATCTCTATATAAATTATTTAAGATTCATTTTTGTCAATATATTCAGATCTATCATTCAAAACCCATGAATTTACCTATAATTGTTTTGTAAGATTCAAACTCTTCATCTTCTCCTTGTTTTTTAATATTTATGTTATTGATTATGTATTTCTAATCATTTTCATAAATTCAATATCTGAATTTATTAACTATTTTCATTATAAAATCCATTATTTCTGGAAAAAATGTAACTTTTTCATCATCTAAAAAACATTTATCATTGTAATTGTTCATACATATTAAAATTTTCCGTTGAAATAAATTAATTGCTATATATAGATATTTATAATTTCATATAATGGGAAACATTAACTTTGTCATTAATTCCACAGTAATCTCCATTATAATATCTTTTTTTCTAGGAAATATTTATATGACAAAAAAAATAATTTAATAATTAAATTATTATAGTGAAAGCATTCCTTCATATATCTAATTTCATTTCTTAAATATTCTCTATATAATTGATTTTAATTATTCACTCATATCATTTGAAAATTATCTATATAATTGTATCTTCACATATTTGTTATCCTGAAAATATTTTTTATTTAATGAATGAATTGATTCCCCTCTTGTATTTACCTTCAAATCATAATACTGTTGCTTTATATATAGATAATCAATAGACTAATGTGTAAGATCATATTCCAAAATGATATGTAATTTTGGAATGTGAAATGGTTGTAACATATTATAATATTTTGTTACATATTTTACATATTTTATTTCATTATTATGAACATTGATAGCTTATGTGAGCTCAACGATACAGTTTAAGAAAAATTCAATAATTTTGGTTGGTCCTGTCATGAAATCCAAAAATATGTAATATTGAACATTCATATCCACCTCATAGATATATGCATGTTTACAAAAAAAATCCTTCCAACAAAAAACTAACAAACATTATATTGATCTATTTGATAATTCTTATAATATTGTGTTTTATTAAATTGAATTAGTATTATGTACCATTCTATCGAATTCAGTCATTAACAATTCTGTGTGATCACATTTGTGAATTACATGCACCACTAATGGGTAATTATTATGTTAGAGATATTTTAAATGAGATAAAAATTGGTTCTTCCAAGTTAGATAATTATATTCATAAAATAAAGTAAATCCCATTTTGTTGATGATATTATCCCAGATAAAATTAAAAAATTGAAAATTTTTACATAATTCATCCTTATAGATCTAATACCTCATTATGTAATCAAAATATCAAATACACTCTAAGAGTGGGGTTAAATTAGGTTGTTAATTTTATCTCATATTTATTTTTATGTTTTTATTTATTAAAATAACCATTTGAACCATTCAATCTCATACAAAAAAAATAATAGAATATTGAAAAAAATTATTAGGAAATGATGTATTTAGATTTTTCACCCCTAAGGGGCACTACATGTTAAATTTATTGATGTTCCATTAATACACCATATGATATCACTAATCATTGTATATTAGTAAAAAATTTATGAATGGTGCACATTAAATCCTAGGGTCACTCAATCATTCTATTTATCCATTCGTTAATTAAAATTTTTAGTTATTAATATATTATTACATGATAATATACCCTTACTATTAATTAACAATAATAAAGAAGAAACCATAAAGAATGTTATTCAAGTGATTCAATTTTGGTAATGAATTAAACATCATCAGTGAAGTTATTCACAATAGTAACATGTCTCACATGTTTATATATTATTCTATTTTTCACATTAATAATCATATTTCAGGTATTCGTTTTTTTATCAAATATGATATGTCAAATTTTAAAAATAATTTTCTATTAATTTTCAATAAATAAAACAAAACTATGTATTTGAATCACTCATAATCAATAAATAATTTTTTATATCTAATATAATATCTCAAAAAGTACATTATGGATTTAAAAGCATAATTTTTTTTGATTTTATTACTTTAGGGTGTGAATTTCATCAATGAAGGATGACTGTCATCATAATTAAAATAATTTCTGATGGTATACATTACAATTTTATCCACCGTTATTTCTAGATCCACCTTATTTATATTGAATATCTTATTTAAAATTTTAAATAATCAAATATCAATATTCAAATTTTTCTTCATTAATTGACCCTATTATTGCATAGTATTGAAAATTTTGAAATATTTCATATTTATTTACTGAATTATTTTTCATGAAATTCTATAAAAATCACTCTAGAAAATCTTAACATCGTGGATCATTGAATGATCCAATAAGGATACATTATCTAGTGTGACAACAATAACTCATAGAGTATTTAATACTGTTAGACCTCTATTCTCATAGTGAAATATATTTAAATATTTTATGCTTCTACATCATTCCATTGAACCCAGTCAAATATTCTCAATTAGTTACTATTACATACTCTTCTATTATTATATCATAGAATTTGTTATGATGTGGTCTTTTTCTCTATAGTAAAATATTGTTCTAGCTCCATAATCATTTAGTGATATATATCCACATTCACAAAACGGTTCATTTTATTAGAGCATGAATGGAATTTTTTATTCTAATATTAACTACATACTGTAGTGTTACACTTATGTTCATCTGTTAGACATCATTGATTAACATTAAATGAAATTTATTCATTGTATGAACACCTGTACTATAGCATGATCATGACTCTTTTGGTGAAGAAAACCCCATTCTATCTTCCTGGTCCTTCAAATATTTTCACAATAATAATTAGAACATTCATATATATGAAATAATACACATGATTTCATCCATTATCGAGGATTCAATGATATAATAATAATATGACAAAAAATTTACGAATGAACACACGTCATAGTTTGACTATTGTTCTAGAGATCCTTGCTATTAAATTATGTCTATGATATAGTTTTGGATTACACAACTAAATATGGGGTGAATGTACTCTTGGTATCATAATATATAATAATATGTAAAAAACTAAATCAGAATAACTATCAGATTATGAGAAATTATTTTTCTATTAATATCTAACATCCAATACTACAAAATATCTATATGTAATAATATAATTGTACCAAATATTACCATATATAAAAACATATTAAAAGATCTTTGGATATTATTTCAATTATAATAAGTAGTCTGAATGAAATTCAAGAGAGGTTCAACCCAAAAAAGTATGTCCATCGTCATTCATGCCTCTGAAATAACTATCGTTTTACCCTAAATAGAACCTTTATACACTATAACACAAAAAAGATAAACATATAGATATTTATGTGATCCAAGGTTCCCATGAAGTATGTGGGAAATTAATCACAATATGGAACTAAAAATAGGGTTCATATAAAATCACATAGTATAAAATGATGATATTATTGGAACAATCTAATCAACATTTATTATTTCATTCTAGGTCATCCTATGCCAAGTAGCTAATGGATAAAAATTCCCTCACCTATATGATACATTACCAAAGAAGTTTGTTTTCTAGAAATTAATGTAATCACCATTTAAGAAACTATTATATATTATTAAAACATAGACTCAACTATTACCCTATCATTGGGTGTAAGGTCCTTTACTATGTCCTCATCCCATGTATTCTCATATACTTCCACCCATTTACTCTGGGTGTGCTGTAAAAATACAAGTCACATAATAACACATTGACCACTATGCAATCACTTATTGTGGGATGTACGATCTAATCAAAAATCAACATACTAATCAATCCTATCCCATTATGGGTTGTTCCCATAGATACTTCCAATACCAACACATCATCAACTCTTCTCCCACTTTGGGTGGGACTCACAATATTATCACATACACTATAGAATACCATGAAACATATATAAATTGTCTCAATTAAGGCGATTTCTCTAAAACATGTTGTGAAACAACTCCCAAACGCATATAGTAACTGGAGACAATACCCACTCAATCATAGGACCAGTCATATTAAATACAACATGGACTAATTCCATCTCAAATTGCGTGGTCTACACCATCACCCACTCAATTAAGGTGACAGATCAAATAATATCTCCGCATACACTATAGGATCTGAATTTGGAATGAAAAAAATGAATTATAGTTAAATACGAATGGAAGTTCATACATCAATCTCATAGGAGACCAATCATATATTTTTGTGGTTCAATTTATCTGTATTCACCTAAACTCGTGAAATTATAAAAAAACAAAATTTCGGATCCCAATAACACAGTGATGAAATATAAGAGATTTTGATAGTGGACATTAGGATTATATTATTTACAATATGATAGATCTATAGCTTTAGATATATAGTCATTATGGATAGAAAAATTTCTTATGAATCCATCAGTATAAGATAGTGAGGGGGGAAATGGGAGAGAATGGAAGTATGAAGTTCCCATTGTAAAATAATATATATATATATATAACAAAAAATAATTCTCATGCAATAAATGGGTACCATATTGGGGTCTAATAGAAATATGATTCTACAAAAAATGGGTTCATGAATATGAGGTTCCCCTACTGGTTACTAATTGATGTATCGTAGCTTGGAGTTTTTGTTTATATAAAATTTAAATAAGACAACACCACATACATATGTACTCGACTACCTCAAACCGTAACTGAACACCCAATCATGCATAAAAAATCAGAATGAAATTCCGTAACTACAATATTTTCAACATTATTCCCAATTCAAATAATTCCTATACATTCCTAACATAAAATTAAAATTCCCTCAAAATTATCCATCCTGTAATGATTGTGGTCCTTAAAAACTACCCAATATTGGGATTCGCATCATCAGGAAAAATTTCGGATTGTTCCATTAGACAATGATTATCCATCAAAATTCCACACCCCTCCCTTTATCGAATAATAAAATTCTTTTTATAGTTAATCATTATGACATAGTCAATCAAAAAAATTATAGAAATCCTCCGATATAATTCTCTATACACACCATTCAATTCTTGAATGAAAAATTCAAGATGAGTCTCACATCCCTCAGCATCTGTTTTTCAAAATCATCTATTCGATCAATACATCACTTACATACTTCAAAATGACACTTCCCCTTTATGATATTAATTACTAAATAGTAGATGATTCTTCACCATCAGTGAATACTTTAAAAATGGGAGTTCCACATGGATTAATCACTACAACATTGTTCGACAAATTTATTTCTATAAAATAGTTTTCACTATCCTAGAAATAAATTTATCCAAAAAATATTCCATTCATTGAACATTTATATTTTATGATCAATTATATGATTATTAATATATTTTTTAATAATAATATATTATTATTGAAATACAATACACTGAAACTTCACACAACTTAATCACCTATTTCTGAAGGATATCTGCTACTGAATGTACAAGATACATATATCACCATAGATGAATAATAACTTATATTATAACCAATAGAACTATAAGTGAATAATCATACCACACCAATAATGGATAAAAAATCATCTTCCTACCCTCCATAATCAGCATCACACAACCCAATTCTAACCACTTTCCTCTTATCCTTTTGCTCACTATGATATGGACTGGTATAATTATACTAGCCAAGGTATTTTTCATATCAAATTCACACTTGAACCATATTAAATAGAATATATAATTCATATTAATTTAACCATTCAATAATTTATCAGTGAAACAAATAAACATGACTCATAGAGTCTCATTTTGGGTCCTATGATGCTAGGATATCTTCAAAGACCATCATTTGAGTAGATCCATCCCTGATAATCATCATTGACCATAGACACAACCTGTTCATATGGGGAAAATTACATACGGGAAAATGAAATTGCATGATCTCATGCAAACAAACACAATCCGCTACTTTAGAATTTCCCTGCCTACATGGTTCCATACTAATTTGCCCCTACAAAAAAATTGTCATATCAATTAATTTCTTATCCCTCTATTTAGGAGATCCCCTTAAACTACAATCTTAAGAACATCACAGTGAAAAATTTCCATCATCCCCCCATATCGGACTATATATCTAATACAAAACTATAATACACAACAAAATATCAATACAATCAATCTGTGTGAAAAATTATAATCCTATAATAATTTTTTAGTATTAATTCTAAAACCTCCCATTTAATCCCATCCACCCAAATGGAATCATAAAAAAAAGGTTTTTTAGGTTTCAGAAAAAATTCATCAGAATGTAGATTCATTTTGGAATACCCCTCATAGATTATAACCAATTATTCTTAACATTCCTTGAGAAAAATCTTCCCAACAATGCTTACAGAAACCAAGATACTCATCTGGTGGTCAAACATCAATGTACTATAAAAAAACTATTTTTCCTTAAAATATTTTGTTAAAATTCCCAATTGAAATTCAAATAATTATTCTCCAAGTGTCTTCTGACATATTGATCCCCAATACAAATAAATCTCACATTGTTTTGAATATTCCTTGGAATAAACACTGGCCCCACCCATCCTATATATCATTTTTTATTTCTAAGAAAAAAATATGAAAACCCCTCTACATTATTGATTCCAAAAAATAAAATGTTTCTTTCATGAGTCACCCTTTGTGTTAAAATACAAAAAATGTTCAATAAAACTAATAAAATTGTAAAAGAGTTAATGTTATATTGCTTGAGAATTTACATAACATGTAAATATTATATCCATAATTCTTTCAACTATGTTAATGACTTCCTATAAACAAAGAACCACAATCAACCCACTTGAATGTAACTATGTACTGTAGTAACCACCTACCCAAATACCTCTCTATATATGTGAGACTAAAATATAACCCCAATTAACAAACCATAATCCTGTATTCATCAAGTGAAACAATCCACATAATATTTTACTAATTATTCATTCAAACAATAGATTTATTTTTTAACATTATATGGAAACACAACCTAATAAACTACCTATCTCATTGTTTTTAACGAAAAAAAACATATTATACTATCCACAATAATGATTATGTCTATATCATCCATGACTCGTCCTCTTAGATCATGTGAAGAAAACATAGTAATTACATTGTTTATTTAATACCAACATAAGTGACCAAATTCTCCCCCCAAATATATGACACTAGTGAAATTAATGAGTCACTTAAATTCCTAAATTTTTTTTTATATTCAGATAAATACAGAAAAAAATATACATATCAAGACTCAATTAATTCACATTAAATGGACATTTATCCCATTATACAATGATTTTATGATTCTATGGTAATTTTTTAGTATTTCCAAAAAAATCATGGTACCCTAATTGATATATAACTGGTATTAATTTTATATATAATCTATTGAAATGGAAATACTATAATGTATTCGATGGAATTATTAGTAAGGTAAAACATACATCAGAAGCTATCATCTATACCTAAGGCATTAAAAATATGTAAGAGATAAACAAAAACAAAATATGCAGCAGAATCTTTTTTTAAAAAATTATGTATTTTATCCATGGATTATATAAAATTATATATAATCACATGGATCACTGTAACAAGTTTCATAATGATAGAATTCATAATTTCTGTCATCAAATTAATAATATTGACTCCTCATGTAGATACATAATAAATAAATAGGTAAGGTATATACCAAATACACAATTGATTTTTCTCATGAGACATACCAATGCATTAAGGTACGATGAAATATCAATCCACACATCCCACTTACTATTTATATTGAATTTATTATATACTAGAAATTAATTAAAAATAAATACAAAATTAACATTCTTTTTTATTACAAATTTATATTAGAAATTTATCCAATGAAATGTCAATACTTCGAAAGTTCAAATTCATTATCATTAGTATTAAATAATCATCAGTATATAACAAAAAAATATGAATTTTTTTAATTATTCTTCAATCAATAAATGTGCTACCTCTCATAGTAAAAACTATCAATCTAATTTATATAAAATGATATTTATAAAACATAATGAGTAATGGGTATAATACTAAGTCAATATTAAAAATTATGTAGAATATATCCAAGTTATCAAATACTATAGAAATTAACAAGACCATAAATTGGTCATAAATGAAGGTATTGTAAATCATGAAACCCAAGGCGATAAAGAAGAAAATGTAAGTGAAAGATATAAAAATAATTCCTCTTTTTAAAATTATAATATTGTAGAAAAATAATAATTACCCCAAACATGAATTATCATATCCAGTCTTAGATATATAATATTTACCTTAATAACATTGGTACAGATAAAAATTACCCAAAATTATCCCTTAGAAACAAAAGAAATTAAATAGAAATATTCGATCACTTACATACCTATGGACCATTAAAGTTTATATTTCTATAAAATTTAGTCTAACTTTTAAAAAACAATTCCCATATATTAAAGTGATAATTTCTCACAATATTCCCGTATTTTCTTATTTCAAATAAGTTATTCACAAATGAAACATTTCCAATCATAATTGAATTAAAATCATTCTACATATCTTAGAGAAACGAAAAAATATAATAAGGGTGATGTAAAATGGTGTGTTAATGAAAACATAAGTAATATCAATTGAATGTAATTTGTGTTTATAAGAATATAATAACGGTATGATAAAATAATATCAGTTAATGAACATTGTAAAGGATAAGTCATAATTATCAAAACCTATATAATTAAATATGTGACATGAAATAATATATTTTTAAATAAAAAAGCCTTGAAAATCAATAATTATTATCCATGTGATGTAAATCCTGATCAAAGAAACCATTAAATATCATAGTAATAATATAAAAATCATTTATATATATTGAAACATTATCTTTATATGCATTGTGCATTGACATTATAAATCACTATATCCTAGTTAAATCCATAAAAAATTCGTTCTTAGTTTACTCCCTCGTTATTTATTTTAAAGACATGAAACATTACCAAATTCAATGGAGAGATATATTGATCTCACTCAACAAATAAGATATATAAGGATAACCCATCAATATAAGAAATATTACCCTCACCCATCATCATAAATAATTTCGAGGTACCAAATAGTAATATTAAACATAGATTAATAAATATTCATTATCAACCTTTAATAACAACATAAATTACATTATATCATGATTTACCTATGGAAAATAATTATATTTCATGTTAAAATCTTCAATGAAATCATCAAAATATATATATTGAAATAATATGGATTTGATGTTATATCATTTTCCTAGTAAAGCACATCAATAATTAATGAATATTGACATAGATGAAAACTAGATTAAATGAACTTATAAAACATTTCATTCAAAATAGAGAGAAATACACTTTTATTTTAGAAATATTGTATAAAAGCCTTCATTATATTTGAAATATATTTTATATGGAAATAAAAATATAAATTTATATATGTGGTTCATATTAAATAATGGTTAGGATGGTAAAAATACCCTTCTATTTCATAAATGATGAAAATAAACGTTGATTTAATCGTATATAAAGAGGGTCAAAAGAGACCCATATAGAAAACATTATGAAATTTTATATTTACTAAATTATAATATTGTTAAATATAATGGAGAATAAATTTACCAAAGTTTTTATGTTTAGAAACAAAAATTATAAAAATAATATAAATGAATAGTCTTGTAAAATGTATTTAAAAAAAATATGATGAAACTATTAAATAGAGTACCCTTTCAACATTTAAAAAAAAACATGTTGAATGCAATATCATAAGAAGGAAAAAATTATAATATTAAAAAATATTCATGATATTATAATTAATGAAATAATCTATAAACTCTATAAATGAATATAGGTGAATCCAAAAAAATATAAATCAAGGAATAACGGTTTAAATGATAAACCCTTGTAACATGGGTATGAATATATTATAAGGCCACTTAATGAAGGAACAAAATATGATTATATAAAACTAATAATTCCCCTAAAATAAAATGTTAATGAACATTCATGGTTTAGTAAACTTTCGATATAAAATAAATCATGGTTCCTAAAATGAATTATGTCTCAATGAATTGAAATCGAGTATTTTAAACCCCTTATAAAATTTATAACATTGGAATCTATATATCTTGAAAGGGATGAAATGAAGGGAAAATTTAATATAATGACAAAATATAAATTCATGATATGTAATCAAAATATTAATTATATTTACCATATAAAATTAATTAGGCTCATAATAGAAGACATGTCTCAATGAAATGTTATTTACATTAATAATCAAAATAATTTTAATATCATTGAAGATAGAATTTAATGAATGAATTTTTTATTTGTAAAAAATACTAATTAAAAAAAGTGTTTAAATAAATAATAATAAAATCCTTGGTTATTTCACACATAATAATTTCATAACATAGTTAGTGATGTAGAAGTGTAATCAAATTAACAGAAATTGACTTAAAACCCCCTATATAATGAGTCCCTATTTTCAATATATGTACCTTAAATAATATATAGTAAGAGTATATTAAATAAATATTTTATCAAATTTTAATGTTTTTTATGTTATAATTAAACCTTTAATTCTATTTACATCAATGAAAGATTTTATTACATTATTAGTTTAGACCATGTCTCTTATTTGGAGGATGATCAATTTGTAATTTGAAAATAATTTATATAGGATGAATTTGGTAAAATGGGAAATTTTTGTAACGCCCCGACCCTAGTTGCCTAGAGTCGGTGCATTATTACATTACATTGGCATGATCACAAGAAAGATCAAATCTCGAAAGACCGATTGGTTTAGTAGCCTTGGAAACACTAGATATATTCATAAGTTTTACATTACATCATAAAATGAAAAACTACTACAACAACATAATGTCTCCATAATCCACACTACTATCCCCTCATAATATCCCTGCAGGTCATTCATAATTTACTTCTTCACATCCTGGGGAAAAATAAAACATAGAAAAGGGGTGAGCTCAAATTCCCAGTAAGGATAACAATATAGCGGAAACTTTCATAAATAAGAATAAACATTTAAGGCAATGCATTACTAAAACAAAAGCCTTTTAAAATTGAACTTCAACATGGTATGGCAAAAGTAAAATGAAATAATGCCATTTACTTATTCACATGGATATTCTACTAATCGAATAATCACATGCAAAAATCAATAACCACTTTCATAATGTTGGAATGCATAATGCCAGACTATCATAACCACATAGCCAAGGCCTCGTGCCAAGGCTACAAAAGATTTTGTCAAAGCCTTGTGCCAAGACACTAGTTTGTCTCATGAGACCTACCGATGCATCGGGGAGCTATAGCGGGCTCCACCCGTCACTTATTAAGTCCAATGCATTCCCATATGAAAAGGTTTAAACATAACATAAACATTCGTATTAAAACTAGCATACGAAATGTCAATACTTTCACAATAAACTATGAATGGTATAAAAATAGCACATCCACAGTCAAACATATCACAAAACCTTCAATACAATATAGAAGTTTTGTATCATAATAAATCAACTTCAAATAATCTTAAAATCCATCAAAGGATGTTGACATAGATGAAATCAAAATTCTTTTTAAAGAAATATCTCCTTTTATTTTGAAATCATTTAAGATCCATATAAAATAAAACATTTTCATTGAAAATATTCTTATAAGCTTGTAAGGAAAGCTTTGAAGATTTTATAACGGCGTAAAATAACCGCACCCGCCGTATAAGTTAAAAAAACATTCTTACCTCAATTCTGTCGAAAAGGTTAAAAAGGACCTTGTTTTGAAAACGACGGAAAGATTCCTTTATAAACCTCTTATAAAAAGTCAAAAAAAGGTATAAATGACTTTAACCCATATTCTTGTAAATAGTAAAAATGTTTTGAAATACATTTTTAAGAAACATGGATGTGGATGATAAAGAGATCCCAGTAGATTATTACATATAAACAATCTCGGATAATGAAGAGATTGTGAAATAACCCTTACCTTGTACTTTTCCTTGGTTGTGGTAGGTTAACCTCCTGTATAATGGTGAAATAATTGTTATTAAATTATACAAGAATCATATACATTAATATGATATCATATATGATCTTTTAATATTGATTTGATAATAATATCTTAGTATTATCGTTGTTTCGGGTGTTAACTTACTTGTTTTCTTTCATATGTTTTGTTACGTAAGACATGTTTGTAAAGGATAGGTTGTATATTATTCATATCCAGAATGATATCAAGTCCTTAAACATCATTTTTAAATCATAAAATGATAATTACGCTTTAATGGTTACGATGGAGAATGAATCTCATCGCGTTCGTGGAGACGGTAGTCCGTACGTACGCACGAGCGACAATATCATTCTTTTGATATTAAAATAATATATAAATGGATGGTATATCATATATACAGAATCATTAACATGTTATATTTATTATTTACATGAGTTACACATCATTATTATACCCATCCAAATAATATTATATTGAATAACAATTACACCACGACGTGGAGACGGTAAGCCGTACGTACGCACGTATGGTGACATGTTATTCAAAGGGTGGATAGAATACTGAATATGATTGTACCATATTTATAATAACATCACAGTATATGTGAGATACTGGAGTTATTATTTCAGAATGGTAAGAACAAAGGAAGAAGAAGTGGAAGAAGAAATGAACTTAGAAAAGGGTGGTGAGATCATTACCTCTTCTTCGGGTTCTTCCTTTTGATTTGATCAAAAGGGCTCCTTAGGTTGGCTTTCTGATCAAACTAAGGCCTCTAGGTTGTATTGAGGGATGTTGGGAGAGTATTTGGGCAGAGTTTGGCCGAACCAAAAGGCTTTAGAGGTGTGAAGAAATGAGAAGGAGGAGTGCCCTTTTATAAGAGGGGTGAGGGGCACCTTTGGAAAAGCTAGAAATATTAATTTATAATAAATTCATATTCGGTTTTAAAGGCTCCAAAGTTGACTATGAAAAGGATGAGGTGGGGATAGGTCGAAAACAACTCATCCAATAGAATTTAGACAGGTTTGGGTACTTATATTAACCTTATCTTTAAGTATTAACTCTAAGTTAATTAGTTTCACTTTTACAATGTCTCTTTGTATTTTTATATAATATGGTTAATAAACTTACTATATACATCCAAGCGACACCCAAATGGTCCATTAATGATTAACCTATCATAATATAAGTCTCTTGGCCGATCCTTAGATTTTTAGGAGTTTAATATCAATTAATAATATAATATTTGTTTTAAGAACTCTTTTATGTCAATTTTGACACTATTCAATAGTTGATTTTTGTGAAACTCATAACAGATTGATTACTTCGAACAAAGTCCATTAAATCAATCCTAATATATCATATTAGCCTAGAAAATTAGTTTAATTCATTAAAAGTTTCATATTATATTTATTTGGGTATTTATAATATCAATTATTTTAATTTTTCACTATTATAGTAATTACTGCATCATCATTGTGTCATTAATAAAATAACTTATTTATTGTCTAAAAATTATAAATAAAATATCATTATGTAGGAAATCGTTTTATCTTTCTAATTAATATTTATAATAGAAAATCCAACATGTATAACCCTATGTAAAAATTGTTCTTCTAAAAGATATATGCTTGTGTCATTTTTGTATTCATTTTAACTTAATTAAAATAAAGTGTCATTATCACTTACAAGTGGATCCATGGGGTCCCAAAATTGACACAAAGATTCCCATGGTCGACCATGTATCAACCAATAGGGTTAAGACACGTTTTAGGGTAATTTTGTATTATTATAATATTATTTTTTTAAACCCTTATTTACCGGATTTACCCTTTAACCATGGTAAATAAATTATTTACCGCAGTAATTATTCAAAATGTCTAAAAATATAAGTTACCTATTTACATAATTTGGACATCCTGATTCCAAATATGGAATCCATTTTCCTAAATTCAAAACACAGAAGTGGCAGAAATTAATTTAAAATTAATTCCCGCTGTTAAAACAAAAAGCGTGTTTTTAAGAGATAATAACTATCAAAAGATTGACACTTGTTTATGTTCGGTTTAATTGTAAAATTATGTCCAATGATAAACATTAAATTGAATGGTAAAAATATATTCTAAATATACTTTAAAACCACTCAAATTCATAATTTATCACTATTAATTATTTTGATTAAAAAAGTTGTTTTTAATTAAAATTTAGAAATTTTCACTATTCATCAAAATATGAAAGTTATCCGAAATGTACCAAAATTTCACCCTAGGCTAATTTTGATATTCCGAATCCAAAAATGAAGTCCATTTTGAAATATAGAATATATATGATTTCAAAAATTAGGTATTACTATTCACAACGGCTAGTTTAATTAGTTGTGGTGTGTGTTAGAACTCGAGGTTGCGTACAACACACGCTATCACATTATTCGAAGGGAAACGTACCGTAGAAGCTTGGGGTGTTACATTCTCCCCTCCTTCAAATAATTGCGTCCTCGCAATTTCTAGGGTATTACTGCATAAAAAGACTCGGGTGGTTCTTTATCATAAGTTCCTCGGGTTCCCACGTTGCCTCTTCCATTTTATGATTTCTCCACAAAACTTTTACCAGACGCGTCGTCCGGTTTCTCAGTACTTGTTCTCTTGTATCAAGAATCCTGACAGGCTCTTCGCAATAAGACAGATCGGGTTCCAGTTCTAATTCCTCATAGGTGAGTACATGCGTTGGGTCAGGCATGTATTTTCTCAACAGAGATACGTGGAACACATCGTGAACTTTGGAGAGACTTGGCGGCATTGCCAATCGGTAAGCTACAGCCCCAATTCGTTCTAGAATTTCGAAAGGTCCGATGTACCTGGGACTCAATTTACCTTTCTTACCAAAACGTATGACTCCCTTCCACGGAGATACCTTTAGGAAAACATGATCACCGACTTGAAATTCCAAATCCTTCCTTCGATTATCGGCATAGCTCTTCTGCCTACTTTGAGCTGCTTTGATGTGATTTTGGATTACCTTCACCTTTTCCACCGTTTCCTCCACCAGTTCTGGGCCTACAAGTTTTCTTTCACCAACGTCATCCCAACAGGTTGGTGTACGACATCTCTTTCCGTATAACGCTTCATATGGTGCCATTTTTATACTCGAATGGAAGCTATTGTTATAGGAAAATTCTACCAGAGGTAAATATTGATCCCACATACCCTGAAAGTCAAGTGAGCAAGATCTCAACATGTCTTCTAAGGTTTGAATAGTCCGTTCTGATTGTCCTTCTGTCTGATGGTGGTAAGCAGTGCTCAAATGAAGTTCAGTATCCAGGGATTTCTGAAGACTTTTCCAAAATCTTGAAGTAAAACGCGGATCACGATCAGAAACAATCGATAGGGGAACTCCATGAAGTCTCACAACTTCATTAATGTATAGTCTTGCTAGACTTTCCAGGGGTAGATCTTCTCTTATAGCAAGAAAATGTGCTGACTTGGTAAGACGATCAACAATAACCCATATTGCATCGTTCCTTCTAGGAGTCTTTGGTAGCCCCATGACAAAGTCCATCGTAATATTGTCCCATTTCCACTCCGGTATGGGAAGAGGTTGCATGACTCCTCCAGGCTGTTGCCTTCCAGCTTTCACTTGTTGACAAACCATACATCTTGACACAAAATCAGCAATCTCCCTCTTCATGTTGTCCCACCAAAAATGTTCCTTCAAATCTCTATACATTTTGGTGCTCCCAGGGTGTATAGAGAAATTGGAACTATGAGCATCATCCAGCAATTCCCTTTTTAGATCAGGTATATTGGGAACACAAATTCTCTTCCCGAATTTCAAAATTCCACCTTCATACGCAAAGTCTCTCAATCTCCCATCATTCACAGCTTTAATCTTCTTTTGGAATTCTTCATCATCAGTCTGAGAACTCTTAATCCTTTCTAGTAAAGATGGTTTGGCAACCATTTGAAAAAGCATTGATGTTTCACCTTCCCTGGTTATTCCCATGTCCATTTTCACTAGATCCATGAAAATTGGATCCCTTTCAATTCTCATATTGTTCAAAACTCCATGGTCTTTTCTACTCAAAGCATCTGCCACCTTGTTTGCCTTCCCTGGGTGGTAGTGTATCGTGCAATCATAATCCTTGAGTAATTCAAGCCATCTCCTTTGCCTCATGTTGAGTTCTTTTTGTGAGAAATATACTTCAAACTCTTGTGATCAGTATAAATCTCACATTTTTCACCATAGAGGTAGTGCCTCCATATCTTCAAAGCAAAGATCACAGCTGCTAACTCAAGATCATGAGTAGGATAGTTTTGTTCATGAATTTTCAACTGTCGTGATGCATAGGCAATAACTCTATCATTCTGCATAAGGACACAGCCAAGTCCTTTCTTCGATGCATCACTATAAATAACGAACCCATCATTCCCCGATGGTAGAGTCAATATAGGAGCATTGACTAATCTTCTCTTCAGTTCTTCGAAACATTCTTAACACTCTTTTGTCCAAACAAATTTAACCCCTTTACGTGTGAGCTTCGTTAATGGGTTAGCCAATCGGGCAAAATTCTGGACGAAACGTCGATAATAACCTGCCAAACCAATAAAACTACGTACCTCAGTTATATTCGTAGGTGCTGGCCATTCTTGGATTGCCTTGGTCTTAGAAGGATCAACAGAGATTTCATCTTTAGAGACAATATGGCCAAGAAAAGAAATCTCCTGAAGCCAGAATTCACACTTGCTAAACTTTCCATATAATTCATGCCTCCTCAGAGTCTTCAAGATAATGCGCAAGTGATTTTCATGATCTTTGTAGGTTTTGGAGTATACAAAGATATAATCAATAAATACCACCACAAATTCATCGAGATACTCCTTGAAAACTCTATTCATCAGATCCATGAATATAGAGGGTGCATTAGTCAATCCAAACGGCATTACAGTAAACTCGTAATGCCCGTACCTGGTTCGAAATGCTGTCTTCGGAATGTCTTCCTTCTTCACACACAACTGATGGTATCCAGATCGAAGGTCAATCTTTGAAAAGTATTGAGCTCCATGCAGTTGGTCAAATAAATCATCAATACGAGGTAGGGGATACTTGTTCTTTATTGTTATAGCATTGATATCCATGTAGTCGATACATAACCTCATAGATCCTTCTTTCTTTTTAACAAAAAGAACAGGGGCTCCCCATGGAGAAACACTAGGGCGAATAAATCCCTTATTACTCAATTCCTCTAGTTGTTTCTTTAGTTCGACTAACTCTACAGTGGCCATTCTATAAGGGGTCTTCGATATAGGCCTTGATCCAGGAATCAAATCAATGGAAAACTCAACTTCTCGTTCTGGAGGATGTCCAGGTAAATCTTCCGGAAATACATCTACAAATTCTTTCACAACAGGTACATCCTCTATTTGAACATTCCTTTCCTCACCGACAGTTATTTCATTCTCTTCCTCCCCAATAATTGAATTAAGTTGAGCTGTTGGGGGTGGATCTAAATAAGAATTAGGTGGTGACGATTCTGCTCTAAAAATAAGGTGCTCCTTATCATTATCATCAAGAATCGTAACCTCTTTCTTCTTACAATAAATCTTCGCATCATAGTCCGAAAGCCAGTCCATACCGAGGATTATATCAAACTCAATCATAGGTATAACGATGAAATCAGCAGATAAAGAAAATTTATGTGCTCTAATGGGGACTGATTCACAAAACTTTGTTGCAACGATACTTCCCTTAGGAGTTTTAACAGACAACTCCCTTATTAAATCAAATTGGAAATATCTAATTTTCTTAGCAAACTGGGAAGATATGAAACAATGTGATGATCCAGAATCAAATAATGCATTTGCTAAACTTGAGGAAACCATTAAATTACCTGCCACCACGTATTTCGGAGCTTCTACCTCAGCAGTAGTGATAGCATAAGCCTGGCCTTGATCCCTTGGCCTTTTCTGAGGTAAGTTCTCCTGACGCTTAGGGCATGCATTTGCATAATGCCCCATCTCCCTGCAATTGTAGCACTGAACGTTGGTAGCTTCCTTCTTCCCCTTGCAATCATGAGCTTGGTGGCCTTTTTCACCACACTTGTAACAGACTCCCATTCCCTTCAAGCAAGTACCAGGATGTTTCTTCCCGCATTTACCACAAGATGGATATTCAACCTTTCCCTTCTTCCCCTTATTTCCATTCCCAGATTGATCAGCAGGTCTCTTCTTCTCTTGCTTTGCTTTAAAGTCATAAGACTTAGAGAATTCCTTTTCGGTCTTGATAGCAGATGAGACAATGTCTTCGTACGATGAAAAGGATTGTGAGACTAATGCTCGACGGAGAAATGGTTTTAACCCATCAAAGAAACGATCAATCTTACTTCTTGGGTTGCGAATATAATCACCAGCGTACCTCGCTAACCTTGTATAGTTAGCCTCATACTTTGTGACATTCTCATCCTCCTTTTGTCTCAGACTCAGAAATTGTCTTTCCATATCTGCTCGATGGTCGCGAGGAAAGTATATTTCTAAAAACAGATCTTTGAACTCCCTCCATTCCATGTTTGATACTTCATCATCTTCCTTCATGTTTTGAATCAATGACCACCATTGATCAGCATCTCCAGTGAGGCGGTAAACTGCCATGGTAACTTTTTCCCTTTCACTAATCCCCAAAGCCTGAAATATTTTCTCTAGGGAAAATATCCATTGCTCAGCTACTAAGGGATTTGTACTTCCATTGAACGTTGGTGGTTGTTGTCTCATGAATCGATCTAACATTGATCCTCCACGCTGCGGATCAGGGTGCTCCATACGGGTAAGGTTATTATTCATAACCTGAGTAAGTTGTCCCAGTACGGTGATTAGCTGATCAGCACCAGTTGCATCACCAGCCCCACTATAATTATCTTGAGCAGGAGGGCAATCCCTACATAGAGTGTGTGCATTGATACGGTTTCCATTTCTTCCACTAGGCGCCATTTCTAAACAATGGCATAAACTAGATCAGTTTATGAATCAAAATACATAATCCCATACTTATAAAACACTTAACATAAATTGAACTATCTATGGATATAATCCATAATCATAAATATGTTTTCTTTGAGGAAGTATATACTCATAAACCCTTCATAATGATTTGTAAAGAAAGTGAGAGTTATCCTAAGCATATCCCCCGGGAGTGTCGTAACCAAGAGTGCAGCAAGGCCCGTTGTCGTGCACCAGTTCCCGTTCGAGTCTAGCTCAAAGCGGTGTTTTCGGGTTTTACCCCTAGGTACATCTGTGCCAGAGCCGCCTCTACCTGCTCGTATCCAGACAGGGATGTATTGCTCGGAAAACTCACAAAATCTCTACAATACCAAAATTCTAGGACGTTCTTCTACACTAATCCTCAAAGTTCATCTTAGGTCTACGTGCTCTAATCAGAGTTTATCTAAATCTAGCTTCCAAGGATTGTACTAAACTTCCTCTGATACCAACTGTAACGCCCCGACCCTAGTTGCCTAGAGTCGGTGCATTATTACATAACATTGGCATGATCACAAGAAAGATCAAATCTCGAAAGACCGATTGGTTTAGTAGCCTTGGAAACACTAGATATATTCATAAGTTTTACATTACATCATAAAATGAAAAACTACTACAACAACATAATGTCTCCATAATCCACACTACTATCCCCTCATAATATCCCTGCAGGTCATTCATAATTTACTTCTTCACATCCTGGGGAAAAATAAAAAATAGAAAAGGGGTGAGCTCAAATGCCCAGTAAGGATAACAATATAGCGGAAACTTTCATAAATAAGAATAAACATTTAAGGCAATGCATTACTAAAACAAAAGCCTTTTAAAATTGAACTTCAACATGGTATGGCAAAAGTAAAATGAAATAATGTCATTTACTTATTCACATGGATATTCTACTAATCGAATAATCACATGCAAAAATCAATAACCACTTTCATAATGTTGGAATGCATAATGCCAGACTATCATAACCACATAGCCAAGGCCTCGTGCCAAGGCTACAAAAGATTTTGTCAAGGCCTTGTGCCAAGACACTAGTTTGTCTCATGAGACCTACCGATGCATCGAGGAGCTATAGCGGGCTCCACCCGTCACTTATTAAGTCCAATGCATTCCCATATGAAAAGGTTTAAACATAACATAAACATTCGTATTAAAACTAGCATACGAAATGTCAATACTTTCACAATAAACTATGAATGGTATAAAAATAGCACATCCACAGTCAAACATATCACAAAACCTTCAATACAATATAGAAGTTTTGTATCATAATAAATCAACTTCAAATAATCTTAAAATCCATCAAAGGATGTTGACATAGATGAAATCAAAATTCTTTTTAAAGAAATATCTCCTTTTATTTTGAAATCATTTAAGATCCATATAAAATAAAACATTTTCTTTGAAAATATTCTTATAAGCTTGTAAGGAAAGCTTTGAAGATTTTATAATGGCGTAAAATAACCGCACCCGCCGTATAAGTTAAAAAAACATTCTTACCTCAATTCTGTCGAAAAGGTTAAAAAGGACCTTGTTTTGAAAACGACGGAAAGATTCCTTTATAAACCTCTTATAAAAAGTCAAAAAAAGGTATAAATGACTTTAACCCATATTCTTGTAAATAGTAAAAATGTTTTGAAATACATTTTTAAGAAACATGGATGTGGATGATAAAGAGATCCCAGTAGATTATTACATATAAACAATCTCGGATAATGAAGAGATTGTGAAATAACCCTTACCTTGTACTTTTCCTTGGTTGTGGTAGGTTAACCTCCTGTATAATGGTGAAATAATTGTTATTAAATTATACAAGAATCATATACATTAATATGATATCATATATGATCTTTTAATATTGATTTGATAATAATATCTTAGTATTATCGTTGTTTCGGGTGTTAACTTACTTGTTTTCTTTCATATGTTTTGTTACGTAAGACATGTTTGTAAAGGATAGGTTGTATATTATTCATATCCAGAATGATATCAAGTCCTTAAACATCATTTTTAAATCATAAAATGATAATTACGCTTTAATGGTTACGATGGAGAATGAATCTCATCGCGTTCGTGGAGACGGTAGTCCGTACGTACGCACGAGCGACAATATCATTCTTTTGATATTAAAATAATATATAAATGGATGGTATATCATATATACAGAATCATTAACATGTTATATTTATTATTTACATGAGTTACACATCATTATTATACCCATCCAAATAATATTATATTGAATAACAATTACACCACGACGTGGAGACGGTAAGCCGTACGTACGCACGTATGGTGACATGTTATTCAAAGGGTGGATAGAATACTGAATATGATTGTACCATATTTATAATAACATCACAGTATATGTGAGATACTGGAGTTATTATTTCATAATGGTAAGAACAAAGGAAGAAGAAGTGGAAGAAGAAATGAACTTAGAAAAGGGTGGTGAGATCATTACCTCTTCTTCGGGTTCTTCCTTTTGATTTGATCAAAAGGGCTCCTTAGGTTGGCTTTCTGATCAAACTAAGGCCTCTAGGTTGTATTGAGGGATGTTGGGAGAGTATTTGGGCAGAGTTTGGCCGAACCAAAAGGCTTTAGAGGTGTGAAGAAATGAGAAGGAGGAGTGCCCTTTTATAAGAGGGGTGAGGGGCACCTTTGGAAAAGCTAGAAATATTAATTTATAATAAATTCATATTCGGTTTCTAAAGGCTCCAAAGTTGACTATGAAAAGGATGAGGTGGGGATAGGTCGAAAACAACTCATCCAATTGAATTTAGACAGGTTTGGGTACTTATATTAACCTTATCTTTAAGTATTAACTCTAAGTTAATTAGTTTCACTTTTACAATGTCTCTTTGTATTTTTATATAATATGGTTAATAAACTTACTATATACATCCAAGCGACACCCAAGTGGTCCATTAATTATTAACCTATCATAATATAAGTCTCTTGGCCGAACCTTAGATTTTTAGGAGTTTAATATCAATTAATAATATAATATTTGTTTTAAGAACTCTTTTATGTCAATTTTGACACTATTCAATAGTTGATTTTTGTGAAACTCATAACAGATTGATTACTTCGAACAAAGTCCATTAAATCAATCCTAATATATCATATTAGCCTAGAAAATTAGTTTAATTCATTAAAAGTTTCATATTATATTTATTTGGGTATTTATAATATCAATTATTTTAATTTTTCACTATTATAGTAATTACTGCATCATCATTGTGTCATAAATAAAATAACTTATTTATTGTCTAAAAATTATAAATAAAATATCATTATGTAGGAAATCGTTTTATCTTTCTAATGAATATTTATAATCGAAAATCCAACATGTATAACCCTATGTAAAAGTTGTTCTTCTAAAAGATATATGCTTGTGTCATTTTTGTATTCATTTTAACTTAATTAAAATAAAGTGTCATTATCACTTACAAGTGGATCCATGGGGTCCCAAAATTGACACAAATATGCCCATGGTCGACCATGTATCAACCAATAGGGTTAAGACACGTTTTAGGGTAATTTTGTATTATTATAATATTATTTTTTTTAACCCTTATTTACCGGATTTACCCTTTAACCATGGTAAATAAATTATTTACCGCAGTAATTATTCAAAATGTCTAAAAATAAAAGTTACCTATTTACATAATTTGGACATCCTGATTCCAAATATGGAATCCATTTTCATAAATTCAAAACAAAGAAGTGGCAGAAATTAATTTAAAATTAATTCCCGCTGTTAAAACAAAAAGCGTGTTTTTAAGAGATAATAACTATCAAAAGATTGACACTTGTTTATGTTCGGTTTAATTGTAAAATTATGTCCAATGATAAACATTAAATTTAATGGTAAAAATATATTCTAAATATACTTTAAAACCACTCAAATTCATAATTTATCACTATTAATTATTTTGATTAAAAAAGTTGTTTTTAATTAAAATTTAGAAATTTTCACTATTCATCAAAATATGAAAGTTATCCGAAATGTACCAAAATTTCACCCTAGGCTAATTTTGATATTCCGAATCCAAAAATGAAGTCCATTTTGAAATATAGAATATATATGATTTCAAAAATTAGGTATTACTATTCACAACGGCTAGTTTAATTAGTTGTGGTGTGTGTTAGAACTCGAGGTTGCGTACAACACACGCTATCGCATTATTCGAAGGGAAACGTACCGTAGAAGCTTGGGGTGTTACAATTTTGTACATATTTTCCATAATAATAATCATGATAACATTATTATTTTTATAAGTTTATTAATATTTTATTTTCATCCATAAAAGAATAAATGAAAAATGAATCACATCATTTTGTGGAGGCAGTAATCCACTTATATGTGTAGAGGATATTATTATATTCCAATGAATGGAATATAATTAAAATTATTGATATATTTTCATTATATATTTATAATTATATACTGGATATAAAATATAGACACTAAATAAATCATTATAGTCAAACAATAGAAGTAATGATGGAGAACAAAACACACCGCTTCATAGAGGTTCCAGTCAATAGGTTTTCAAGAATGAGTTTTACAATCTATATTTTATTGAGAATGATTATTAATGTGGATAATAAATTAAAATAATAACCTCTCACTATAGGAGATATTAATATGTTATTATATTTAAACTTTTATGATGTAATAGAAACATGTAGAAGAATAAGTTAAATTAAAATGCTCTATAGAGATGATTACCTCCTCTTTGAGTATGCTATTTTTATATATTCATAAGGTTCATTGGGTTTTCCATTTGATAATAAAAAACATATAAAATTTTGTTATGGTAGTTATGAACACATTTTTATAGGGTTATTAATGATATGTTGCTCATGATTTGTGAATAAGTTTGGGGAGGTGGTGTCCAAATATAAGACAAGAGAGGGGAACCCTTGGAATTACATAATGTAAAAAATTAATATTGATAAATTTTCATGTTAAATTGGACATGTATTATTAAATTTATAATATATGATATAGATAATTCAATATATTCTCAGCAAAAAAAAGACTTTAATAGATGATTTTATCAATAAATATCCATAAATTTTAACATAATGTTATCCCTTATAACAGTTACCATGATAACGAAGACTTTTATAAAATAATGTTGAAGAAAGATACAATAAAAATAAAATGTGCTATAAGATGATAATAATTGATATCATTGAAAAAATCAAATTATATTTTTAAAAGATATATTTTTTATGAATTTTTAATCATATAATAATATTTTATTTTACATAACATTTTAATAAAGTAATTTTTTGGACAACTCACAAAACCTAATATCTGAAAATATCTATATGGAAATGTAATCTGAATATAAAATTTTAAAATAACCTAAATATGTTCTATCTATCATAAAAAAATTTCAATATAAAACTTCAACATATATTATTACATTTATTAGTTTAAATACATATTTTATTATTTATGTTACCTTAGAATGCACTATGTTGGTATTTCATAAGCAATTAAGTTAATTATTCGACAACTAAAATATAAAAAATCCATAATAAAAAATAGAATTATTATTTCAAATAAACATAATGAAGAAAAAAAAGTTTTATCTATATCATAATATATTATAGATATTAAATTCAAGTGTGAGACATTTAAAATTTATCATTTCCCTAGAAAAGTATAAATTCTACAATCAAAAGAAGGTGGTAATATATTTCCTGATCTTATAATATTTTTTTTCATTTTACAAACATATCTAATGAAAAATTGGATCCTTTGGGGAGATGTTAAAGTCTTTTCAGATATTTGTAGTCTTCTTTAGCCGTTTTACTCCAACTGAGGTGGAAAATATTTTGTATAATTGATATTCATAATGAATAAAAATAAAGGAGAATTATTTGCAAAATCTGAAACACATTATTAATAATATGGAACCAATTTTGAAAGAATAAATTCCAATAAGTAGAATTAAAAAAATTCATATATATTTTTAAATCTAATAGAAAAATAAAATTTTAGGAAAATATATTTTTTGAAGAATCTATAATATTTTTTGTACAAATTTTACATATTTTATGTCATCTTTGTGACCATTGATAGCTCATTCTAGCTCAATGATACAGTTTATGAAACTATCAATGATTATTTTTGATTGCGTCATCAAATCATAAAATCTGATATATTGAAATTTTATACCCCACTCATTGATATATGACTGTTTACTAAGAAATAAATCATCGAATAAAAAACTGACAACCATTATATCGATATATTTGATAATTCATTGAATAAAGAGTTTTATTATTTTGAATTAGCATTATGAAACCTTCTATCGAATTTAGTAATTAAAAATTCTTGGTGATCTCATCTATGAATTACATCCACTAACATTGGGTACTTATTGTGTTAGAAACATTTTAAATTAGATATAATTTGGTTCTTCCATGTTAGAAAATTATATTCGTCAAATAAAGGATATCCCATTTTGTTGATGACATTTTCCCTGATAAAATGACTAAATTATAAATTTTTACTTAATAGAACATTGTGGATATGATACCTTATCATGTAATCAATAGAATACATACAGACAAGGATTGGAGTTAAATAATGTTGTTTTTTTATCTCCTATTTATTTTCAAATTTTTATTAATTTAAATAACCCATTTAACCTATTAATATCATCAACCAAAAACATCATAATATTAAAAAATATATTTGGAAATAATATTTTTAGATTTATCACCACTTAGGGGTTCTACAATTAATATTCATTAATTTTTAATTAATAAACCATAAGATATCACTAATCATAGTATATTGTTATAAATTTTAGGAATAATGAACATTAATTACTAGGGTCACTCAAAAATTCTTTATATTCACTCGTTAATTCAAATGTGAGTTTTAAATATACTATTACATGATAATCAACCATTATAATTATTTAGAAATAATATACATGAAACCATAAGCGGTATTATTCAAATACTTTAATTTTGGTAATGAACTATACATCATCAGTGAATTTATTAACAGTTTCATATCTCACAAATTAATATATGTTTATATTCATCATATTTATAATCATCTATCTTGTAATCTTTTTTTGTATCAAATATGATATGTTCACTTTTGAAAAATATTTTCTATGAATTTTCACTAGATAATCCTAAACTACATATTTGATTCACTCATAAACATTAATTAATATTTTAGATCTAATATGATATCTCAAAAAAATACATGACATATTTGATTGCATATTTTTTTTAATTTTATGCTTCATGTTGTGATTTTCATTACTGAAGGATGACGGTCATCATAATTAATAAATTTTTTGTGATGCTATATAGCACAATTTTATCCCCACTAATTAGTTAGATCCACCTTATTCATATAGAATAACGTATTTAAAAATTTAAATTATTATATTTTCTTCTTGTAATATTACATCATTAATTGAACCTATTATAGAAAAGTATTAAAAATGTTGAATTATTTCATATTTATTAAATTAATTAGATTTCATGAAATTCTAGAAAAAATCACTCTCAAATATCATAACATCTTTAACCATTGAATGACCCAATAATGCTACATTATCTAGTGTGACAATAAATACTAATGGAGAATTTAATATTTTCAATCCTCCATTTTTATAGTGAAATATATTTAAATATTTTGTGCTTCTACCTCATTCTATAGAACCCGATCAAATATTCTCAATTAGTTACTCTTATGCACACTTCAAATATTATTTCATAGAATTGGTAATGAAGTGGTATTTTTTTCAAAATAAAAATACCCTTCTTGCTCCATAATAATTAAGTGTAATATAGCCACATTCACATAATGATTCATTTTATCAAGGTGTGATTGAAATTTTTTATTCTTATATAAAATACCTAAGGTAGTGTTACTCTTATGTTCATCCTTTAAACATCATTGATTAATATTAAATGAAATTTATTCATTTTATGAAAACCTATATTATGGAGTGATCATGATTATTTTGATGAAGAAAAACCTAGTCTATCTTCATACACCTTCATATATTTCAACAATAAAAATTAAAACATTCTTATATATAAAATAAAACAAACGATTTCATCCATGATCATGGATAAAAAATTATTATAATGATATGAATAAGATTTTCCAAATGAAACACTAGTCTTCGTTAAACTGTTCCTTCGGAGCACCATCCAATTAAAATATGTCTAGGAACTAGTTTTGATATTATACAACAAAAATATGGGGAGACTATACTGTTGGTATCATAATATATAATAAGAGGTAAAAAATAAATTAGAATAACTATCATATTAAACGAAATTATTTATTTTGAATATCTAACTAGAAATATTTAAAATATCCATATGTTATAATATAATTGTACCCAATATCACCATATATAAAAACATACTCAAGGATCATTGTATATTATAATAAATTATAATAAGTAGACATAATTAAATACATGTGAGGATCCACCATAAAACATGGGTCCACCCTCATATATGTCTCAACCACTACCCTATCATTTGGTATAAGGTCCTTTTCCGTGTCCTTATCTCATGTCATCTCATATGCTGCCACCCTTTTACTCTGGGTGTGCTCTCAAACTACTAGTCATATAATAACAAATCTACCACTGCACCATCACTCATAGTTGTTCATATGATCACATAAAAAATTATCACACTAAACAAACCTCTCCTACTCAGTTTCATTCCCATAGATACATCCAATACCATCACATCAACAACTACACTCTCACTTGGGGTGGGACTCACAATATTATCACATACACCATCACATATAAGGAAACATATATAAATTTTCTCAATCAAGTTGGGTTCTCTCAGACACATTGTGAAATAATTCCTGACCACATATAGAAACACGAGACAACACCGACTCTATCATAGGATTTGTCCTCTTAAAAACAACATGGACTTATACCCTCTCACATTGTGTGGTTTATTCCATTACCCACTCAATTAAGGTAATGGATCAAATAAATCTCATAGGAGTCCAATCATATAGTAGTGTGGTTAAATTCATCTGTATTCACCTCATATCATGAAATCATAAAAACAAAACAAAAATAGGTATCAAAGTAATACAATGATGAAATATAAATGATATCGAGCACGGGAAAAATGATTATATTATCTACAATATGATAGATATATTTATTTTGATAGGTAATAATAATGTATATAGACATGTTTTATGAAGCCATCAGTATAAGATGGTGATGGGGAAATGGTAGGGAAAGGAAGTACGAATTTCCCTTTATAAATTAAAAACAATATATAATAACAAGAAATAATTCTCATGCAACAAATGGGTAATGTATTGGGGCCTAATAGAAATATGACTCTATAAATATGGGTACATGGAGATGAGGTTCTCTAACCGGTTACTAATGGACGTATCATAGCCTAGTTGTTTTGTTCATCGACAATTTCAATAGGACACCACCACTTACCCATGTAGTCGACTGCCTCAAACCCTAACTGAACACCCAATCATGCCTAAAAAATACAAATGGAATTTCTAAACTACAATATTTTTAATATGATTACCAATTCAAATATGTCTCATATATTCTAAACATAACATAAAAATTCCCTCCAAATTATCCATCATATAATGATGTTGGTCCTTACAAACTACCCAATATGGGGATTCCCATCATTGGGAAACATTTTTTATGATTCTATTAGAAAACAATTATCCATCATAATTCTACAAACCTACTCATAACTAATAATATAATGAATTTTATAGAGATTCCCTTTGATATATTCCATCCAAAAAATATTCTTGGAATCCCCTGATAAAATTTTCAACACACACCAGTCATTTCTCGAATGAAAAATTTATTATGAGTCTCATATCTCCCATACTATTTTTTTTCCAAATCACCAATATGTTATTTACAACACTTATGTATCCCAAAATGAGACTCCCCCTTTGTGATAGTAATTAAAAAATTGTACGTGATTTCTCAATAAGAGGGAATACATTGAAAAACAAGAGTTCCACATTTTAAATCCACAACAACATTGTCTTCCAACATTATTTCAACATAATAGTTTTCCCTATGATAAAAATAAATTTATCCACATATCAATCCATTTATTTATCGTTGTTATTTTTTGATCAACTCTACTATTAGTAATATATTTTTTAATAATCTATTCTTAGTATTGAAATACTAAACACTCAAACTACACACAACTCAATCAGATAATTCTAAAGGATGTCCACTAATAAATGTAATGCACACATAAATCGCCATAGATGAATCATTATTTAAGTTATAACCCATATAACTATATTTGAATAATCTTAGCACATCATTACTATATCAAAAATCATCTTCCAACCCTCCATGCTCAGCATCAAACAACTGAATAGTACCCACTATCCTCTTACCATTGGTCCCACTATGCCCATGAATAGTAGAATTATACCAACAAAGGTATTATCCATACCCACCTCCCACTTGAGCCATCCTAAATAGAATAGATAATTTATATAAATTTCAATTTTGAATAATTTATCTATTAAACTGATACACATGACTCATATACTTTTCTTTGGGGTCCTTTGATGTTAGGATATCCTCGAAGACTATCATATGAGTAGATCAATCCCTGATCATCACCACTGACCTTCGACACACCCTAATCCCCAGGGGACCATTAAACACGGGAAAAAGAAATAACATGAAGTAATTCAAAAAAACACAATCGACTACATTATACTATCCATGCATTCTTGGTTCTATACTAAATTCCCCCTATAAAGAAAATAGTAATATTTATTAATATTATACTCCTCTAGTTGGGAGATCCCCTTAAACTAAAATCTTATGAACATCACAATGAAAAATTACCTACATCACCCCATATAGGAATATATATATATATCACAAAATTGTCATACTAAACCAAATATCAAAACAATCAATCAGTTACAAAACATATAATCCTATAATAATTTTTTAATGTTAATTCTAAAACCTCTTACTTAATACCATCAACCCAACTAGAATCATAAAACCCATGGATTTTATGTTTCTCAGAAAATTCACCCCAATGTAGATTCATATTGGACTACCCCTAAGAGACTATTACCAATTGTTCATAACATTCCTTGAGACAAATCATAACAAACATCACTTATAGACACCAAGATACTCATATGATTGTCAAACATCAATAAAAAAATAAAAAAGCGTTTTCCTTAAACATTTTCACTAAAATTCTATATGTAAATTAAAATAATGATTCTCCAAGCATCTCCCAACATATTACACCCCAATATAATGAAATCTTACATTGTTTTCAATTTTCTCTAGAATAACCACTAGACCCACCCATCCTGAGCCTCATTTTTTATTTCCATTATAAAAAACAAGGAAACCCTAATACATTCTTGATCATTTATATAACATATAAATAATATATCCATAATTCCCTCAACTAAGGTAACAAATTCTTATAATCCTAGAACAACAATGATCCCACCAAAATATGACCATTTAATTGAGTAACCACCTACACAAATTCCTCTCAATATATTGGAGACCAAACCATACACCAACAATCCAACTAAGATCCTACATTCATCCAGTGAGACCATCATCCTACCATGTTACTAACGATTTATTCAAATAATAGATTTATTTATTACCATTATATGGAATCACCACACAATAAACATCATATCACATTGTTTTTATACACAATACAAAACCATATTTTCTTATCCACTATAAGGGTCATGAATGTATCGCCCAAGACTCTACCTCTCTGATCTTGGGAAGAATAAATGGTATTTTAATTGTTTCTTAGACACCAACATAGGTGACCAAATTCTCCCCCCAAAAATTTGACACTGGTGAAATTAATATTTCAAATAAATTCATAATAATATTTTACATATTTAGAGAAATAGGAAAAAATATACATAATAAGACGCAATTCATTCACATTCAATGGACATTTATTCAATTATTCCAAGATTTTCTGATTCCAAATAAATTATTCATTATTTTCCCAAAAAATCAATTTTGGCACCCATATAGATATATAAAATTAATTAATTTTATATATAATCCAGTGAAATATATCCATAAGAATGTATGAGATGAATGTTTTAGTATGCGAAAACATAAATCAGAAGTTATCATCATTCCATAACTTAATAAAAATATGTAAGAGATAAAAAACCAAAAAAGAAACATAATTATTTTAACAAATCGGTATTTTATCCATCGATTAAATTGAATTATAAAAAACCACATGGATTACAGTAACAAGAATCATAATGATAGAATTTATTATTTCTCTAATCAAAATCTTAATATCAAAGCCTCATGTATATACATCATACATTAACAGGTATGGTATATTCCAAATACCCATTTATTTCTTCTCATGAGAGATACCAATGAATTTAGGGACTATCAATTTTCAATGCACACACCTCACTTACTATATCTAATGAATTTATCGTATAATAGAAATGAATTAAAAATCAATATGATATCAACATTCCATAGTAATGAAAATTTGTATTGGAAAATTATCGAATAAAATGTCAATATTTCCCATGGTCAAATTTCATTATCTTTAGTATTAAATATTCATTAGTATATAACTAAAAATAATATAAAATTTTCAATTTCCATTAATAATTAATGAGTTAACTCTCTTTAAAAACTCTCAATATAATTTAAATAAAATAATATTTATAAAATGTACATAGTAATGGGTATAATACTAAGTCAATATTAGATATGATATATAATATATCCATGTTAACAAATAATATAAAAATAAAGAAGACCATAAAAAGTCATAAATGAATGTTTTTTTAAATAAAAACCCCCATGATATATATAGGAGAATGGAAGTGAATGATACCAAAATAATTTCTATTATTTCATTTTTGATATTGTAGAAAAATAATAATTACCCTAAACATGAATTATAATATCCAATGATAAATATATAATATATAATATTTATATCTTTGATATAGATAAGAATTACCAAAAATCATCCATCAATGATTAAAAACATCATATAGAAATATTGTATCACTTACATATGAATGTATTATTAAGGATTAGTGTTCTATAAAATTTAGTCTATCTTTTAAATGACAACATCCATGTATTCAAGAGATTATTTATAAAAAAAATTCCTTATTTTCATATTTCACCTAATTTGTTTTCAATTGAATAAATTCTAATCATAATTTAATTAACATCATTATACATATCCTAGAGAAATGGAAAAACATATGAAGGGTGATCTAAAATGGTTTGTAAGTGAAAACATAAGTAATAAAAAATGAATGTCATCAGTGTCCATAAGACTATAACAACGGTATGGTAAAATAATCTACGTTCAGGAACATTATATATGCTAATTCATACATATCTAAACAAAAATAATTAAATATGCGACATGAAATAAAAAAATTTAAATGAAATTGTTTTGAAAATCAATAATTATTATCCATGTGTTGTAAATCATGAAAAAATAAACCGTTAAAAAATCAGAGTGGAATATAATAATAAGTATATAACATAGAAAAGTATCTTTATAATCCATGTGCGTTGACTTCATGAAAAACTACACTCTAGTTAAATCTATTAAAAATTACCTTCTTTGTTAACTCTCTTAATTATTCCTTTAATGGAATAAACCATTACCAAATTCATTGGAGTGATATATTGAGCTCAACCGACAAATAAGATATATAAGGCTCACACATCAACCGATGTAATATTACCCTCACTCGTCATCATCAATAACTTCCAGGTACAAAATAGGAATATAACACATAGAATCATAAAATTTCATCATCAATCATTTAATAACACATTACATTACATTATATCCTGAATTCTATAAGGAAAATAAATATATTTCATGTTAATAAATTCATGAAAGTCATCATAATAAATCAATTGAAATAATATGTATGTGATGTTATATCATGCTCATAGTGAGGTATAGTAATAATAAATGTATATTTACATAGATGAAAAATATTTTAAATGAACATATAAAAAATCATTCAAAATAAAGAGAAATGTACTTTCATTTAGAAATATTGTTCCGATATTTTTTCAATATTAGAAATATATATTATATTAAAATTGTCATGACCCATCCTCGGGGCCCGTGCCGTGACTACCCCAAGCCCGCCTTCCATAGGACAGGGGCTGGCGACTAGCACCAAGGCATAAATCCCAGTATAAGGGAAGGCATTTACATTGTAAAGTAAATAAACTCCTCAATTAAGAAAGCGGAAAATGTAAACACTAAGTAAAAACAGAGAACAACTGTAAGTGCGGAATGTAAGTGGGCCAGAATACAAACCCAAACCGAAAGTAAAGTACAACTCGAAAGGGGAAAACAGCAACTGAAAAGTAAAAGCCGCTATGCCGAGCTGTCCACTGGAAATCCCACCTGAAGGGTGGGTAAAAATTGCTCCATTGCTCCTTGGGTCCTGCCGTCCGCTCCGAGTACGTCCCACCTAGTGGTCCTCCTCCAGGTACTGTCCTGCTCTGCATGCCTCAGCCACGATCAATGATGTCCGTTGTCTGCAACCAACACAATGTAGTGTGGGCATAGCCCATGCAGGGGTGAGTATAAGCTACTCAGTAGGGACCTTGAGACCCCTGAAGGTCTCCAAAAATCCAAAAAGGATAAACCATAAAGGAAAGATACAATCACGAAGTAACAACCGACACTCCTTAGGTATATGCCCATACATATACCTAAGTCAACAATTCCAATACGCTCCAACCTCTGAGCCCAAGTACAACTCAGTCCACACCGGAATGTATACGTATTCCACACTGGAAAGCAAAACATAATCCACATAGGATAGCACAACACAATCCAAACAGGAAAGCAAACAGAATTCAGCTCACACAGGTACTTCTTTGTATGACGTTAGAGATGATCAGATGTAGTCACTGATTCATCTAAGCTGTCGGACCCACAAAGGATCTGTAGGTACTAACCCTCGCAATGACCCACATAGGATCGATCATGAAGTTGAACCCAAAGCTTTTGGGAAACTCCTTCTCCATCAAGTATAGTGGTTATGACGATACAACCAAGCGCTCCCCTGTGCTGCTACAACCAAGCGCACCTCTGTCGTGGGTCTACTGCTACAAACAAGCGCTCCCATGTGCCGCTACAACCAAGCGCACCTCTGTCGTGGGTCTGCCGCTACAACCAAGCGCTCCCCTCTGCCGCTACAACCAAGCGCTCCCCTGTGCCGCTACAACCATGCGCACCTCGTTCCTGGGTCTGCCGCTACAACCAAGCGCTCCCCACTGGGCTATCCGTAACACACTGAGTCGTTCGATCAGTAGTCGTCATGTCTCAACCGGCTTTAGGGTTTCCGCACATAGCATGCTCGTTCCGGGAGGGTCCACTCCATGAGCTAAGAGGTCGATGCATCAATTGACATGTAGTCCGATGTTGATGTATCCCAAGATGTACCATAGTGATCACTGCTGAAAACACAGAGGATTCCCGTACTGTTTTCATCATCGTCACAGCCAAATCCACTGAGGATCTATGTACTGTCATCATCATCACAGCAGCAGTTGCAGCAAGCTCTAGGGTTCCCACACACAGCAAGCTCGTTCGGGAGGGTTTGCTCCACGAGCCGAGAGGCTGATACATCAATTAACATAAGGTCCAGGGTTGATGTATCCAAATGTTATGTATCGTCAAAAGGAACTCAACGCAACAGACGAACCGTCAATCGGACGCCCGGTCTGAGAGATATTGGCTTTTCTTACCCAGGGGCCCGGTTGGGTTTTAAGGAAAAACTAACACGACCATACTCCACCTATGTCCAAACCTCGGGCGGAGTGAGCCAAAAGATCTCTCTCACTAAGAGGAACTCAACCAAGTCGACGACACGTCAATCGGACGTCCGGAGCTCAAGATATGAGCGTTTCCACTCCGAGGGCCCGGTTGGTTTTGGGTACGAACCAACCTGGCCGAACACAAAGTATTTCGAAACCTTCATTGTGATATAATGAAACTACCGTCTCAATCCAAGGATCGCGTTGCCGCTGACGGCTCATAAATTGGAGGACTGTAGCCCAAGATATGGGCATTTGACCGAATTTGGTCCAAAATCAGGGGGTCTGGGCCCGGGCCGACCCGACCTGGGTCCAACACTGCTGGACCCGGCCCGGCCTGGCCCGGCTCAGTCTGGCTCGGTCCGGCTCGGTCCGGCTCGGTCCGGCCCGACCAGACGGTCATGGCTCAGCCAGCGTGGCCGAGGCGAATCGCGGAGCGGCTTGTGCGACTCCCCCTCCCGCCACTAATTGAGGCCGGCGTCGGATCTGCCGGCCGCTAACCATCTGGCAACGCACCGCCGCCGCCTTCCGCGGACCACCGGACGCGCTCCGGTGGTCCGTTTCTCCTGCCATCTTCGCCTATGGTCCCCCCGGGACCCGAACTTCCCTGCGAAGGGATTCAAATACCATAGCGGCCTGCTTCGTCATCACCCGTCAATCCGCACGTCAAAAACAAACTGCGGAGGGTTGTCGGGCCGTGTTCGTTCGGCCCGCGCCCTCCACGTTAAGTGATATCAATTGGATAATGAAACAATTCTTCCCAACAAATTATTTAGAACATAATTAACCATGAAATTAGATGACACCCAAAAAAAGTAACCCCTCATGGACGAACGGTCTGCGGATCAACCTGGTAATGGTTGGTCCGCGCTCGTTGTTCTTTTCTCAAGGTTAAGAGGAAAAAAATAAAATTCCCCTACATCCTCTTAAATAAAAAGAATCTTAATAATAATCCCAACCCACAAAAATAATCTTCGCGGAGCAACATAATATTTAGTTGATCTGCGTTCTTAAATTTAGAAGGGAGTAAAAGAGGGTTCACCAATAATCACAATTTAAATTCCCTACCTCGAGCGCAGATTGTACGGAGATTCATTGTTTTGGATTCGTCACGGAAAACCGTCGTGGAATGAAAATGTTGTTGGCGTCACGGAAGGGGACGTCACGGAAGGAGGAAGTCACGTCACGGAAGAAGACGTCAACCTTCAAGAAATCTGGTGTTCTTCATCGGAGTCCGAGGTGTTCTTCGTTCTTCGTTGAAGTTGAAGAAGAAGAAGACTTCCTTTATCTTTTTCTCCAAAAGCTCTCAAACTAACCCAAAAAAATAATCCTCCCACTTATTTTATTAACCCAACATAGGTTTTTAATTTCAAGAGTTTGAAAATTCAAAACCCAAATTTAACTCACTTAAGTTATTAACATAAGATGTTATTAAAATTAATGAGGTGATAAGTTAACAAAACCTAAATGGGGGGGTTAGAGGGGTTAGGAAAGTGAGGGGTTGGGATCATGTGGGTCCCACCCAACCTTATCCTATCAAGGTTGGTTATCACAAGTGGGTCCCACCCCCAACATCCTTACTTAGGATAAAACTACCAAGTGGTAAAAATAAAAATTGCTAAATTTTTATTTTTAACTACCACAAAAAATAATAACTCCCCTCTTGTAAACGCAACTCCAAAACAGAAGTTCCTAAGCAATTACCGGCACTGCGGTTCCATTGGTGCCCTTAGAATTCGATTCGGGGCACCGGTTCAAATGTTATAAATTCCCGCTCGTTCGTTCACTGAACGTACCCGAGCCAAAATCCGGATATTAATTTCGGGCACATCGGGCCTTAGAATCAGGCGCCGTCAGAAACTGCGTTCTTGTAAAATTCCAATGAAAATTTTGAAAGAAAATTTCCTTGAAATTTCCAGGTCTTTAAAAATATAGCCACATAAAATTATATATGTGATTAAAATTAAATAATGTTCACGACGTTAAGAAAACCCACCCATGTCATAAATGATACAAATTAACATTACTTTAATGTTTTATAAATAGATTCCAAAGTGACCCAAATAAAAACATTTTGAAATTTTATATTAAAAAAGAATATGGTAAAATATAATAGTGAATAACTTATAAAATTATTTAGGTTTAGAAACAAACATTATAAAAATAAGATAAATAATATAAATGATGATTTTGGAAAAATTGATTTAAAATCAATACAATAAAACTATTAAAAACCCCTTTCGACCTTTTAAAATCAAAAACTAGTTTAAATCAATAACATGAGAAGGAAATTATTCCTCTAGTATAATAACTTAATGAAATTATAATTCATGAAATTATTTATAAACTATATACATGAGTATAGTTGAATCAATCAAAATACAACTCAAATAATGATGGTTGAGATGAAAAACCCTTGTAACATGGGAAATGAATATATTAGAAGGCCATTGAATGAAGGAAGAAAACATGTTTATATAAAAACAAATAATTCCCACGAAATGATATGTTATAACACATTCATGGTGTAGTAATTTCATCATATTACAAAAATCACAGTTCATAAAATCAATTATATCAATAAATTTAAATAGAATCTATAAACACCCGTATAGACTTTATTACATTTGAATCTATATATCACGAAAGGGATAAATGCAAGGGAAAATCAAATATTACGATAAAATATTAATTCATAAATTTATTTAAATATGAAATATATACAGCATGTATAATTTATAATTTTCATAATAGAAGACATGTCTCAATGAAAAGTTATTTGGATTAATAATCTATATAATTGTAATATCATCGAAGATAGAATTTAATCAATGAATTTATTATTTTTTTAAAAATATAAAATTATAAAAAAGAGTTTAAATAAAGCATAATAAAATCATAGTTTACATCACACACAATCAATTCATAACATAGTAAATGAAGTAGAAGTATAATCTAATAAATGGATATTGGCTTAAGAACCCCCACACGATGAGTCCATATTTTCTATGTATGTACATAAAATGGTATATGAAAAGATTATATTATAAATAAAAATATTTTATAACATTTTACTAGGTTTTTAATTTAAAATCAAACCATTAATTTTATATATTTGAAAGAAATATTGTATTACTTAATCAATTTAGACCATGTATGTTTTTCTGAGGATGTTGGATTTGTAATTAGAAAATAAATAGCTGTAGGATGGCAATAGAAAAATGAGAATTTTTTTACATATTATCTATAAAAATAATCATGATACCATTAAAACTATTATAATTCAATTTCAATTTTATTTTCATCCATGAAATGAATACATTAAAAATGAATCACATCATTTTATTGAGGTTTTAATCCACTTATACGCGCAAAGGATGTTATTATATTCGAACGAATGGAAGAGAAAGAAAATTGATGATATATTTTCATTATATAATTATAATTATATAATGAATATAAAATATATACTTTAAATATAACATTATATTCAACCATTAGAAGCAATGATGGTGACCAGAACACATCTCTTCGTATAGGTTCCAGTCAACATATTTTCATGAATGAATTTTACATTATATATTTTATTGAGAATAATTATTAATATCGAAAGTAAATTAAATTAATAACCTCTTACTATATGTGATATTAATATGAAATTATCTTGAATCCTGTAGACATAATGGAAACATATAGAAGAAGGCGTAAAATTAAAATGCTCAGTTGATATGATTAACACTTCTTTGAGGAAACTATTTTATATATTAATAAAGATAAAGGGATTTCCATTTGATAATACAAAAACATATAAAATGTTGTTATAGTAGTAAAAAATATGATTTTATAGGGTTTTTTCATGATATGCTTCTCACGATTTGTAAATATGGCATGAGAGGTAGTGTACAAATAAATTATAATTGAGGGGAACCCTTGGAGTTACTTAATGTAAAAAATTAATATTGAAAAAATTTCGTGTTAAATTAGTTAGGTATTGATAAATTTTTATTATAATAAATAGTCATTTAAATATATCCCCACCCATAAAAGGAAAAGATTAGATGGATTTATCAACAAATATATTTAAATTTACACATAATTTTAACCCGTTTAAGAGTTACTACGATAACAAATAATTTTACAAAATAACAGTCAAGAATGATAGAGAAAAGATAAACTATCTAAAAAGTGGATAATCCTTTATATCATAGAAACAATGCCAATAAATTTTTAAAAAATAATATTTCTTAGAGTTTTTTATCATATAATAGTCATTTATTTAAAATAATATTCTACTAAATTATTTTTTGTGACAACTCGCAAAATATTACATCTGAAAGTATCTGTAATGAAATGTAATCAGAATATAAAATTTCAAAACAACCAAAATATTTTAAATTTTTCATAAAATATTTTTTTAATATAATATTTCACCAAATATAATTACATTATTTTGTTTAAATACATTTTTAATTATCATATTACCTGGTCAAGAACTATTTTGGTATTTAATAAGCATTTATGGTAATTATTCAACAACTAAAATAAAAAAATCAATAATAAAAATATTATTATTATTTCAAAGACCATTAAGAAACCAAACAAGACATGTTTTATCTCTACCATAATATATTATAGATATTAAATTCAAGAGTGAGAAATTTCAAATTTCTCATTTACCTAGATAAATATAAATTCTATAATCAATGAAATTATTTAATACATTTCCCAATATTGATATATTTTATGTTTTCCTTCTATAAACATATCTAAAGAAAAAGGGGAACCTCTTGGGGTACTTAAAAGTCTTATCATATATTTATTGTCTACTTACCCATTTTACTCTAACTGAGTTTAAAAATTTTACTATAATTAATATTTATAATGAATAAAAATAAAAGAGACGTATTTTGAAAATCTGAAACACATTATTAGTAATACAGATCCAATTTTGAACGAATCAATTTTATTAGTAGAATAAATAAATTTTCACATATATTTGTAAATATAAATGAAAGGCATATTTTAAAAGAATGTGTTTTGGGACAAAATTGAATGTATACTAATATCATATATAAAAATAATTACTAGTAAGTCAAATATATAATATGAAATTTAATAATAATGTTGTGGCTAAAATATCTATGTAAAAACATTATTTTTTTTAAAAATTTACTCTATATAATTAAAAATTATTTATTTTTTTAGAATTCATTAATTTTAATTATTAAATTAAACATTTTTATTTTCTTAATAATATTATAGAAACCACACCATTATTATATTAGAATAATAATTTTCAATGTTATAGTGTTATTATTAAATAAAATTTCTACATGTGGAAAAAAATAATTATAATATTTTTTTTCAAAAATAAAAATTAACTGGATTTTGAAGCATAAAATGACATCACTAAAAATTGAATGATTCATTATAAAGTAATAAAAAATAAATAAACATTTATTTGGACAATTTTATACAACTTTCGAAATCCATAAAATCATATTTAGATCCTCCAATTCAATGTATAGTTAATAATGATAAAATTTAAATAACAGTATTTTATGTTTTTTAAGATCAGCTTTTCATATCTAGGACACTATATGACAATGAATTATTTATTAACCAAGGAGAGTTACATTATTCTCTACAACCATTAAATAAATTTCAACTGATCAACTGTATCGTGAGATTTTTAATCAAGTGTCTATCATTTCAAAATAACAATACTAAAGATCCACATATCAAGAAGGGTTTAAAAAAGTTGATTTTTAAATGAGAAAAAGATAAACAGAAAGGTCATCTGGATTAATTGAAAATTATAGTATCAAATATGAGAACATTTGCTGGAAGTGATTATAAATATATGTATGAAATTTAAAAAATTATTTTCCAAATAAGTATTGAGAGTGATATATAATATTTATCATATTAAATAGAATATTATAATATTTTCAATGTGCAAAAAATTTATTAACCAATGAGGTATAAAAAATTCCATTAATTTATTAGAAATTAATGTTATAGGTTGTGAACTAACATATTCATAAATAAATATTGCATATTTATTGATAAATATTTAAATCATTTCAGAACTACATGATTAAAAACCATGATTATAAATGTATCATTGGATAAGAGATTTTGAATAATTTTTTAATGGAAGTATTCAACATCTCCCATAAACATATTCCCCTTTATTAATCAATATATACATGTCCCTTCAAACAAAATTATTCATAAATTGGAGAAATTGAATCTCTAAAATTATGAGCTTGTATGCCAATTAAAGGTAAACAATGAATATTTCAGTTGATAAACTAAAGAAATAATAATACAATCAGTAGGGTATGAGATCATGACCATAACATATTGATTTCATACTGAAATTTTCAAAAATCCAAATCATGAGTCATCTCATTACAAACTATCATTTAAAATATCATGAATCATAAGAGTGAGAAATATTCATTAATAAATCATAAACCATATGTTCATCTCATAAATGGGTGGCACAATAATAAGTATAAAAACCCTTTTATAGTTCAATGTTTACCACGAAAAAGAAAAATACATATCAAGAATAAAACACATATTTCACATAGTGGATCACGTGCATCAACAAGATTCCTATAACAGATGAAGAACATTCGATTGTTCCCATAATATATTTAGAACATTGACTAGTTTCCCTTAATTATATCATGAGATATAATACATTACGCAATGAATTAAAGGATTTTACAAATAAGTTCCAAACCCAAAGTGAATTTAATTTGTAAATATTTCTTATACATGATAATAAAACATTCCACATATCATCAAATAAAAAACTGTGTAATGAAAATTGGTTTCACAAAATTTACATCAATTAATCATACAACAACCCATGATAAATAAATAGGAATAATAAAAAAATCATAATAATAAATCATCTATATAAATAATAAGGATGGTATCATTGGATCATATCTTCAGTATAATGTAACTAAAATCACATCATGTTATCATTAATGAAAATTCCATTAACAAAATCACAATAATATTTCTTTGGGAAAACATTTCTTACATTAAATAACTTTTTAAAAATATAAAAACATCTAAAATATTAATGAAAAATATTTATTTAAAATGGTAAATGGAAATATGTAAATGAATCATCAATTCATTGATCATTAATGACCATGGTAAATTCGATTTTTTTCATATACAATAAATGAATACAATCATTTCATGCATTTATTATAATTTAAATGTATCCCAATAAGAAAATGAAAAGAAGATTAAATAAAAATAATTTTCGTTTAATCCTCAATTGTGGTAGAAATATATTTTTGAAAAATATATAAAAATATTAAAAACAATCTACATTATGTTTTTGGAATAAAATTTATTGAAGGAAAAAATATTTTGTACCAAAGTGAAAAAAAGGATAGGTTTCCCATAAAAAATTTCATTCCGTATCCTTAGAACATGATGGCTTTAAAATAAAATTAAAATATTTATTATATGTTTATAAAGTTGTTTAAAAAATTCATTTGTTTCTTGAGAGTTATATTAATATATTTTATCACTGTAAACACAATCATAAATAATCTCAATAATGAAAGAGATTGTAAAATAAAATACTTACCACATTGGAATATATGAAATCAAAACCTCGGACATGGTATAAACATTTATAAATATTTATATCCCATTAATTTTTTATATTTTCAAAAAAAAAATCAATATTTTTTTATATACCGTATTAGAGAAATAAGTTTTGAATTTGAAATGTGTCTTATTGAAGTAAAAGAGAAATTAAAATCCATTACTTCAAGTTTCACATTCATTCAGATGACTAAAATATTTTATATAAAAAATATAAATTTATTATTCATCAATAAAATAATAATTTTCATAATTATAATATCATATATTTAAACTTATTATATTTAATCATTATTTAATAATACTTACATATTAAAATTGTCGTTTTTGGATGATAACTTTTTTATAAGTGATTTAGTTTTGTTGTTCAAGTCAATTAAATTTATCATAGATTAATAATATCGTGAATTTTAAAAATTATAAAAATATCCTATATATTAATTATTTATATATTTAGATTCATCCATAGTGTATTTAGAATGAAAGATAAATGTCAAAGTTCATCGACATAGTATGTTATATATACAGATGAACACAGTTTTCACTTTTTGGTGGATGGAATGAATGAAGGGGGAATAATAATATAGATTTATAAAATCATAATTATTTATTATTTATATACTCATTTTTATATAATTATTAACATCTATGTAAAAAAGGAAATGAAAATCGAATCACATCACTTTATAGAGGTAGTAGTCCTCACATACGCAAGAGCGATGTTATCATTTTCTAAAAGACAATAAGATAAAAAGGTAGAAGATATACCATAATTAAAAAAGATAATTATTTCACAAATATTATATATATTCGTTAAATACATCTTTATATCAACCCGTTGGTAGTAGTGAAGGAATATATATTACATCGATTCTTCGGGTGGTTGTTTTTCATACACACGAACAATGGTTTTGATTCCTTTTTAATGAATGAGGGGATGTATATTTCTTATCTCATTAATATAATAATTTAAAAGTATATGATATATAATTTTTTATTATATTTTATTTATTAATACATAATTAAAGGTGATATATGAAAAAAATAAAAATGAATGGTCTTGGTGAAGACAATTAGCTTCGCATAGAAATAAAACCTTTAGATCAATTATAAATGACATTGGAATTGGTATTATAAAGTTACCAGTAGATTAAAAACATGGATAATAATTTTGGGAAGATACTTTGGTAGGTTTCTATTGAGATTAATTACATAAGATGTGTTAGTTATTTAGTGGAGAAGGTTCCCTTTAATAGTTTAGGTTAGTGGTGAACTTGTAATTCATTTATGCTTAAAAATAATCTCATCTCACATAAATGGTAAAATCCCGCAAAATTTATATTTCCTAAAACAGAAATGATATAAAATATAAATATTTAAATTAAGTAGAAATTATAAATTTCTGTTCCTTTTATCCCTTATCATTGTTGTTCAATCCCTAATAACCCTATTTATATATTAGAGGTAGTAACATATTTTTAAAATTTCTTTTATAACTTATAATGACCCCAAATCCATTAAACCTGATATGGTGTATTAAATTAATAAATTATCATGTTATATAATTAATGAAATCCCAAATGATTGAATAATTCAGTTTTATAGATTAAAAGATATATACATGGACCCCATATTTAATTTTAAAACCAAAATTTCAACATTTTTTTAGAATATCATTACTCCCTCTAAGATATGATTAAATATAAATCTTAGTTCATATTTGGGATTCCTAATAATAGAATTTCTATTAGGGTATGCTAAAATTCTCAGTAAGGGTTACGTCCAGTGGAATCAATTATGAATCAAAAATCATTGTCAGCATGGAAAGGTAAATAATCAAACACACATTCGATTTAAGTAATTTGAATATGATAATCAACATAAAAAAGTAAAATAACTAAAAACTCATTCCATTTAATCAATAAAATCACTACCATAATTAGATAAGGGTTAATCAATATGGAAAGTTAAGTAACTTCAAAAAAATAACATTTAAGTAATAAACTAAGAATAAAAGGCATCCTGTAATAATATCATTACAAAAATTATATGTATAATAATAGTTAAATTCTTGATGAATGAAATTAATAATTATTATACATCATATTCATAGAGGCATGATAACTCTTCTATCAAGTCATTCTATAAGTCAATTTAAAGCTAATGTGTTCATATACACCCAAATCCAATTTAACTATAGAGATCAAAATGATTCATATGATGAGATTACTAATGCACTGATAAACTATATATAATTGGGACCCAACTGTATCTTTAGGTATAAATCATTCATCAAAAATAAAATTATTAATTCAATTCTTGAATCATATTCCTTATAAAGAAATAATAGTATTCAGTAAATATTATGGATTTAACGATATTTTCATAGTAATTAGAAAAAATTCAATATTAAACCATATATGTAGAATTGATATGCTAGATAGGAAATAATAATACCCATGTAAATTAATATGGATAATTAGTGGATATTTAATATATTTTGATCATAACAATGTGAATATTTCAAGGGAATGTTATTGATAATAAACGTTAATCTATAAAGTGAAATTAAATTAATTCATTACTCAATAATAATGTCAAAATAACCATTTACAGAATACATATTGAATCAATAAGACATACCCCTGGTGGAGTATATGTATAATAAAAGATTATTTTCCTTGATATAAAGAAATACCAAAAAAATATTTTTAAAATCTATCACAGATAAAATAACCTTTAAACATAGAAAATATTTTCAAAACTAAAAGTTCATAAAATATTTTGGAATGAATTTTTCATTTTATATATCCTCTAAATGATATAATATAATATTTAGAACATTAATTTTTCAAAATGGTAGGATTATTTTTTCCAATTGTATAAATTTAAAAAAAATTCCATTTACATATTTAATTAAAACAAAATGAGAATTGTTTGGAAAACAACATGCAGATTCTATTCAATAAAAACTGTAAAAAGTATAACCCATTTTCAAATGAATTTATTAATCATTAGGATAATGGTAAAATTTTTAATTTTTTAAGAAAACATGGATTTGGAAAAAGTATTTTTTATTTAATAGATAAATAAAGACAAAATTTTATTTAAGAAAATTATTAATAATTTTATATACCAAAGAGAGTACAAATGGCAGGGAATAACAAGAATAAATCATGAATAAATAGATTCTGATAATATTTTTGTGTTTATTATTACATTATTAAATTATTTCCTATAATGTAAACTCAACCATAAACATCACTGATTAAAATTTTATTTTAAAATGAAACACTAAAAAGATCATAATATTGATGTGATGATTTACCAATTAATCAATAATTTGTATCAACTATAAATACAACAAAAAGTATAAATACAAAAAATTAATTTCAATATTCATTACACCCATAATAATATAATGTTATATAAAATTAGGATGAAATAGTTTAAAATGAAATGATACTGTGTTATGAAATTATTAACCAAATTTTAATTTTGAAGTGAAAATAAATTTGGATGAAATGACTAATGTTGAAATTTAAAATACCATTATTTATAAAGTAATATTTATATTATATGACCATGGGGAACATAGATATAAAATAATTTTTTTTCTACAACATCTCAACAAGCCTCAATTAAATGAAGTTTAGATTAAATCGATTACATCATGATTAAATTTAAATAAATGTTCAATAAACTCATGCATAATGAATTTAACTATGTAATTAATTTATACCAAACCCATGTTACTATTTATAAAATAATATATTCTCATGTTTTAACATTTTACCCCACATTTTCAAAAAATATTTCATTACTTTAATAGTTTTGGGTTTAAATAACCTTTTTTTATAATTCATTTTTGTCATGATTGTTATGATTATTTTATATAGGACATATATAATTAAATCCCAATAGTATATTAATTTTATACATATAACAATATCTCATTATATAAATTTTTAGAATCATGATTTAATGTGGGACATGGAAAATGAATTGCATCACTTCTTAGAGATAGTCAGTTATATTTACACCTGAGGAATGAGATAATTACATTAATAAGTGAATGGGTAAGAAGTTGGATGATTATGTAATATTTCATAATGAAATTATTTTCATATATTTTACATAGATTATTTATATTTAACCTTATTACCTTCCATTTAATTTTTATGTGAAAATAAATCACATCACATCACAATGGTATTGTCTACAATACATAAAAGATATGTAATAGTATTTTAAATGAAATGGAAAGTCTGAAAGTAAGTGATATTTTATTTATATATTTATTATAATATCATAATTATCATATTCATGTTTTAACTCAATCATTATATACATCATTGAAATGTGGTGATGGAAAACAAATGATATATATTCAAGAGGTCGTAGTCCCCAGTACACACAATTGATGATTTTATTTCTCATTATATAGAAGACGAGATGGATATATGGAATTAAATTAATATAATAACATAAAAGTATAAGTTGGATAATGAGTTTTTTATAATATTTTTAATTTTAATTTAAAGTACAAGTTTAAGAAACTTATTTTCATGAACCCAGTTCATCTTTGAGGTGTGAATCCTTTTAAATCAACCAGTTTTTGGTTTAAATGATTGAAAATGGAAAAATGAAAATGATTGTTGAGGTCATGGAGGAATTTTGGATGTTCGAGGATTGGATCAGTGCCAGTAACCCAGGTTCTGGGGGGATATAATATTGGTTCATGGTTAGTGAAAACCACGTGGGAAATCCAATAAGATTAGATAAAACCACTTGGGGCCAGATAATGAGATGTTATAGGCAGCACAATTAGAGGAAACCCTGAAATTTTCATTTCAGGGACACACATCCATGTCTATAATTTTGAAAATTATATTTCCATAGTTTGACAATGGATAGACTAACCATGTAGGGAAACCATGTGAGGTTCCCCTCCCTAGAGAAAAACATGCATGGTTGGGGAAGAATTTGGAAAACTATTCACCCACAATGCGTGACAATGTAAATTGTGTGAATTTACCTAGTTTCCTTAAATTATTTTATTTCTAGCCTACTCTCATTCTCCTCAAATTATTCTGGGTCCCAATTTGGATATCTCATTTAGAGACTGTTCTTGGACGCAAGATATCATCTTGTTCTAGTATTGATATCACGGACTGTTTGTCTTTTTGTATTTGCATCAGTGAGTTATCAATTCATTTTTATCCATAAATAATTCATATTTTTTAATATATCCTATTTATTTGCATGATATTTGTCATTATTGTTTTGTTCTTCATCTTTTGTTTTATTATCACCTGATCTGAGTAGAATCGGGAGCTGATACTAGATGATATAACCTCTCCTATCCTATGGTAGTTTGTCCCATTCATATCATTTTATTTAAAGGAATTGAAATATATTTAATTATTCCAAATAACAAATTATCAATAAAAACCGCCAAAAAATTTAATTACATAAATTGAATTGATTTGTATATCCTATTCAATTAATTAAGCTCATTAATAAACACTGAATATTTATAATCTATGTGTAGAACCAAACCTTATGGTGTGTTATATTTTTAAATGGCCATTATGATGGAATGTAAATCTTTGGACACATTATGTTGTTCATTTTCCACTTTTCGATGGGTTTCCAATTGTAAATTGAAAAAATGAAATAGAATAATAAATTTAATTAATAAATATGAGGGGATGTATGTCATGATATTACACACATTCTATGTAATTCATTGATTAATCATATTAAGCTTGTAAAAATTTTCTCCCAACACATGTAATTAAGAAGAAATCCCGGTAAGCATACCTCATGCATTTAAAAACCTTTTCAGGTGAAGTGTAAATGAATCATTCTATGTGTTTACTGTGACATGTTAAATTAAAATGATTAAAAGATAATTGAGTTGATTAAATGGTTATAAATTTACTATGGGTGGCACATTGATTCAATGATGAATTCCACGGACATACTCAATTTTATTTTACCAAACTTATGTTGAGTGATAGTTGGACTCTATAAAGGACCACCAAAGACCAACTCATAATCTTTACTAATAATCCAAGGGTTAATTGGAATCCATATCAATTGACAATGATGTACTAAAGGTTCATTTGATCATATATTCCATGGATTATACTTTTTATCCATTACAGGACTTCCATGGGTTGACTCAAATGGTAGAGATTATATACGAAACCTTGATTGATACCTGATTTCTTATTGATATCATTCGTGGAAAGGATGTAGGGTGCTGGTTTCTATTTTAAATGAACCGATAACAAGATTACAAAAAAATAATTTTCATGGATGAGATCATGTTTATAAATTTATAAATAATGAAATGAGTTTTATAGTTCATCTACTAAGCCAAAGTACATGATTTGATTTGGCCTTTGATTATAATTTATGGACTTCATTTTTTGGAATCCTTTGATCATGATATAATGGGTGATTCTTGGAATTATTATCGTTTTGAATACCTACTTAAGGAACAAGAATTTGGTTTATCCTTTGAGTTATGGTTCTACCTCTTTTATTATTTACTTAATAAAACTGGAGAAAAAGAGGCTAAGAGCAGTGTACAAGACTATTTCACAATGTGATTTTGAGTTACCCCACATCAGGTCCTTCAAATTGTTCATATATTATACATAAACAATTTGTACAAATTTTTAATCAAATTTCCATTTTAATAATACTTATTTCTAACCACCAACTTTGGCCTAATGATGATGTGATCTATTATCATCTTCACATGATCATATTTTTTATTTTTATATACTTGATCAAGGATGTCATTCATGTACATGATCTATCATTTATGACATTCTAATTCATCGAATATTTACCAATCCACTTGATTAAATATTAAATTTTCTCTAAGTTCTATATTATCTTTGTTTATGTGGTAGTATATTTATCATCATGAATATTAAATTAATTAATAATCATCATTTATTAATCCATTTTATTATTTCGTGATCCTCTTCTGAAGCATCTAATTACATGTTTCATTTAATATGTACTCTAAAACATTGAATGTTGTTAACAAATAGAACCTTTAATAGTATAATCGTCTTATTCATAATATTCACTCATATATATAATTTTCTCCCCACATAATTAATTGAGAGGTAATCCCTGTAAGCATACCTCATGCCTTTAACAACCTTTTCAGGTGAGGTGTAAATGAATTGTTCTTCGTATGGACAATAATATGTTAAATGAAATTAATTATATGGTAATTTAGTTGATTAAATGGTTATGAATATACCTTTGGTGACAAATGGATTCAATGATTAATTCCATGGATGAATTCAATTCGATTTAACCAAACATATGATTCAGTGATAATTGGACTTCGTAATGGACTACCAAGAACTAAATCAGATTGTCTTTTAATATTCTGGGGGATAATATTAATCTATATCAATTTCTAATGAAGGGATAATGGTTCATTTTATCTTATATTACATCAATGATACTTTTTCACTCTTATTGTAATGAAAAGGATTTACTCAAATGGTAGAGATATTATCAGAAACTGAGAGCGAGGCCTCGGTTCATGTGAAGATCATACATGGAAGGCTTGTAGAGTGCTAGTTTTAATTTTACCTAAATCAATATCAATATTCCAAAATAGAAATGATATGGATGGGATCATGTATATAAATGAATAAATAATTAAATGAGTTATATTATACATCTACTGAGACAAATCCCATTCTTGGATTTAGACTATATTTATAAACTATTTATTTAAATTTTAAGAATACTTTGATCATGTTATCATAAGTGAAAATGGGAATTATTCCAAGTCCTGATACTTACATAAATTGTAAGAACATGGATCTTCCTTTTATGTATGAATCTCTTCATTTGAGTTTTTATTTAAAAATAGGAGAAAATTGATTTTAAGGGAATAATTAAAGACTATTTAACAATGTGATTTAGGGTTACACTTCGTGTAATCCATGTACAAACCATGTATTGATGTCGGCGTGCCTTTTTGTCATGTAAATGAAGTTAGTGAAAGGAGGGAATAAAGGAATATACACAATGTGTATATTAAAAGTAGACATCATGTATTTGGTAAAAAATTTTAAAACATGGAGTAGCCTCATTTATTCTTTTCTAGAGAAAGTGCTCCCTAGGTTCTCTAAAAAAGATGCACTATAGATTGTGTGGGATTTATATTCACTATTAAAACTCATATCCAATCGTGGTTGGATGCATTAGAACCCAATTAGCAAGATATTATTTCTTCTTTAGCCATTATTCTTTATTTCTTCTCTTGAATGAGTTATATTGAGTTTTGAGTTTATTATCATTTTGTAGAACTACCCCTGTTGTAGGATGAATTAGAGGACAATGTTGGACGAGGAGAGTTATATGACAATGATGTAGGTGTCACATACCTTTTGTCAAATGTCATTTCGATTATATCTATCGGTGTTCCTCACACCCATTTTTTGGGATCCTCCATGATCGATAATTGACAAATTTTATTTGTTAGTTATACTTAGTTAATTGTTTAGGTGATTAAAATCATTTGCAGGTTCTGTTCCTTGAATTAGGGCCACCCAATTGGTGCGCTTCCTTTTGATGTCTGATTATTGATGTTTGTCCTAGGATGCATATGTGGCATGCCTTTTTTCCAATTATTGGGTAGTTTAAAAAGTTATTTTGATAAATAATGAATTTTACATGATGTTAATAGGTATTAAATTGGCTTAGGGTCGGGATTATCATTTTTCGACTTCGACCCTATTTTATGCCAATGCATGTTTAGGCATGTTTTCAATGTTCGGCTCCATTTATGTAACTACCATTGTGAGTTTATCACTATTATTCCATGTAATTGTTTAATATACATGTAATTTTAATGAAAAGAAATGTGCTCACATGAGTTATTTAGTGTTCAAGCCCAATAATATTTTAATTTACAAGACTTTATTTTTATTTGAATTGTTCCAACGTGACATTATTATTTTTAAAGCCCAGAAATAGTTTAAATTACATGTTTTCCTTGTTGTGTGTTTAACCATGTGATTAATTGAAAGGAAAATATTTATATGTTTTATCTGGTTATTATTTTCATATAGTGAAAGAGCCACAAATGTAGTGGTTGGGATCATGGAGGCCTAACTTAATTTTCTGAGTAAATCATGGATCATTGCGGGATGCCATGGTTGGACACTATTGGAATAATTTTCATGTATTGATCGATAAATGTGGCTTTCTTATAAGAATCTCAGTAATGGGATTAGTTAATGTGGACATATACTACACCTAGAGTGATATCGGGTTTCCAAAGAGGTTCTGTCAGAACAGTCTTGTAGGTTTTAGATAGAATTTCACCTAGAGTGATACTTGAATTCCAACATAGGAATGCCATGAATTAGATTGGGTTATAAAATGAGTGACTAAATGAAATGAATTTTGGCGTGTCTGTCAAGCCAAAGCACTAGTGTAGAATCAGTCTTCTATTACATTTTAAGATATCCTTATGGGGTATATGTTGTGATTTTTATTACACAAGGGTTTCCGAGTATAGGATAGATACTGAGACTTATATAATTCAATTTAATTTAATTAATTAATAAATATTAATTGGATGTAAAGTAATACTAGTGCTTGTAGGATTTTATTACTTTTTAGTACTTTCTTGATTATTGTTTTCATTATTGTACACTACCTATTATATATATTTAAGGAATGATTGGAATATAACTAGGGTGGTTTCTTGTAGGTATTTAGTCCCACAACATATTTGTTTCAATCGTTTTGGCCAAAATTGATTATATGATTGTAGGTTTTCATATGGGAAAGTTCCATTCTATTGGTACAAGATTTTCTTCATAGTGGTATCTGTACATGGGATCGAACCAAGGCTTGAAATGATTCTTAGTATCTTTTGATTCATTTTTGAATTTGATACATATATTCTGTATTACTTCAGTGTAAATTTTTATATGTTCTTATAACATGTGACATGGTGCATTATGTTTTGTTTTTAATGATGTATGGTTACTTATAGTATCAATCATCAACTATTTATTTTATTTTTTATGATATTTACTACATCTTATATTATATTATTATTTAATATTTTTTCTTACATAACAAAAATACGGCCATAGTTTCCCCACTAACACACATTATTCCCTCACTACAAGCCAGCACCCTGGTGCATTTGGGGAGATGCACTGGAGCCCATGTCCCCAACTGGGTATGAGGCACCAGTTGAGTGGAATATGGATCTGGTACATTACAAAACGGTATCAGAGTTGGTTATTTTCTAGATATCCTTACATTTTGGAAATATTAGACAGGGATATGATATAAATGGATTATGTTAAAAAACTTTGCCCAAATGTAGCTACCATATGTATAGGGAAAATCCAAATTGCCTTGAATTGACTTGGGATTTTTGGATTTTGATTTGTTACAGTTGATTAGATTTTAATTTTTTGTGACACATTTTTATTGTGCTATTATTATTTATATTATTTTGGATTTATTTTGTTGAAACACGATGAGATGAGGGAATTCAATCTCATGCATCATATTGGAACTTATTAAAAATAAAATTCCATGGATTCTTTCCATGCCATTTTGTATCATTAATGATTGCATGTTTTTGTGATAGATGATTTCCAAAATATGTATGTTTTTGTGATATGTATCAGGATAGATATTCATACATTTATGATATGTGTATTGGAATGTGTCACCGTTGTATTTTATGGAAGATAAAAATTTGGTCCCTAAAGAGTATGGAGCCTCTTGGATCATAATTTTGTGGATTATGTTTCAGAAATGGGATATAGATTGTGTGGTTATGTTCATTATATGGATACCATGATTTAAATCCTGTGGATTATGGGCCCCCACAGATCGTAATTTGGAACAATGTAGTTTTGTTTTGACAAAATTGGGGATCTAGGGATGTTTTTATGGCTTACAGTCCAGAAACCTAGACAACACGACATGTGATGCTATGAACAAAAGATAGGTTTCCTTTTGTTTGAGTGGAAAAATTTTCTTAAGTACATTTTCTGTACTATAGGTACACAAAATGGGGTAAATGACCATGTTTCTGGCTATGTGGGGAGAAACACATAGTTGAACTAGTTTTGGAAAGTGCACATAAAGTAATTTAGGTACACATCGTGTTGTGTCACTCACAAAGAACCCATGTTTTTTTCCATGTCAATGTACATGAACAGGCGGGGATACTTGAAGAAATGTCGTGTGTTAGCCATACATGTCGTGTACCTTTGGTTGTTACTCGCCCAGGCCAGTGGATGTACACGACCAGGTTGGAGCTTGAGTGTACATGCTATGTATGGTTTATACACACCATGTAATCCTTTTTTTATAATCCCTTAGTTTTTATGTATCTAGTTGAGTTCATGAGCTATGGAAATATGGTGACTATTTGACCTTTTTGAGTCATGCCAATTTGATAATCTCTAGTTGTACACTAGGAGAGTAGAGATGATCTTACCCTATAGGTGATAGGGAAATGGCTAAGAGTTGATCCTTGAGTTGTTCCAGTTACAACATCAACTATTATACCGGTCATTGGGGAGGAAGATCAGTTCTTTGGAGGCTTTATTGGGTTCATGATAACCTTTCACGGAGAACCAAAACATGTCACGCCAATGGAAGAGTTGATATGAGTGTTCTAGCAGCATCATCCGCCATAATTTTCAAGGTATGGCTGACCTCATGATACAAAGTTAGGGCTGGTGTCCAATCTTACAATCTTTGATCATATAGAGATGCCTCCCTAGATGAGGTAAAAACATGAGACATATATGATGTGGTATTCTTCCCTGAGATAGTGGTATTTTCACACTCAAGAAAAGAGTCATATGAATATGAAATATTGATATTTGAAAAGAGTCCAATATGACTATTAGTATCATGAGGCTCTGAGGAAAGAAAGTTCCCATAAGATCTTGCATTTGGATTAGGGTGCTATATCATTGATGGACTTCATGGACCATTTTACTAAGATCCATCATTTTTCAGCTACACTTATGTGTGATGATGTTTCGAAGGTTAACTGATTTGAGGGTAGTCTTATGTTTATCATTGGATCGAAGGTTACTGAATCCAGGATTCCTTCTGTATCTGCTATTGTAAATCAGGTACTGATTATGGGTAATAACCTGAGGGAATCTAGAGGTGAAATCCTAGGCATTTCGACACAAAGATCATGTACTATACCGAGTAGTGGTATGAATCATCATCTAAAGTAATATCAAAGTGACAGTAGCAATCAAAAAGTATCTTCAGGTAGATGATTAAGGTTCTTCCAATGCAGTAGGTCGGGGTATATAGGGCCACAATGTTTTCAAGAACTGATCGAGTGTCGATCGTATAGCAATATGGGAATTCTTTAGCATTATTGTTGGATGTTTCCACTAGTATCAATTGAGAGTGGGCATGCACCGACTACACATTCAGTAAGAGGTCCATCAGCTTCTCACCAATCAAAGAACTAGAATATGATAGGTCACTCAACCCATAGTGGTGGTTTCTGTCATTGTAGCCAGACTCTAGTTTTTCAAAGACAGTAGAGTGGATCAACACAGGGTATCCAGGCTACATCGCAAGGTTGTAGTATAGGCCAAACATAGGTAGTGCAAAAAAACATCATGACTAGGACATTATTCCTTTTACTATTAGATATACCATTATAGTCACCTCTATTTCATCCTAATCAATTTTTGAAATAGTTTCTTCACAAATTTTAATATTTTTTCCTATTATGGAAATCATAGGTCTCTGTTTTTTAATACTGGTGATGTTATTACATTAGAAACTTTATTAGGGATTATAACGGTAAATGTGCATTTGTGAAATGAGTTTCCACTTGAGGTTGGTGGGCATCACATCTTATAGGACCTTAACATCGTAGTAATGACAAGCATTGACATCATTCTCAAAATGTACTGGTTGGTTTCCTTTCAATACATTGTCTATTTCTCTCACTATAAGATAAATTAAACATCACCAGAGGGTGGATCATTTCCACAAATCGGTGAATGGGATATCTAGGTGAGCTGAGATGGACCTGAGCATCGTGGGTTGGGTGGGATAAAAAACCATATTACAATATAATATCTGGATGACTAGGGGACATTTCAAGAAGATTTACCTCCAATAGTTGATAATTTCAGTGACGCCTTCTTGGATAACATTTCATGCCAAACACTAGTGAGAGAGGTAAGTTCTCTATCTAGCTAGTACTAAGAGCTTCACTGGTATCCATTCCTCCTTATCGGATGGCTACGACGTGGTTTCAAGATCTCAAGAGCGAACTAAATGATTTAGATGCAATGGGTTTCATCCACCCTATTATTTCTCCATGGCTTTCTCTAGTCCAATTAAAAAAATGGATGGTACCCTTAGTCTTTGAGTGGATTACCAAAAATTGAACCACTTTATGGTTAAGAACCAGTATCCTCTTGCAAAAATTCATGATCTCTTCGTTCGACACCATGGATCGTGAGTATTTTCTATGATGTATTTGATATCTGGTTCTCATCAGTTTCATTTTACACCATCAGACATACCGCACATATATTTTCAGAGTAGTTATAGTCTGTACGAGTATCTTGTTTTGTAATTTGGTCTCTCAAATGCACTAGAAGTTTTCATGGAACTGATGAACGGAGTGTTCCATCCTTATCATGATTCATCATTTTGGTTTTCATGGAACATATCATGGTGTCATCACATAATCGACACAACTATGCAAAAAATCTTGAGATAGTATTTAATAAACTAAGATACCTTCAGTTTTATGCTAATCTCACAAAGCTCCACTTCTATATGGATAATATTCACTTAATAGGTCACATAATATTGGATAGAGGTGTATCATTGGACCCATATAATATGAGAGAAAATGTTTCCTTGGAACATCCCTAGAACATCATTGACATATAAATTGTATTGCGACTAGCAGGATACTACAGGCTCTTCCAAGAGGAAATCTCACATTTAGCAATTCCATTGATATTTCTGTCTAAAAATTGTGAAAATATGCGTGGAAAGATTCTTATGAGGAATCCGATTTGGGGTTAAAAGGTTTATTGAATTCCGTACTGATACAGGTTTTCCAAAAGACAGGAAGAAGTTACTCTATGTACTGCGATGCATCACGTATCGGGCTAGAAGCTTTTCTTATGAAGGGGGATAACATTGTTTCGTACAGATCTCGGCAGTTAAAGCCTCATGATAGGAATTACCTGACACATGATCTGATGTTTTTTTCTCTTCTGCAATCATTACTTTTATGGAGACAATAATTTTTGGGAGGGCATTTTTTGGTGTAAACATACTACAAAAATCTCAAGTACATATTTATGCAATGTGATCTGAATCTGAGGCAGTCAAGGTAGGTGGAATAACTATAGTCCTCCGACATAGTGATTGCCTACATGAAAGAGAAATACAATGTAGTGGTTGGTGCATTGAGATGGATTACTCAAATAGATGCAGTGCATCTGAACACTAGCGAGTGGCAGTTTATTGCGTTGTTCTATGAGATGCACATGGATGTTCAAGATAATCAGAGACAAACATTTCATTCATCATATGTTTCTGACTCTACTCTAATAGATAATGTAAGGATGAAGTATCTATAAAATTATAATGTCATAGTTCTATGGGAATGTATTGTTGGTGGGGACCCTCATACTAGTTGGACCAAATGTGAGGATGAGGTTTTGCAGTTATAGGGTCGTGTATGGGTTTTAGCAAACATCTATGTGGAGCTGATAAAGGATTTTAATGAATCATATTGAAGAGTGCATCATGGTGTCACCAAATGTATTATGATTTACATATTTATTACTATATTCAAGGTATAAAATGATATTTTTCTGGTTTTGTCGTGATATGGTCCACTTGTCTGTCGGTGAATGTGAAGCATCATCAACCAGCCTGATTTTTATTACTGCTACCCATTCCTGAGTGGAAATGGAATGACATTGAGATGTATTTTGTGACGGGTTTACAATGTTCTCAATGATGTAATTATGAAGTTGGTGTTTCTGTTCATACTCTAACAAAGGATTCACATTTGATACTGATCAAGGAAACCATCAATGTTGATGAAAATGGGAGGATTTACATCCATGAGATTATACGACTGCACTCGGTGACACATTCTCTCATTTTAAATAGGGATTCCTGGTTTAATTCTCATTTAAGGAATGGGATAGATATTGTCATTGGTATGAATGTTCTCTAAGGTTATCTTACCACCCCATGTAATATGGCCTGTCAGATTGAGCGTTTCAGGTGAATGAGGACTTGATTCAAGAATGCATCTTTGATTTCAGGGGTTCTTGGACGACACACAAACCCATGGATTTGTATTCCTACAATAATAGATTTAGGATACTATTTAGAGGCTTCCTTATGAAGATTTATAGGGTATACCATGTCATTCACCCCAATGTTGGTTGGAGGTAGGGTGGAACTATGTTGGGACCTCATCATGTCTGGGATACCACTAAGTAGGTGCATCTTATTTGGAAGTGGATGGATACTGCTCAGTCTCATCAAGAATCTTATGTCAATAACCACATATGACCTCTAAAGTTTGAGGATATGGATCATGTTTTCTTACATGTTGCACTGAATTTGGGACAAAAGAGGATCAGGAGATTTTGAATGCTTTCACGGAGATACATCAGGCCGTTAGAGAATCTCGAAAGGGTCTGGACAGATTCCTATCAGTTTCAGTTACATCAATTGATCCAAGATATGGACAACATCACCAACATTTCTCCATTTTAGAGTTTCATTTCAGACCCTTTTCCTGCTATTCAACTTGAGGATGTTGATTTATCGGTAGATGTGTCTTTTAAAGAGCATCCTCTTTACATAGTGGGTCGTAGAATGAAGGTTCTATACTACTAGTTTATTCCTTTAGAATGGTTGTTATGGTGTCATAACTGAGTTCATGATGAGAATTGTGATAGGTTGTTCAATATAAGATCGCATTGACTATAGTTGTACACATATATTTCATCACTAACCTTTGAAGGGATATTCAGGGATGAATTGTTTTAAGGGGGGAAGTGTGTAACAACCCAGTTCTTACATTTTGTTATGGATATCTTATTTCCATTTTTTTATGAAAAAGGGAGAAAAATATGTTATGGGATTAATTAAGGGCATTTTAACAATGTTATTGAGGGTAATATTCCATGTAATCCTAGTAAATAACATGTATTAATGTCGGCGGGCCTTTTTTGACATGTAAATGATGTCGTAGAATTGAGGTAAAAATGGAATATACCCTATGTGTATATTCAAAGTACATGATTTGTATTTTATAAAATATGATGCAATGTGTAGTAGACACACTTCTAATTTAACAGAAAGTGGGATCACCAGGTTCAGTCAAACAGATGCACCATCACTTATTTTGGCTCCTGATTCTCTATTTGAACTCTGATTCAATCGTCGTCAAATGCGTTAGAACCCTATTAGTAAGTTATTGACTCCACTAGATTAGTTATTTGTGATTTCTTATGTCAACCATGTTTTCTGTGGTTGATAATTTATACAGATTATGTATATCCACCCCATTCTATGTTGAATTAGATTTTGACACAGGGTGCGGAGAGTTGTACGACTATGAGGTAAGTGGTCTCATGCCTCTTGTTAAATGTCATGTTGAGTATATGTTCTGGAGTTCCTCACACCCATTTTTGGTGTCTTATTGGTTGATAACTAACCTATTTTTCTTCCTTTTATTGTTTAGGTAAATTATTGACTGATTTGAAGCATTAATATATATTTTTTTCATGAATTAGGTCCACCCCAAGGGTGTGTTTTCCATAGATGACAAATAATGGGAGTTTGGAATAGGATGCCTATGAGGCATTCCCTATTTCCCATTTGAGGGTTGAATAGAAAATGATTTTGATTTATTATGATGTTTCCTTTTATAATGGAATTTAATTGGATTAGGGTTGGAATGATCTATTTTTTATGGAAACATGATTTTGTCGATTCATGTTTAAGCATGTTGTGAATGTTCTGCCCTAATTTTTATGAGTTTATCATTTTTAAACCATTGAATAGTTTAATTTTCATGTTTTGATTATAAAATTAAATGCTCATACATGTATTTTTAATGTTCAACCCATTTAATAGTTTAATCTATATGAGTTTCTTTTTATAAGAATTGGTCCATGTGAGTTTATTATTGTTAAAGCCTCATAATTATTTAAATAACATGTGTTTCATACTTTGTGTTTTACCAATGTGAGTAATTTAATGTAAATTACTTATGAGGTTTGTATGGTAGTTTTGTTCATGTCATGAGTGAACAATGGATGTAGCGATCATGCTCATAGAGGGTTTACTAATTCTGTACAGTGAATCATTGATCATTGAAAGATGCCATGAAGAGACTATATTTTATTTTTTTTCATGTATTGAGTGATATATATGTAATCCATATAGGACCTCCAGTAATGTTATTATTTTACATAGACATTTATTTCAACTAGAGTGGTAGTGGGTTTCCAAATATGTTTTTTGGGACGATCTTGTAGGTCGAAGATATAATTGAAATAGTATTGATACTTGAATTCCATGTTATTAATGTCTTGGAAGGTCTTGGGATATAAAATTAAAATTTAAATGAATTGGAGTATGAATTATCTTCCATTAAAAAGAACATGAATTCATTTTTGCCCACATACTTGTTTAGATATCCTTCTATGGTATATGTTTTCATTCTCTTACACAGGGGTTTCTCGGCTTAAGCGAGATCCTAAGACATATATAACTAAATCTAATTGATATAATTAATGAACCAAAAATTAATGTATATAAATACCAATGCCTAAAGGATTTTTTACTTTTGAGTACTTCCTAGATTAATTTTTTCATTATTTTACACATCCGCTTATATAATTTCACTGATAGGTTTGCACAGACCTTGGGTGGTTTCCTACAATGATTTAGTCTTTAATCATTTTTTGTTCATGATTTTGGGCCCAAACACATTAAATAATTGTAGATATTGATAAGTGAAATTTCCCTCCTAAAGGAACATTATTTTATACATTGAATTAGGATAGTATGTGACTAAGATAAGGCTTGAAATACACTATAGTCTCTTTTGTTTCTTTTTTACTTTAAAGACATATATTCTATATTATTATATATAATGTGTTTTGGTTTTTTCATTAGATCATGTGAGATGATGCATCCCAATTTTTATGTAATGATGTTTGGTTACTTATAATATCATTATTATACTATTTAATTCAGTTCTATATTGTTTAATACATCATCTATAGTATTATTATGTAATCCTCTATGTTACATTCTTCTAATGTGGAAATAGTTTCCCCACTATATCACCCAAGGACCTCACTTCTAGTCGGCATCCTCTGGAGTTAGGGATAATGTTATTGATTCCATGTGGACCACCAGGTATGGGGAACCCATTGAGTGTCATTCCGATCTATTAAGTTGCATAAATTAGTTTAATTTATTAAATAAACATGTTCAAAATTTGTGCCTAGACTTTTTAGGATTATTAATTTCAATACAACCATTTTTAATACATTAATATCTTCAGATTTATTTTATAAATATTCACCAACTGTGTGGTACTAGACCATGGGTGTTTGCATATTGATATTATTTCTCACACCGTATTTGGGACATCTTGGGTACTTGAATAGATTACATTGTAATAAGTAAATTATAAGGTCAAGAAACATGATATTGGATCAGGATTTATGATTTGGAGTAGGGGATCAAGGGACTGATTAGAGACTTGTGATACTAGTTAGGATACTTTTAGACTTTATATACTTTTATTCCATGTACAATACTCTTGACTTGTATACATATTTTGGATTCATTACATGAAACATGACATGTATATTTAACATATTAATATGAGTTTATTTTTGGTTTTGTATCAATTCCTACTATTGATATATCTTTTTATTTTATTACCACTTCTACTACATATCTCTTACAAGATTTCAATTGTGTTACCCTCTAACGACGTTGAAATATTCTTCCCACAGACACCACTAGGACCTTTCTTCTAGTTGGTGGCCTCAAGAATTTTGGGAGATACTCTTGAGTCCATGTGGCCAATTGACCTCCACAAACATTTGAGTAGCATCCTTGTATCTTTCAATTAAATTTTGAATAATAGTCTTCTTTTATATTTCTCCATACAATTTAGAGACAATAAAAAGGGATCGAAAGGAATATGTATTTGTTAATGGTCCATTCCAGGGCATAGATTATCTATAGATAGTGAAAAAATCCAAATTTTAATGAATTTTATGGTTATTTTATAAATTTAATATTGTAGTATATTTTTTTCCCACCATTTGGTGATGAACATGAATTGTGACGACCCGAGCCTGCTATTTTAAACTCATCCCAAGAAAATGCTGTGTAATTGTTTTTTTTTTATTAACTTAAAAAAAATTTCACAACACTTTAAACAAAATGAGGATCTTTTACCGGTCTAGGTTCTGGAGTATTAGACAAAACATTACATTTTTTTCAAAGTTGAACTGAAATAAACTATATATATATTTTTTTTTCCATGACGCTTCCGTGCGCGCTAACACCATAAACGACGACATCTACGATAAGCTCCTAAGATACCTGTGAAAACATTTAAAATCTTGGGGTGAGCACAAAGATACTCAGTAAGGGGTTTTGAAAACCTTTGATAAATTCCCTTTAAAAAAAAATCACTTTGATAATACATTTGAAAAACTAATTTACAAAATAATATAATGCTTTTAAAAATTAATTATACTTTGAAAACAATTTTTAAAACTAATCCAGTGATTTTTTGTCAGAAAATATTAAGCAAACTTTATGAAAACAAAACATCATTTGAGGCAACTTGATTCGTCGAAGGCTGTCTTGGGCCTACCCACTTAGTGAAGGTTGGGTTCACTTCCCAATGACCTTCTATTTTACAACGAACAAGAGCCGATACTTTAAAAAAAACGTTTAAAGTTTGCTTTACATATATAATAGAATTGGTCACTGGAGTTTTATTTTCCTTAACTTATCAATGTATTTAAAGTACACGGGTAACATAATTAAATAAAGACTTCCATATTTTTATCATCTACAAGTTTGGTTATGACCAACTCTTCTACACTTTAAGGTATATCCCCGCGATTAATCATTCATTCTCAAAGCCTCTTTGTTGCAATTATGTGCAGCTTTAATTGACTCTGACAATTAATAAAGTTATGAATAAAACATTATAAATTTGACGTTCATTTTTATAATGAAATTATTGTAATTGGTGAATTTAAGAACAAAACCTTATCTTTTTAACTTAAATTATAAGTTTACTTTTAGTATAATGAACGTCGATGATATGCATAAACACATGGAAAATGTATATGCAAGTGTGATGCCGATAATATTGATAAAACATGTTGATACGTAATGTGAAACATGACAACAAACTAAAAATAATATTATAAACATGGTAGTAGGATTATAAACCTGGTAATTTAATCTCTATATATATATATATGTATATCCATAAAATAAATCTTAACTTATTATAACATTTTAACCCTTTTAGGATTCTGTCAAATGAATATTAAAAAAAACAGATTATATAACTTTATATAATTTTAGAAAACAATTAGAATTAAAGCTTGTAAATACTTCTGGAAAATAAATAGATGTTCAAATGTTGGAAAATTAATATTTTCCCCTAATGTAAAATGGAATTGCATATTACGTAATTGAAATTAAATAGTCCCTTAAAAAGAATTGAATTAGAATAGAAGAGTGAGTAATAAAAAGTCCCTTACCTCTAATCGTTCTGTAGCATAATACTTTCCCAAACGGCATACACACCCATGAAGGATGTGAGAAACTTCAAACACTACATTAGAACTAAGAATGAGGAATGGAAATGAAAGGGTCCTTCTTCGCCAGTTTTTTTTTGTCACACATAGCAACAACAGACCAGGGAAAAATGCTATGTAGGGTGGCCTCTTCATCCCACCCGAGATACTTATTTATACATAGTGTTACTATGTATTTGGAATATTTTATTAATTGTAAACAACTTGCGGTTTGTCCAAAACAAATATCTCAACAGAGATCACAATCTTGAAACAGAAAAATAAATTTAAAATTGATGTTCTGTTACGTGATGATCCACAGCCGCATACCAAAACATCCAAAAATAGAATCGTTGACAAAAGTGATCCCAAATCAAATTGTAGATTATAAAAATAGACAAACACTGACATTGAGTATGAAATTCAATGAATTAACCAGAAGCAAGTGGAGGAAATTGACTGAAATCAATTAAATTATCGACAACAAGATAACGGATAAGACTTTTGAAGAAAAAATAATACAGAAATAGACAAACATGCTAATTAATATATCAAAATTCGAATATGGAAATCAGATTCGAGTGCCTAAAAATCGGATAAACAAATGCCTACTTGCAAAACAGGACAATGGAAGTAGATTGGAAGTCACTTTCATCATAACTCATACGGATACATCAATGAAAAACAGATCAGGTGTAAACGAACCGTAATCGCGCTTCGAACACTTCTTCGAAACCCCTATAAGCAATTGAACATTGGACGACGTCCGGGCTTTAATTGAAGATCAAACACTTACGGCTTGGTCTCGACCTGGACTGACGCTCAAACTTGACAGAAAAGAGACCCACGGCTTAGTTTCATCTCGCCTAATGACTCGACTAAATTTTCTCTTCGGCCAGAAACCCTCACGGCGACACGAGCTTCTTCTCCTGCCACACTCAAAGCCTCGCTGATTTCGATCTCCTTCCACGTCGACCTCAAGCCCCCGAACACACACAAAACCCTAATTGCAAAGTAAAACAGGTTCTTCGGTCTGCGTTTGATTTTCCGAAATGAATCCCATCTGAGTTAGAACATCCTCACGGCGACCTTGCTCAGACTTGCTCAATCTCGGTGTAAAACGCAAGCAATCCTCGGATTCGGTACGCTGCTCCGTCGAAACTCCATGGATCATCTAGCCTTCACGCCAAAGGAAACCCGACAGACCTCTCCTCATCGAGACCCTACCCCTACGCAAACCCCCCTTTTTTTTCCTTCGTTTTCATTTTTTATATATATTACTTTACTTACAAACCTTTATCGGTTTGTTGTTTCTTTTTTTTTATATAACAATTTTCTGAATTTATTTATTTGTTTCGGTTTATATATATATATATATATATATATATTTATATATATATAGATGAATATCCATTCTTTTGGTTTTATTTTAAACTCAAATTATAAAGTTCTTTATATATATTACTATGTTTTAAATAAATTATCATTATATATATGTATACAAAACAACCCTTAATAAAATTAAACATATAAATATATGTTTATAAAATTAGTTTTAACGCTATATATAGTGTTCGTTCATAATTTAAATCTCATTCTTAATATTATGATTCCATTATAATTTCAAATAATTCCACAAAGTTTGTTTATTGTATAACAGATATATAAGCATTGTCTATTTATTTTATTAACAGTTGTCAAATGTTGGTTTCAAATATTACAGTTTATAACGGATAGTTCCTTTTTCTAACGGTCGGATAAAACTCTATAAATATCAATATTTTATGGGTCTTTCAAATACTCAGAAGAAAAATATCTCGACGCCCACGCCACTGCTTTCGGAGATGGTTTTATATGTTCCTCTTATTTTTAGTTTCATTGCTATCATCCTTACCATAATGTTTGTTCTTCTATCAGATCCAGGAGATGATAACTACTCGATCGGCATCGTTGTGTTTCTCGGTAGTCTTCCAATTGTTTTATTATCAATAGCAGTGGGTTTAATGGGTTAGTTTTTTGTGTATCAAGGGTGTATTCTGGTATTTGTATGAATAAAGTGCTCGCTAATTATATATTTTCATTTGGTAATTTATTTTATTATATCATGAAAACATTGGCAAAACATAAAACATAATTTTAAACCCGGGGTGTTACATTCTACCCCCCTTAAATAGAATTTCGTCCTCGAAATTCTTTTACACTTATCGTTCTTAATTCCCATCTATTCTGAGTCTCACATGATGTCCCCAAGGTCTGTATAGTTGTCTTCCATGGTTTCCATGTCTCCCTAAGAAATTAAAGTTCAATGTGTCTTCGAAATCTTCCACTTCCTTTGCCCAAATGCAACTAGTGCAAGAGGGGTTGTATGGATGTAAACATCGGAAGACAGTCCTCAAGGAATGATAATCAATATAGTATCCGAGAAGTTCGTCTTGAATTTGATTCCTATAAGAAAGTCTCATTGCTTCGTCTTCAAATGTTTCGAATTCATCATAAATTTTTCCTGTGAAGCAAAAGCTTAAGAGTTGACACATAAATGTTGCGCGAAGATTTCCTTCTTCAGCTGCTCTGTAAAAATTGGAGATTGATTCTGGTTGCTCAAACATTGTAAAACACCTAAAAAGTCCTTCGTAATATGCTCCTTGGCGTCGATAGAAATGACGTTGAATCTGCCTGATATCTTCGAAAACGAAACCAGAACCGTGATGAAAATGAAGTATATCTGGTGTGCCCGATATATTATAGAGACGTTTACAAGAAAGCCGCATGGCTTCATAGGGCTCAAATTCTTCTTTGCATGATTTTGCCATGATCATAGCGAGTAATTCATCCGGAAGGTCTAAGAGACTTGTTTGAGTTCTCCTTCCTTCCATCTGAAAATTACAAAGAAGAAGGTTGACTGAGAACGACAGTCAATTTATCAAAGGGTTCTAAATTTCCAGAGTTATCTAGACCGTTCCTCTGATACCAAGTGTGACGACCTGAGCCTGCTATTTTAAACTCATCCCAAGAAAATGCTGTGTAATTGTTTTTTTTATTAACTTAAAAAAAATTTCACAACACTTTAAACAAAATGAGGATCTTTTACCGGTCTAGGTTCTGGAGTATTAGACAAAACATTACATTTTTTTCAAAGTTGAACTGAAATAAACTATATATATATATTTTTTTTTTCATGACGCTTCCGTGCGCGCTAACACCATAAACGACGACATCTACGATAAGCTCCTAAGATACCTGTGAAAACATTTAAAATCTTGGGGTGAGCACAAAGATACTCAGTAAGGGGTTTTGAAAACCTTTGATAAATTCCCTTTAAAAAAAAATCACTTTGATAATACATTTGAAAAACTAATTTACAAAATAATATAATGCTTTTAAAAATTAATTATACTTTGAAAACAATTTTTAAAACTAATCCAGTGATTTTTTGTCAGAAAATATTAAGCAAACTTTATGAAAACAAAACATCATTTGAGGCAACTTGATTCGTCGAAGGCTGTCTTGGGCCTACCCACTTAGTGAAGGTTGGGTTCACTTCCCAATGACCTTCTATTTTACAACGAACAAGAGCCGATACTTTAAAAAAAAACGTTTAAAGTTTGCTTTACATATATAATAGAATTGGTCACTGGAGTTTTATTTTCCTTAACTTATCAATGTATTTAAAGTACACGGGTAACATAATTAAATAAAGACTTCCATATTTTTATCATCTACAAGTTTGGTTATGACCAACTCTTCTACACTTTAAGGTATATCCCCGCGATTAATCATTCATTCTCAAAGCCTCTTTGTTGCAATTATGTGCAGCTTTAATTGACTCTGACAATTAATAAAGTTATGAATAAAACATTATAAATTTGACGTTCATTTTTATAATGAAATTATTGTAATTGGTGAATTTAAGAACAAAACCTTATCTTTTTAACTTAAATTATAAGTTTACTTTTAGTATAATGAACATCGATGATATGCATAAACACAAGGAAAATGTATATGCAAGTGTGATGCCGATAATATTGATAAAACATGTTGATACGTAATGTGAAACATGACAACAAACTAAAAATAATATTATAAACATGGTAGTAGGATTATAAACCTGGTAATTTAATCTCTATATATATATATATGTATATCCATAAAATAAATCTTAACTTATTATAACATTTTAACCCTTTTAGGATTCTGTCAAATGAATATTAAAAAAAACAGATTATATAACTTTATATAATTTTAGAAAAAAATTAGAATTAAAGCTTGTAAATACTTCTGGAAAATAAATAGATGTTCAAATGTTGGAAAATTAATATTTTCCCCTAATGTAAAATGGAATTGCATATTACGTAATTGAAATTAAATAGTCCCTTAAAAAGAATTGAATTAGAATAGAAGAGTGAGTAATAAAAAGTCCCTTACCTCTAATCGTTCTGTAGCATAATACTTTCCCAAACAGCATACACACCCATGAAGGATGTGAGAAACTTCAAACACTGCATTAGAACTAAGAATGAGGAATGGAAATGAAAGGGTCCTTCTTCGCCAGTTTTTTTTTGTCACACATAGCAACAACAGACCAGGGAAAAATGCTATGTAGGGTGGCCTCTTCATCCCACCCGAGATACTTATTTATACATAGTGTTACTGTGTATTTGGAATATTTTATTAATTGTAAACAACTTGCGGTTTGTCCAAAACAAATATCTCAACAGAGATCACAATCTTGAAACAGAAAAATAAATTTAAAATTGATGTTCTGTTACGTGATGATCCACAGCCGCATACCAAAACATCCAAAAATAGAATCGTTGACAAAAGTGATCCCAAATCAAATTGTAGATTATAAAAATAGACAAACACTGACATTGAGTAAGAAATTCAATGAATTAACCAGAAGCAAGTGGAGGAAATTGACTGAAATCAATTAAATTATCGACAACAAGATAACGGATAAGACTTTTGAAGAAAAAATAATACAAAAATAGACAGACATGCTAATTAATATATCAAAATTCGAATATGGAAATCAGATTCGAGTGCCTAAAAATCGGATAAACAAATGCCTACTTGCAAAACAGGACAATGGAAGTAGATTGGAAGTCACTTTCATCATAACTCATACGGATACATCAATGAAAAACAGATCAGGTGTAAACGAACCGTAATCGCGCTTCGAACACTTCTTCGAAACCCCTATAAGCAATTGAACATTGGACGACGTCCGGGCTTTAATTGAAGATCAAACACTTACGGCTTGGTCTCGACCTGGACTGACGCTCAAACTCGACAGAAAAGAGACCCACGGCTTCGTTTCATCTCACCTAATGACTCGACTAAATTTTCTCTTCGGCCAGAAACCCTCACGGCGACACGAGCTTCTTCTCCTGCCACACTCAAAGCCTCGCTGATTTCGATCTCCTTCCACGTCGACCTCAAGCCCCCGAACACACACAAAACCCTAATTGCAATGTAAAACAGGTTCTTCGGTCTGCGTTTGATTTTCCGAAATGAATCCCATCTGAGTTAGAACATCCTCACGGCGACCTTGCTCAGACTTGCTCAATCTCGGTGTAAAACGCAAGCAATCCTCGGATTCGGTACGCTGCTCCGACGAAACTCCATGGATCATCTAGCCTTCACGCCAAAGGAAACCCGACGGACCTCTCCTCATCGAGACCCTACCCCTACGCAAACCCCCTTTTTTTTCCTTCGTTTTCATTTTTTATATATATTACTTTACTTACAAACCTTTATCGGTTTGTTGTTTCTTTTTTTTTATATAACAATTTTCTGAATTTATTTATTTGTTTCGGTTTATATATATATATATATATATATTTATATATATATATAGATGAATATCCATTCTTTTGGTTTTATTTTAAACTCAAATTATAAAGTTCTTTATATATATTACTATGTTTTAAATAAATTATCATTATATATATGTATACAAAACAACCCTTAATAAAATTAAACATATAAATATATGTTTATAAAATTAGTTTTAACGCTATATATAGTGTTCGTTCATAATTTAAATCTCATTCTTAATATTATGATTCCATTATAATTTCAAATAATTCCACAAAGTTTGTTTATTGTATAACAGATATATAAGCATTGTCTATTTATTTTATTAACAGTTGTCAAATGTTGGTTTCAAATATTACAGTTTATAACGGATAGTTCCTTTTTCTAACGGTCGGATAAAACTCTATAAATATCAATATTTTATGGGTCTTTCAAATACTCAGAAGAAAAATATCTCGACGCCCACGCCACTGCTTTCGGAGATGGTTTTATATGTTCCTCTTATTTTTAGTTTCATTGCTATCATCCTTACCATAATGTTTGTTCTTCTATCAGATCCAGGAGATGATAACTACTCGATCAGCATCGTTGTGTTTCTCGGTAGTCTTCCAATTGTTTTATTATCAATAGCAGTGGGTTTAATGGGTTAGTTTTTTGTGTATCAAGGGTGTATTCTGGTATTTGTATGAATAAAGTGCTCGCTAATTATATATTTTCATTTGGTAATTTATTTTATTATATCATGAAAACATTGGCAAAACATAAAACATAATTTTAAACCCGGGGTGTTACATGAATTGTGGTGTTATTATTGAAATGATTATTGGTTCTATTTTTTGCAACCCAGTGATATGAGGTTATTATATATCATGCATAATTTTAGGCACCTTAAAATAATGAAATGACATGCATTATTCTATTCAATTTTGGATGCATAACTTTTTATTATTTATGGGATTGGTGTTTTGATATTTATATATACTATTTTGATTGAAAATATTAAGGGGATTATGGTGTGAATTAGGTGGAAGGCATAAATTGGTTATTTAGAAGTATGTTCCTGCGTGGAATGGAATTTGGCCACCATCCATTAAACATTTTAATAATCTATTTTAAAATTAAAGTTATATTTTATTTAAATGAAATTGAATATGAGAATTCAAGGGAAAAATAAAATTATTTGGAATGTGAAATTTTTTATAGCAGTGAATGTGACCTTATCCCGAACAGAGTAATAGGAGAAAGGTAATATCTCTTGAATATGTATGAGTTGTATTTCTCCCTGACCAAAATCAAGGATTAATTATAGGGAAGTATTCATTTAAAAGAGACTGGTACACATCCTATTTTTGTATGTCTTCTTTTGAGTCATGTATAATGATAATGTCCATGATCTAAGGCGTGTTCTAGGTATTTGTCACTATACTTTACCGTGTCTTTCTCCAGTTGTATGCCAAGATGTTGGTGATGAAAATACACTAGGGGTGGTTATCCATGAAATATCATTGGATTCTCTACGAGTTCTAGTTGACGCACCCATACATGTACCTGACATAGGTGACATGGCACAGTTTTATGAGGGTCTCTTCCAATTCATTAAGAAAATTCAAAGACAACCATAACCATCCTCGACTATGGAAGAGTTAACACATGAGTTATAATAGTAGCATCCACCAATGTTTTTAAGGGATGGAGGACCATAAGATACAGATTTATGGATATATGACATGATATTTTCCTACAAGAATCTAGGGATTCCACCAATGAGAAGATAAAATAACAATACATATATATTGTAGGATTCTACCAAGAGGTTTTGGGAGTCCATTACTAATAAAAATAATCATCTAGAGATAGCATAGAGTGATTTTTATAATTATTTCAAGTTATTCTATTATCTATAGAGGTCTATGGATAATATATACTTAGAGTTCAGGAGCTTGGAGTAGTGATCATTATCAGATATCCAATATTCAAACATTTTTACTAATCATTAGTGCTTCAAACCTATTATGATGGGTAATTATATTCCTAAATCATTTAATTCAAGGATGGTCTCAAGTAAAACATCTAATCATATTTGTATTTTTTTCAGATCTATTTAATTTCTAAAATAGTGAATCTTGATAATATCACATATCTTTATGTGATAGATGATTGGGGTAAGATCCTGGGCTCTTCGACATCGAGATGTGGTACTGCATCAATCAGTAGTAGAAAACATCTTCTGAAGCATTCATGTTCTGATATTAGCATCCAAAGAACATACTAGATTATCCATGTGAGGTGTTTTCAATGTGGTATATTGGGACATGTGTGACTAAAGTGTATGAGGGACCCATTCAAGTGCTAATTCTGTAGAACCATTCCTTAAGAAACTTGTGAGAGAGGATGTGCATCGACTAAATGGTCAAGGTAATGTTAAAAAATATCTAATTAGGAAGGGAGGTGGAGTATATTCGGCTGATTATACTGAGGTGGTGACCTTGGATTAAGTAATCAAGCCGTCTTTTTTAGAGGCACAAACGAAGGCATTCACAGGTTATCCTATAAGTATCACAACAACGCAATTCATAATATATATACATTGTTCAATAGATCCTTGGGGAGAAGGATCTCGGACCATCTAGTATCAGTAGTACAATTCTAGTAGACTATACAATATCTTCTTCACTTCATGATAAATGGTATTCTCATAGATTTATACTGGTGACCATTCTACATAACATTGGGATCAATTTTTATACATTTTATGGCACTATGATGCTTGTAACATCATTTGAGATTAGAACGATGGATATACAACACTGCCGAGAGTTCCCCCTAGAGATTGGGAGGTTTCAGTTTGTATGTGACATTATTTTCCTCAAGATGAATGATTTTGACATCATCATTAGGATCATATCATTAGTTTTTTTTCATGTCGTCATTGATTTATATCACTCTGTGGTTACCTCAACATCACTGATCTGAGATGTCTGTATTCAAAAGGGTGAATGAGATGTCTAGTAAAGTCATGCTGGAACTGAGAAATGTTGGCTAGGCAAGATGAATTCCCCAATTCTAAATTTATATCAATATGATAAGGGAATATATCAGGATGATTTCCCTCTGATTGTTGGTCATTTTAGGGATTGTTCCTAGTTAATATTTACGATTACCTCTAGTGTGATAGGTAGAGTTCTTTACTGAGCTAGTTTCAGGAGTTATACCAGTATCCAATCTTCCTTATAGTATGACAACTGAAAAGATACCAAATATGAATAGGTACCTAGAGAATTGAGAGGCAATGTATTTTATCCAACCCAGTACTTCTCTTTGGGGTTCAGAAGTCCTTTTTCAAAAAATTAAGACAATTCCATTAGGTTATATGTGGATTTCATAAAATATAACTAACTGCTAGTTTTGAACCTATATCCTCTAAAAAATATAGAAGATATCTTCAACCCACATTGAGGATCTTGGGTGTTCTCAATTAATGAGTTTATATATTCTTATCATCGAGATCATGTCAGACCATCCAACATACCTCAAAATGATTTCCATAATATGTATGGTCGATATGAGTATTTGGTTATTCCATTTGGTCTCATGAACACAAAAGAAATCTTCAAGAATCTAATGGTCCTTGTTTCTCATCCTAATTTGGATTCATGTATTGTGATATTCGTGGATGAAATCATTGTGTATTATTTTAATTTAAATAACCCTTGAAATCAAATTGAGATAGTATTGGATAATCTTGGAGAGTATTAGGTATATTCTATAATCAAAAAGTTCCACTTATGGGTTGATCGAATGTAATTTATAGTTCACATTCTTTTATAGACAAGAGTATCACTTGACCGAGAGAATTTTAGAATTGTGGTTTCTTGTAGGTATCCCAAGAAAATCATTGAGGTATGGAGTTTCATGAGGGTAGGAGGTTACTAATGGAATTTCATACCCGGATTCTTATTCCATGTAGCACTTTTTACAGGATGGATGAAAAATGGTGTGCAGATAGTATAGTATGATTACATGATACAACCTATCGTGAGGAAAAAAGGGATATTGATTTTTGTGTTGATACTGATTTCACTTGAGATAATGATCTATTAAACTATGTGATGTGATTCTTTAGGTATCATGTTATGAGTTGTCCTTATGTAGGGTGATTGATTCATTGTATACATGTCCCTAGAAATGATTCCATATGAGGGGAATTACCCGACACATGATCTCAAGTTAGTATTTTTTTCATGCTTTACAATATTAGAGAAATTACTTACTTATATTTTTTTTGTATAAGAACCTCAAAAACCCATAGGTAAATATTTACATAACGCGATCGAATCCTGAGATAGTGAAGGTGGTACGAATACCTACCATCAATAGATTTGGAGTTTTACTAAATTAATGTTAAAGTAAATGTTGTGGCTGATACACTAAGTAGAAGGACACAAATACAAGAAGATCTAGAGGATAGAATTGAGTGGTCGCTCCTAGATTTAATCCCTGAGATTCACATGGAAGTGAAAAATAGTCAGGGTAAGACATTTATATTATCATTAGATGTGTCCTATACCATGATTGATAGAGTGGGGATGATGTAGAAATCAAATTTAGAGGGCCTGGTCCTACATGAGTGTTTTTTTGGTGATGACCCTCCATCTATTTGGATTATAGGAGTAGATGATATTCTTCATATTCATGGTTTCGTATGGGTTTCTTCATATATTTATGATAGGATGATGCAATTATATCCTGATTTATCATGGGAGTCTCATCATGTTGTCACCAAGATGTATCAACATTTACATCCCCAATACCGGTGGTTGGGTAAGAACTGATATGTAGTTGGTTTTTTTAGACAATGTTCTATATGTTAGTAGGTGATGAAGGAACACTAAAAACCATCCATACTTTTACATAAGCATCCCATTATTGAGTGAAAGTGGGTAGACATTGAAATAAATTTCATGATAGGTTTTTTGAGGACTCCACGTGGTAATTATTTTGTATGGGAGGTTTTTTATTGGATCATGAAGGATTCATGTATCCTATCAATCAAAGAAACCATCAGTATTGATGAGCATGTTATGTTCTATCTCTATGAATTATTGTGGATTAACAAGGTCCATCTCACTTCCATTTTAGATAGTGATGCCTAGTTTACATCAAGGAATTGGAAATGGATATAGGGTGTGTTAGTTAAATTGGTTCTTCTAGGAATAGCATACCTCCCTCAGATATATTGGAAGTTAGTGAGCATGATTTAGGTGCTTGAGGACATGTTTCGAGCATGCGTATGGGATGTTGTGGGCCCATGGGAGTGACATATACCCCTAATTGTGTTATTATATAACAACATGTTTAATGATACTAATCATATGGAGCCTTATAAAGATTATTATAGGATATTATTATAACCATTATGTATGATAGAGGTATGAGTGGTATTTATGCTCGGACCACATCTTGATGAGGATAACACAGAGCAGATGAAGTAGTTCCAGAAATAGGTGGGTATTTCTATATGGACCCGGGCTTAATACATAAAGAATCTTGAATTTAGTCAAGAATAAATTTCCTTTTTCATTGAGGGTCTTTAAAAGTTTAGATATTTAGATAATTGGGACCAAATACATTCATAACATTACACATTGTTACAGGGTGGATACCATAAAAACAGTTTCTATTTACTTCAAATTTTAAAAAATTAAAACATAAAAACTGATTCTTTGACAATTATTACACATTTAACATAGATTATTTATATTTCATACACGTATATTAACCTGTGAAAGTCATTTAATACTTGTTATGAGTGCAAAAAACTCAGAAAGGGATGTAAAAAGAAGGAATGAACACATTATTCCTTGAATACTAGTAACATATGAAATCATTTTCAGAAGATAAACTTACCACCAGTATTTATATACATACATTCGAAAACATGGGGTTTCCACAATACCTAAGAAAATAAGTAAAACCATAAAATTATCTTGCGAAATCACTTACATAATCTTGTAACCCTATCTTCTACCTTATAATTTGTAACCCTCATAACTACCTTATATTTTGTAACCCTCACGGCTACATTATTATTTTTGTAACCATCGTAGTTACACATGGAGTAACCATATGGCCGACCTATAACTAACACATAAACAATGAATTTGAGGGAGATATTGGTACACCATTCATCATAATCATTTCCTATGAACCATAACATAATCATAAAACATTAATAATTTCATAAAAACATTTCTTTTGATTATTGTAAAATAGATTTGTAAATGAGGATTTTATAAGGAAATCCCCTTATAAATATCATAAAACAAAAGAGATACATAATAGAGTGGATGGAATATGTATATACACTGTAATTAGACATAATTAAACATAATATAAGCCAAAACCATCACACAATCAATTTTAATACAATGTAATCAATGAAGTAGATGTCTAACCCATAGAATGGAAATCGGGTTAAGAATTCTTTTACCTAAGGATTTTATTTCTTCAAACATGGTTAAACATACTGTATAATGGATAAAAGAGTATTATTAGTATTTTATATTAACATTTTCATGTTTATAACATCTTATATGGTCATTTCATAACCTCATTTCACCCTTTACTTGATAGTATTTTGTTCCTTGCACTGTTTTGGGTGAGTTCTATACATGATTTTCATAATCGGTTCATGATGAATGTTCTTGTCAATTGGAATTAAAAATACATAATTGGAATGGAAAGGTATTTATATATTTACATTACCATAATTTATAACATTTATCAATTTGAGGTTTTATATTAGGGTGTTTCATAAGTTAAAAAATTAATGATGTTTGTTTAGATCATTATAATGGTTCATTGATAATAAGAACCTCATGTTTTCTTATAAATTGAAACCATGACTACAAAATAATTCCAGAGCCATGGATGAGAAATAATACATATATTATAACCTAGTTCAATCATAGAAATGGTTTCATAACCAGACGTAAAATAATTAATGAATGTTGAAATCTCATCGTCCATGTTGTCGGTAATTCAACACATCACAGACAATGTTTTTATTCCTTGAATTATTTGGAGAGGAGAAGAAGAATGAAGATTAACTTTACATGAAAATGAGAAAATCCATGAATATACATTATTTATGGATATTTCATGACTCTTAGGTTGGAATAGATGAATAGAGAACAAGAAATGAATGTAACTCAAAATAAATAAATAATTGAGAAATCCCTTACAAAAAATCGGCAGCCAAAAGGCAATGTAATGTGGTATTAAGAAATATTAAAAATATTGGGTACAAGTGTCACCCATATAATAATGAATCATAATACATAATAGATCAATAACCAGAAGGATATAATAACATGGTATGGAATCTATAATGTTATACCACCAAAAAGAGAACATGAATGGAAAAAAGAAAAAAATTGAGATTTTTATTACCTCGTAGCGTAACTCATAGAACATGATGGATGGGAACATTATAGCTTGAGGAAACCATGGGAGTACTAATAGGTATATACTAAGGCCATATATTCATTTATAAGGAATTTGGAATGATTTTAATGATGGAATGGGTTGCTATTTATAGAAAAATTGAGGGATTATTTTAATAATTTCAAAGGGACACCTCATTCGTGGTATTTTCAAAATCATGGGCTTGCCCATGGTATTTTTCCTTCATATAATCTACCTAGGACACCTCATAACATATTTTACTATACACAAGTCAACCAGATTTATGAAATTATTATTACATCACTTATGATGTCATTAACACACTGAAACTCAAAACTATTTTTTTTACTATTCACCGAAATATCAATTATTTCAGAAAAATTCCATAAATACACCCAATCCATTTATCGACATGTGGAATTCAAAAATAAAGTCTAGTTTTTTTTTAAAATAGTTATCTAAATATTTTTAATTTAATTTTTAAATAAAATCATATTTAATTAAAATTTTAATAGTTTAAACATTGTAACTGCTTTTATATTACACATATAAATTATTCAAGATGTAATTATCATAAATCCTTAAGAAAATAAAATAATAATAAAATTTACTATTCATTAGTGTCATATTACTATTCATATTACTTTTTACAAGGGAATAAAACTATTCACTAAAAAACTTGTTGGTTCCAACAGAATCCAAATAACATAATGAACACATTTATTGATAACCATTTTTAGAAATTCAAAATATTGAAGCAATAAAATTATGTTTAAAGTTTACGTATAAATATATATATTAAACAAAATATCAAGAATTTCAACTTTTTTTTAGAAAACATTGGGATGTTAGATTACCCTCCCCTTCTTTAAATTGTGTCCTCACAATTTTATTTACTTATTTTACAACTGAGGGTACCTTTCCCTCACAGAATTTTTATACTCTCGTGTGGCTTCTTCAGCCACGTGGTTTCTCCACAAAACATTTACCAGCTAGATTACCTTATTCCGCAATACATGTTCCCTTTGATCAAGAATATGAACTAGTTTCTCTTCATAAGAAAGGTTTACTTCTAGGTTAAATACTTTTGGGCTCAAGTTATGTGATGAATCTGGCACATATATTTTCAATATAGTAACATGAAAAAAATTGTTTACCTGAGACAAACGTGGAGGCATAGCTACTCGGTATGTAACTGGTCCATCTTTATCCAATATTTCAAAAGAACCGATGAATCGTGGACCTAACATTATTTTCATTCCAAAATGCATCACACACTTCTAAGGAGAGATTTTAAGGAAAACATGGTCACCTACCTTGAAAGAGAAGTCTTTTCCTCCGTCATCTTCATAACGTTCCTTCCTACTCTGAGCTATCCTCGTGTGTTGCTGGACCATCTTCACTTTCTCAGCCTCTTCTTCAACAAATTCTTTCCCCGTCATCTTTCTTTCACCGACTTCATCCCAAAATGCTAGAGTCTGACACCGCTTTCCATACATCGCCTAATAATGTACTATCTATATAATGAAATGAAAATTGTTATTATAAGAAAACTCGACTAGTTAAATTTGTTGATACCTACTTCCTTGGAATTCCATTTAACAAGATCGAAGCATATCCTCCAATGTATTAATCATTCGTTCTAACTACCCATCTAATTGAGGATAAAAAAATGTACTAATAATTAACTCTATTACAATTGACTTCTGAAGTCCCTTCCAATGTTAGAAGTAAACCTAGGATCCCGGTCAGATATAATGGAATGAGAAAATCCATGTAACCAGAAAGCATCCTTGAGATAAAATTGGGAAAGTTGATCTGTATACAGTGTATCTCATTTATAAAAAAGAGATTTTTTTGTCAGTCACTCCACAATATCCCAAATTGCATTGTCACCATGATATGTCTTAGGTAGTCCAACCACAATGTCCATGGATACCTTCTCCCACTACCACTCTGGCACTTGTAATGGTCGAAGCATCACCGTCATAAACTGCAGCTCTACATTAACCTATTTACATGTCTAACATTTCATGGTTAAATAAGAAATAACTTTTTTCATTCCATCACACTAGTAATACCAATGATGGTCTCTATACATCTTTTTAGTGGAAGGATGAACCTAAAATGGTGAATTATTATCTTCACACAACAAATCATTATTCAACTATGAATTATAAGGCACACACTTACATTTTTCAAATCTTAAAACACATACTTTACAAAGAATAAATTTTTGAAAATTACCATTTTAACCAATTCTACATTTATCAGTAACTCACGATATTACTTATGTGCTCTCTTAATTTTATTAGACAAAAAGACTGCACTAAAACCTTAAACAAAACAAATGCATTCCCTATAATAACAACTTATAAGCCAAAATTAATCAAATCATTAATTAAGGGGACATGATACAAATGTAACAAAGTAAATGATGACTGATGATTTCAACTCATGGAATCTTCCATTTTGATTTCTTTTCCTGGATGGTAATTGATTATCCAATCATAGTCCTTTATTTGTTTAACACAATTCTTTTACCCTGTGTTTAATTACATTTGAGTGATTATATACTTTAGAATTTATGGTCAGTGTATATTTTAAAATTGGTTTTTATAAATGATGCCTTTAAATTTTCAATGAAAAAACCATAGCTTCCAATTCCAAATCATTGTGGGATAATTTAACTCATGAGGTTTTAGTTATCTTGAAGCATATGGGATTAGTTAATCATTCTGCATCAAAACAAAACCATTTCTCTTCAACGATGCATCACTGTAGATGAATAAATCTCTATTTTGGGAAGGTAAGGCCAAAACTGGAGCATTTACAAAAATCATATTCAGTTCTTGAAAAAATCATCACATTTTTCTATCTGGAAAAATTTGACCAATTTCCGTGTTAAATTAGTAATTGGGCTAGATAACCGAGAAATGTTATTAACAAACCATGTATAATAACCTGACAATCCCATAAAACATCTAATCATTGTAACATTTGTTGGTCTTGGTCATTCATCGCCCAATATTATTTTGGTAGGATCAACCATTATTCCATCCTTATTTACAATGATCCCAAAAGAAGAATTTTTTTGTAACCAAAAATAGCACGTGGTGAATTTTCCACATAGTTTCTTTTCTTTAATGGTTTTTAAAACAACACTTAGATGTTTGGAAATACTAGAATGTCCTCAATAAATGCAACCAAACACTTATCCATGGACTCATGAAATACTCTATTCATAAGATTCATGAATACAACAGGTGTATTAGTTAAACCTAATGGCATAACAAAAAATTTATAATGCCCTTATCTAGTACGAATGGTTGTTTCTGGGATATCATCCTCCTTCCCCTTCAGCTGATGTAATCCAGAACACATGTAAATCTTGGTAAAGTACTATTCTCCCTAGAGAAGATCAAACAAGTCATCTATATGAGGTAAATGATACTTGTTTTTAACAATGATGTTATTCAAATATATAAAATCAAGGAAAAGTATCATGGAACTGTATTTATTTTTATCAAACAAAACAAGTTCTCCCCGTGGTGAAGTGCTTGGACGAATGAAGTCTTTATCAAGAAATTCCTCCAACTAAATTTTCAATTCAAGAAGTCCTATTTGTACCACACAATAAGGGGGTTTTGAAATTTGTATAGAATCAAGAACAATGTCAATTGTGAATTTAAATTCTCGATTAGGTATGACACTGGAAAACTCATCAGGAAAAAATCATGTTATTCATTTATCATTGGAACATCATTAATCTAGACAGTTCCTTTATTTTCATCAATATGATCAAGATAACATTCATTTACATCTTTAAATAGTTTCTCAGCTTCCTAATATGTTATAAAAAATATAGATTCTTTCTTTTATACAAACTGAAACCCTTTTAGGAAAAAAACTTATTCATCTCTATAGTCAATTGTTACAAGGAAAACAGAAAGAAAATCCATTCCTAGAATAACATCAGACTCCACTAAGTGGAAAACAACAAGGTTTAGAGGTAAATCTATTCCATAAAATAGAATAAAAATATTCTTATAATTCTTCTTAGCTATAATATTCCCCCTGGTGTTATAACAACATGTTCAAGACTCATTTTTGTAGTCATATTCCCAATCTACCTGAAACATTCTCAGAGATAAAGGAATGTGTTGACCCCATATCAAACAAAACTATAGAAAAATCTATGTGAACAATCAATGTTCCTAATATAACTTCATTGGATGGACTGACATCTATTTATGTAGTCGCAAAGGATCTCACTACACCATTCTGATTATATTTTGGATTCTTTACATCATTCATATCTCTCCCTGGGTATGAATTTTCATAATGACCCATCTCACCACATTTAAAACACTTTACAATTTACTTATCAGGATTAGTATTACAATAATTTTCATTGCAATATAAGTCCATATGTCCAAACTATCCACATCTAAAATAATTATTAGTTTTTCTATGAAAATACACTTGGTGTTTCTTTCCCCACATTTCACAAACTGAAAAAAAGATTTTCTTACAATCAGATTTCATTGGTTGATTCTTATCCATCTCTCACCACATGGACCACATGTTCTCCTTGTTTCCAAAAATCATTTGATCATCAATAAACTCCATCTCTACCCTCTCATCACATAAGATATGTTTTTAATATCTATTGAATTCATGGGAGGCCAACACCCTTCAATACCATGGGTTCAATACTATGTAAAAGTAGTTGATTTGGCTATAAATATCTCGAATAATAATTTTAGCATACATCTCAAGTTAGGTGACATTCGCCTCAAACACACCCACTGAGTCTTCCTCATTTTTCATCAATTCAATGTATTTATTCTACATTCTATGTCGTACCACCATAGGAAATGAATTTTCAAGGAAAAGAATTTTAATTTCACCCCACTCAAAGGCATCAATATCCTATCTATCCCAGATATTTGTTACCACTGACCACTACTGATCAGCTTCAACTTCAAAACGATAAATGGAAAGACAAACCTTTTGATTATCTGAAAAACCCATTACATCTTATATCATTTCAAGAGATTTAATCCATCATGGAACCACTAATGGGTTAGAAGATCCATTAAGAAAAGGAGGGTGTTGTCTCATAAAATGATTCCATACTATCATGTTCTATTGAGGTACCTATAGTTGTTCTTTTTCATTGATGCCACCACAATTTATTTCCTATGTTAGTAGATCCATTAAGGTCACAAACTGTTTCGTTTTAATCCCCACCATTCAAGGTAGTAGATTCGAGAGGATATTGTTCTATTGGTTCCTCTCATCATCAAAATCCATCTTCCATCCTCAGAAAACCTTTCTAAAAAACATATTTTAGATGAATAATTATGGAAATATTTAAATTCTATATCATTTTAAATTAATGATAGAGTAGAAAAATCATTTATGGTATTCTTTTAACATCATCGTCACCCCTAATGTTTTCTAAACCATCCTATGATACCAACCATAAGGACTCATCCTTATTGCATAGATAATCTTGAATTCATTAAAGAAAACACATTATATTAAATTGAGGATCTTTTTAAGTTTAGATCATTAGAGAATTGCGACATAATACACTTATAACATTACACATTGTTATATGGTGGATATTATAAAAACAGTTTCCATTTTTTTCAAAATTTAAAACATTCAATCATAAAACATGATTCCTTGACAATTATTCAACATTTAACAATGATTCCATCTTTTTTCTTACACATCCATTAACTTGTGAATATCATTTAATCCATGGGATGAGCATAAAAAACTCAGTACGGGATATAAAAAGAATGAAAAGACACACTATTCCATAAATACTTGTAATGTATGAAATCATTTTCAAAAGACATACTTACAAATAGTATATATATACTTACTTTTTGAAACATAATATTCACCAAAAACCTATTAATATATGTAGAACCATAAAATAATATTGGGGAATTAGTTGAATAATCTTATAACCATCCTAGATATCTTATAATTTGTAACCCTCACAGTTACCTTTCTATTTGTGTAACCGTCACAGTTACACATGGATTAACCATACGATCAACCTCAAACATTCACATACCCAATGCATTGGAGCGAGATATAGGTCCCAGCCATCATAAAAAACAATTCCCTAGAAATAGAACACAATAATATGACATGAATAATTTCATAAAAAATTTCCTTTTAAATTTTTCAAAATAGATTTGTAAATGAAGATTTTAAAAGGAAATCCCCTTATACATATCATACAACTGAAGTGTGACTTAATAGAATGGATGGAATATGTATATACACTGTAAATTGACATAATTAAACATAATATAAGAAAAAAACATCACACAATTAATTGTAATAACAAATAAATAATGAAGTATAAGATTAACACAAAGAATTGAAATTGGGTTATGAATTCACATACCTCACACTTATCTTACTGCAAAATTGTTTAAACATTCTGTATAATGGTTAAAAAAGTGATGTTAGTATTTTATAGAAATATTTTCAAGTTTATAACATCTTATATGATCATTTCATAACCTCATTTCCACCTTTAATTGTAAGTATTTTGTTCCTTACACTGTTTTTAGTGAGTTCTTTACATGATTTTCATAATCTGTTCATGATGGATGTTGTTGTAGATTTAATGGTAAATACCATAAATGAAATGGAAAGGTAATAAAATATTTATAGTAAAATTATATATACCATTTATCATTTTTGACGTTTTATATGAGGATGATTCATAAGTTAAAACATTAATGATGTTCATTTAGATCATTTTAGTGGTTTGTTGAAAATAAAAACAATATATTTTCTTATAAAATAAAACCACGAGTACAAAAAAATTCCAGAACCATGGATGAGACATAATAAATATATTATAACCTGGTTAAACCAAAGAAAAGGTATCATGACCAGACTTGAAAAAATTAATGAATGTTGAAATCACAACGTCCATTATGTGGGTAATTCTACACATCACGAACAATGTTTTTATTCCTAGAATAAGTGCGAGAAGTGAAAAATAATGATTTTTAATTTTCCATTAAAGGAGAACATACCGAATATATATGATTTCTAGAGATTTCATGCATCTTGTGTATGATGATATGATAATGAATAAGAAATTAAAGGAAATCAAAATAAAATAATGATTGAGAAATCAATTAAAAACATTCGACAGTCTAACTGTTATATAACATGGATTTAGAAAATATTTGAAAGAGAGGGGAAAACGGTCACCCATCCCAAAATGAGTCATAATAATGAATAGATCATGAATAAGAAGTAAATGAGAAAATAGTATAGAAACATGAATTTTATACCACCTAAAAGAGAACTTGAATGGAAAAAGAAAAAATTGATTATTTTCTTACATCGTAGTGTCACTCCTAGAACATGAAGGTTCTAACCATGGGGACTTGAGGAAAACATAGAAGGAATACTAGGGAGATAAAGAGGCCCGATCATCATTGATGAGAATTTTGGAATGATGTTAATGAAGAAATGGTTTGGTATTTATAGAAAAAGTGAAGGATTATTTTAATAATTTCTAAGGGACCCCTCATTAGTGGTATTTGAAAAACCATGGGCTTTCAAATGGAATTTTTCCATTGTATAACACAATTGGGACTCCTCATTACATATTTTACTGTATATGTGTCTACTATATTTATTAGATCATTATTACATGATTAATGATGTCATTAACACAATGAAACTCAAAACATTATTTTATTACTAGTCACTAAAAAATCAATTGTTTTAGAAAAAATCTCATAAATTCACCCAAACCATTTATAGATGTGTAGAATTCAAAAATAAATTACATTTTTTGAAATTAATTTTTTTAAATATTTTTAATTAATTTTTTAAATAAAACCTTACTTAATTCATAAATTAATAAATTAAAACCTATAAATGTTATTATATAACATTTAAAAATTACTACAAATGTCATTATAATAATTCCTTAAGAAGATAAAATAATAATTTAACATACTATTCACTAGGTTCATATTACTATTCATATTAATTTTCATAATGGTATGTTACAACACACCAAAAAAAAATTTGGTTCCAACAGACTCCAAATAACACACTGGACACAATTGTAGATGACCATATTTTAAAATTCAAAACATAGAAGCAGTAAAATTATTTTTAAAGGATACATATAAATTTCTACATTAAAAAAATGTCATGCATTTCATCTTATATTTAGAAAACCGGGGGTTGTTACAATTTCATTGTTTCATTAGAAATCATATCTCAATAATTTTAGATGAATTATAGAGTTCATGGTTTGAAGTAATTTTTTCTTATATGTGTCACTCAATTTGGGACACATGTGGATCAAGATATAGGATAATCATTCACCATGTTATGTCAGGTCATCTGAGATTTTGGAGTGTCGATTTGATATCATATCAGTAATGATTACATCCTAATAAATGATAAATACAAATCATCTTCCATATACCACAGTAATGATTCAACTATTTATATATGTCCCATTCCGTTCATCCTAAAGAGGTTGAGTACAGGTAGATGTGTCCTTTACAATGAATCCAATATCTATCATGGATCAAGGAACAAATGTTCTTCAAGTCCAGTCAGTTTCATTTGTACATGTACTGTGGAAGAATTGTTGAGTGTTGGTTGAGACCTTAAACAAGGAGGTTACTATGTAATCCTAGTCTTTGGAGTCATTCTCATTAACTCATAACCACAATTTAGAAGGATATTCAGAGACAAATTTCTTTAATAGGGTATTTTTGTATAAACTCAGTTCATCCTTGAGGTATAGATCATTTTATTTCAATAATTTTTCTATTTAATAGTTCAAATCTGGACTATTTTGATTCCATGTTGATGTCATGGATGTTTTGGGGTGTCTAAGGATGGTTTAGATCCTGAAAACCATGTTTTGGGGTGAAATAATCTTGTTTCATGGTTAGTGAAAATTATTATTGGAAATCCACATGGTTAGAAAAACTGTGGGAGGCTGGACAGTTGGGAGATATTATCCACACGATTAGAGAAAACCATGGGATTTGGGTTACATGACCGTGGGATATGTATACAATTTGGATTGTGGATATTTTCAAGAAAAAATCATTATAAGAAAAACCATGTGGGGTAATTTTTTTGGGTTCCCCTCCATATATCAAATCCTTCATTATTGGAATGTCGTGTATCCAACCATGAAACCGTGTAAATTGGGTGAGTTTATCAAATTTCATCAAATTAAATCTATTTCAATAATACTCCTCCCATACCCCTCGGGTATGGATCGTAGCCCCCCTTTGAATATCTATTTATGTGACTATATTTGTAATCAAGTGATTATCTTTTTTAACTACTGATTTTGAGAATTTTTAGTCTCGTTGGGTTCCCATCGATAAGTTATCAATTAATTTTTAATTGTTATCCATTTTTCTTTGAATTGACTATTCTATTTACATGAAAGATAATTTTCCCTATTATTTTGTTCTTTATATGTTATTGTATTTTCTCTTGATCTGATTCGAATAATTAGATGACAAATGATCAGATACCCTCTACAGACCTAATTTAGGTGGTCTCATGCCTTTGGTTTAATGTACATGTGTTTATATGTATATGTTTTTGTTTCATGTGCCCAATTGTTTAGTGTTTCCATTAAATTAATTTCATTATTTAAAATTAATTGACAGGTATATTCTATTCAATTAACACGGCCCATTGAAAAATATTACATGGTAAAAAATAATTTGTGGAACAAACCCTTTGTGGTTGTTGTGTATTTATATATCCATTTATAAGGAATATGAATATTTTAAAATCTAAGGTTCATCCTTTTCCCCTTTTACTAGGTATGTAAATTATAAATAAAATACATAAATTGAATGGTTAAATTTAATTTATAAATTATCAGGGATGGATTCCATTATCCTAGTGACCATCCATTTAATGGCTAGTTTAATCATGGGATGCTTTTTATATTTTTTCCAATGTGTGTAATTAATAGGTAAGGCTTCTAAACATTTATTGTGCCTTTATCACATATTGTGGTGACATGTAAATTATTTTTTGTTGGTGTTTTCCTTGACATATTAAATCCAATTGACTAAATTGAAATTAAATTAATTAAATGGTTATTAATATAACTTAGGTGACACATGGATTAATTGAATATGTCAATGGACTGAATCAATTTTATTTTCCCTTTATAATGATCAAGTGATACTTGGACACCCTAGAAGATAGCAAAGGACAGACTGAATGTATTGACTTATATTGTTAGTGATATTTAAAATCCATATAGTTTCTCAAGGATGGTATCAAGATTAATTTGATAATATATTCAATGGGTGATTGTTGGACTCTCTTAGTGGACAACCAAGGATGGACTCGAATGGAAGAGATTTTATACCACACCCAGAGTGATACCTAGGTTCTTGTGAGGATAAACAAGGATGGTCTTGTATGTTGTTAGTTTATATTATACGTGGATCGATAATGAGATACAAAATTAATAATTCTATGGAGGAGATCATGTTTATAAAAATGAAACTGAAATGTCTTATATGAATTGTATGCCAAGACAAAGCATAAACATTGATTTTTTTATACTTTAAAGATGGCCTATTTTAGTCCAGGTCTCAAGAACAGCATAAATGAGTTTAAATGATTAAATGAACTTGTTCTAAAATAAAAAATTACAATTTATTTTATGTTTACATTTTTTGCAACAATTCTTTTTGATGTGTTGTTTGCAATTTTTTGTTAAATATATTCCATGATTCGATAGAACTAGACTTTAGGTGGTTGCCTATTGGTATTATGTATCATAACCTGTTTAGGGCACGTTGGGTTCCAAAATAGAATATATGATTACAGATATGGGTATGGGAAACCAAACTCATATAAATTATTGATTTTTTTGGTTAATAAATGGTAAATTAGTGTTTACCTTAACAACGATAATTAATTTTTACAACATTAAGGATTGAAAATTATAAATAATTAATATCATTTTATTAGATAATAAATGTTATTATCATTTCAAATATTTAATACTATTTACCAAATTAAATTAATATATTTTTTATATTACAATTTTTAATTATACCAGCATACACAACGAAAAATGTTGATTCTCGTGAGATACTTCTCAAAATCATATAATGTTTCATATAAAAATTAAATATTAACATGATTATAATGAAATAAATTTTTTAAATTAAAATTTATGCATACTAAATCTATATTTAATATAGTTTAAAATAATATTTAACGTTTTTTATTATTTAATATAAAATATAGTTTTCAATAAAAATGAAAAATTTTCCATATTCCTCGAAAAATGATACATTTTAGAAAAAATCCAAAAAAATAAATCTAAAATAATTTTATTATGCTAGTATAAAAATTATGTTCATTTTATAAAATTAATTTTCTAAAATTTTTTAAATTAATTTTTAATTTATGTGTGAAAATAAATACTAAATCCTAATATAAACAATGTTTTTTAGAAATCATTTTCTTTTATTTTAAATGATTCGAGTATTATTTATTTTAAATAGAGTACAATATTTTTAATGATTATGTTATCACTTTTAAAACATTCAAATTTAATAGATATGGTATAATGGTATTCTATATTATAATTCATTTATTCTTAGAGTTATGTGTTCTGGAATGTATCATGAGATTAAATTTAATGAAATATTTTTTTATGTTTTTTTTCTCGGTGGTTCATGTCACATACACTATCAAATACAATGTTATTATATTATATTATTTGGTTGTTAAATTCTACACAACTAAAACAAATTTCAATATTGAAGTTTTATATTGTTTTTACAAATGATGGGTTTGATATTTTAAAATTCATTTCATGAAAACAGATATTTTAAGCATGGTTAATAAAATAACTTTATAAAAATAGAGAAGGGGAAGTAAAAAAGTTCATATGAAATAAATCATAACTGTGAATCTTAATATTGTAAAATTTGTGTCATTTAGAGATATGAAAATGAATGTAAATCATAAATAATAATAAATTGTGATAGAGATCATTGAACACAATAAAAATAATGATAAATAGAGAGTTAAAGAGCACAAAAAAATTAAATCATTAATGATTTTAAAGACCATTTTCTTTATTCGATTTCTTGTAAATAAGACAAAATTTTCATTCGATGTTATCTTTTTCAAATTTGATATAATATTTTATAGTTTTTGAATATAAGGAAATGTACTTACATATCATGTTTCTATTTCATAATTAAATTTTCATCTTTTTTATTTCATTTGATTAATTTCTAAATCATTGATTTATCTAAGGATAAATATCCAAAAAATAATTTTTAATTTTTGAATCATTAAAATTGACTTCTAATGAATCATGAGATTTTTAATATATTAAAATTAATTTTCATATATATACAACTATTTTTGAAAACAATTATTATTGGATAAAGTTGTTTAATTTAATACATTATTATCTAAACATCAGTATAAAGTCCAGTAGTTCATCCATAACATGTATTCACAAAACAATTTAACTAAAACCAATTATATATTAACAATGATGTAATATATTATAGTATTAGTCACTAAACCCATATTCTCATTCATTTTTAGTTTCAATACCCACAACATTTTCAGATACAATTATTTTTCACCAGACATGTGGGTTATTATTTTTCAAAAACAATATTAATATGATTACTATAACATTAAAAAATTTTGTGAACCCATGATTACTACAACAACATTTATATTAAAATCCATAATGGTTACAATTACATTTATACATAGTTCAAAAATATTACATGCATTATTCCTCAATTAATTGTTTCATATATTAAACGAAGGGTTGTATTCTCATACATTTTTTAAGAAATCATGTTGTATTCCGTCCACATATATTTTCATAAGGGGTGTTTAGGACATTTAACTTGTGGTAAAACATAAAATCAAAACCCCATGAGGGTATCCATAAGTATTATGGTAATGAATACATATATTTTTCTAAAATTATATTTGATCCAATTATTATTCAGAAATATAATAAACAAAATAACATTCATAAAAATAATTCTACAATTTAATTATTGAATCCAAATACATAAATATTTCAACTATTTAATTATAAAATCAGTCCATAATTGTTCTACAGTATAAATTTTAGAAGATGTAAATGATCATGATAATTCCATGGTTTATCGAATTTAGCAAAAAAAACTATAAATAGTTCCAGATGATTAGATTTCTTTACACCCATTGTACTCTTCATTTCCATTTGTAAATCATATATTTATTCCCTTTTCTACATACGTAAAACATATTCCCATTCATTTTATAAAATTTATTATATTTTTCTCCTTAAATTTCAAAAATGAATGAAATAGAAACTTCATTTATCTATAGTATCCACCACTAAATCTATTAGAAAACTCCATCCATCTCATTATTAGTGATTCTGAGATTTGGTTATGGTATAGGTTTTGAATAATATTTTTTTAAAACTAATTTGATATTATCATGATATCATTCAAATTTTATCATCAACCCATTTGGTGTCTTTTATTCACCATATTGATCCTAAAATTCTTTATTAACATTATTATATCAAGTTCATTTAATTGACTAAAACCAAAAGGCATTGTGTGAGACACAATAATCCTAATGGGAAAAAACATATAATCATGTATAGAATGTCTAAATCCTGAACCATTACTTTCAATATAATAGAAAATAGTTTTAATCATGTTCATTTATTTTTATCATCTACCAAAATCCTTTACAATTGTTTTCTAAATAAAATGTTATTTATTCAATGCATATTTATTGTGATTATCAATAATCATGAACCATAACTCCTATTATGATGCACGAAGTGGGAATAAAGTCATTCCATATGTAACCATTTTAGATTTAATAAGCCAATGTACATTTTTTCAAGAACCATGTTCAAATTTTGTTTCCATAGAAGGATTTTTTTAATGAAAATAAATATAATATCATTCATAGAAATTTTTTTTGATCTTATATACTTATCCTCAACGTAAATTACTGGGATAGAATACTAAATTATTGATTTACTATATCTACATTCTAATGATTTTACTTACATTACTCTGATACCAATCGTAATGACCCCAACTATAGTTACTCGAAGCGATTTTATTTTATTATTACTATCGTATAACATACAGGAATCCCAAAAAAAGGGATTGAATTGTTTAGTAGTAATGGTAATCTACATAAAATCATGATTCTTATATGATATTTTTAAACAAAAATGACATTATTTCATTTATAACATCATTATTCCATCTATTATATCATTTCATAACATTTTTATATAATTATTTAATTCCTAGGAATTTATCAAATTAGGGTGGTACCAAATGCTCATTAAGGGATACGTTCAATGAACTATATAATAAATCAAAAGGAATATTCAACATAACATGGTAAAAATATGAATAAACCTGATATTATATTAATTTTACTAAAATAAAAAAATTGTAAAGATAGCTAAAATATATATAAAAATTAGTCAATGAAATGATTATCATAACTAGATGAGTAATAATCAATATGGAAGGGTAAATAATGAAAAATATTTCTAATTTAAACAATAAGTAAAGAAATAAATTTATCACTATAAAATATCATGGATAAAATTTCCTGAAAATAATAATTAAAATAATAATACTATAAATTATTAATTATTAAACATCATGATATTAGGTCATTTATATCTCAATGATCAAGGCCTTTTATGATATATTTTAAAACTAATGTCTAAGTAAATACTAAAAAATAATTTAGCTAATTACTTCCAACTAATTTGCCTCATGGAGAAATGGTTCCATTAAGGGGGTCTCTATAACCATGATCCACCAGTATCATCATGTCCAAAGCATTCCTCATATTTTAAATAATATATTTAATTCGTAAGAAATATTCTATATCTAAAAATTTCCATATTGAGTAATGAATAATGATTGATCAATATTTCCCATTCAACCAATTATCATTCAATGTATGACACTGTATATAGAAATGATATATAATATAGAAAATAAGTATAACCATGATAAATAATATTGATATTTTTTATAAATATAATTTCCAATGATCCTATAAATGTGATTATCTCAAGATAATGATAATTAATATAAAAATCAATCTAGAATGTAACCATCAATAAATTCCTTGGTCAAAATTATCCTAAAACATCCATATAATGAATAAGGATCTAATAAACATAAAAAATTACAAATATGTTATAAAAAAATGTTTTTTATGTCAATTAATGGAAATAATATTAAACATCATTAAAAAATATTGTGTAAAATATCATTTCAACATTAGAAAACATTTTAAAACTAAATTTTCATAAAAAAAGTTAAAATAATTTTCCTTTGAAAATAAATTTTAAACATATAATGTAGTATTTAGATCATCAATGTTCATTATGGTGGGATATTACATTCATGTCATACACTATAAAATAATGATTTATTTCACTTTTTTGATAAAATATAAACATGAATTGATTTCAATGCAACACAAAAATTACTTTTAAAAAATAAAAAATAAAAAATGGTTAAAATATATTCAATAAATGATATATTTATTATATAAAATATATTTGAAAACACATTTATGAAAATATGTTTTGGAATTAGAAGTATTTTTTTACAAATTAACCAATTTCATCATATTTTCTTAATATCATGTTATCTCAAATTTTATATACGAAATGTTGGAAAAAATTTACTATTACATGAAAAATTAATTAATAAATATTATAGAAGAAAATTAATGGTTTTTATCGTCAAATTATTAATGAATTGTCCTTATTGGGAATTCAAGAATAAATTATCCTTTTTAAATTGGGACTGTGAAATAAACCCTTACAAAAATCAGAATATTTAAGTTATAATTAAACATTGAATATATTTTTTGTATAAAATATTTATTCACATAAAAAATATTAAAATAAAACAATTGATAATAAAAATTATTTACACATATAATCATAAAATTTTAAAGGGGAGGAATAATAATATAACCAAATGGAATGAAATTGAGTTATAGACTAATTTGACACTATGAAAAATATAATTCCAAATCAATTTTTTTGAAATAATTATAATTGAAATGTTAAATACCATAATTTATCGAGAAATAATTATATTATATGTTAAGGGATAATTACATAAATAATATAAAATATATTTGATTCACAAAATTACAATATGCTTCATTGAAATGAAATTTAGGTGAAATCTATTACCTCACAATTCCCTTTGATTGAAAATGGATTAACTCTTATATTGTTTTTTATTAATTTAATTAATCTATAAATGAACCATATTAATATTTATAATAGTATATATGATACTATTATAACATTTAACACCAATTTGTCTTTAATATTTGATTGTTTTCAATGATTTAGTTGTTAATTACATTGTTTTATCAATCATTATTTGTCATCATGTTCTTTATTCATATATATAGAATATAAATCATTCATCTCCATTATTTTTTTATGTTTTGAATATTATATTTTGTCATTATATGTTATATTAGAATCAGTTATGATAGATGACTTGGAAAATGAATCTCATCAGTTCGAGGAGAGGTTAAGTGATATGTACACATGAGCGATGATACGATTCCATTATTGAGTGAAAGATGATGAAATCGGGTGATATATTATTCACAAACAATTTTTTTGTTTTAATATATATCCTAGATACTCAATAAATATATCCTTATTTCCTTTCACATAATGTGAACGTGAAAAATGAATCATGTCGCTTTAATAGGGGGCATTTCACTGTACAAATATGATATGCAATCATTTTTTAAATAGAATGAAAAATAATAAATAATATATGATATTATAATTCCATAAGAATTTAAATATTTTACAAATAATATAAGTTATTTAAATCCATCATTATATCAATCTTTAAAAGGTAGTGTTTTAAAATAAATTATCTCTGTTCACGATGCGGTAGTCTCCCACACACATGATAGAATGTTTTGATTCCCATTTACCAGATGAGGGGATGGATATAGGTAATAGTCATAATATAATATCGTTAAATTAAATATAATATTTTTATGTTACTATATAATAATTTTTAATAGTATTTTATGGAATTTTTAGAAAAATAAAAATGAAAAACTTCATTTGATAACATTAACTCTTTCTAAGGGAACATCATTTAGTTTGCACAAAAATCATTCCAATGATGGATTTTGACCCTAAATATTTATCTAGTATTTTGTTGATGTATTAATTTTTTTGGGGTAATTACTGTACAATAAAAATGGGTAAAAATTATAGGGTAGGATATGGGGTGGGATTGTATAAGTTGGGGAGAGGACACACATGATATTATTGAAAATATTACACTACATCCATATTTTAATCATTCCAAAAACCAATAAATGGGACATTTTGAGAACCATATATATTATAAGTTCAATATAATTCCATGAAATTGGTTTTAGACAACTTTTTAGTTCATTTTAATGTTTATATATTTTGTTTAACCATCATGAAAATTAATTTTGACCTTAACCATGATAATTATTCGTTAATGATATTAAAAACGAGAAAATATTAAAATAAAAATATTAGATAACAAAATTTATTGTGATTAAAAATATTTAGTCTATTTTCCAAATTAAATTCTTGGATGTGGCCAAAACCATTTTAAAAATATTCCTGTATATGATATGAAAAAGCAGTTTCCCTCGAGAATATTTTGCAAAGAATGGAATATTTTAATATCTAAAATAAATTTAAAAAATGAATAAAATTACCTAATTTTGTTATGTTTTAATTTAATAAATATAATTTATCTTTAAAAAAAATTTATATATAAATTCCCATTGGAAAATTTTCAACATAAGGATTTTTTTATAAAAATTAATATTCATTACTATTCATCAATAAAATAAAATACTTTAGATAAATTCTAAAATTTCATGGTAAAATGATCATGAATATTTGATTTAACAAATTAAATGATTTTTATCCAAAATGATCATTTATATAGGGAAAAATTAGTTTTTTATTATGTGTTCAAATCATTGCTAAACCATCTTCTAGATAATGTTAATTTTTAGATGAAAATTATTTTTCATTTAAGTGATTGTTATTTTACATTTATTAAATAAATAATTGTAATTTTCATAATTTAGATAGTACTATTATTACCATACAATTTACGGGATGATTCATAATTGTATAATATATGTTTCCTCATTATTATTTTAGGTTTTGTTTTCCTCACGTAATTGAAGAGATTAAAATTAATGATTTATATATATTTGGGTTGTTAATGCTTCGTGTTTCATGACACAAACGCTAAAGAATACAATGGTCAAATTTAAAATTTAAGTGTGATTAAATCATTATAAATATAAATTATGTTTCCCTTATTTCATAATAATAATTAATCTGATTAAAAATTTGGAATCCATTTTCTATAATTCAGTTCAATAAGGTGAAAGAATTCTATTTAAAATTAAACATGCAATTGTGATGAAGAAGAAACATTCCCAAAAGGAAACTTCATGAACTATAAAACATTATTATATCAAAATTCAACATAATATTGATTCCAAGGACCTAAATTTTATTAATTATAATATAATGGAACTGATTTTTCTTTTCAATCAATTTTAATAGAAAATGTGTCATTAAAAACAATAAATGAAAAGAAAAATTATATTAAAAATATGTATTTCTCAATAATCAAAAAAAAATTATTATATTCATAAAATTCAAAAATAATCACTCTATTATAATGTTTATATTTTATTTGAAAAAAATTATTTTAAACATTAGATTTGATAAAAAAATTACATCACATTTTTCATAGGAACATACTGTAAATTATTTGTTCGAATTCTGTTAAATGCCTTAAAAAATATTCCCAATCATGTTAAGGATGAATCTATTACATTTGGGGATCATTCAAGTCATAGTGAACCAAAATGGGAAGAAGTATAGTAGGCCACACTATTCCAGCATAATGTGAAACCCAAACCACATGGTTATTATAAGAAAATGTTGTTTATGACTGTAGGATCCTATAAGATGCATGATTTGTCCATTATTGTATAGGCCCAAGTACATGGCCACGTAGTGTGTTGTATATTTTGGACATACCTGTTTTTCATAGTTTTCACACTATTAGATTAACCAAGAACCTATTAGTTTGGTTGATCATTTATAACTTTGAATGGTTCATAGATGGCACATTGTATGGGAATCAAACGACCAAATTATGGACATGGGTAAATGTTGATGAAATTATCATTTTGACCATATTGAAGGATGTTCTTTATTTCTTTATGTCCCCCTTGTTTTCTCCTATTTTTATCTCTCCTCCCTCATATTGAAGCCCTCCCCCTAGAGGATCATGTATTTCGTACAAATTCACTATTAAATCTCTGATTTGTAAACCGATAGATCCAATGGGAAGATATAAGTTCAATCTAGAATCCTATCTAATATATTTTATATTCTTCATCATGTCAGTTGTTTTGTTTGGTTGAAAGCTAATATTCCCCATTTTCATGCAATTTTTTGGTTTTATCAGTTACTTTTAATTAATCTTGAATCATTGGTTTAGAATAGACATGAGAATCTTTATGAGGATAAGGTAGGTGGTCCATGTTTATATCCATAATTTCATAATGTTCTATAATTTTTTATGTTGTTCTACCAATCAGGTCATCCTAGAAATGCATCGAAAATACTAATTGAATTATTCCATTCATTTTTTCTCATGTATTTATAATCTACCCATTAGTTAATCAACTATGTGGTCATATTCCTTGTGTTTTGACATATAATTGGTTGTGTTATGACTGTTTCTTAATTATCAATTTTTCCCATTCCTTGTTGAGAATCCCAAATTTTACTTACTTTTTATTAAATATATTGACCCAAGTAATAAATTACTAAGGGTGATGAACCTAGGTACTATCCATTCTATCATTCAAATTATTGATGGTTAATAATAAATTGAATTGTCTATGTTCACATGCCTTATTCTATATTGTTTTTTTAATTTCCCAATGTCACACCCTTGACCAATGTCCCTAGTAATATATAAACAATTAAATTAAATTGGAATTCACGTTTTAGTTTAATTTTTTATACATAAAATGTATCTTTCATTATTTCTCCTTAGAGTCATGGGTGGGGAAAGTGTTTCCGATTTATGGACCCCATGAATAGACTCTAATTCCTTTTATTGTTTTTTTAATGATTTATAAACATGTCGGGGGGAGATATCATCTATGTCTGATATGGGCTCTCCATGAACTGCTTAATTTTACCTTTATATGAGTGACACTAGTTCCCTAGGAGAGACCCCTTGGATGGGATCAATTCCATGATTAGTTATACCCTGACATGAGAGAGACTCGAGTCCCAACATGTGATACTAAGTATGAACTTGGAGGTTATTTAATATCACTTTCACACAATCCATAGTGATATATGGGACTTCATAATTGTGTCCTGTGAACGAACTCGTGGCATTGGTCTTTTGAGGATCCCATTAAAAGATACATGGAAATTCCCCATTAATTATGAGAGAAGGGATAAGGGTTAATCATAATACTCTATAAAGTGGTTTAAAAATGAATTCTGTAAAATTAATGTTTCGAAATGAGAGATACATAGTTGTTATACGAAATGTAGGGATGTGTCCCCCAAGACAATTCACAAGATTGGGGACAATCCATCCTCTGTAACTTTACCATACAATATTTAACATTTTGGGGATCCATGTTGAAACACACTGGCTTAGGAAAAACCATTTAGATTGGATATGATTCCAAGTGGAACTGAGCCCTATGTTTTATTTTATTATTTCTATCTTTCATTTACTTAATATGGAAGGCCTTTATTTTATAATACACATTATAAAATGGTGTATTAAATGTGGGTGTTGACCCACTATGATTTTCTCTCACACCCTACTAATGCCCCCTTGGAAACTGAGTATACTTTATGATTTTAGTTATAGAAAAAGTGTTGTAGGATTCTCCCAATGCATTATTATCCAACTCACTGGGGGAGTTTGAGAGTGGAGGTGTGTGCATATGCTAGAGATTCTAATATTACCAGTTTTTTATATTTTTTATATTTTCTCAGCATGTTTCAGATTTTATTATCCTCATACACATTCATAGTCATTTTTATTGTACATGACATACCATTTTAATAAAGTCCTATCTTATCATTATTATTCCATTTTTCCTTACTTTTGTAATTCAGCTTGCATGATTTATTATTACCATTTTTTCTAATATCTACTACTTTATATATTGTTCGATATATCTAAAATTACAATTAACTATAGTTGATGTGTGAATGGACTCCTCCCAGACATACCAAATGTCCACATTATTATTCGACATCCAATGCCATTTAGGATGGTGCATGTGCGGTCTAGTGGCCAAATGTATTGGGGTATTTGTGAGGAACAATTAGGATAGGATGCTAAAATGTGGTATCCTAACTATTTACCATTTTCATTATGTTTTGATTTATTCATTATATTATTAAATTATAATTTGGTTTGGAACTTGTTCCTGGGTTCAAAATCGCTACATTTTGGAAAAATAACAATTTCTAAGGATGGATAAATTTTCTTGTTGATTTCATTGTTACCATGTTTGAATTTTGTTATTGGGTTATGAAATTTCATTAAACTATTAATATTTTTAGGGGATATTATATATCATTTTCCAATGAAAATAGGTCATATTAAACTCATGCATCATCCATGTCACCATAGGAATAAAATGTCAGAAATTATGCCATTCCATATTTAAATTTTCACATAAATTTCATATTATGAATGTGATTATTGTAAGTTCCCTGTTAATTATTCCTTGTAGTGTTATTTTATTCCCTATGATATAAATTATTTATATTTTACCTAAAATCCTACTTATGTTAATTTTTTGGTGGGTTCCAATGGTAGCTCAACCATTAAAAATACAGCCGATGTTTTGTTCAACCTTGTGTTTGAATTAAAGGTCTAGAATAATAGTAGTTCATGCACCAATAAAAATTTTAATGATATATGGGTCCATATAATATTTTATTTGTGATGCAATGATATGCATCATGATATTAATAATAAATTTAATAATAATGAACCTGAATGAATTGAATGAATTTGATTATTTAAAATAAAATTGTCATTAAATACAAGTCCTTCGCCTAGACCAACCTTAGTAGCGGTTTGTAGGATATGTCTCCAATGATATTAATGTGACTCACTCATGTCACATAGATCTAGATTCTATATAAGGATAAGGGTGCTATCATACTTATATATAGGCCACGTACATGTCCTTTACAGCTTTTCTTATCTGTTATAAAACCTATATGTGGCATTAACTTAAAATATTTAGAGATATTCCCTCGCGATGACCTCGTTTTGTGCACTAGGAGAGTTTTGATTAGAATGCTATGATGGTGGTGGTCCATGATCAACCCATTATACTTCCTATAGTACAACCAGAGGCATCTCCTATAACACTTTCACTTGGTGTCAATGCCCTGTTTTGGAAGATTTATCTTCTTTTTAGGAAATAAGTCCAGGGTAAACCTTAACCTCCCCTTTATATGGATTAAATGATCAAGTTTTTTTAGTGAAAACATCCTCCTTAATTTTTATAGGATGGAGGGGCACAACAATTTAAATCACCGCTAGAGGCCATGGTTTTAATCTATGATCATATTGAGACACTCCCAGAGTGTTGGTTCATTCATTATACTTATTTGATATTTGACACCACCATGTATTGGTAGGATGTTCTCACTTAAGATTGTCAATATCACGATATGTTCTTGGAAGACATCTAGATATCATTATTCAACTATTTCTACACATTAACAATGGGAAAATATAGTGTTTTTGGAATTCACAAATATTAATAAAGGTTACATGTCGTTGATTGAATACATATCTCACTTCACTAATGTACAATGTTTTCACCAACCATTACTGGGGATGACCTAACTAGTGCAATGAAATTCAAGGATATAATTTATTATGCCATCTTCTTTTAAGTGATGGTGTTTTGGATAAAAATAGTTTAAATGATTATGAACCAAGATTTCACTACTTAGTTGAATATGAGGGAATCAAAAAACGTGAAATAGGGATGTTCATATACCATCCAGAGTTCTGGTTTTTCTTACAGTAAGAAGAAATGCTTCAAGGTTACTTGTGATTGTAGTACCATCCATGTGTCATGCACAGAACCCAATATAGTGGGTCACCGGTGTGGTAGGGTAGGTTAAAAAAATAAATAGTGTACAAGGAATATAATATAATCCCATTCATTTATAGAGATGGTTCACATTAATCGTTTCTTCCGGTCTTTTTTGATAGTTCCATGTGAAAGAGGTTCTATAATAGCACCACCATCAGGTGTAGGATTGGTGGAGCCACACAAAGGTGGAATCATTTCTATTATAGAAAATTTTGGTCATCTAGGTGGTTGTGTCCAAGGTGATCATGCTAAAAAAATCAACATTATGATAATGTACCAACTCATGTTACTTAGGAAATATTTCAGGGTCGTAGTTCAAGCCATATTCATGTTGATCCAGATATGCATGAGAAGCATATTCCATGGAAATATATAGTGAGAGCTACATTTTGGGTATCCTCTACTATAGTATCATTCATATTGGTTACAGTTACATCACACTCCTTTCAATATTCTTCAACCATGGGATGTATGGACATAGTAATATAGTAATCTCATGGTGTTATAACACTTTATATGACACTATGAATTCGTGAAGATGGAATCATCTAGTTCAAGGAGTTCCCCATTAAGGTACATGTTTACTGTCTTCTATGGAGTTTTGTCTTCCTCACAATGACAATGTTTAATGTAATTCATAGTATGGATTGGGTGGTTCCTAATAGAGCCCAAGTGGATTTCTGTCAATAATAGGTATCTTTAAAATAACCAAATGAAAAATTTTATAACTATAAAAAAGAATGGAAAATCCCAATAAGTCAAGAAGGACATAAGTGTATCAGGGTAGGAGGGATGATAGCCAAGATGACTAGTCTCTTTAGGTGAATGTATAGAATTCACTTAGCATAATTTTCATCTATTGTGGATCTCTTTAAAGGAATATTCCCTAATGACATCACCTTCATTAATCATAATTTGCAGATTGATTTCACTGTAGTGCAAGTTACAGGAGAGGAACTAGTTTATAGTACTCCAAATAAGATGGTACCTATAGTGATCTAGGAGATCAAAATTAATTTGGAAGACATAGAGGCTAAGAGTTTTATTAGACCTACCACATCTCCATGTATTTCAGCAGTCCTATTTCTATGAATATAGATGTAACCCTTAGGTTGTGAACGGATTAATGCTGGCTGACCATATTATAATTAAGAACTAGTAACCTATACCTCATATAGAAGACCTCTACAACCATATCAATGGTTATAATATTTTATACATGATCAATTTGATGTTAGGCTACCGTCAAGTTATTGTGAGGCCATTATAAATACCATGTACAACATTCTGTTGTCTGTAAGATTATATATTAATGTCATTTAGTTTGAAGATCACACTAGAAATAATCATGACATCAATGAATTGGATTAACTCATATATTCATTCCTTTTTTGTGTCCTTTTAAGATGAAATATTTGTGTACACATTAACTAGACATAACCATGAAAACCATCTTAATATTTTGTGGAATTCACTAATACAGAACTAGCTAAATGAAAAACATAGTAAATGATGCATTAGGATCGGTAGAGTTCACTTCTTAAGTCACATCATATATGAGAAAATTGTATCAGTGGGCCCATAGAATGTGATCTCCATGGTTTCTTGGGATATTCCCAAGGATGTGTTTTTTCATAAACAAATTTTGTGGTCCCGCTAGCTATTACATTCAATTTATCCTGTACATCCCATGTATGACAACACTTTTAATGGGCATGAAAAATAATGTCGTAAATTTTTACTAGGATAAAGTCTGTGAGACTTCCAATTATTGTATAAATGGAAGAATCACATCATCATCTATTTTAATTATACCTAATGTAGTAAGAAACTATATTCTATATTGTGAAGCTACAGAAATTGGTTTGGCTGTAGTGCAGCTGCAAGGTGAGCGGGTCATTCAATATGGATATCTCCATTTGAGGCCCCAAAAAGTAAATTATCCAATACAAGACCTTGATCAAATAGTAATGGTTATTGAAATATGATGGTGGAGGCATTAACATTTGGGTTATAGGCTCTTTTTTTAAGTATAATATAAAATACAATATACATATCTACATAATGAGACAATAATATAAGGTAGTGAAGGTGGGTGGAGTATCTAAAATAGTTTTAATTTGATCATTCATACACCCCTCAGAATCTGTAATGTTGTAGATGATGTATTGGTCATGAAAAATAAGACACATGCCATCCAGGAGGACAATAGTAAGTGGCGACCAATGTATCTATTTTTAGAGATGAATATAGAGGATTAGGAACAAATGAGAAACTAGTTAAAAAACCATTGGTAGTGGCATAATCTATTCTAGATTTGGTTTATATATGGATGTTATTAGATTATGAATGCTATGTTCTGAGGGTGAGTGTCACATGAGAGAACATGCCTCCTTGATGGGTTGTGGATCTGAGTGATAACCAACTCTATAGTGTCTATGTGTGGGTGCCTCCAGATATATGGTGATAGATGATGAGGGAATCACATGAATTTTTATGGGCAGTTCACCCTAGTATCACCATTAATTATACATACATCCACCATCAGTATCAATTACTATGTATTAAGAGTCGGATTGTATGATTTAGTACTGAATGATCCTCTTATATATTGGTGATGTCAGATCGCTAGAGACATTTTTGAATTCTACATACACTTTCCATTCCTATGGGGAAATGAAATTTCACCATCATGAATTTCATGAAAATATTTCTTTAGATATCCTCGAGGAAGTGACTCAGTATTAGTGATTTGTGATAGGATAACCAATGTCGCACACTTCCTACTGATCTAGGATACTATAAATACTCATGTGTTTGGAAGACTATACAACTTGGTGATAGTGTGACAACATTGTTTACCCATTATATAATTGTTTATAGATATTTTTGGTCTACATCACAGTTATCTAAGGGGATGAAAAAGGTAGTATGATCACAGCTGCCCTTTAGTACTTCATATCACCCATAGACCGATAGGCAGTCTGATTGGACCATTCATGTATTAGAGGATATGATATTGGCTTGTATTAATTTAAGTGGACATTTTTGGGAAAGTAAAATTCTTTTTATAGGGTTTTCTGAGAAAAAATATTAATATAAAAATTATATATGGATATTTTAGAGGTTCCATATTATAGAACATTTTCTTCAATTATATGCAGGAATTAGATTGGTGAGGTGGCTCTAATAGGTCTCCATCTTGTTCTGGAGATATCAGAGCAAGACATGGTGATTCATAAGTGTATGGATACAATTTAAAATTTTAATAAGTCTAATACAGATCGTCATCATAGACCACTTATGTCATAGGTGGATTATTAGGTCTTTATATATGTATCTCCCTGATTGGGTAAGTTACCAATTAAGAGGTAGGGAAATTCATATCTTTGATATGTCCGGAATTTAGAGATAATGGATAGAGTTTGGATATTATCCTACTTTTATGTTTCCATAGATTTATCATTCTATGAATGCTATTTTCCTTATATCTGAACTCTGATAGTATCATCCAAACCTATCATATTCATTCAACCTGGATGACATTGAGCTCGAAGAGGCATTTTCATTAGAAGATCATTTGATATGTGTCCGAAATCATAGCATGAATGTTTTTCATGGTCGGTAAATTATTTTGGTCTATGTTCAATGATTTCAAAGACACATACAAGTTGATCATTGGGATCATTAGGGAAATGTACATGTTATGTAGCTAGAACATTTCACATATAATGTTCTACTTCCCTCATAAGGGAAACTCATGGTGGAGTTTTATTAAATAGTCAAGGTTGTAACATACATTATTTTACAAGGTTTAGACAATAATTTTTTTAATTCCATTTTAAAACCCAAATTATTATTCCTAATCATGTAAACGTAAGTACCGGTGTGTCTGGATCCCATTTGCATCCCAAGGATTTGAAAAGGGAAGAAACATACTTTGCATCATTACTAGAGGAAACTCTATAGCCTAGACCACTTGTTTAGTCTGAAAAATATTTTTTTATAGAGTGGTAACCTATAGGCTAAAATGTTATCATTTAACTTTTTGAGCCCATGGACATAGGCATGTGGTCCTTTTATGATTTTTGATAGAGCCATATGGCACATTTTTCATAGGGTTACAAAAATTTTTCACCTAATAATGTGGTTTGACCCTCTATTGAAGTGACTGGGATACAATTGGTACATGGTTTGGAAACTGTTCACATTGTTAAATGTTAGTGAAATTACAATTTTCACCCTATTAAAGGATTTTAATTTTTTCCTTATTTCACTCTTATTTTATCCACCCATTGGAAATCCTCCCTCGCATTGAAACCCTCTTACCTAAAGAACCTAGGATTTCATACAACTCCACAATCTAATATTTATTTCTTTCACCATCTAATCAAACGGGAATCCAGAGGTACGATCAAGAGTCAACTCAAAATATATTTCAAGTTATTTTTCAAATCTATCATGCTATTTTGGTGCTAGCTTAATATCCTCATTTTTTGGGAAATTTTCGATTTAATAAATTTCCTCAAACCGATATTGAATCAAAGGTAGAGACTAGATGAGGAAATCCCTATGCGGCTAAAGTATGTTGCCCATAAATTTACCAATATTATAATCATTTTCAATAATTATTGTTGTGGTTCAACTCACTAGGTCATCCAGATGATTCTTCTGAAACAAAAATTATATTGTCATATGTGGGTTCCCTCTTATATTATGATTATTACTAGTACAGAAAAATATCAGTGGTTGAACGCCTTGTGTTATTTCATCCTGTTGTGTCAGTAATTCTTATTTTTACTAAATTAAATATTATTCCAACAGATTTTTTGGTATCCAATATGGTCCTTTCCTTATATTCAATACCATGATCCTTGTACAAAATTTTTTGGGGTGATGAACCTATTAACTAGACAATCCCCAATGCCACATTTGGATGTTTGGACTTAAAATTTAAGAGGCCATGTTCCCAATCCATATGCCATATTATTTAAGTGGAATTGGGAAATTGAATTCCCTTAAGAAATACGCAATATATTATATAATCATTTAAATTAATATGGAATTTCTCTTCACATTAAATTTCTACACATGAAATTCATGTATATATTTTTTACCGTAGATATGAATGTGAAACAAGGCGTTATTATTTTAGGAACCCTTAGATGTACTATAGTGCCTTAATTTTTTTTAGTGTTTGAACGCATTCCAACTATGATATAAACCATGATTTGGATGGGATCATTGTGAGTTTTCTTTTTTCAACTCCAGATGAGTGAAAACAATTCCCAATATGAGACACCTTAGATGGGCCGAATGGAACGATTAGTTTTACCATGACATGAGAGGGACTTGGGTCCCTTCATTTGATACAAGGTATATACATGGATATTAGTTTGTGTTCTTTTTATATCATGATTAGGTGATACGTGAGAATTAATACATGGGTTAGCTTGAACAGACTCTTGGCATTGGTCTTCTAACAAGCCCCTCGAGCGATACCGTGAATGTCTCTTAGCATTTTCATGGATGGGATTAGAGTAAATCTATATTCTATGTTAATGTACTTTTAAAATGAATTTTGTATAATAAATGTTTTAAAATGATAACTGATTATTTGTTATAGTAAACATAGTGATTTTCCCACATATCTCTATCACAAGAATGGGGACAATCCATTATATGGAACATTACCATACCCACCTTAACATTTTAGGTTCACTAGATTTTGGCACACCTATATAGGATGAAGTAGGTATATTGTATAGGTTTCCTAGTGAAACCTCGACATTTGTGTTTATTTGATTGTTTATGTCTTAAATTAACTTAATACAACACTCTTCACACTGTACAATTCAAAATATGGAAATTCCTAGGCATAATAGATTTTGAAATACAATGATTTTATCTCACACACTACTCAGGGGCCTTTGGTACCTGAGCAGACTTCATGATTTTATGTATATACAATGGGAAGAATACAGCTTCAAAAAAATTGACTTACATGCTCACATGGATGGGTTCTGAGAAGATGACTAATCATATGATCAATATGTTAGTCATATAATTTTTCCCCTTTTGTATATTTTTTAATTATTATTCATGTTATTGTATCTCTGGCCCCTTTTATTGTTATTTTTTATATTATATATCATACCATTATCATTATGTTGTTTCTTATCATAATTATTTTATTTCCACATAATATTGTTATTCATTGTACATGATTAAATATTACCATTTCTACATATATCTTTTGTCTCTTCATCTAGGTATTAGATATAATTCTTTGCTCTACACTAATCGATGTGGTAATAGTCTCCCCAAAAACTTAAGCAATTATCTCACTTCTAGTTGGTGGCCTCTTGAATTTTGGGAGGTGTGATTATGGTCTTTTTCCACCCATCTAAGGGAACTAGTCAGTGGAAGTTAGTGTGGGATACTAAAATAATCGTTAATATATTAATTAAATGTTTGATTCTGAAAATTAAATGAATAAATTTCTGAAGAAAATTCATTTTTGTATCATAAAATGGAATTAATAAATAAAATATTATGTATTTAAAAATAATCACTCAACTCGTTTATTTAATATGATCCTGTATATATTTTAAAATGTGTTTATTCCCATTCTTACCACCAAATTTAATATCTAGGTTATAACATGTTTTTTAAATGTTAATATTTAATAGTATAGTTTGGATTAATAAATCATGGTTTTTAATGTATTAAAATATATCAATAAAAACTAATTTATTTAAATAGAAATACATTACTAAATCATATGATGTAATATTCAATAAATCCCTATTTATAAATTTCATAATATAAATTATGACATTTTCTTGATAATAAAGTGGCATCAATTTGAATATTTATTTTTTGAAAATTTGTATAGATAAAAGGTTAAATAGAACTTCATATTAGAAACATTGAAATGTAATTATGAAGGCCATATGGAATAATACAAAGTTGGGTTTCAAAATAGATGAACATTATTAGAAAGCGAAAATATACAGATAGAGGGGAAAACCAACACCTAAAAAAAATAGATAGTGATATAGAATATTTTCATGATAAATATAATAATAAAATAACCATAAATGATTTATGGGTTAGAATACCATCAATTCATCATAAATAAACTTAAAAGTATAAAATTTTATTTCTATATAATTTTCATAATTTTTTTGTATTTTCTAAATATTAATATTATAAAAATAATAAAACATAATTTTATTCTTCATTTTCAATTCTTATGCACATTTTCATACTTTTTTGTGCTTCGACCAATTTCCACAACAACTCTTACAACAATAGATGAATATTCAAGATGAATGTTATATGAATGAAACACATAAAATAACTTTTAACAAATTATAATATCTCTAAATTAATTATAATTATTTACTTATATCTATTTTTATCATTAAAACACATATATATATCACATTATATATATTTTAGATATATATAATACACGAATCGCTAAAACCTCAAAAACCACCAAAAATTAAACTAAATCCATTCAATAAGTAGTTAACAATAAGGATCCTACAAATTCTGCCTGAACAAAATGAAAACCAAGAAATAAGAAATATTTGGTCACATATATACAATTTTATGAGATCAAAAATGCCATTTATCCTAAATAAATATAACATTTATTATTATGTTTCTAATAGAAAAATTGAATTACATAATACTATATTACATTAAAATATGTTAACCCTTTCAGAATATAATATAACCACTATAAAATATATTTGGTAACATATAAATTTCTAAATATTTCCATTATCCTTTTCATCAAATAAAATAAATAACTCTCAAAAAATTTCCATAAATCCTTAAATGAAAGAAACGTCATCATAAATCAAATTCTCATCAAATCACAAATCAATTTTAAATTCCTTAATATTGTCCCATTTAATTTATCTATATCGACAATATCCTTATCTATACTAAAATTTATTATATACACACAAAGAAAATATTATTAGTTATATTTCACTAAAATATTTGTTTTCAATAAAATGCCAACATTCACAAAATCCAATTTCTAGATTATCAGTACCTTCTAATATATTCTAGAAAATTATTAATGAATTTTTTTTAGAACAAAACGTATATGAATCATGAATTTCATTACTAGAAAAAATTTGAAAAAAAATCACACACACACACATATATATATATAAGACATTTTTTAAATCCCATTATAGAAACCCTTCATTTTTATCACATTAAAAATTTGCATCACATTGGTCTTTCCATGGATAAGAAGTTGAACTTTAGATTTATACATTGAATAAAATAATTATCATATTCCCCACAAAAAATACATTAAATATATCATTAATTGATAACATAATGATGTTCATTTTAACATATAAAACACCTTCCTCTTAATTTAAAATATTATCTTAGGTTAAACATCCCACATTATTTACATGAATAAAATAAACAACTCCTTCCACTAAATTCATTACCACATGAACATTCCTAATATTTAGCATACTTTTATTTAAATATTTGGAATCTCTTGAACATTTACATTGCTAAACATATATCAGGATAGATGATTAGAAATAGTCACTAGTTTTCTCCTTCTAGTTCAACTTTTTTTTAGTTTCACATGAGTAAAATCATTCCATTTTCCATCACTTTCACCATTAACATGAATCCATATTGTTCTTTCTATTATACAAAATAAAAAAACATCATATGAGTGAGGATAATATAATTGATATATCCCTAAAAAAATTTGATATTGTATTAATAAATTTTAACAACTTATTTCCAATCTATGACACATTTTGTTTAACCTATACCATATTTGGTAAATAAAATGAAAATTCATCATAATGAACCATATGTAAAATGTGATTTATCTCAAGTATATTACTGAAAATGTCGTAACAGGTTCTCAGTAAGGCTACACTCACAGAGAACCATTATGATGGTCATTTTATACTCATCCAACACATTTTAGGGTTATTACCCCTATATTTATATGTTAAAAACCCAAATCTGTTATTATAATTCAAACAAGGATATGTTTCATAGAAAAACTCATAACCTATTCCTAACTAAAACAACTATAAGTTTTCATATACATATAATTAACATAGAGGTTTTAAAAAATCATTATAATCATAATATTAAAATATTTACGAAACCTGTTATCTGACTATAACTACAATTTCCAAGGCTTTTCATACAAAAATATTACATCTTTTTAAATGATTATTCAATGCATTTGAAATATATAGAATTGAGGACCATAATAGTTTAGTGTCTTTATTAAGTAGATATAGAATTATTTTTTCATAAAACTTATTCAAAATATCCCATATATATTTTACTATTTAGTACACTTCATATACATTCCATAAAAACCATTATCTATAACCTGGAAAAATAAAACACTATAATTGGTGAGATCATATTCCCTATAATGGTGAACATGTAATATATCAATTAATGGTCATATGAAATCATAAGATAAACATAATAGTATGATATTATAAGGATGACACATAGAGTTCACAATATATCTATAAAATATCATTAACATGTGTCATAGAATATAAAATTTATGATTTCAAGTGATATGAATCACAATAAGGATGAATATTTATAAATCTAGAATGAAATATAATCTTATCTCATTAAATTTTTACACCATCATAATAATAGAAACCATTTCATATATTATGGTTAACTAATGAGAAAAAATTCCAAAAGGTTCAAACATCAACACTTGTTTCCCATAGTGTCTATAGAACGTAGTTTTTTACCCATAGGGATCAATCATATCAACTTTTTTCCCATAATATATTAATTTCATCCACTTTATTCACATGATTATCTCATCAGATATAATACATTAACCAATTCACTATAGGGATATATAAATATTTGACTGCATTTCACATAATTTAAACTACAAATTTATATTTCGTAATATTATCGAACATTAATTGTATCATATTTTTACAATATGATCACCAAAAATGGCTTTCTTATATTTCCATAAATTCATCTATACATATCCAATGATAAATAAATGTGTTTCAAAAATATTTCGCAGTAATAAAAAATCTATAAAAATAATAAAGATTTTATCGTAGGATTATATCAAAATTAAAACATAATTAAAATCAATATATGTTATCGTAGATGAAAATTCCATTATAATAATCACAAGAATATTTCTTTATAAAAATACCATATTCACATTGAAATCACTTAATTAATATATATAATTTACCAAATATTCAAGAAAATATTTTTGAAATAACTTGGAAAAATTAAAATTCACACATATATTTATAGATAGGGGTTGACATCATGAAATTAAATTCATAAAAAATAATTTAAAAGAATTAATAAAATTTATATTTTTTCAAAAATTTAAACCATGTTTAATTTAGAAGATAAATAAAATTATAATTTTAATCTAGATTCCAACAAATGTTTTTCAATGAAAAAAATGGCATTAAATAATAATATATTAATATTAGAAAAATTTTAAGTGTTTTTAGAAAACATGTATATAGAATAAAAAATATTTTCCACTTAATAGTGAAATAAAGTAGGGTTTACTTAAAAATTATCTTTCAGTATATTGAGCACATAATGCGAGGAAAATGAAGGGAAACATGTATTTTTGGGAAATAACCAGAGTTGAATATTTTTTTTTTGTTTCATTAATGGTTCATTATAAAATTTTATAATAAAAAACATAGTCATAATCTATCTCAATAAGAAATCAGATTGAAAAAAAACCCACACAACTTGAGTAACAATAAAATAAAATCCTCAAGAATGTGAGAACCATATATAGATATATAAATACCCATAATTTTCATGAGGGTAATCTTAAAATAAATTAATTGTAATTATATAGACCATCTAAAAGAAAAAAATGATGAATATATCTTGTGTCTCATATAAGTAAAGGTGGGGAAAAATCTCTAACCTAGAGTTCCACATGCTTTAAAATAACTATAATCTAATGTATATAAATTTGTATTTTAATATAATTATATTAATAAATAATTAAAATAATTAAAATATTCTATATTTTATATTGATAATATTTCCACATCTATTTATAAACAAATACCTTATTTAGAATTGTTGATTCGGAGTGTTAACTATTTGATTTTTCATGACAGCTTTGATTTAGTAGTTCCCATGTTTTTAGTTTCATCATCTATAAAACATATAAATAAAATTAATTAAATTATAAAAATAATATATATTAATAATTTATTTATTTACTTTCATCCAAATAGTTTAAATATTTAAAAATAACTTACACAGTTCATGTAGACGATAAGATGTACACACTCACAAACATTGATTCAACTATTTGATTGGTGGAATGAATGAAAGGAAAATATTAATATATTTTTATATTATGAAAATGGAAATGAAAATAAAATATTATTTTATTATATCATCTCTATCATATATGTAAAGGAGAAATGAATAACAAATCATTTCTCTTCATGGAGGATGATGTCTTAACATACTCAAAAGCAATGTTATCATTTTCCAATACATTGTAATGAAATATGGTAGATATGATACTACAATTAATGATGTATAATTATTTTACAAATATTATTTATGTATTTTAAATATATCATTATACCCATTCAGGATATTCATTTATAGAAAATGAATTACATCAGTTCACAAGGTGGTAGTCTGTCGTACACAGAAATGATATGTGTGTTTTCCAATTGATGGATGTGGAGGTAAATGAAGGTTATGACATTAATATAGTTAAATATCATTATTTTTATATTCTATTTTCATTTTAGGTAATTATTAATTTATTTTTTATAATGGTATAATAATAAGTAAAAATAAAAGAGCTTGGCCATTGAAATAACCTTTTCTTAGAAATACCTCCTTTAGATATCTTTTTAAGGACCCTAGGGTAAATTTTTTTTGAAGAACAGTAGATTTATAATGTTTTATATGGTATTATGAAAATATTTCTATATGGTTTGGTTGATATATATGGTTTAATTAGTGTGATGAAATTGGGGTAGGTGGTACCCTTTTATAATTGAGAATAGTGTTACATGTTTAATTTTTCAATGCTTTAAAATAATTACAGTTCACATTCATTGCTAAATGGTACAAAAATGGACAATTTCAAAACCAAGGATGATATGTGCGTGAAAAATGAATATAAAATTTGAATTAGATAGGTTATTATGTCATATTTTTCATATAAATTTTTATATTATCCTCGGATAAATTTTTTTCAGGTTTTCTGTGGTATCATATTTATACTATTATTGAAACTCATTTTTTAAAAAAAAAATTAAGTTGTAATTTTTACATAATATTTTTTATTCTTATAAGAAAATATGAAATCTATTTATTAAATTTTAATTCATATGATTATAAAAAATTAATTAAATATCAAATCGAAAATCAATCTAAAAAAAGAGATATTCAAAATAAAATGTTCCCATAAGTACAAAATAATTTAAAATAAAAAATTATGTATAAAGTAAATTCAATTCAAAAAAATTGGATTAATAATAAAAAATTAATATAAAATAACATTAAAAAATAAATTATTAAAATAAAACCTTTTAAATTCATTAATTATATATAACTTTTTGAATAAAAAATATGTATGATTCTTAATTGATCTAAAATTTAATCTTGTATAAAAAATTATAAAAATAAATCTATTAAATTTGATATTTTGATTTAAAATAATTCAAGTTAATTTTGAAAAGTAAAAATTAAATAATTAGTATATCATTAATTATGTGAATGATGCATAAAATTTAATTAAAAATCATATTTTGAGGAAAATGAATTTTTGAAGAAAAAAACATTACAGAATAATTGAGAACCTATTTTTTAATATATAAAATTAATTATTTAGTAATTCCTATATATATATATAATTGGTTTATATATATTCATAAATACTAATTTAATGGCAATGTTATAAAAATTATTTTTAAATATTAATATCTTAATAATATAAAAAGGGAAATTAAAACTCTTTGTTTCATGTAACACACACTATCAATAAAGTAATATTTATATATATGGAAATATATTATAAAATCTCAGATAGTAACATAATTGGGTAATATTTTTTAGTTTTCATATATTTAAGAGATTATTTTACCAATGAGACAATGAGTATAATGGAATATACTTACATTATTTTAAGGAAATGTAGAAATGAAATTTCATCATTCAGTTTTATGTTTTGATTAGATTCAACATCTATCTCATCATTTACTCAAATTGATGATTTTATATGATGACACATTATTAATAATAAAATTTAAACACATCAATGAATATATAAAAATATTAAAATATAAGCCTCATTTATTTTCTAAATAAAAAATGGTAATCTTTGGTTAAGACGATTTAATCAATGAATAAACAATCCTTTCAATGAATATTATATTTACGTCCAAAATTTTCATTATAACACCAATAGTTCTACATAGATTATTCCAAAAATAATGAACCCTATATCATATATAACCTTAATAACAATATTTTACCTTTAAATATCTGTTTATAAAAATCAATATACATTTCCAAAAATATAATAGCATTCTTCCAAAAAAATTATTTTTAAATTTAATTATTACATATTCTTAAGCCCAAAAATACCCAAAAATATCATTAATGTAACAAGATATGAATTTTGAATTTTTTACTTAATATAAATTTAATATTTTAGATATATTTTATTATATGAAAAATGGATTTTATAATTTTTTACTAGAGTCACTATGTTTTCTCTGTTTGACATGAAAAATTATGTGTATCTTGCATTACACGAAACAACGAGTGTAATTGGAACATGACATGCTATTAAAATGTTATTATAATAGTTATAACCTAGTTTTTTGAATGGTGGGTATGAAGAGATTTTACATAATTGTGAATATATATGGTTTACATATGTATATATATAATAAATTATTTTTAGACTAATAAATTATAAAATAATATAAAAAAATAAAACAATGGAAATCTATTTCGGATAAACTATTATAACGAGAAAAAATACTTGTTAACTCAATTAATTAATTATATTTAGGTGGATTTTTTTAGAAAATTTGTATATTTTATATTCAATAAAATTTCTAATATTCATCATATGGGTTTTTATGAAAATTGATATGAATTAAACCAATTTTAGGCCTTAAATTATTATTTCTGAAAGAACATTTTTTTACCATTTTGTGAAATTATTTTTAATATTAGTTATTGAAACTAGAAAAAATATTTTAAAAAATTAAATTATATGATTAAATCAGAATGTCTGAATTATTTTCTGTTAAATTGTTTATAATAGTTATAGAAAATAATTTTTTTTGACGAATAGTGAATAATACAATTTTTTTAAAGAAATGTCATTTATTTTAAAATATTAAAATTAGTTTCAATAGAGTATATATGTTTTAAAATTTTTACATAATACATTAATATGAATATTATCAAAATTTATGTCATTATGATTTGTTACAAATTGTATATTTATGTAATAACCTTCTATTCACTTGGTTTTTTTCTCTATAAAAAACTACTTTATCATCAAATATAAGTTGTTATTTTTTAAAATTAAATATATCACTTATATTATTAGATTTTTTTAGAAATTGATAAAATTTTCCAAATCAAAGTAAGGTGTTTTTTTCATAAAATTTTAACTTATTTTTTAATCATTGTGATCAATGAAATCTGTAATAACTAGTCATCATAGTTTCATTGAAAATATTTTTACGAGGCGTTAAACTAAAAAGATAAGGTGTAAAATGACTTAAAAACATGAAAAAACTAGTTCTATATAAATATATATAACATATAACTATTTTGGTTAAATAATATCCCATTTTTAGTTATATTTCATCTGAAAATTTTGAAAACAACATTTTCCATTTAAAAAATACAAGTGAGCCACTCACCTCACTTATAAAATTCCTCCCAACTTCATCTCCTCTTAAAACTACTTAACACATTTTTATTAAAATAACATTATAAATAACTCCATTAATTCACCCTTATAATACAAGAAGCCATATTTTATTCATAATTTCAACAAAATAAGTATTTTGGTGCATTATAATGGATTTTTTCATAGATGATGTCACATTATTAACTGAGGGTACTATTTCATCTCCTCCTCCACTGAAATAATTTCAAATTATACATAATACTGTAATAAAATATTTATATTAGATATGTTTATATACTATTTTGTATAAGTAATAACTTAAATCCTTCTCCACATCAATCAAATGGGGTATGAAATCATCATTCATCAGTACGTTATATTACCACCTCATAAACTGATTTCATTATTTTTTCATGAACACCTAGGACATATTGATGTAATAGTAGAATAAATGTATTTAAACATCCTACCATCTCCATGAATTATTTATTTCATTTTTATCCATACAATTATTGGAATAATCTCTATAAACAAAAAAAATATATGATATATTTTTAATGGTGTTCATTATATAGCTATTAAACATCGATAAATTCAATAGGACTATAAATATGTAATAAAACCAATGTACTTGTTCTTGAAAATATGACTTTTGCATGTAGTTTTCAATAAAAGTTTAGTAAACGGTCATAAATAAATGATATATGGTATTATTTATATAAATATGGTTCTAAATTATATTTATAATCAAATTATATTTATTATAAAATAAAATTATAAATAGTTTAGATGAAGTTGAGACATAAATAAATGGTTTTACCTCACATTTTTACATCTATGAGACTCATGTAATATTCACCACCTTTTTTTATTTGTGTATAAAATCACTATGAATTTATTTTTAGAATATTCACCTATAAATTAATTGGATTTATATATCCATTTAGTTAACATTAATTCAAGGGGATTATGAATCATTGCTATAAATGTTTTAATGGTTTTATGATACCATCTCACCAATTATCGAGATTGTTTATGATTATCTTTCAGTTCATACAATCTAATGATTCATATCTCAAGTAAAATATTATTTTTGTTATAATTTTTTTAGTTAAGGTGGAAATGTTTTTCCCTATTATGTTTCTCTCTTTAGGTACTCAATATATCAAAATAAATTTATAAAATATCATTTTCATTTCTCACATCATTTGAAAACCCATTTCTATTTACAATTGATTTTCTAAATATAAATGTTTTTACCATTCTATAAATGATTTATTAAGGAAATTTTTTCCTTTTTCACTTTTTAAAATATTTAATGAATGAAATATTCATTCTTTTTTCAAAAAATATCTCATTCATATTTAAAAATTTTGAATGCATTCTTTTATTTAACATATATGGATTGAATGGAATTCCCCAACATAATGTAATTTATTTTCCTTTAATCCCAGTTTATAATTTTTTATTTTAATTTAAAAAACATATTTTTATAATATTTTATGTTTTTTTATTCTAAAATGTTTATTTTTAAAGGAATTATATTTTTCTCTAAAAGTGTTCCAATAGATTTTTATTTCAAAAAAAACATATAACAAATAAATCATCTATTAAAGTGACTTATGATTTTATTGGGACATGATTCATGGATAAATTTATCATTCATTATCTAAATGGATTTTCTTATGATTACATGATTCTTATAAAACCCACTTCTATTTCATAGGAAATGATTTAATGAAATGCAAATAAAATTATATAACTCATTTATGTTTTTTATTTTTCGATAGGAGGGGAATATATCAGTCTTTAAATAATTGATTAATGATTGATAAATCATGAGTAAATATGATAATTGTGAACTAGATTACGCATTCAGAATATAAAGTGTGAAACAGAATATATGTTCACAATATTGTGTGTGGACATCTCATTCATGTTAATAATTTTATGTGTGAACATGGTTTTATTTCCATATGATTATATGGAAGCATGATTTCAGGTCCATAACATAATTAGTGGACATATTTCAATTTATTCTAGTTCAAAATATAATGTTCTTATGTATACAACCCAAATATATGTCTTATGAAGTTATTATGTTCTCATGGATATTTTTACTTGATTCTAGTACAATTCATGATTATGAACTGTAATTTTTTATTCCTTGAAAACAAAATTTAATCTATAATGTTTAGGGTATTATTTTCAAATGTTTTAAGTATATTCTCATGACCTTATGCTCGCTATATGTAAGTATCGCATTTATTTACCCTTATTGAGCATCAAATATCACCCTTTATTATGTTTACATTACCTATGTTTTGATGAATGATATTATCAATAATTTTTTTAAGGAGGATGATAGTTTTTAAAAACATAGTCGGATATGGCATAACTCTCTTATAGTTAGGTTTTTTACATGTCCAATTTTCTATAGGAGTTATACCAAACAGATTTCGGCATGGATAATTATTTTATCTAATTAATATTCATTATTTAAGATATAATTTTTATTTCTGAGAGGTCTGAGCCTCTAGATTTGGTATAATAATATGTTTTAGTTAGCCATTGGAAAGTTGTATGAGAAAAAATTTTTATACCCCTAATGCAATCTCTTAGGATAATTATAAAGATATAAAGAACTATAAAAAATGTCATATTATATTGGTAAATTATAGAGTTAGGGGTTTTGATGAAATAACATCCATATTTTGGTACTACACATAGATGTGTCTCTAAAATAGATATACATAGGGTAATGACTCTAAAAAATAGTGTATCGAGCTTAACTCAAGTGGTAACTAGTATATGCCAATTGGAATTACTACAAATCTAATTTTACATTTATAGGGGAAATTAATTTGAATTTAAAAATATATTTTTGAAAAATCATAATGTATTTGAATATTGTCCATGATTAACCTAGGTTAAACCTAATGTATCATATTTTGGATAGTATGTATCATGATTTTGATATCAAATAGTTGTTTTTTCCAAATTATGTGTTTTCCTCTGTGATTAGTGTTTCTCACACAATGCTATTTACCTACAGTAAATGGATGGAAACATAAAAAACCATGTTAATTATAAATATAATGTAAAATGTAATTATTTTTTAGCTAAGAAACTGAATTATAATTGAGCAGGAATGAAAAACCTTGATTATATGATCCCAAAAATATCCCAATATATGAATCATATTTATCTTATAAATGATCCAAGGATATAATAAGGATATGTTGAGTCCTTCATGAGGTAACATAAACCATATATTAGGGTCCCCACTAATCACCTAGTCACTAATCAATTGATCCATACAACTAAATAGATATTTTTCATTCTCTAGTGTTTGGAGCACGAAATATCCATTATGGCAATTTTTCATTTGGAATGAGAAGTAGATAAATGGTGGTACATTATTAATAATATAGTTAAAGAATATTTAATTGATTCTATATAAGGGGAAGAGTGTCATGGGTTGTTTTTTATAATGTACATTGTTTATATTCTATATAAAAGGATATATATGATATATCATAATATAAAAAGGGATGGTGAAACTATTGGTACCTATGAATATACTTTGATAAGAAATTCACAATATTCTTGTTTTATAATAATTTATCCAATATTAAAAATTGATATATTATTTGGTGTCTTAAAAAAAATATATGAAATTACATGCCTGTAAGAGACCATAGTATCTAAGAAGAAGTAATTCAATGTGTATGGATGAAATAAATAGAAATTTGAGAATCTGAATATTCAGATTTTTTTTATAAGAAAATGAAGATAATGTCTCAAAAAATCATAAATAAATCACTTGGTAGAAATAAATTACAATCTCATACATTCTATATTTGTTAAACGGTTCACTCAAGTTATTTTCTAAAAGGAAAAAGTGGGTTTTATAAGTATGGGAATATTTACTATAAAAAATACAAAGGGGTGTGGAGAGGAAAGTAATTGAAATGAAGGTAGAGAGATATTTAGACAATGAACCACCCACCCGTGTATTCATTAAGAGCATGTAGATTGAGAATTATGTGAATAAATTCCACAATCTAAGGACGAATGTAGGTGATAATCCACAACAACCATTTATGAAAATGTATTAAGTGAGTGATTATGAAATCACAAAGGATGATGTGAATCATGATAGTTATGAAACACTTATCCTCTATTCATTAGTTTTGAATCTCATTTTTTAATTTCTATGAATGATCCCTATGTAAATATTACTATTCAACCTTTAGTAAAATTTATCATGATTATCCTGGACTATATTGATTATGGAATAATGAAATCACATTTTATATTCTAATGATACATAGATGACCACAAGGTTATAATGAACCTTTTTTATTTTATGAGATTATACAATGAATAAATGGTGAATTAAATCTTTCATGTGTATATGTCTCCATGTAATATTAATATAAGTGTTATAGATTCCATCTAGCTTTATGATTTTATGGTCGATCATATGTTTAGTGTCCTTATCCCCCCGTTTGAGTCTTTATGTAATACGTTTGTGTCAAAATTAAAGATATATTAAGAGAAAGGTGTGGAAATACAAGAATTTGGGTTTTTATATTTTTTAATGAAAGGTTATTTGAGGAGGAATTCCTTTACACATTGAATACATGTGATTAATGGTGCAAATAACATTTTCGGATTATCTAATATTTTATGTGGGGGAAATATTTTGTTTTATTCAATCACATTAAAATTTAAGCATACTTCATTGCTACCATAAAATATAAATCTGTATATTATCCTACTAATAAATAAATTGATTAAGTTTTAAGTTTTAATGGAGTACGAAATTAAATTGTACCAGATGATGATTTGAAGTTTACAACAATCTTTTGGTGAAATATTCCACAATAACCTGATATATATTTGAGCATCATCTCTTTGTATCATAATTAAATCGATGTATAGTCTAAAAGAACTATAAAAACACAATAGGGCATATTGAGACCATATTATCTATATTTTAAAAGTGTATGGGATCAAAAAACTCGTCTATTTGGGTATTATTATAACAATTTCATTCACTCTATAATTTTGATGGAATATTATTAATAATATTATTGAATGTGTAGGAATATAATTTGCAATAATAAAGTCATAAAAAGAATGCTATAAAGACAACAATAGACAAATTAAATGAAAGAGAATGCTTTATCCATTCATAAACACATAAAGGTAGCCCAAAGTTGCCAGAAATGGTATATTGGAAATCATTAATGAGATATTTATATCAATGTTGGTGATAAAGTGTGTTTACAAATTTCACAAATGAAAAAATAATGGAATTGTAATATATTGGTATTTGAGTCCCATTGAGATTATCTATTATATATATACATTATATTATCTCTCGGAGAATCCACCTAAACTCTCTTAGGTTCATGTTGTGTTCTATGTATCTCTCATGAGGACATGCATACATGATACATTAGGTGTACTGACGTCATAGTTCTTACCACTAGGGAATGACCATTATTATGAGGAATATCTAGTGGAGAATCTGAATTTGAGAATTTTTTTGAAATAAACCAACTCACCTGGTTAATGTTTCGTGTTGAAACCATCATCTTGTCGATGTTATAATAGAACCACATTATGTATTGTTGAATATTTTTCCGCATTTTTTGGTACAAATTTGATTAATTTTATGGGATAAATTTATTTTATATGGTGTATAATGGATCACCCATTAATTTTATGAAATATTTTTTAGTAAGAAAAATTAATCATTTCAAATAAATTTATTACACACAACACATATTTTTTCTCGAGTTACAAAAAAATATAGGTGTTTTTTATGTTGCATGCAACACCACATTTAATCAAAACATTACACACTATTTATTTTTATTATGATAATTATCACTATGAAATCGAAATAGAGTATATGAATATGATTATGTCAACTATGTATATATTTTTTCTAAACATGTATATATATATATAATAAATTTAATAGTGACCAATTATTTAGATATGAAAATAAAAATCATTTACATATAAAGGAATTCTTTTTTAAAATTGCTAATTTTATGCGAAAAAACATGTTTAAACTTTTTAAATTAAAAAATCACTTTTAGTGAATGATTTTAATGATGGTTTATTTTTTATAATCAATAATCATTTTAAAAGATATAATAAAATTTCTAGATAATAGTTAATAATAAAACAAATATTTCTATTTCAAAATATATTTTTCTATAAAATAGTATTATCTCATTTTGTGAAAATATTTTAAATTTATTTTTTGAAAAACTGGTAAATTTTATTTGTAAAATTTAAATTATATTTTTAAAATGATTATTTTGAAATTATCTGATGTTTATTTTTTTATATTTTTCTTTGAATATAATTTCATTGATTAGTAGTTAAAAATACAAGTTTTTGTTAAGAAGTATCATTTCATTATAAGATTTTAAAAATGTAAATTTTTTTAAAGATTGTTCTAATAGTAAATTTATTGAAATTATATATATATATATATATATTAATCAAGTATAGTTCATTGGAATAAATTTCATATTGAATTTTGATATTGAATCTTTTTCAACATTTGCTGATTTTTTTTTGCAAAACTACTTTTTCATCATGAAAATGGGTTTAATTTTAAATTCCAAATTTTCTCTTTAATTAATGTACATTGGAGTATGGGATTAAATATTTATATTTAGAATAATATATATTTTAATATAAATTATACTTAAATTTTAACCATTATGAATAGTGAAATCTGTAAAAAAAATAACCCGATTAAAGTAAAAAATGGGTTTACCTAGGGTTAATCAAATAACATATGGGTTAAATATCTTATAAACATGTATAATATAATTTTTAGGCCATAGTTAGACCTTATATTACACTGAGGGAATGAATGAACCATTTCAAAACCTTGAATAATTTGAATAATGTGGGTTCACTTTTTTATTAGAAAATTTATATGTATGGAACTCTCCTCATTTATAAAAGCCCCCCCATATACTCTCATCATTAAAGTTAAAAATCCAATTGGTTAAAACATTCCAAATAAAATTATCTTTTTTATAACCCAAATATCATCCTATTTTCAATATTTTTCCTAAATATAACATATGAATACATTTTTTTAAAACCAAATAATGTTGTCTAAAAATGTGGGGACATCCCAAGCCCATTATTTTATTTTATTTCATCCCTAAACTAATAAAATTATATTCAGTAAATTATCATATAATAAAAAAAATATATTACATATAATTATATTTGATTGAGTTAAATTATGAACCAAAATCCTTTTATATTTCATCAAATAGGGTATGAAATCATTATTCATGTGTATGAAAAAGTACCACCTCACGACACGATCTTATTTATTATACATCACCACATATCATTGAAAAATATAATGTTGGAATATATATTTGTATATTATATTTATTATATTATTATTAATATTAAATTAGTTCTAAAAATATATCATCTTACATTTATTTCTATGGCAATATGATAACGTCACTCGTATGTACAGTGGACTACCACATTGTGAAACAATGTGACTCCTTTATACAATATTTCAATGAAATAAAGATGGTATTAACTGAAATATCATATATTTAAGACATATAATATATTATATAATGGTAAATTATTATGAACCATTTATTTATTTTCTCATTAGGTAAAATTGAAGCAGCAATCATTTGAATGTACAACTACTCAGCTCTGTAAAGGGTGTTTCTCATTTCCAATCTCAAAATTTTATAAAATACTATAAATTCTTATATAGACATTGTATATGATATTTATATCACTTTTATAATTATATATATTTTACAATTATGGTAATATTAAGAGGTCCTAAAATAATAAATCCCAAATTGAACGAAATACAATGTAGTTATTACTTGAAATGTCACATTAACATGGATTTATTAATAAAAAGGTAATATAAGGTCGTAATTAAATCATGAATTTTATGATATACATATATATGGTTTTGATATATATATATATATATATATTTATATGTATACATTAAACATATATGGATTATATTGAAGGCTCATATGTGTACAAATGTAGTTGAAACTAAATGTTAGCGATTTTCATCTCACTTTTTAATAGTGTGAGAAACATGTCTTATTAACCATCTATTTATCTTATGCGGTATATATAACTACCATTAATCTATTAAATTATATTTCTAAAAAAAGTATTAACATATTCATTTTAAAATGTTTAATTTGTTGGGATTACATTTCAAGGTAGTCAATATGTTAATGGTCATATGATATAATCTCCATGATTATCACGATAGTCTATAATTATTTTTTCAATGATTAAATATTATGATTCATATCTAAATAAACACTTGATTTATTTAAAACACTATGTATTCCATGTGATTACTTGTTTTCCCATCAATTTACTATATTAATGTACTTAATAGTTAGAAATACATTTTTATGGAAAAATTTTATTCATTTCTATTATTGGTCAAAACAAAAGTTTTTATCCCAAACAATGTATTATAATATTGTTATGATTTTTTAGCATTCTATAAATTATTATTTAAATATTTTTTTACCTTGTTTTTCTTTTCAATAATAATTTAATGAAATATTCATGTCATTTTCCAAACAAATAATGATTGGATTTTTCTAAAATTCACAACGGAATCATTATTTTAATGATATGGAATCATATAAATTTTCTAATGTCTTGACCATTATTTAACTTCTGGAATCATTCATATGTTTTTAGGTTTATTTAAAAATAAATAAAATATATAATATTTATTAAATTGGTATTTAAATAAAGAGGATTTTTAAATTAAGGATATTTTATCAAAAAAATGTTTTAAGGTATAATTATTTGAATGTTGTTTTCCATATAAGTTGACATCCTTTGATTATAGTAACTTTTTACTGGGGACATCATCTAAGGAAACCATTCATATTATTTTTAATAAAATATGATGATTATGGTGAAACTATTATTATCAATCCTACTGAACATCCATGGGGCATGGGTTGGTGGAATGATTAAATGATTAAATGATTATGATATCTATTTATTTTCCATTTGTAATGTCTTGTGGAAATATTTTGTAAACCCCATTTCACTTCATCGGTTCTGATATGATTTTTTTTATGATTTTGTTGCACACATACATATTATTTTCTTTATGATATTGGTTGGACCAATTTCACCCTCCATTGCATTGGGAAAATATTGGCAAATCATGAGTAAATGTGATATGTGTGAACTAGATTATATGTTTATGATATAATTCATGAACATTATTACATGTTCATAGTAATTTTCAGGGTCCCTTTTTATGTGGATAAGTTGGTTTGTTATCCTGGTTGTACATCCACGAGTTTATGTGTTGTCCTTATTTGAAGAGCTTAAAATATTTAGTGAACTTGTTTATATTTATACATGTTCACATTTTTATATGATTATGTGAATGGAAAACATCTATGCCTTATGACATTTTAATGTTCTCATGGTCAATTTTTTTTAAATTAATATATATATATATTGAAAATTCATGATTTTTTCTATGAATCATGATTATTATTTATGATATATGGGGTATGGTTGATAAATTATATTCTCATGTTCAGATACCTTGATGATCATGAAATGTTTTTATCTCAATTTTTTTATCTTTATTGAGAAGTGGATATCAAAATTTTTAATGATTTATTTCCCCATTTTATAATGAACAGTATTATATATGATATGTTTAAGAAAGGTGATAGTTTTGAAGAACATTGTGGGATATGACATGGATCACTTATGAAAAAAAATTTACATGTTATTGTTTCCTACATTGATAAAAATAAATGATTCCAGTGTGTATTTTTATGTTATTTAATTTATATTTTTCTTTTAAGAAGAAATTTCTATCAATGATACGTTTTGGTATTTATAATAAATCATTTAAAACCCTCACTTATGACCACAATAATGGGTATCTATACCATAGATCCAAAAAATAACATTAAAATTATAAACCCATGATGGTATCCATAATTGTTAAATTAATCTCACATGAAAGCATCACATCCTATAATGTATTCTAAACTCCTCCCTCATACTAACTATAACAACCCTGTAACATCACTCATAGTTCCCGAGATAAATCCATAATCATTATATATATAGATCTGATACAAATAAATTTTACCCATATTTAGCCACCGAAAACCTATAACATAAATAAAAATACTATATCTCATAAATACCAACTGTCTATTTAATTTTGGAGTTATATAGAATGAGGAAACCTCTTTCATCACATTACTTATGTATTCAAGTGATTATTTTTTTCCTCTTTACCAATTTTTTTTTAATTCAAAAAATTTCATAAGCCTATGCCAAATAAATCATCACACATTAATTCATTATATAAAATATTCATTTAATATCATCCTTAAGATACTAATTAAATGGAAAAAAATATAAGAAGGGTGATCTCAGACGCTTAGTAATGAAAAACATAAACATTGACAATGGAATGTCATTAATTTTCATAATATGAGCATGAGGATATGGAGAAATAATTATAGTATATAATAATAACATAAGATAATTCATAACCATCAAAACATGGATCATAATTTTTTTAAAATAGAATACATATTTATTAAATGATTATGTCATGAGAACTAGTAATCATATGACAGGTGTTGTTAATATTGATCAAAGGAATAATTTATAGCGACGAAAATTAGTAGTATAATGGTGTTTTTATCATAGAGAGTTGTCTTCATAACCCATGATTAAAGAGGCCTAATATGATTGGATATTATTTAAATCCATTGATTAAACAACACTAGTTAAATCGTTTTTTATTTCATTTAAGGGAATGTAACATTACCCAATGTATTGGAGTTCTATATTAGGATCTCCCATTATAAATGTTATATTAAGCTCACTGATCATACTGATCTATATCAATTTTATTCATCATCATCTATAATTATCAACTATTATAGGTGAATATAACACATGGAAACATTTATTTTCTTCATTAGACTTTGAACAACATCATAAATTCATTTATAGATTGATTTACCCAGGGAAAAGAAATTGGATTAAAGATAATTTCTTTAAATTATTAATTGTAATCAATAAAAAGAAATAATATAATATATATCATAAGATCATATTTCTTATTAACTATAGGAATAATTATGGAATATTTACTTAGAAGAATGTTTTTAAATGAACATATAAAATATTCATTGAAAATAATGGACAATGAAATTTCTATTTTGCAATATTTTATAAAAATTTAGATAATATTGGGAAAAATAATTTATTTACAAATGGAAAAAGAAATATATAAATGAAATGTAAATTAAAAAAATTTCAATGATGGTGGGATAATATGTTAATATATTAAATTTTAAAATTAATCATTCTTCTCAATCATTTGTAAATATAATCACCACTATTGCTAGTAAGAATCATTAAGAAAATTTCATTTATGAATTTTAAAGATTGGACAGATTTCTTGGAAAATTACCTTAGTAATTCATTTATGTTTACAAAATAAAATTATGGAATTAATATAAATATTGTGGAATATGTTTTTAGTTAAAAGACTTGAAAGACCATAAAATAACAATTTTTAATGAAAAATAATTGATAATATTTTAAAACCAAAAAAATATGAAAGAAGGGACATAATAGGATACATATTATTACATGATTATAATGTGTTTTTAAATTTTATATTTCAAGTATAATTTTAGACACCATATAAATGAATATAGGATCACCAATCAAAACGTTTATAAAAGAAGGAAGATTGAGAAGAGGAAAACTTATAACTTGGGTAGATAATGAATGAAATATCCATTTAAAATAAAGGAACATAACATGATGATTTAAAAAAATTAAATTAAATAATATTTTGAAACAAAATCATTTTTTAATAATAATAACATATTATATAAATCTGTGTGCATAACCTACTATATGAATAGAAAATTGAAATTGAGGCCATAAAAAGACATTCATATTTTATAAAATTTTATCAATATATCATGAAATATAGATCATAAACCTATCATTAAAAACATAAATATATTAATTTATATATACCATATCAATTGGTGGAATATAAACCTTATAAATTGAATTTGATGCATAATATATGATATGTCTCAAATAAAAAACATTATGATGAATAATACTTTAAATGATCATATAATATAATATAGAACCTAAAAAATAGAGTGATTTAATTTATTAGTTTTATTAAATAAAAATTAGAAATACAATATAAAAAAATATTATGTCATATCAGTTTTACAATGTATATAACATTTTTAATGATGTAAAATTATATCCAAATGAATGAAAAAGGTGTTTAGAAACCACTTTCCTTTAGTCCATATTTTCAATGTATATTAATTAAATCGTGTTTAATAAACATATAATAATTACTAAATTTTTTAGTAACCAATTTAAGGTTTAATAATTTATCATTAAACCATTTATTTAATTTATTTAGATGATATATTATATTACATAATTTTAAAATTCCACATCAGGAATATTCAGGTTGATCAGTTTATAATTTTAGAATTAATTAGGTAGCTTGACCATGGTCAAATGGTTCTTTGTTTTATTATATCTAAAATCAGAATCATTAAATAATAATAATTTATATACATCACATTCCATTGGGTAATAAAACCTGAATTTTAAACATAAAAAATGAATTACATCACTTCATCGATGTTATAATCTCCATCATGCACATGGACAATGTTAACATTTTTATATGGATAGAATGAACGATAATAGATGATATAATACCTTTATGTAATTATTACTATTCCATTATTTTAATATATTTATATAAAATAAATCATTATAAATTTATATGATATATGGTAAAGTAGAATAAATAACATTCCTCAGTGGAGGTGGTAGTCTATATGTACACACATAAAATGTTATCAATCCCCATTTTATTAAAAAAGGATATGAATAATGGTATGAAATTAATATAAATACAATAAATTATTTGTTATAAGTGTTTGTTATTATATTTAAATATTTATGGAAAATGGAAAGAGGTAAAAATTGAAGTAAAATAAAAATGCTCAATTGAGGCGATTACCTCCATTTTGAAGAAATTCTTATTGATCTCTCATTAAGATCCTTCAATATGGTCATTAAAGAATAAAATATCATATAGAATGTATTTTTGGAAGTAAATAATGGTTTTATATGGGAATATTGGGATATGTGGATCAGTTAATGTGAGGATGAAAATATAAGTAATGTCTTAATATAAGGCATGATTTGGGATCCCGTTGAATTTTATTAGTATTAAATTAATAGAAAATATTTTACATTTTTATGTGGTTCTAAATTGATAAATTTTAATCCCATTACGTTGATAAGTTGAAATAATTTCATGAAATAAAAGCTATAATTTTTATGGATTTATTATTGACCCAAATTGTTTACTTATAACCTCTAATTGACCTTTTTAATTATTACCATGATAATGATGGTTTCTACTCATTATGTGCCATGAAAGTTAAATTAAATGTAAAAATTTATTATAAGTGGATAATATATTATTATATATACCATATCCCACTAAATTATCAAAATAATATATTTTCATTATTTTGAATAATTGAATAAAGTATTTTTTTATCATTGGATATCTTTAATGTGATTTTTAGGACTATTAAAAAAAATTTACTTTTAAAATTTTGATGACAGTAATTTAATCTAGATAATAAAATTAAAAACTACACAAATATGTTAAATATTTCTATGGAAATTTAATGATAATATTTCTTAAAATTAACATTTCATTTAATTATTTTAAAATATTTTAAATGATTTTTCAATTAATTGAACAAGAACTATTTTAGTGTTTTATAAGAAGCAAATTTAATTAATCGATCACTATAAATTAAAAATAAAATACCATAAAAATAATTAAAATTTTATATAATACATTTAAACAAAACGTATCTTGATTATATCTAAATATAGAAATATTATTGTTATTAAATATAATAGAGTGACAATTTGAATTTATACTTTACATAGAATAATATAAATATTATTATAATAGAAAAGTGGAATTAAATTGAAATATTATAGTATATTTTATGTTTCAGGTATAAAAATCTCATTAAGTGAAATAAATTTGTGTTTTGGGTGGTTTTAATCTCTTATCCCATACATTAATAATTAATTAAATATTTCCCCCATAGTGAGGTAAAAAATATTACTATGTAAACTATTAATATTTTCCATAAAAATAAAAGGGGGTTATTTACTATATTTAATCCATATTATTTAAGGTATAAAGTTGTTTCTTCAATATAATATTTTTAAAAGAAGATTAAATCCTTCACACCTTAATTTTCTAAAAGAAGAAAATTATGTTTCCTAATGTAAATTACATCTAACACAGAGAGTAGATGAGAATATAACTCCACCCATCATTATGATATATATATTTATAAAAAAATTAATAGGTTCAATATCTATTGTTTCATTAAACACTGATATTTTTATTTTTGATAGAATTTTCAACACGTAACATTGTACATAAATAAACCATGATATATATATATATATCCATTAAAATTATGTCCTTAAATTAGTGGTAATTAACAATAATAACTAATTTATAAAATATATATATATATATATTTAAATATAAATCACTGATAATTTTTTATTACATAGTACATAAATTTTTTAAATGAATTTATTTACTTCTTCAATAAATAAGTTTTCTTCGAGAAAATGATTTTTATGGGTTTCCATGAAATCAATATTATAACCGATTGTTTTAGAATTTTGAAAATTTACTTTATAAAATTTAAATAATTTGTGGAATTTTAATATCAAAATTAGCATTGGTTAAAATTTTTGGACTTTTCCAAATATATTTATTTTCAATGTCTAGTATAAGATAACGATTTTTGTAATATGTTTTTCCTTTAAATAAAATGACTATTTTTAATGAAATAGTTCCCTTTTAATTGGTTTTACATTAACTAAGGTAAAATTTAGTTATATTTAATCTACATACATACTTTAAATCCAGTTTATATTTGTTTTTATTATATGTTTGTATTCTTTTAATATGTCTTTTCTATAAACTATTTTTTTATATGCATTATTTTTTTATATTTTAATTCATTAAAAAATAACAAAAGGAGAATGTATTTCATGAAATTTAATGAACATATAATAGTAAATATTAATTTATTTTCATATGATAATAATTATTATTCATATATTTAATTTATAATAAATTTTTTTCTAGATAACTACTAATTTTTAAAACTGGCATTCTCACCACATCAGCAAGATGAATATGAAATTTTTCTTTTGAAACATCTATGAATTTAATTTTATAAAATTTATTATATATTATTAATCATTATAATTTAAATTATAATATGTCCATAATCTTTTTTTAGAATAATTATTCGTTATAATAGATAAGAGTATTCCGAGCACATTAGGTGAAAACTAGTTTACTGAAATATTAAAAATTACACATATTCAGGATAATGACCTTGAAACATGTCCAAAACACATTTTATTGAAAACATTAGGCCATATACATATTATAATCTGTAAGGTTTGATTATTTCTACCTTGTTCCATAAAAAATTCATTTGGAATTCATCAGTTAATAATAATTACAACTCTTCCACTCACCCCATATAAAAAAGTGCACCCATTTGCCTCCCATATTAACATATTAAAATTACTTTGGTCAAATAAACATACTAAATAATTTATAAAATTCCATCCCATAAACATATAATCTTGAATTTCTTATTACATTCACCAAATTAATTCCATTGGTGAAATCAATGAAGAGTTACCCGAAGAGAATGTAACATTCATCAACAAGCATTTTTGTATTATTTTTTCTTCATCTGCAAAAAATCTACATATACCGTAAAAATGTAATAACCATAGTATATTGCATATATTTATATTTTTATTATGTTAAGGTAAAATTGTATAACTACATAAACTTCAATCAAAAGGCTTACCAAATCATCATTCGTGTGTACAGAGGACTATATCTTGTAAAACGATGCAATTAATTTTTTCATTACCATGTCTAAAGTTATGGTATTATGATAGATTTAACATTATTTTACAATATTTATAACATAAATATACCTATTAATTCATTATATCATATATACCATTTTGTATTCTTTTAAATATGTTGTATGATAATGTCATTTGTTTGTAAAACGAACCCCTGCCTCATGAATCAATGTGATTCATTTTCTAAAACATAACACATATATGGTAATAAGGGTACTAATAATTACTATATGTGATAAAAATTAAATAATTATGATATTAATTATATATTTATCATTATGTAAATACAATACATTATATCATTTATACAATTTCACACACTGAAGAAAATTATAACATCGTGCGTGGACGTGTGGACTACAGCCTTCTTGAAGCAATGTGATTCCTTTTTCCTCATCCATAATAAAAGAAATATATATATTTATATACATTAAAATAATGTGTTATTTATTATATTATTACATTTATTGAAATATAAAAAATTAATTATGTTATTTCCATAATGACCATTAAAAAATGGAAATGTTACTCCTGATTACTTACAACATACTATCTCTATGATCATAATGTTAGTTCATCTTCCATAACCGTATTCCAAAATGGGTTTTAAAATTATAATAAAACTGAAAAACTAGTAATTATTTTTTTATTATAATTTTTTAAATTTTGAAATAATGACCACTTTGTCCATAGTCAATCCACCTATGACGTTTCAGACACAAAATCTGAATATTGTCAAATCTTCTGACATAATTTAATTGATAAAGAATTTTAATATGAAATGATAATTATTGAAATAAAATTAATATTATAAATGAAAAAATATCATGAAATTAAATATTTTAGAAAACATTATTACCCCGAAAGATAGTGAACAAGTATGATGAATTGAAATCAATTATGGGGTTTTCTCGAATGATTTTTATTTCTGTGCGATATATGACATATTCACACCTTATTTTTTTAATAAGAGTATATAAATCCAATGAATTTATTATAGGATTAATAATATTATATATATTATTATTTACATAAAAATTTCATCATATTAATTTCATGGGATTTACATATTGATAATTAACAAAGTGGTGAATGAATTTCTTCTTAATTTTCTAATTTTGAGACGTATGAATTGTTATAAAACCAACTTCTTTTATAAGGTTTACATAATTCCCCTTTGAAATGTTACATCACTACTATCATAATTTCCATGAAATTATAATATTCAATTAATCATTTCATTTCATGTGGATTATGAATCAATGTTATGAATTTAGTAAGAGTTTTCAATAAAAATTACACTGTTCATGTGGATTGATTAAGATTATGATAAAAATTGAAGTTTATTATGATCCACATCTTATGAAACACATAAATGTTACTTAAATATTTATTTTAATGTTATTTTATTTTTTTTTCCATATTTTCCATTCTTTAGTAGGTGAATTTTTTATAAATTGTTTTCTTGAAAATTTTAACATTATTTATCTTTTGGGTCTGAAATCTGTTTTTTATTCAAATACATGTTTCCCACAAATATAATAAAAATATTTATTAATATTTTAAAAATGATTTATCAACTAATTTTTAAAAAAAAATTATTTATAAAAAATGTTTTAATGGATTATTATTATCTCTCTTTCTGAACAAGGAACTTTTCTAACAATTTACCATGTAAAATGAATTTTCTTTATTATTTCTATGGAATTTCCCACTCATATGATCATCATTAATTTGAATCATACTATGAATTTTTATATTGATAAATTTAAATATATTTTATATTTATTTATTAAAATCTTTTTTCTATAATTATTTCCCAATAAAAAATTATTTTGTATTTTTATAATTTTTAGTTATGTATGAAAAAGTGATTTTCACAATGTAGAAGGTTGTTTTATTAAGATTGTTGTTAATGGTATTTTAATTTTATTTAAATTCATCATTGTAAAAAACCTTTGTTTTCATTTATTCTCGTTTTTGAATATTTTATAATGATACCATCCTAATTATTTCTTGGGATGGATTAAGATTATTTCAAAGAGATTTTTATGGAACTTATTTATTTTCCATGATATGACCAATTTTTATTAGGCTTTTTATGGAATTAGTTTCTCTTAGATGGTTTATTCATGTTTCAAATGTATTATTAAGAACCCATTTATTTTCCATAATTTAATCATGTTATGTAATTAATAATGATTTTTTCTATGAGTTTATGATTAAATATATAATTTATTCATGTTGTGGTTCCTATAAAACATTTAAGATGGGGTGGCCTAGATAACGTTGGGTGATCCCATCAGAGCTTATAAAATAAGCCAAACAATATAAAATTGGGTGAGCTTATCATATATTTTATGATTGGGAGGCCCAAATATTGTTGGTTGATCTTGTTACTTATTATATAATGGTGCTTCCCATGTAGAGTTGGGTGAGCTCATTATATCTTAAATTATGGGTGAATCTAGATAGTGATCAAATGCATGGAATAATGTACATTTTATTTACATGAAATAAAGAGGGAGTTACCTGAGGTATTTCTAGTTGATTTAACAGGGATCCATTTATTCGATACACATTTTGTATATTAGTTGTGATGTAAACTTATCACAACCCATCCCCCAGGACCCGTGCTGTGACTACCCCAACCCTACCGTCAATAGGGCAGGGGCTGGCAACAAGCACCAAAGGCGTAATTCCCTAAATTTGGGAGGTAACTTCTTTTATAACTGTAAACACTCACAACAGATCACACAGCTGGATATAAAACACTAAATAAAACTGTAAGAAGAGAGTGCTGAAAAGAAAAGGGGCCAGAAATACAAGTCAAAATGTAAAGTACAAGTACATCTGAAATGGTGAAAACAAATGAAAGGTGAAAAGAAGCTCTTGGATCGTCCACCAAGGATCCTACCTAAATGGTAGGTACAAATAGCCACTATAGCACTCCACATCTGTCTGTCTCATATGTGTATTGTTACACCGTGTGGTCCACCTCCCGGTATTGTCCTGTCCTAGTACACTTCGCCTCAGTCACCGTTGTCCATCATCTATAACAAACACATCAAGGTGAATGCATAGCCCGTGCAGGGGTGAGTATAACGATACTAAGTTGGGATCCCGAGACCCTCAATGTCTCACAAAATCCAACATGGATAAAACACAAAGTATAAAATCAACAGATAACCTCACTTAGTTTTATGCTGATACATATACCTATGTTACCACGTAATCCATCTCAATAATGAGGTAAACACAAAAGTTACTAACTAAGCTCAACTAGGATTGAATTCTATGGATACAATCAATCTGAACCCTTGAATCCAAGAGAAATCCTTATTTATTGAGTATAGTGTGCCTTCTGCAACACAAAGAGGCTCTTACCACTAATCATGGACTATTGAGATACTCATCCTATCGAGTACCGTGAGACTATCACGTTCACACGGAGGAGCTCACCACCAGGGGCCTATCATGCTCACACAGATGTGTTCCCCATCATATCCTGCTGAGGTAATCCTCTTGAAGAGTACCACTGGTCTGTTGGGCTCACATAAAAGCGCTCCCCACTGGAGGTCTTCCACGACACCATATAGCTCCCTGATGGGCTAGTACAATCATTCTGAGTCCAACGTTCAGCAGTCGTCAGGTCTCAACAAGCTACTGGGTTCCCATATAAATGATCTCTTGTTCCTGGTAGATCTGCCTCACAAGCTATTGGTTGAAACTCTAACTCACACTAAGACCCACAAATAAGTAACTCAATGGTCATCCACTTCATATAGGACTCAACACAACTAATGGTTCATCTATTGGATACCCGGTCAGTGAGTTATTAGCCTTTTAGTCCTGGGGGCCCAGTTGGGTTCGTGCACGATCCAACCTGACCGTATCTCAACATTAACCTAAATTCCAATGGGGTATTCTCAAAGGGACTATCGTGCTCCAATAAATACTAGTTCCACTGACATTTCTTCAAATAGTTGTTCGAAGCCAATGATATGACCAAAGAATGTAAAGTGGTCGGTAGTGGGCCTGGGTCTAGTCCAACCCGGTCGGACCGACCTGGCCCAACGTAGTCATGGATGACCTGGTCTAGGTCGACCCAGTAAGACCTGTTGTGTGTATCACGGCCCATTGAGTGGGCAAACCTATTCGGTTTCGCCCGACCAACTGGTCCCAACCTAGCATGCCGTGAGGGCGGTTTGGCCTCAGTTAGGGGTCGGTTCGACCCGGAGCATCACAATGGCATGGCCCGGCATAGCTCGGCCCAGCGGGTTTGCCTAGGCATGTTCAGCCAGAGAACCGTGAGGGGTCTGACACACCGGCTCAGCTAGGAGGCCACGAGGTGGCCAGAAAAACAGCTCGGCCGGGGGGCCGTGACATAGCTGGGCCGCCGGCTCAACCAGGAGGCCGTGAGGGGGCATGCTCGATGAGGCACGCAGAGACCAGAAGTTGAGCCTCCATGGGGAGGTGCACGGGGTGCGCATGGAGGCCAGTAGGCGGGTGGACGTCGTTTGGCCAAGCATGGCGCATCAAGGCAGGTCGGCGGCTAGGAGGCCTCCAGGAAAACTGTTTCTGCATGGCTCGGGCCGGTGCAGGCCGGAGTTATTCGGTCGGGAGAACTGGAGAACCATTGCGGTGTCACTGTTCGTGGTGGTCGTCAAAAGCAAGGCCTTTATGGTCACCACCTTTGTCATTCTGTCGCCTCATTGCCATGCCGATGTTCATCATAAACAATATTAGCTTAGAGGTTGGTCAATGTTGGGTTGGCACACACCCTCCGTGTTTGGGGTTGTATCAATTGGTTTCTCAAAAAAGCACGATGAACAACAATTACTTTACAATTTCATCATCGATACCTTTCCAACATAAGTTGAAAAATTAAAAGGGATAATACACAAATAAAACACCCATCCTTTAATTTTTGGTGGTCGATGTTGATGTCAGGGGAAGAAGACAAAGTAGTTTGTCGTTCTTTGCATCCACCGCACAATTCCAATCACAGGTTGTGTTGGCTGTAGAGGATGGTCCACGTCGGTAGGTGTCTAGAGATGATGTTGAAGAAGCATTGTTACTGATGTTCTTCATTGGAAGAAATCATTCTTCATTCTTCTTTGGGGGAATTATAATCCTCCTTTTCTCTCCTCTTACGAAACATCCATCCAAAAGCCGAAGTTGTGCTAAATAATAGATTGGATTAATTGATAATTCATTTGAAAGAATTAAAAAACATATAATTAATTACATGGATCCACCCAATTAATGTGAAGGGTTGGCATAAATTAATTTGGGGAGTTGGCACAAATGAATTAATGGGAAGGTCATGAGGGTCTCCCTCATTAATGAGGCAGAGTTGAGAGGTTTTACTCTCTTCCATCAATAGGGTATTAAGCCCCATGTGATCCCCAAATCATATCCTCTCGAATGCGGTTACATTTAGGAGGGCCCCACCACCATAACTTCTCATGGGAGGTTAAGGTGTGGCATTCCCACCTCCAACTTCCATGAGGTGGTTTTAACCACCAATCACCCGCATGGAGGCTCACATAAAATAATGCAAAGCACACATTATATTATTACATTCCACGAAAACCCAAATATAATCTTTTATTCTTGACTCACTAAAGTCAATGTCAAATTATTCTTAAGAAAATTTCGGTGTTGCGAGTTCAATGGTTCCCTTGGATTTTAGTTTTGAGCACCGGTTAAAAAGTTATAAAAACATGCTTGTACGTTTACTGAAGGTACTCGAACGAAACATCATAATTTGATTCTAGGCACACCGGGCCTCAGAATCATGCGTCTTCAATTTTTGAGACCTCGTAAAATTCCCCTGTATTTAAAAATAAATTCCACCGAATTTCGGTTTGTTTACAATCTCAGCACCTCAAGGTTTTACATCCCCATAATCTACAACTCGAATTAAGGGAACATGTGGGGGTACATAGCACACATCTAATCCTCCCACTCCCATTTGCTCTATTAGAGGTTCTCGTGCTGCCATCGAATGTACACCAAGGGTATCAACCATCCAAAAAGGACCCACTCTTATCGATCCACATTCTCCACAAGAACCTCCTTAAAAGTCTCCCCATCATTAACTTCATTATCTCTATGTTCGATGATGTGAGAAGGGTCGTGGAAGTATCTCCTTAGTTTAGATACATGGAATACATCATGCACCCGATGCAACTGTGGTGGAAGAGCTATGCGGTAAGCCACCTCACCAACTCTATTGAGGGCCTACAAAGGTCTGATGAATATCAAAGATAGCATGCCGCCATGGCCAAATCATCATAGACCTCATCAAGGTGAGACCTGTAGAAACACATGTTCTCCATCCTTGAACTCAAGAGGTCTCTGACTTTTGTCAGCATATGACATATGCCTACTCTATGTAGTCTTCATCTGCTCCTATATGATCCGCACCTTTTCTGTGGTAGCTCATACCATCTATGGCCCCACTAGTGTTGACTCCCTGGGGTTTGTCCAGCACAAGGGTAATCTTCAAGGTTTCATATATAACGCCTCAAAAAGTGTCATCCCTATGGTGGACTGATATCAGTTGTTTTATGAAAACTCCACCAATGGTAAGTGGTCCTACCATATATGACCGAAGTCAAGGATAGAAGTACGCAAGATGTCCTCGAGGGTCGGAATGGTATGTTCAGTCTAACCATATGTCTGGGGAATGAAGGCCATGGGAGAAAAAAGAAGAAGTTACTCCATGTAGCCGCACAATCTCCTTTACATAGAGGGGTCTGATGCTCTCTACTGACCCTATTCTCTAATCGGTAGGAAGTGGGACAACTTGGTGAGTCGGTAGATGATCACCTAGAAAGAGTCATGACCTCTGGATGAACGTGGTAGAACCATCATAAATTCCATTTATATCCCACCTCACTTCCATTATGGGACCTCTAAAGGTTGAACCATGCCTGCTGGACATGGTGCTCTGCCTTTACTTGCTGACATGTGAGGCAACGAGAGTCAAACTCTGCTACTGCCTTCTTTATACCTGGACACCAATGCTGTCGTCGAAGGTCCTAGTACATATTCACCACTACTGTATGTACCACTAAAGGGGATGTGTGGAACTCCGGCAAAACTTCGTCCTGATGTGACACTAACACCATAGTACATCCTCTGAAGAAGATGACTTACTCCCCACCTTCAAAAAATCCATCAGGTTCCTTCCATGTGGATATCTGAGCACGTCATGTATCGCAGTCAGTGTCCCCATATTGCGCCTCCCTAACTCACTGAAGAAGTGGGGGAGTGACTGTAAGAAACTATCAAAAGGCTACTCCGTCTCTATCCAGAAAGGATATCTATAGAGCAGCCAACTTCTCTGTCTCCTCACCTAGCAGTTGTATACCAGCTCTCCTCCTAAGTGAATCTGCCACAACATTCCCCTCCTAGGAGTACAGACTATCTCAAAGTCATAGTCCTGGAGGAAATCAAGCCATCGTCACTACCTTAGGTTCAGGTCATTTTGAGAGAAGATATACCTAAGAAACATGTGTTTAGAGTTCATGGTAAAACGCTCACCCATCAGATAGTGTTGCCACATCTTCAAGGTGAATACCACTGCTGCTAACTTCTGGTCATGGGAAGTGTAGTTATTCTCATGTTATCTTAGCTACCAAGAACCATATGCGATAACAGCTTACTCCTACATCATTACACACCTGATTCCGGTCCCTGAAGTATAGCAGTAGACTACGTACCCTACGCCTTCATCTTGAAGCCTCAAGATGGGGGGCATTAGTCAGCTTCTGCCTTAGCTTCTAAAAGCGCTGATGGCATCTCTCGGACAACAAAAAGGGTTCCTTCTTCTTTAATGCTGATAGTGGTGCTTCAACCCTAGAAAATTCTGACACAAATCTCCGGTAATAGCCATCCAAACATAGGAAACTTTGTACGTCTGTCACACTCCAGGGTTGCTGCCAAGAATGTACCTCCTCAATCTTCGTGGTATCCACTGCAACTCCAGCCTCCAAGATGACATGTCCCAAAAAGTGAACCTCTCATATCCAAAACTAGCACTTCGAGAGCATACCATAAAGCTGGTGCTCTCAGAGTGTTTCCAGTACTACCCACAAATGGTATGCATGCTCCTCCTTAATAGTCGAGTAGAGAAGAATGTCTTTGTTAAAGACTACGACAAAGTGATCAAGGAATGGCTAGAAGATCATGTTCCTAAGTCACATGAACACAACTGGGGCATTGGTTTTTCCTAATGTATTAACCAAGAACTCGTAGTGGTCGTACCAACATCTGAAATCCGTCTTTTTCACATCATCATCTCAAACTCTGAGCTGGTGATAGCCTGATCTGAGGTCTATCCTCGAGTACCACTGTGCTCCCTTAAACTGATCAAAGAGGTCGTCATTCATTAGGAGTGTGTTACTGTTCTTCATGGCCACCTGTTTTAGGTGATGGTTGTCAAGACAAGACCTCAAACTCCCATCCTCCTTCTTGGAGAATGGAATTAGGGTTGACCAGGGAGAAACACTCGTCCGGATGAATCTCTTCCCCTGCAAATCCTCTAGCTGTACCCGCAGCTCACAATGCACAACGAGAGACATCTGATATGTTGGTGTAGATATCAGTTTCATATCAAGTTATAGGTCAATATATAAGTCCACCTCTCTGCGAGGAGGTAGTCCTGGAACATCGTCAGTGAAAACATCCGCATATTGGTCCACCACTACATGACAACTCGGAATCTCCACATCAACTGCTCTGAGGGTAAGGCAGGCCAACTGATGAGTGATCGGCTTCCCCCTTCGACTAAGTCATCCATGTGCTGCAAAAGATCCCTTCCCACATGTGAAGGTGAACCTGGTCCATATGTGTGGACACACCACACGTTTCACCTAATACATTCGATCTGAGCATGGACTGTAGATAACCAGTACATACCCAAGATGGCGTTGTAAGGCCTCAATGCCGCTATTAGGATATATCAGCCCTGGCTCTCCCCTCCTAGAGTAAGCTAAAAGTACCAACACCAGTGCGAAATCATCAAGTCTGCACTCATAGGAGTCTCTAGTCGTAAGGATCGATCCAATGGCTCCTTCAGAATCATTGAGCTCTGAATGAGGGTAGTGTCAATGAAAGAGTGACTGTCACTTGTGTCTATAAGAACTTTAGCTAAGGTGGAGTATACACATATCATACCATGAATCAACTCAGGAGATCCATGATCTTAAGCCTCAACTTCCTCGAGCTGAGCTCTCCGATGTCCACTTGATCCCTACTGCAGATGTAGAAGCTCCTGTATACGCACTACGCAGAGAGTCGCTGGAACAAACTCCACCTAAAAAAGGCTCTCAATGTCTTCCCAGAGAAGAATCATCTCTTCATGAACCTAGGAAATCACTCTCCACCGTCTGACCAATGTTTCTTGTATATGGCTGGCAGCAAGAATCACCATGAAGTATGCTGGTGTCTCAACCTGATAGAAGACTCTCACCACAGCCTCCAGCCAATCCTAGGTTGACTATGAGTTTGTCTCTCCCCTAAACCTGGGTAGCCTTTAGAACTGGAACTCATCCAACGCACTCAATATTTGTGCATCATCTAGTGTTGGGGCTAGTGGCATCAGTGTCCCAATGGGGAGTGGTACCGCTGGTACCTCCACTGGAAAGAGGATCTATACCGAGGCCTAGTTGTTAAGTGGGATATCTGTGCATAAAACACTCGGTAATCACACTGTTTGTCCTTGGGGAGGAATCTTGAAATGAGAATATGTGACACAGTCAATGATTATACCTTGTGATATGACTTGGTTGACCAAACACAAAGAAAAACATTTCGAAACACACATGAAATCAGTGTTTTCGTGCACTGAGTCGGAAATCAGTAGTCACGGTCATGGTGTTTGGATACGTCAGCCGCCGAATCAACACTGGACTCCCTGAACTGAAAACCACAATCATTACCCATAAAACTATTGCATCATAGAAAATAAAGATCAGAGTTTTATGTTTTGCGGTAGAACCGAATCCTCTGATACCAATTTTCCATGACCCGTCCCCCAGGGACCGTTCTGTGACTACCCCAAGCTTTCCTTCCATAGCCCAAGGGCTGGAGACTAGCACCAAAGGCATAATTCACTAAATCTGGGAAGGAATTGAGTTTATAACTGTAAGAACACATAATAGAGCACACAACTGGATACAAAACACTATGTAAAAATATAACATGAGAGTGCTGAAAAGAAAAGGGGTCAGAAATACAATCCCAACTGTAATGTAAAAGTACAATTGATAAGAGAAAAATAACTAAAAGGTGAAAAACATCTATTGGATCTTCCACCATGGATACTACCTAGAGGGTAGGTAAAGATAGTCTGCAATGCACAAAACATCCTTCTTTCTCATCTGTGTACCATTACACCATGTGTTCCACCTCGGGGTACAATCCAGTCTTGGTACACTCAGCCTCAATCATCATTTTTCTTCATCTGCAACCAACACATCTAGGTGCAGGCATAACCCGTGCAGGGGTGAGTATTAAGATACTCAGTAGGGACCCCGAGACCCTCATGGTCTCACAAAATCCAACAAGGATAAACCACAATGTATAAAATCATTAGATAACCTCACCTAGGAATATGCCTATAAATATACCTATGTAACAATGTAATCCATCTCAGTCATGAGGTAGACACAAAAGTTACTAACTCAACCCAACCGGGATTTTATTCTATGGAAAGAATCAATCTGAACCATCGACTTCTGGAGAACTACTCCTCTATCGAGTACAGTGGGCCTATTGTGTCACATAGAAGCGATTCCCACTAAACTTGGGATGCTTAGATACTCCTCCTATTGAGTACCATGGGTCTGTCATTCTCACATTGAGGCGCTCCCCACCGTGGGTCTGTCATGCTCACATAGAGGCACTCTACCTTGTAGCCTGCTGAGGTACTCCTCCTGTCTATTATCGTGTCTCTATTGTGGTCACACATAAGTGGTCCCCACTATGGGTGTGACTTGACACCATTGAGCTCCCCGATAAGGTATTAGAATCACTCCGAGTCAAATATTTGTTAGTGTTCATGTCTCATCCAGCTACTTGGTTCCAGCACAAATGCTCGCTCATTCGCAGTAGATCTGCACCACAAGCTACTGGTCGAAAATAAAACTGAAATGAATTCCCACGAAGAAGTAACTCAAAGGTCTGACACATCATAATGGTCACAATTCAACTGAAGGATAATCAATCGAACTCCCGGTCTATGAGTTATTAGCCTTTTAGTCCTGGGTGCCCAGTTGGATTCGTGCATGATCCGACCTAACCATAACTCAACATTACCCTAAACTACATAGTGGTATAATCAAAGGGACCATCGTGATCCATGAAATACCAGTGCTGCTGACAGTTCATCAAAAGATCATATGATGCCGATGATATTGCCAAAGAATATAAAGGGGTTGGTAGTGGGCCCGTGTCCGGTCCGACGCCGTCAGACTGACCCGGCCCAACCCAGTCTGGGATGACCCGATCTGGGTCGACCTAGATAGACATGTTGGGCCTGGCCCAACCCATTGAGTGGGAAAGACTGTTAGGTTCAGCTCATACCGCTAGGCCTAGCCCAGTAGGCCACGAGGGCAGTTCGGCCCGGGCTCGGGGACGGTTCGACCTGGAGCGTTGCGAGGGCGTGAACTAGCACGACTCGGCCCGGAGGGTGCAGGCGGGCCGGTTCGGCCAGGGCGTCATGAGGGGGCCGAGACACCGGCTCGGCTGGGAGGCCACAGGGTGGCATGAACACTAGCTCAGCCGGGTGTCCGTAAGGGATCCGGGACGCCGGCTCGGCCAGGAGGCCATGAGGGTGCCAGCTTGTGGAGGTGCACGGTGTAACTCCCCGGTTCCGGAAGCCACCTAGAGGTGCCTTGTACACAATTGGTCACATGGACTCAAGAGAATTTTCCTGAACTTCAGAGGTTGCTGACTAGTAGCGAGGGCCTTGGATGTGACAGTGGGGAAACTATGCCCTCATTGGGAGAGTACACAGTGGAAGTAAACAACATATACAATAGCAGAAGAAATAAATATCCAACAATAGTAAACAACAGAAGACTAAAACAATAAACAACTAGAGAACACACAAATATATATGAAATGATTAATGATACATATGTATAGGAAAGCATCCAAACAAGTCACAATGCAAGATACAGTACTAAACCAAAGTACAAAAGAAAAAAAATGCAACTTTTTAGAATCAAAATCCTCGGCTAGGTCCCACGCTCTCCTGCTCCAATGCAATAATGTACATAATGTTTAATGGCACTTTCCCTTGTCAATACCTGTAGAAATATAATCTATTTGGGTCCAGAAGAATCACCCAAACATGGTGTGAGACTAAATCATAGTTGGCAACCACCCGATGATCTGTACCTAATAGTCACTGAGTATATGGCAGGTAAAGTACAGTAAACATAAAAGAGTGAGCAGTAAACATGATAATACACAACAGTAAACAATCCGAAGATCAAAGAAGTAATAGTGAAGCAAACAACTAACCTCAATAGTTATCCCTATGGGTAGTAATCATGGCCATCCCCTCTTGTCCTACCCAAGAAGTATCAACAACCCTCTGAGCAGTACACTCAGCCTAACCCCTCAGGTTTGGTCATACGTGTAACAACTTAGTGTATTTCAATGTAAATTCCCTTCTTATAAATATGTCATAAAATTCATGTGAAAACACAAAATAATGAACTAATAAGTGATAAGTTAGCTTTAAACATAATTTTGTCACTTCTGTGTTTGGAATTTCAAAAATATGGCTTACACAGTTTTAATCAGAAAGTTATTTGGAGTCCGATAAGGGAAAGATATTTTGGTGAATAGTAACCTACACTAATGAATAGTAACATACCCTTATGAATAGTGATATACCCTAATGAATAGTAACCTCACCTATGGTGGAATAAAAAAAATTCATGTTGGATGTTCGATATACCTAAATTTTAGAATAAGTTACTGAATGTATTAAAACTGGTTTTCGATAATGATTTATGAAATTAATTAAATATTAAAATAATCATATTTAGAAAATTATTTTTGAAAAATGGGATTCATTTTGGGATTCTACACATTGAAAAATTGTTGGGACGAAATTTTGGGATTTTTCTGAAATACATGATTTTTTGATGAATAGTAAAATAGGGTAATTTACCGTATATGTAAATTAAAACAGAAATATACTATTCCTAGATTCATGGATGATGTCACCACCCTTGGTTCGTATTCATATGTCCCATTTACTATTCTTGGTCATGGAATACGTATTATTCCTTGTCATGTGAAGAAATAATAAATTAATGAATATAATATTGTGAAATCCCTTCTCTCCTCCACTCTAAAACCCCCCTTCACTCCCTCTTCTCTCCACTCCTCTCAAGCCTTTTTACATTCCATAATTCTACCCAAATCTTTTTCCATGGTCGTTCCCCATGTATAAATGCTCTTAGCTGCCTCAAAATACCAAAACCTCTCCCCTTAAGAGGTTCTCAACGGAGGAAGTCTCAAGAGGTGAAATTCATCTTCCCGATTTCTTCTTTTCTTTTATGTTCTTTTCTTTTTATTTCTGTCCTCACCTCCCTTCACCATAACAGTATGAAAAATCCAGTAACATACATGTACTGGAATTTTTTCATTCTAATGTTATATTTCATTATCTTCTCTCTTTTCCCACCCTATTATTTGAATGAAATGAAAGCACTGTTTCGGATGTGCTAATTTAGCACATTCAAGGACAACAGTTTATCAATTTCTAAAGATATCTTTATTTCTGGTCATCAAACCATCTATTATATGGTGAAAAAGATTATTATATATGGAATATATCCTATTTTTGTTTCTGTAATACATTTTTACAAATGGTATTAAATTATAAAGCAAACGTTGTTCTTCTTAATCAAATCCATCGTTTAACAAAAATGGTTATCACTATGGTTATATATATAAAAATTTAACATCACATTAATTAACCTAATTAAAATTAAAACCATGTAATCTCTCGGATTTTCACTAAAGAATATAACTTCAGTTCTGGACAACTACATTCATCTTACATATAATCCAAACATGAATATAAGTGAACAATTCTTTTACATCCAAGTAAACAAACATGCCCAAACAATGAAACTGAACCATATAACTAATAAATAAGGATTTTAATGAACTAAAAAGGGTTATGATAAGTAAATTACATATATAAGAGGTTCTGGACTTTTTAATTAGTAAGACTGATTTTTTTATTGACGTCATTTATAACAAGTGGAGAACACCAACAAATTTAAGGTAATGGATCCTCTCCGTTTCTCTCATAAATAAGATTGTCCTCTATACTATGCCATTATATGTGTACTAGAAAATTATGGGATACGTTTAAGAACCTCCCCCATACTACATTCTACATTTATAAGCAATTATAATCCTCATTTCTCTCTCATCAATCCCTCGTGGTCACTCCCAACACAATGCCGATTAAATCGTAACGAATACTACATGTACCTTCTTTGTTCTTTTGGGTTACCTTATATTTCATTCAAAATGGTGCTATATAATCTATATATGTAATTATTATGACTAATGGTATGTTTTACAACATTCTTACATCAAGACCCTGTCATCTCATTATTTTAGGGATATTAATGATTTTGAAAGATTCCCTCCTTAGAACTTTCCAATAAGCCAAGATGTTTTATAGGGACATCCCAAATATTTTCCCAAATATCAAGTGAAATATATCCTATGTTTTAAAACACCATTTTATTTATAAAATAATTATTTTTATTATGAATTAATTCTTCATTCAATTCTGGTTTTATATAAAATAATGTCTTCTTTTTCTATTTGAAAATCTCTTGAGTGTTTTCCTTAAAACCGCACAAAAAAGTTTTAATGATAATATTTCTAAAATACATTTTTTAATATGTTTCCACTTTTATTTGACACCAATTACCATGATATATTCCTATTTTACCCTATGAATGTCCATGTATGTTCTAATTCCTTCCATTCATGGACACTTTTGTGATACACCCATTGGATATGTTTTATGTCATGATTGTGGTACCCAATTCATTCCATGGGTAACCTTATGTTTGTGTGTGGTTGATTATGTATGATTATTTATATGGAGAGATTATTTATGTGGCAAGATTATTCATGAATATGTTGACATGGGTGCACTTAGATAGCGCTCTAATGCATTGGGTAAGGATATGTCTCTTGAGATGTGATGTGAAATGGGATTGGTTGTTAGCCTTGACATGTACTAAAATGGGAAACGAGATTGGCGGTTAGCATTCATGAGTACTAAAGATATGATTTATGATTCTTCCAGATTTATATTATTCCATGTTTATATGATCTCATTCTTATATTAAATTATTTTATATGTTTTATGCATTGGATATCATTATGTCATTCCTCTTAACTCATGTGCTTGAGATGAATCCTTAAGTTCATTTCCCTTACTGAGCTTTTTAGCTCATCCTATTATTCATGAGTTCCCCATGGTACCCTATGAAGATGTAAGAGATCAAAGGAAGATAGAATATCTTTATGGATATTAAATAAAGAAGTTTTTTAGCCCATTTTTTATGTTTTATGTACCTAGTCTTCCAAGACACTAGACTTAATGATCATTGGCTTGTACTCTGATGGATAATTTTTCTTAAAATCATTAAATGTTTTATGTAAAAGGCTTGGGTCTCTATAGTTGGTATCAAAGGGCGGTCTAGTTATTTTTGGAGATTAGGAACAGAGAAACTTAGTTAGAACCTTAAGGATGATACTATGTATAAAGAAACAGTCCTAAATTTTTGTGACTATAGAGTAAGTGGTATATCATGAAAATATATCCTTGTATGGATACGAGCTGGTAGAGGCGGCTCTGGCACAGATGTATCTTGGGGTAAAACAAAAAAAAACCACATTGAGCTTCACTCAAACGGGAACTGGTGCATGATAAAAGGCCTTGCTGCACTCTTAGTTACGACACTCCTGGGGGATATTCTTTGGTAGATTCACGAGATTAGTAAAAAACATTATTAAGGAAAGAAACCTACACGAATATAAGTTATGAAATAGATCAAGGATAACCTAGATATAAACCTAATGAATCACAAGTTAAGATGTACTTCTTATTTATAAGTTTATCCTTTAGTGTTAAATGTTTCATTTTTTTTCTCAATAGCTAAGTATTCAAGAATTCAAAATATACATTCTTTTTCGTAGTTAATGGCATTAAATAGAAAAACACGTCCAACAACCAATGTGATAGGAAATGCGATGATTTCCCTAATGACATTCCTGATGTAATGGATGCAGGGCTCAAAACATCATGGCAGTACATGCTCAGTTGGCTCTAGTTATGAATAATTACTAGAATCAGGTTGAACACCACCCTCCTCTAAGGAAAGAGCATGTTTACGTAGAATCATTCATGCAGCAAATGCCTCCCATGTTTAGCGGGTCTTTTGATCCTCTCCTCGATGAAAATGGATTAACTCCATTGAAAAGATATTCTCCTTCCTCCACTGATCGGAAGAAGAGAAGGTGGTACTGGAGGTCTGTCATTTTGATGTGGAAGCAGATCAGTGGTAGACATTGATCAAGAATACAACGTCCCAAGAAGAAATCAATTCCATAGATTGGGAGGAACTCAGGAGGATGTTTTTTCAACAAATAGTTTCCTTGAACCCTCTATCTCAAGATGGAAAGAGGGTTTCTTGGACTCAAGCAGAAGGAAGATGAGTCCATCAGGGCATATGAAGAAAACGTTACAAGTCTATAATGGTATGACACTTGCTTTGTCATGAACACTGAATGCTAGGTGGATCACTTATTTAGTGGACTAATTCCAAGTGTACGAAAAGAATTGGTGATTCGAGACATTGACAGTTATGAGGACATTGTCCGTTGTGCCCTCATGGTTGTAATGGATATTGGAGACTGCCAGTTGTCTCATGGGCCTAATGAAAAGAAGAAGAATATGGAAAACAACATGGGTGGTCCATCAAACAAATACCTTGATGGAAAGAATCCCAACTTTCCCATTTGGAAAAATTGTTGGAAGAAGCATCTTAGTAACTATCTGAAAGGAACCATGAATTGATTAAATTGTGGAATTTTTGGTCATTTGGCCAAGAATTTCCGAAGGGGTATGAAAAATCCTGTTAATGTCAAAGAAGAAAGGATGGTTCAGATAAACACTCAGTCTGCAATGCAGTGTTATAACTATTAGGAGCTTGGGCATTATGTGAACAATTGTCGTATGTTGAGGGTTGTCGGACGCAATCAGCAACAACCTCCAAGGAAACAAGGAAGGGCTTATGATATCACTACTGCTGAGGTGGAGCCGAAAAACGATGTGGTGACAATTATTCTAGTTATTAATTCAAGAACATTCAATGTAATATTTCATTTTGGTTCTACAAATTCTTTCATATCGTGCAAATTTAGAAGAACTATTCAAACACCACCTCAAAATTTGGAGGAAAAGATATCTTTGAGAACAGTGAATGGGGAAACCGTAGCATCCATTGTTTATAACTCCTCCCCTGTTAACGTTTGTGGACTGAACCTCCTAGAAAATCTTGTCATTCTTCCATTGGTGGAGTTTGACACTATCTTAGGCATGGAGTGGCTGTCTTTATACAAAGCCAACATCGACTGCCGGGAATGGGAGATCACTCTTCACATCTCAAAGCATCCTCCAATTATTTTCAATTGCAAGGAGGAAAGTGAATCTCATTTCTAATCATCGTCTCATGTGTGGATATTGATTCCTTATGAACATGAATATCTAGCTCAAATGATTGGGACAAAGTATAGAATCATGCCTGAAGACATGCCCATCGTGAGAGATTACACTGATGTATTTCCTAAGGAATTGTTTGGTCTTCCTCCTGATTGAGAGGTTGAGCTCACAATTGAACTTATCCCTAGATCTCTGCCAATCTCAAAGACACCTTACAAAATGGCCACCGTAGGGCTGGAAGAGCTAAAGATGAATTTACACAAGAATATGGAGAAGGGTTTTATACGCCAGAGTGATTCACCATGGGGTTCTCGAGTCCTCTTCCTCAAGAAGAAATATGGATCAATGTTCCTTTGTATTGATTATCGTGAGCTCAATAAAATCACGATAAAGAACAAGTATCCCCTTCCACAGATAGATGACTTGTTCAATCAGCTTCGTGTGGCCAATTATTTCTCTAAGGTAGACCTTCGGTCAGGATATCACCAACTAAAGGGGATGAAGGATAATATTCCCAATACTGCCTTTTGAATGAGGTATGGACACTATGAGTTCATAGTGATTCTCTTTGGACACACTAATTCTACAATAACTTTCATGGATATAAATAATAGAGTCTTTATAGATTACCTCAACAAATTTGTGGTGGTATTTATTGATTATATTTCGATATACTCGAAGGGCAATGAAGAACATGAGTAGTATTTGGAAACTGTGTTAAAGACATTGCGAAGGGAGAATTTGTATGAAAAGTATAGTAAATGTGAGTTCTAGAAGGAGGAAGTATCATTCTTAGTGAATGTTATCACCCGGAAAGGGATATCTGTGGACCCTTCTAAGATGAAGGAAATTGAAGACTGGCTGAGGCCAACTTCTGTAATGGAGATCCGAAGCTTTTTAGGTCTAGCTAGGTATTATCGACGATTCATGAAGAAATTTTCATGATTGTAAAACCTAATAACCAAGAAGACATGTAATGGAGTAAAGTTCGTCTCGACACAGGAATGTGAAGACTGTTTCAAGGAGTTTAAAAACAGGCTTATCACTACGCTGGTACACACACTCCCTTCAAGTGGAGAGCTCTTTGTTGTGTATAGTGATGCATATAAGAAAGTCATAGGGTGTGTGCTAATGAAAAATGATTTAGTGATAGACAATGCCTAAAGGAAGATGAAAATCAATGGGAAAAACTACCCCACTCATGATCTGGAGTTGAAGGCTGTGATCTTTGTGTTGAAAATCTAGGGGCATTATCTCAATGGGGAAAATGTGAGATATATACTGACCACAAGAGTCTCAAATATATATCCCCACAGAAAGAGCATAATATGCGCCAGTGAATATGGATAGAGCTCATCAAGGATTATCACTTCTCAATCCACTACCATCCTGGTAAGGCAAATAAGGTGGAGGATTCTCTAAGTTGAAAGGATCATGCATATTTATCAATGATGAGAATTGAAAAGGATCTGATCATTTTAGATTTACAAAGGATGAACATGTGAATCATTTAGGGATGAAAATCATCAATCCATTCTCAAATGATTTCTCAACCATCCCACTTGGAGAAAATAACGGTTTCTCAAAGAAATGATGTGGAAATTAAGAAAATGGTGGAATCTTATAAATATTGGTAATCCTATAATTTCAAAATTAATGAGGAAGGAGCTGTAAGATTTGGGACACGATTATGTGTACCATCTATTCCAGAGATAAAGAAGGAGATATTGAATTATGAAAATAGCTTGACATTCTCTATCCATCCAAGTAATAGAAAAATGTACCGTGATCTTCGAGAACACTTATAGTGGGGATAACATGAACAATGAGATTGTGGAATATATGTCAAGGTGTTTGGTATGTCATCAAGTTAAAGATGAGTGACAAAATTCAAAATGAATGACGCAGCAATTGCATATACCCATGTGGAAATGGGAAAATGATACAATGGACATTGTCATGGGTCTCTTGAAGACGTCAAAGGAAAATAATGCGATATGAGTTGTGGTTGACTGACTCACCAAGACATCCCATTTCATCGCTATTCGGGAAGATATCTCACATGAACAACTTGCAATGTTATTTGTGAAGGAAGTGGTGAGACTGTATGGTGTTCCACTCTAAGTTGTATCTGACCGTGATCCGAGATTCACCTCAATGTTTTGGAAATGTCTCCAGCATGCTCTGATCACTAAACTAATCTTACGTATGGCCTATCATCCTCAAATTGATTGCCAGTCTGAGTGAACTATTCAAACACTGGAAGACATGTTGAGAGCATGTTCTATTGAATTCAAAGAAGGATGGGACCAATATCTTCCAATTGTTGAATTCTCATATAACAATAGTTTCCCCTCGAGAATCCAAATGGCACCATATGAATCCCTTTATTGTAAATGGTGCAGAACACCGGCATGATGGGATGAAGTTAGTGAGTGTAAGCTGCTAGGACCTGAAAGGGTCGAAGAAGTGGCGGAGAAGGTGAAACCATTCAGCATCCGATCAAGGCAGCCCAAAGTCGAAAAAAGAGTTATGAAGATAACCTTCGATGTGACCTTGAGTTCAAAGTTAGATAAATGTTATTCATATTCATATCTCTGTGGAAGAAGGTCATGAGGTTTGGGAAGAAAGGGATGTTAAGTCCCAGGTACATCGACCCCTTCGAGATCCTTGATCGAGTCGGAGCTGTGGCCTATCGACTAGAACTTCCACCTACCATGTCTAATGTACATGATGTAATTCATGTATCCCTCTTATGGATGTACATACCAGACCCTTCGCATGTACTCTATTCAGAGGTGGTACAGTTGGAGGATGACCTTTCCTATGAGGAGCATCCAATTAAGATCTTGGATCGTAGAGACAAATTTCTACGCAACAGGACTACTCATCTGGTCAAGGTACTATGGTGAAACCATAAGTATGAAGAGGAAACATGGGAACTGGAGGATTCAATGAAGGAAAAGTACCCACATCTCTTTTTGTCCTAGAATATATAATGAAATTTTCAGGGTGAAATTTCTTAAGGGGGGATGAATATAATGACACTGTGTTTTTCAATGGAAATTCCCTTCTAATACATATTTTAAAGAATTCACTTGAAAAAAAATACTTAACTACTATGTCATAATTGAGCATTAAACATAATTTTGTCACTTCTATGTTTGGAATTTCAAAAATTCATCTCTTATAGTTATAATCAGTAAGTTATTTGGAGTCTAATAAGGGGAACTTATTTTTTGGTGAATAGTAACCTACCCTAATGAATTTTAACATACCCTTATGAATAGTGATATACCCTAATGAATAGTAACCTCACCTATGGTGTTATAAAAATAATATTCAATGTGGATGTATGATTTACCTATATTTTAGAATAAGGTAATGAATGTATTAATACCGGTTTTCAATAATAAATTATAATTTTAATTAAATATTAATATAATCATATTTAGAAAATTATTTTTGTAAAACATGCATCATTTTTGGATTCTACACGTCGAAAAATGGTTGGGGAAATTTTTATGGGATATTTCTGAAATACATGATTTTTTGATGAATAGTAAAATATGGTAATTTACTGTGTATGTACATTATAAGATAAATAGACTATTCATAGCATCATAGTTGATGTCACCTCCCTTGGTTCGGATTCACATGACCCATTTACTATTCTTGGTCATAAAATACTTAATATACCTTGTCTTGTGAAGAAATGGTAAATTAATGATTATAATATTGTGAAATCCCTCCTCTGCTACACTATAAAACCCCCCTTCACTCCCTCTTCTCTCCACTCCCCTCATTCCTTGTGCATTTCCATTTCTCTGCCCAAATCTATTCACAAGGTCCCCCCCACGTCCAAAATCACTCAACCTTCTAAAATTACAAAAAACCTTTCCCCTTAAAGTATTCTCAAAGGAGGAAGTCACAAGATGTAAAATTCTTCTTCTTGATTTCTTGTTTTCTTTTATGTTCTTTTCTTTTTATAACTTTCCTCACCTCCCTTCACCATAATAGTATGATAAATACAGTTACATTCATGTACTGGAATGTTTTCATGAAAATGGTATATTTCATTATCGTCTCTTCTTTCCCCACCCTATTATTTGAAAGAAATTAAAGCACCGTTTGAGATGTTCTAATTTAGCACATTCAAGGACAATGATTTGTCAATTTCTAACATTATCATTAATTCTGGTCATGAAACCATTTGTTCTATGGTTGAACCAGATTATTATACTTGTTATATATCCTATTTTGGTTCTTTAATACTTTTTTACAAATGTTATTAATTTATAAAGCAAAACTTGTTCTTCGTAATCAAATCCAACATTTAAAAAAAGGGTTATCACTAAGGTTATATATATAATAATTTAACTTCACTTTAAGTATCCTAATTAAAATTAAAACCATTTAATAACCAGGATGTTCATTAACGAATATAACTTCAGTTCTGGACAACCACATTCATCTTACATATAATCCAAACTTGAATATAAGTGAACCTGTCTTTTAAAACAAGTAAACAAACAATCCCAAACAATGAAACTGAACCTTATAATTAATAAAAAAGGATTTTAATAAACTAAAAAGGGTTATAATAAGTAAATTAAATATATAAGAGGTTCTGGAATTGTTAATTAATAATCCTAGTTTGTTTATTCAGGTCATTTATAATAGGTGGAGAACATGAACAGATTTAAGGTAAGGGATCCTCTCCTTTTCTCTCTTAATCATGATTTTCCTCTATACTATAAATTTATATGTGTACTAGAAAATGTTGGGGTATGTTTAAAAACCTCCCCATACTTACTTCTGGATTTATATGTGATGAGATACACCATTTCTCTCTCATCAATCCCTCGTGTCACTCCCAGCACCATGACGATAAAATCATAACGAATGCTACCTGAACCTTATTTATTATTCAGGTTGCCATATATTTCCGTCAAAATGGTGTTTTCAAATCAATCTATGTGAGTCTTATGAATTCATGTATGTTGTAAAATATTATTACATCAAGACCCTTTCATCACATTCTTTTGGGGATATACATGATTTTGAAAGATTCCCTCATTATAACTTTATGAAGAGACAACATGTTTTATGGGGACATCGCAAATTCTTACCCAAATATCAAGGGCACTCTATCCTATGTCTTAAAACACCATTTTATTTATAAAATATGTATTTTTGTTATGAATAACTTCTTGTTTCAATTATGGTTTTATATAAAATAATGTTTTTCTTTCTATTTGAAAAGATCTACTGTGTTTTCTTTAAAACCGCACAAAAATGTTTAAATGCTAATGTTTCTAAAATACAAATTTTAATATGTTGTCCATTATATTTTACACCACTTACCATGATATATTCCTATTTTACCCTATAAATGTATATGTATGTTATAATCGCTTCCTTTCATGGACCATTTCGTGATACACCCAATGGATATTTTTTATGTCATGATTGCGGTACCCAATTTCTTCCATGGGTAACCTTATATTTATGTGTCATTGATTATGTATGATTTTTTATGTAGAAAGACTATTTATGTGGAATGAATATTCCTGAATATGTTTTGATGGGTGCACCCAAATAGCTCTCCATTTCATTGTGTAAGGATATTTCAATTGAGATGCGATGTGAAACGGGATTGGTGGTTACCTTGACCCGTACTAACTTGGGAAATGAGATTGGTGGTTAGCCATGAACCATAGTAAAGATATGATTTATGGTTCAACCACATTTATATTATTCTTTGATTATATGATCCCATGATTATATTAAATGATTTTATAAGTTTCATGCTTTTGATATCATTATGTCATGCCTCCTAACTCATGTGCTTGATATGTATCCTTATGTTCTGTTCCCTTACTGGGATTTTTAGCTCATCCCTTTGTTCATGTGTTCCCCATGGTACCCTATGTAGATGTAAGATCTCAAAGGATGTTACAAGCTCTTTATGGAGATTAAATAAAGAAGTTATTTATCCCCTTGTATTATGTAATATGTACGTAGTCTTCCAAGACACTAGACTTAATGATCCATGGATTGTACTCTGATGGTTAATTACACTTAAAATCATGAAATGTTTTTTTAAAAGGATCGGGTCGATATAATATGAAATTAAAGGACTCTCTGAGGAAGCACACTCAGTCAATTACCCTTATAGTCTAAGGTAGTCAGGGACTCTCTGAGGAAGATCACACGGTCGATTCTCCAAATAGCCCCAAGGTCTAGAGACTCTTTGCAGAAGCTCAGTTTGTCAATTCCTCCTATAGCCTTGGGTCGATCACAGACACTCTCAAGAAGTTCACTTTGGTCAATTACTCCTATATCTAGGAATGGTTTAAGGGAATTAAAACAAAACAAAGACTCTCTGAGGAATCTCACTCGGTCTATCCTCGTATAGTCTATAATTCTCAAGACTCTTTGAGGAAGCTCACTCTTTCTATCCTCTTGTATTCTATAATATCCAAGACTCTATTGGAAGATCACTCGGTCTATCCCTTATGGTCTATTATGTCCAGGACTCTCTAAAGAATCTCACTTGGTCTATCCCCTTATAGTATATAGAACTAGGTTCTCACAGACCCATTACAGTCAGTGCATAATAATGTTATAAGGCCAATGTAAACCTACAGTGCTACATGGCTTACCAGTCTATAGAAGGACATGTAAGTCAGGGAACAACACTCCATCCCACTATCACAAGGCATGGAAAAAAGGTATAACGGCCAAAGGATAAACTAGACCAAAAGCTAGTAAACAGAACAAGGCATGTGAAAAACATCCAAGCATATAATTTATCCTCATACATTGCCAAATTACCTCTACACAAGAATACAAGCAAGGAAGGAAAACAATAGGGGAAACACAGTAAACACGCAATACCCCGTTCAATAGTATTAGTGGAATTTTCACATAATACTGAAGACATTGAACGAAAAGGCACAAACCACCTACCATGATTCTATGAGATCATTATATTTGAACCACAAGTCATGAATCTCCATAGAATGTCATAGATCTATAAAAATGAAAAAACCATTTAACCCATGATAACAAGCCAAGGATTAGGAATCGGAAAATGATGCTCTAGAAGATGGAAAATCTTACCGCTGCGGTTCGAACGCAACTAACGGTGGTCGATTCAGAGAATGGATGGATGCTCAGCGGCTCAGAGAATTCTCGGCATTGTACAACTTCTCTCGATCGACTGAGACCTATAGGAAGATTTTTATGGCGATCAGACATGAGCCCAATCCTTTTAATGAAAAAAGTACAAGGTGTGTATTTTTGAGTACATGTCATGTACAAGGCTTTTCTATAATCCACTTTAAGAGGCCTCCACATCACCCCACATGACCGTGTGTATGGCCTAGACACAACCAGCACATGGCCTTATGCAGCATCGAATTACACGATGTGTACTTAAAAAATTTCCAGAAACTCATCTTTTCTCAAAAACATAAGAAAAAAGAAAAACATACCTGAAAAGAGTGTCCGGTTCATATAAACTTCCCCCCTTAATGAAATTCATCCTTGAAATTCCCTAGCGATGCATAGAAGAAGAAACCCCGAACAGCTCCAGCCAATACGCTTGTATATCGGCCTTCCTCTCCCATGTCTTGTCTTGTACTCGCCTGTGCTGCCATAACACCCGTACCAGAGAAACAAACCAGCCACTGAGAACCTTAGTACTGTGATCGACTATCCAACTAGGATGATTATAAAATGATGCATCCACTTCGAGCTCAACCTTATCAGGTTGAAAGACATGAGACAAGTCTGAAAAGTAATGTCAGAGTTGAGAAATGTAGAAGACGTCATGCATTTCCTGCTACCTCAGAGGTAACTACAACAAATAGGCAACAAGACCAACTCTCTCCAACACCTAAAATGGCCCAACATACCATGGTGAAAGCATAAAATGTCTATGATATGTATTGTTTCCCAAACTCGGTGCGACATATAAGAAAAACTGATCTCTGACCTCGAACTCCAGAGGCCGTCTCCGCTGATCAACATAAGTCTTTTGTCGATACAGTGCCATAGCCTCCTTTTATGAATCTTCTCTATCTGCAATGAGGTCTCCTAAACAAGACTAGGTCCTAGAGAAGCCCCCTCTCCTACCTCCATCCATTATAAACGTGATCGGAATGACCTACCGTACAAAGCCTCGTAAGGTGTCATCTGACTAGTCACCTGAAAACTATTGTTGTAGGCGAACTCCACAAGAGGTATATGATTCTCCCAAGAACCTCCAAAGTCTAGAATGGCTGCCTAAAGCATATCCTCAAGCACCTGAATAGTACATTCGCACTATCCATTTGTTTGGGGATGATATGTTGTACTGATAAATAACAGTGTACACAAAGCCTTCAGAAGCCCCTTCCAGAACCGAGATGTAAAATGTTCATCCCTTTCTGAAACAATTGTGTGAGGAACTCCATGCAGACATACAATCTCTCGGATGTACAACCACCACAGATCATCAAAAATAAAGTTATTCTTTATTGGTAAAAATTGAAAAGCTTTCGTGAGTCTGCCAATGACAACCCATACTACATCATTGCCCTGAAGTGACCACGGAAAACCGATCACGAAGTCCATCACGACATCATTCCACTTCCACTATGGAATGGTTAACTACTGTAGAAGCCCTACTGGTCACTGATTCTCTACCTTCAACTAATAAAAATAGGATCATATCATGAAAAAACCAGCAACGTCCCTCTTCATACATGGACACCAATACTGATGGTGGAAATCATGATACATCTTGGTGACGCTAGGATAAACTGCTAAAAATGAGGACTGAAAGTCCCACATCAGCTACTCTCGTATGTCTGTTGGCACCCATACGCATCCCGAGAAATGAAATATCTCATCCTTTCCTATTTTCTATCATTGTGCCCATATTTACCCTAGAGGTATGCGGTCGTTGTAGTACATGTAGGGGTAGAATCCACAGTGACCGAAGAAGAAACCGACAGACACTCTGATTTTAGAAGAATTTGGCTATGGAGTGGCCAACTAATTGGATTGATTTGATTTTAATAACTATTGATTTGAAATAAAGAAAATAAATTAAAACATACACTTACTTAGTCTAAAACAATTAATGGATATGATTAGATCTTAAGGTGTTACTAGGGCTAGATTGGATGCATTTATTTTTTTATAACATGCATTTCACTAATTCATGATATATCCAAAAAATGGTTTAATTAATCAACATAATTCACCAATTTAATCCCTAAATCATTAAAAGGATAATAACCAATTCACTTAAAGAACCAATTTAATGATAACTCCAAGAAATTGGATCGTACTAGAACTCGAAATGTGTCATTGTAAAAGTTGGTGAAGACGAAGAGGAAAATAAATCATCAAATAAAAATCATAAAATATTGAAATGATTATGAAATTAATATCATAAAATAACATCTAATCTGCCCCATGAAACTCCCTAGGACCAACCCATATGGTTTTATCCCTGTATTGATTCTACGATCTCAAAGGAAGTGGAGAGTAGACTCATAGGGGCGGAATTGAAAAAACAAAAACAACAACAACAAAATGATCACTCCACCATTGTGTGAATAAATTCACAAGTGCTGATGTGAATAAATTCACACCTTAAAGAAATGGTATCAAAGTGATAAGAAGAAGAAAATAAAAAGATGAAATGAAGAGTTTTTATTAAGAACTAATGTGATTCAAACAACATAAATGAGAATGAAGAACGATTACAACATCAAATGGACAACATAACATTATAATGAAACAAAGAACATAAGATCACTAAATCCTACACCATAACTTCCTTAAATAGGAAAAAATGAAGCTTTGGACAATCCCCCAATATCCCATGTTCCTTTAATTAATTGTGTTGGGGAAAGGTGGGTGGAACATTAATGTAGAAAGAATTTTCCACTTCTTTCCCCGATGATACATCCAGCTTGTATCCACCGGAAAGACGCACCGAAAAGACATTTTAGAAGGCATAATTTTATTTGAGCATATAAAACCTAAATGAATCCCCTGATGTACCCTAACTGCCTCTAAAATTTCTTCCCTAAATAATACATATTTTGAGAGATATGATATAAATTGTGGGCTATTTTTCTGGGCCGCAGCATCTGGCCCAGAATTGCTTCTTCAACTTGGGCAGCCTGGAACTCCATTGAAACATTCTAATTAGCTTTGGACACAGCGGAATGAAATGTTCCCCATGATGGATTATAACTCCAGTAAAATTTTTGGACTAATTGGGATTGAATCATAGACGATACAGTACTTTTATTGGAATTTTGTCCATCTTACTTCTCCCAAAATATTTGTTGGTTCAAGGCCCACTTTAGTGGTCTTCCAATTTTAATCATCAAGTGCTCTAAAATAATGAATTGTTTCGTAGAGCATTAGAGACATGAAAAAAATATGAAAATAAAATAAAGTCTATTTGGGGTTTTCTGAGACGTTCAAGAATGTACCATTTAATAGTGCACTTTAGGAAAGAATTGAAATCAAGATGTGAAATGATGTTCAAAGAGTAAAGTTCACTAAAATGGTATTTATGAATAAAAAATAAGATGAAAACTATATAAATCAATAATAATTATTATCCTATTCCAGTGGATAATCAAATCCCCCAACATGATTTTTTCTAGTCCCGAGAAAAATATATCTCACAAACATGAAATTTGAATGACCATTTCCAAACAAAATTAATACACATTGCTCACCCAAAGAACTCATACCAAAAATTATGGAACACATCAAAATAATTTAAAACAAGATATGTCCAGAGGCATATCCCAATCCCATGCCCACTCCTTTTTTAAAATTAATCCCCACATTTCATCCAATTTCAATTAAGCATGACGACGTGTTGTTCATCAAAATAGACATGTGGGTTCATCTTCATTCAAAGGTAGAAAAGATGGAAGCGCTAGGAGGAATGAGATTTTAATATTAAGATGAGTATTAATTTTTTTTCTTTTAACTTTTTTTTGTTTTGTTTTTGTTTTTTTTCCTTTTTTTATTTTTTTATTTTTTCAATTTTTCCATGGTAATTGAAATTGAACTCAATCTTGTCAACCCATGTAGGAAGAAATTGTCGATTACTCCCAGTATCAAAGTCCGTAGGGCACCATGTGAAGCTCACATACTCGGGCATCGTCTCGAGTTAAATCAATCAAAAACAATTTCAAATTACCACAAATAGAGATAAATTGACCGACTCCCGACTTGACAACTATGGAGTCACGATCCAAAAGTTCCAAAATCCACACATAAGGTCAATTCATTTTTTTACATGGAATTTTTTTTAATACTAATGTTAAAATTAAAATTATCACCAATCCTATGATTTTTTTATGGGTCCCCAAGAACTCAATGTTAAACCCCACAATCTAGAGGAAGTACATTGTGTTCTTTTAATAATTGGATGAAAAAATAAATAGTGAAAAATCACATTGGACAACCGCGCTTTCCAATATCTATGCACATGAACATAAACTTGCATTAAAATAATAATTAAGGAATTGAAAACTATTTTATATCCAATTTTAGAGTTTGGAATGTGTGTTATCATGTTCACGGTTAATGAAATTTTACCTTCCACACATTTTCATCTCCCCCCAACAAATAATAACATTTTCCCCACTGTTTATAGAATTTAAACATAGAAGGGGTAGGATAGAAGTTCAATGAAGACATTGAAAATGAAAATTATTGAATGAAGTCACCTAGTGGTTGATGTTTAAGATGCATTCCCATGTCTCCCTTTAGTTCTATATTGTCTCCCAATGGCTTGGACTATTTTGACCAGATTTTCCCAATGACCTATGACATGCCTTTAATTTTTTTTAATATATATATATATATATATTTGTATTTTTTAACCTAAAAACATTCAAATAACATAAACTAATGATACATTGTCTTCTCTTTTAATATCGTGGTAAGGTATTTCTCAGGGATCACCCCGCGTGACACGGATGAATACAGGGCTCCCCTTTCATACCCAACCTTACTCATAAAAGAAGAACATGTCATGAATCTATTATTTTTTAAATACCTAAAAAACATAAAAAAAATAAACGGATGATACATTGTCTTTTTAATATTTTCCGGGTGTGGTATTACTCATGGATCACACCGCGTGACACTGACGAATACAGTGCTCCCATTTCAAACCCATCCATACTCATAAAAGAAGAAAAATTCAACAGTATAAGGTATAATTAAATTATATTAAAATGATCCACTAATATAATTTTAAATATAAATTTGATTCAAATAAAAAAATTATTGGAAACATGAAAACCAGAGGTTTTTTCCCATGTAGTGCTTAATTTAACATCTTTAGCTCGACTTGAACCCCCCAACTTAGCCAATTCCAACATAAAAAATTTTAATGACCTAATATTTCTCCACTTCAACATGATTGAGAATTAGTATCCCTTATTGTTGGTAAGAAGATTTGGAATTTGATTCATGAACAATCATATTTTCTAAAATGAATGTGAAAATCCAAGGAATATCAGAAATGGTCTATATTTTTTCTTCTGTAGTCTTTTATTGTAAATCAAAGATCAACCCCCTTTGGGGTTTCATGAGATGAATGAGTGAAACCCCCAAGATCTTTCTTAAAAAAATGATAGGGTACTCGACTGGGGAAGGAATGACAATGATTTGGAGCTCAGTTTGGATAGGACATTTAGACGCAGGTTGAGAATTTTAATCCAACTCAGTTTCATTTTCCAAAATTCTTGACAAAATTGTTTCATTTTGAATAGAAGATTAAACCAAAAAATTGGAAATAATAGTGTTAGGAATTGGAATGGACTCAATGTTTTTTATTTATCTCAGTGGTTCAGGTATTCGTGTTTTTGAAAAATCCTCAACAGAGTTACACTTAGAAGACTCAATCCACAATGTCAAATTCCTCTCTTGTGAATACATTAAATAAATTTCCTCATTATTTAAAGACCCTTCAACAATTTCTTGATTCACTTACCCTACCCCAAATCCAAAGGTATCTTCTGAAATTAATTCATGATAGGTTTGTGGGAAACTAGACACACCACATATGGTTTGAAAGGTACATTTCGTGTGGGGATGAGTTCGTCAGATGTATTAATGTGTTGTAGTTCTAATCTCAAATATGATACCTCAGAACTCATTATATCCATTTTATTACACAATTTTCCATGAAATTATTGAGTAACAAATTGGATGGGATGTTGAAAATTATGGTCTTCACTAAGATTGGACTCTTCAATCATCCTTGAGATGGAAGGAAACTTATCATTTGAACATACACTATCCCATTGATTGTACATCTCATCGGGTGTGGGGTAATCATTTAAGGGTTGATAAAATAAATTTTATAATTTAGGGGCATCCCAATAATGAATTTCCATTTTATTCCAGCATGATATTATGACATGGTGATTTTGAAGATACTCCATTGGAGAAGTCATAAAGCTGGATTCTAGATTCTCAGGATACACACAAACAGAAAGGGGGAAAAGATAAGAGAGATGTGGGTGAGAATAAAGAATGTGGGGTGAGAGAAGAATGATAGTGTCTAAGTTAACTTACATGGGTCCATGGAAATGATGCCAAAATTTGGTTCCGCCCAAATTTTCCATACAGGAATGCGGTCGTTGTAGTAAAGGTAGGGGGAGAATCCACATGTACCGAAGAAGAAACTGAGAGACACTCTGATTTTGGAAGGATTTGGCTATGGAGTGGCCATATTTTTGGATATATTTTATTTTAATAATTACTTATTTAAACTAATGAAAATAAATATAAACATACAATTACTTTTTCTAATATAATTATTGGAGATGAGTTGATCCTAAGTTGTTACTAGGGTTCGATTGGATGCATTTATTTTCTTATAACATTCATTTCACTAATTCAAGATTTATGCAAAAAATGATATAATTCTTCAACATCATTAACCAATTTAATCCCTACACCATTCCAAGGATAATAACTAATTCACTTAGATGATCAATTTAATTATAACTCCAAGGAATTGGATCGTACTAGCACTTGAAATGTGTCATTGTTAAAGATGATGAAGTCAAAGAAGAAAATAAATCATCAAATAGAAATCTTAAAATAATGAAATGATTAAAAAAATTAAAATCATAAAATAACATGAAATCTTCCCCATGAAACTCCCTAGTACTAACCCATAAGGTTTTATCCCTCTATTGATTCTACGATCTGAATGGAAGCAGAAATTATACTCATATGGGTGGAATTGAAGAAGGAAAAACAACAACAACAAAAATGATCACTCCACCGTTGTGTGAATAAATTCACAAGTGCTGGTGTGAATAAATTCACACCTTAAATCAACATTATAATAGTAATAATAATACGAAATGGAAAAGATGAAATGAAGATCTTTTATTAAGAACTAGTGTGATTCAATCAACTTACATGAGAATGAAGAATGATTGCAACATCAAATGGACAGGATAACATTATAATGATATAAAGCACCCAAGATCCCTAAATCCTCCACCACTAGTAACTTAAATAGGAAAAAATGAAGCCTTGTCCAAGCCCCCAACATCTCATGTGCCATTAATTAATTGTTTTGGGTAATGGTTTGTGGAACACTAATGTAGAGAGTCTTTTCCACTTCTTCCCCCGAAGTTGCAGCCATCTTGTATCCACTGGAATGACATGCCATATGGACCTTCTAGAAGGCCTAATGTTAGTGGTTCATAGAATACTTAAATGAATCCCATGATTCCCCTAATATCCTGTAAAATTTCACCCAAAAATAATATGCTGTTCAAGAGATATGATATAAACCGTGGGCTGTTTTTCTAGGCTGCAGAATCTGGCCCAGAATTGCATCTTCAAATTGGGCCGCCTAGAACTCCATTTATGAATTCATCTTAGCTTTTACCACATTTCAATTAAATTTTCTCCATGATATCTTCTAGCTCCAGTTAAATTTGGGGACTCATTGGGCTTGATGAATGGCTGCTGCAGTACATTGATTGCGCTGGTGTGCAGCTCATTTCGCCTTGAATGTTTGTTGGTTCAAGGCCCACATTGGAGGTCTTCCAATTTGAATCTTCAAGTGATAAAAAATCATGAATTGTTCCTTAGAGCATAAGAAACATGAAAATAAAACATGAAAATAAAATCAAGTCCATTTTGTGTTTTATGAGATGTTCATGAATGTACCATTTAATAGTGCACTTTAGAAAAGAATTGAAATCATGATGTGAAATGATGTTCAAAGTGTAAAATGCACTAATACAGTATTTATGAATAACAATTCACATGAGAAATATATATATTAACAATGAATATTAGCCTCTTCCAGTGGTTATCATGCCACCCATGAATAGGGTCCTCTCCTGACACACTTTCCAATGGGATTAAGCCTTTAGAATTTGATAGATACCACATTCGTACTCGATCAAGAAGAGTAGAGGTAATAGATACTAAAGAAAGAAACATCTTCCCCTATCTATCATGAACCTCCAAATGAATCTCAAATAATAGAGCCATAAGCTACGACTCACTGCTGGCCTCCTAAACTGCTTGTATTAGGGTCTTCCTACTAGGTGCATCAGCCACAACATTGTATTTCTCATGCGTGTAAAAATGCCTAATGTCATAGGACTAAAGGTACTCCACCCACCTGCATTGTCTAAAATTTAGATCACACTGAGTGAAGATGTAATTGAGATTCTTATTGTCCGTGAATAGCACAAAGTTCTCACCTAGAAGATAATGTCTCCAAAAGTGTAGGGAATGAACAACAACTGCCAACCCTAAATCGTGTGTCGTGTAATTCCTCTCATGTGGCCTTAACTTCCAAGACCCGTAAGCAACAAATCCGTCTCCCTTCATATGAAAAACTCCCAGACTGATACCTGAAGCATCACAAAAAATAGTATAGCTCTTTCTCAGCTCAGGAAATACTAGTATCAGTGCTTATGTCAACCTCCCTTTAATCTCCAAAAAGGCTGACTCGCAAGAATCTGACCAAAAGAACTTCGCAGCTTTCTTGGCCATACCTGTTTGGGGTGCTTAGTGGAGTGAAATGTCTTGTAAGAAATTCCTATAGTATCCAGCCAATCCTAGAAATCTCTGCACCTCAAAGAAGTTCTCCAGATGTTCCTAAGAAACTGTTACTCTCACTTTCTCTGGGTATACTGATTCTTCTAACTCTGATATAACATGACCCAAGAAGTGAATATGGTCCATCCAAAAGTGGCATTTTGAGAGATTAGCATTTAAATGATGCTCTCTCAGTGTACTCAAAATGATCTCAAGATGGGTATCATGGTCACGTCGAGTGTGATAGTACACCAAGATAGCATCCACGAAGACCACCATGAAAGAATCCAAGTATGGATAGAAAACTAGGTTCATCAGTGCCATGAAAACTGCAGGCGTGTTTGTGAGACTGAATGGCATAACCATTTACTCGTATAGTCCATACCTACTCCGGAAGGCTGTAATAGGTATATCAAATGCTCTAATGATGAACTGATGATAATTGGATCTCAAATCAATCTTCAAGTACACTCGGGTTCCTCGAAGCTGATCGAAGAGATCACTATTCCTTGGCAATGGATATCGGTTCTTGACCATCAAATTGTTAAATTTACGATTGTCCAGGGAAAGCCTAATGGTTCCATCTTCCTTTTTTGAAAACAGAAAAGGCGAACCCTAAAGAGAATTATAGGGATAGATGAAACCCTTTTCTTTCCACTCATCCAACTACTTCTTGAGCTCCTAGAACTCCGGTGTATCCATCCTATAAGGAGTAATGAACACTAGTGCAGCTCTTGGAAAAAGCACAATATGAATATCTACCTCTCTCTCCAAAGGAAAACCTAAAAATTCCTCTGGAATGACATCTCTGAAATAATCCACCACTGGAAGAAAGTATAATGGTGAAGTTCCCTGGTCATCTAGATAATGAATAGATATCTGGGCTATAACTCCTCCCAACCCATGATGCTTTGGACTTACTCTGCTCTCCTGGTCATCCCCCTCTCCTCTATGAAGAAAGGATCCACCCTATAGTGATACGAATCTCACCCTACACCGATAATAGTCGACGACTTCCTGGAATGGAACTAGACAGTCCATTCCAAGAATGACATCATAGATCGTCATCTTTTGGACATAGTGGTCTCATAAGAAGTGATGTCATGCAGCCTCAGTAGGGAACTCTCTGTACTGACGTACACTAACCGCTCTAGTCCCCAACAGTGTGTCTAGAGTCAGAGTATTAGTAGTGGAAAAGATGAATAACCCAATGATCTCTACAAAAGAAAGTGAGATAAAGATATAAATAGAACCAATATCAAAAATAGATGAAGATAAAACTGAGGCTACTAAGATCATACCAAAAACTGTAGAAGGGAAATGATCTTTCTCTTGATGGTTCTCCTCCAATTCAAATATTTATCCTGTACCGCGGCCATGTGACCCTGCCTGACCACTCTTAGCTGATCCACTCTATTGTCACTGGTAAATTGGGGACTTACCACCACTGTCGCGATCTCCACCTTGGCCAGAATGGCCGAAATAACTTTTTGTTCCATACTGGTGAGAAACTGGCAATGCAGATCTTGTATGAAGGGTAATTGATGAACCCCTACCACCAGATGTAGGTTAGAAGAACTGACAGAAAGGATGAAGATGACTCATCTTGTCGCAATATTGGCACTCCATCAAGACTCTCTGGCACTAAGGCCTAGTATGCATGCTCTTCCAGCACTAGTAGCCTACTATCTGGCTGCCCAAAGATACATTCTTCCTACCCTACTCTCCTTGAATAGACTCCCTACGACGCTTCCTGCTATCAGTAGTAGGAACACTAACTATGAATTTCAAACCGTCCTGGATCACTACTCTATAATCCCTGAGATTGAGCTCATTGATCAGGGCCTCATTGACGATAAGGGATATCAAAGTTATCCGGAAGATTTTCACCTATGATCGGATGTCGTGGCTTAGACCATAATCAAGCTTTCACACAAGGAATAACTCATCTCCACCTGGATTACGCGTGAAACGTTGCAGCTCGATAAAGAAAGACGAGCACTGCATAATAGAATGAGTACCCTACTACAAACTCATAAACTCTGAGGCTCAATTAGCCCTCAAGGTCTCCAAGTAAAAGTAATCATAGAAGATGCACCAAAACTCATCCCAAGTCATACTCTACTGACATACTGACTGTGAGATCACCTTCCACCACCTCATGGCAGAGTCTCAGTGTAAATAGGTAGTGAGATTCACCCTCTTCTTTCGAGGTATCTCCATATTCTTGAAAATTATATGCATGGCCTCCAACCACGACTCTAAAGCCTGGGGACCTCCATCCCCTGTGAAAGTAGGAGGTTGCTGCTACTGGAAAACCCGCGTCAACTCTACCATCAATGGGGCAGGAGGTGGCGCTCCCTAGAATGTCTGCATCATCCTCAAAAAAATCTTTGTTAAACCGTGCATCAGTGTCTACAACTAAAAAAACTTCTGGTGCCAATGCTGGCACAGCAGGAGGATCTGCAGCAGGTCCCTAATCGTCCATATCTGGTCTCTGATCACCATCTGGAAGCTGGCGTACAAACAGGGGACTTCTCTTTGGAAAAACAATGAAAGGTCAAAGCACACTTTAGATCTGGATTATCAAAGACTACGAATACAAGAGTAAAAGAGGCGAACAGGAGAAAGAAACATTAAAGTATTAAAAAACATGACTACACGACTTGTATAAAAACTACACGACATGTTCTTTTAATCCATTCATTTGGGCATCTACTTATTCCTCAACTGGTCGTGTAACTCCCCAACCACACGATGTGTTGTCCCCACAAATAGAGTGTGCTTGAAATCTATTCAGCTGCCCGAGTCTCCTTACACAGCTAACCCACACGGTCCTCTTAATACCATACTACACGGAGAGTTCACAAAGGATACAACATGTACTAGAAATGGTTTTAATGACTTGTGTTGTTAGTTATATGGCCAGATACACTGTTCACTCTACACGGCGTGCTCCCTGAGAACATGACATGTACTTGATGGTTTTCTCCGACCCGTGTTGTTCGTGACATGGCGGGGTACATAGGTTATATGGAAATACATGTGATAATAGTTCATTGCATCTATAGTCGATATTTCATCCGTCAGTGTCGTTATTCACACAGGTAGACACAACACAACGTGTACATACGCAACACAGCGTGTTCCTGACAATTTTTCACAAACCCTTGTTTCTTCCCACACATTTAGTTTCATGGTTTAAAAACTACATGGTGTGTAGTAATAAATTACACGCTGTGTATTCTGGGTTTTTCTGGACAGTAGCTGAGAAACTGCTCTGAAGCCCAGAAAACACAGAAAACAAGAGTTAAGGTGCCAAATTCAGATCGGTGAGGGCCCATACTCCATGCGAATCAATTCTTGTAATCTCATACATATCATATACAAGGGAAAAAAATTCAATATTCCACCATGTTTTGATTCATGTGGGTCTATAACACCTAACGAATTTAAATTTGGCGTTCATCCAAACAAGACCTTACATATAGAGATCCTATTAAAATATGATATTCTTTCAAGAAACTATCACAACAACATGAATATTTTACACATAATCTATCACAACAACATGAAATCACTAATTCATCCAAGATGGTATGGAAAAAATTCATGATAAGTGATTTCTAGAAAATGCCTATATAATGCATGAGATGGAATACCTCCATCTCATCGGGTTGAAATAGAAATAGAACTTCAATAATATCAAAAGTAACAGCACAATCATGTAATTCACTCAAGATGAAATCAAATCAACTGTAAAAATTGAAAAACATAACGAAATTGAAATAAACGAGGTAGATTGGGTTTTCCCTGTACACAAGTTAGCGACTCTTGGGCACAACTTATTACCATGTACCAATTCTATCATATCCCTGGCTATAGGCGCCAAACAGTAAATCAATATAAAATAATTCCTCTGATACCACTTTTTAAAACCCTAGTTCCAGAGGAAACCCATAGGCGCACCATACATGGTCGGTAACATGGCCTCAAACGCATTTCCCCAAATGCCAGAGGCTGCCGACTATTAGCGAGGGCATTGGGTGTGCCAATGGAGGAACTATGCCCTCATTGGCAGAGTAAAAAAGTGGAAGTAAACAACACATACAATAGTGGAAGTAGTAAATACCCAACAACAGTAAACAGTGGAATACTAAAATATTAAACAACTAGAGCACACACAAAAATATATATATAGATATATGAAATGATGCATGATAAATAAGTCTAAGAAATCTTCCAAACAAGTCACAATGTTGAATACAATACTAAACCAATGTAAATGAGAAAAACAGATAAGAAACTCCTCAGCATCGCAAGCCTTGACTTGATCCCACACTCTCCTACTCCAATGCAATCAAGTACCTGAAGTTGAAGGGCACTTTCCCTTGTCTATAACTGTAGCAATATAATATATTTGGGCCCAAAAGCATGACCCAAATAGGGTGTGAGACTAAAAACTAGTAGGAAACCACTCGAATATATGTGCCTAATATTCAGTGAGTATATGACAGGTAAAGTACAATAAATAGTGAATAGTAATCAATAAAATGGATAATACACAGCAGTAAAGAATATGCATATCAAATAAGAAACAGTGAAGCAAACGGCTACAAATAAAAGTTATCCCTTTGGGTTGTACTCTTGGACATCCCCTGTAGTCCTATCCATGATTTACAAAAAACCCTCTTGGCAGTAAACTCAGCGTAACACCTTTAGTTTTCTCATAAAAAATTATAATACTCTCTGAGGAATTACTCTTAGTCAACTTACCTTATTGTCTATGGTAGTCGGGGACTCTCTCAGGAAGGCACCACGATCAATTCCCCCTATAGCCCTATGGTCTAGAGACTCTCTGAGGAAGATCACTTGGTCAATTCCTATTATAGCCTCAGGTCGATCATAGAATTTCTAAGGAAGCTCACACAGTAAATTCCTTATATAGCCTATAATAGTTTAAGGAAATTTAAACAAAATAAAGAATATCCGAGGAATCTCACTCGGTCTATCCCCATATAGCTTATAAAGAACATGAATCTCTAAATAATATCACCATGTCTATCATCTTATAGTTTATAATATTCAAGGATCTATGGAAATCTCACTCGGTCAACCCTATATAGTCTATAATGTCCAAGACTCTCTGAGGAAGCACAATAGGCCTTTCACTTTATAGTCTACAACACCGGGTACTCACGACCCTGTGCAAGTCAGTGCCTAATAATGCTATAAGGCCAAAGTAAACCTATATATCTAATTGGATAACCAGTCTACAACATAACAAACATGTCAGGGAACAACATTCCATCCTACTATCACAAGGCAGGGAAAACAGGTATAACGACAAAAGGTTGAATAAGACCAAAAGGTTGTAAACAGAAAAAAGCATGGGAAAAACATCCAATCATAGAAATTATCCGTATACATATCCAAATTACTTCTACACATGAATACAATCAAGGAAAGAAAACAGTAAGGGAAATCTAGAAAAAACGCAACACCCCGTTCAAAGGTATTGGTGGAATGTGCACATAATACTCAAGAATTTGAATGGAATGTCACAAATAACCTACCATGATACTAGGATATCGATATACTTGAAACACGAGGTTTGAATCTTCTTAGAACATCGTAGATCGACTAAAATAGAAAAAACATTCAACCCACAATAACGTGAAAAGAAGGAGGAATTGGAAAATAATGCTCTTGAAGAAGAAATAGCTTACCGATGTGGTTCCAACGCAATCTACGTTGGTTGATTCATAGAAAAGACAGTGGATAGAGAGCTTGGAGAAGTCTCAGAATTGTAAGAATTCTCTCAGTTGAGTGAGACCTAGAAGAAAACATTAATGGTGATCAGTCGTGAGCCCGTTCCATTTAATGAAAAAAAGAAACTACATGGAGTGTACTTTGGTGTACATGATATGTACTAGGAATTTGTGTACACTGCTTTAGGAGGCCTCTACATCACCCCACATGACCATGTGTGTGGCCCGGACATGGCCGGCACACTGCCTCATGCAGCATCGAAACACACGACGTGTACTTGAAAATTTTCCAAAAACAGCTCTTTTCTAAAAAACCTCTAGTAAAAGAAAAAACATACTTAAAAAGAAGGTCTGGGTTCATCCACACGGGGCGCATGGCGGCTGGAAAGTAGGCCGATAGCAGTCGGCCGGGCAGGGCGTGGCAAGGCAGGCCGGTGGCCAGGAGGTTGTCAGGCAGGCCTGTTCGGCGCGGCTCGGGCTGATGCAGGCTAGTGATGTTCGTTCAAGAGCACCGAAGCACTGTGGGGGTGGTGCGGTTCGTGGAGGCTGTGGGTAGCATGGTATTTATCGTCACCACCATCGTCATTCTGTCGCCTCATTTCCATGACGAAGTGCATCCTAAACAAGATCAGCGGAGGGGGTTGGGCGATGTTGGTTTGTCCCCTACCCTCCATGTTTAGGGTTGTATCAATTGGTTCATCAAAGAAGTACGATGAACAATAATTATTTTACAATCTTTGAATCGATTCCTTTCCAAATGAAGATGAGAAAAGAAAAGGGTTAATACAAAAATAAAACCCCCAACCTTTAATTTTCGGTCATCAATGTAGATATCGCGAGAAGAATATGAAAGAGTTTGTTGTTCGTTGCATTTACCATACACTTCCAATCCAATGTTGTGTCGGCTGTGAAAGATGCTCCTTGTCAGTATATGTCCGGGGAAGAAGTCGAAGAAGGATCGTAGTGGGAATTCTTCATTGGAAGAACACATTCATCATTCTTCGTTGGGACAATTCTAATCCTCTAAAGCTCTCCTCTTCCAAAACATCCAACCAAATTACAATGATGTGTCAAATAGTAGATTTGTGTATCTTTTAATTCATTGGAAAGAATATAGAATGAATACATTAATTACTTGGCTCCACCTACTTTATGTGAAGGGCTGGAAAAAATTTATTAGGAGAGTTGGATCCCATGAGTTAAAGGGAAGGCCATGAGGCTCTCCCTCATTAATGAGGGAGAGTTGAGAGGTTTTACTCTCTTCCATCATTAGGGGTTAAGCCCTTTGTGGTCCCCACATCATAACCTCTCGCGGTAGGTTATGTTCAGGTGGGACCCACCACCATAACCTCTCATAGGAGGTTAAGGTGTGGTTGTCCCACCTCAATCTTCGATGTGGAGGTTTTAACCACCAATCACCCACAAGGAAGCTCAAATAAAATAAAGTTAATCTCACTTTATAATATTACATTCCACGAAAACGCAAAAATAATATCTTATTCTTGACTCACTTTCATCAATGTGAATGTCTTCATAAGAAAATACCAGTGTTGCGAGTTCAACATTGCCCTAGGATTTCATTACTGAGCAACAGTTCAAAAGTTATAAAAACATTCCTGTAAATTCACTATACATACCTGAATAAAACTTTAGAATTTGATTCCGGGCACTCCAGGCCTCAGAATCATGCGCTGACAATTTTCGCGGACTTTTAAAATTCTCATGTATTAAAAAAATTACCACAGAATTTACATGTCTTTAAAATAATTTTCTAAGATAAAAAAAGAATTTTTTATGTTTTATTTGGGTTTATGATTTTTTAAATGGTTGATAGTTATATCACATGGATTGTTATTATTGATTCTGATGAATCTTTTCATTTTCAAGATTTCAATTACTCATTGATATGTTTATCCATACTGAGAATTTGGGTTCACTGTTTTTTGTTTACTTTCCCCTAGAATATTTTTAAATGATGTTGAATGTATTATATCTATAATTTATTTTATATCAATAATGATTATGAATCAATGAATAATAACATAATCTGGTATAATGTGGGAAAATTTATCATTTAAGGACATGGTTATTTTTTATGTATTAATTACTCAAAACAATAAATATAATAAAAATATATGGTCACAGATAATGTAATAAATGTGATTTATTCTTTTTATAAAAACTGTTTTGGATTTAGAATATTTGGTCACCTCCATTGGTATCAAATATGAAAATTTAAAGATTGTGATTCAATCACAGAATCCGGGTGTGCAGGTTCATGATGTTAATATTGGCATCATAGAACATTTTATGATTACTATATACATTAGGATGTTTTCATGTGAGGATTTATTAAGAGTAGTGGATACCATCAAAGTACTATAATATTAATGTTTATCATATGTTAAAAATCATGGAAACCTTATTTCAGTGTATTATGTAATAAAACATGTGATGTTGTTAATAAATTTTTTGGAATATATTTTATTTGGTTCCATTATTTGAAACATTATCAATCAAAATGATGTTTTATTTATGGAGGAATTAATTTTTATTGTGTACATAAAAAATTAAAATACAAATGTAGGGTAGAAAACTGTGACATCTAGTAAGGATATGGGGCTAGAACACACAATTAAAGGATGATAAGGGTCTAGTACCTACTACATGCCTGCACAATTTCCTAGTACATATCGCATTTTTACAAGAAAATACAATGTTTATTTTAGAATCATTTGGGATTTTATTTGAGAAATAATGGTTGGATTATCTTGGATGAATATATTATCAAATCCTTCAAGTATTTTTGTTTTGATTATTATCTAGAATTATTTGAATAATTTTGTGGATAATTATTTAAGGAATTATTTTGATTGAAATTCAGGTAATACATTATAGTGATTAATGTATAATTTTTTTTTGAAATTAGATTAACATTTTCTAACCATTTTTGTTTTTGTTAATGTTCTATAATATGAAGGATAACTTTTTATCACATTTAATGTTATGTGGTCTATATAATTTTATTTTTATTCCTCCATGCATGAAAAATTAATCCTCAATACACATTATTTGGGAAAAATATTATATCTTTGTGAAAGATTATTAAATTATGAAATTATAATCATCAAGTACGTATATTTTCAGATTCTATTTGTATAGATTCAAGGAAAATTCCTTAAATCTAGGAAAATGATCATGAAATAATCTTTATCCTAATACCTTAATTTATTATGAATATGTGTTCTTTTTTATTAACATAATCTACTTGTTTTTAGGACCATTCATTACAATTATCATTACATTCATATTATAAATAACCTTAATTACTCTATATAATTATTTATGATTTTAATTCATTCCCGACTATATTCTGGTATTTTGAAACCTAGTTATTAGTTATTCAATAAGACCTGTGTACATAAGTTTCTCTATTATTAAAAACAATTTCTATTTAAAAAAATTATGATTTTGGATTAGACCAAATGTTTTTTCATATTCTCATCCATTTATTTTTAGTCTAATGTTCAAATTGTGAGAAAAATATTTTTTAAAGAGGGTACATTGTAACAAACTAATATTTTAAAAGAATCTTATGTTGTATAACATAGATGAATGACAACACTATGGTTATATGAAAATTTAAATCACATAGGATTTAAAATATATTTATTTTTAAATAAATTTAATTTCATCAAGAAATTAGATTACATGGAACCCAGATATTTTTTTCTTTGATAGTGTATACAACACACATCACCGAAAATAAATGACCTAAGATTTATATTACCATTATATATACACCGTTAAATTAAAACGTGTGTATATAATTGGCTAATTTATCAATATATATATATATTCCTTAATCAATATAAATTGTTTTTAATTTTTTATTAAATAATCACTCAATTTTAGTAATGTGAATCAACTATGCAAAAATATGTTTTCTTCAAAAAATATTATTATTTATTTTCATGAAAAAAATTTATAATAATTTATTATATCGTTTATAAAATGAATTTAATAAAATTATCACCATTTTTAGTTAGATAATAAAATTTTACTTTGGGTCAAATGGTGGGACGTTTTGGAAAATATTGTTTTTTCAGTAAAAAATTATGAAATTTTATAAAAAACTATTATTTGAAATAAATTTAGTAATTTAAAAGTAACCATGTCGTTTGAATATTTATTTCAATTTAATTAAGTAATATTTAGTTATATTAATTCCATTTTATAACTATTACTCAACTTTATAAGGGATTTTAGTATACATTTTTTATGTGTAAAAGGAATTTTACCAAAAAATTAAAATTATTAATGTTTCGCAATTTCGATTAATTAAAATGATCCATAATGGGAAATTTATTTAATAATATATATATAATATATATCATTAAATATTAATAGTGGTCCATAAGGTGATTGTTGTAAGTTTTAGAGTTAATATAAAGTCATTGTTTTCATAAAAAATGTACTCTTGTTATAAGCCCACTATTTCACTCTATTTAGTGGAATAATATAAAATTAAATTTTTTCTATTATATAATTAGAAAAATAAGAATTCGGATTTTATATTTTTATTTTTAATAATATAATATATCTAAAAATTCGATTTTAGTTTTTGACTATAATGATTACTGAAAACTGTTAAAATTAATCACGCCAAATAAGATAATAATGAGTTTAAAGAGGGATTATACATTATAATAAAGGGGAATAATTACATATAAACTTTTTAAAAGCCTATATTATAGATATATTTTATCCGTAACCCTTATAATATCAATTATATCCCAATTTTTGGATTTATGAATTTAAAAGAATGTGTATGGAATTCCTTATTTCAATAAAATTAGAAGTCCGAATCCCACTTAATTTATAAAAAGAAACCCTATATCATCACATCTTCACACATTACAACCTATTTGGTTCTTCTAGTTCCTAAAAAATCACTTTACCACATTTATACTGTAATATGAAGAGTTTTACTATTTTTATAAATCCATCCAAAGAAGGCCTTTAGTTCAAACCAAAATCTGTTACATGAAGAAGAGGTAACATTCATCAATGATCATTTTTATATTACTTATTTCAAAACAAAATTAAATTATTATTATACCATGATTATATAATAAAATAATTTTATTCCATATACTAAAATGTTTCTTTTTTTAGGTTAATACTGAAAACTATACAAACATATCTCAAATGTGTTATGAAATCATCATTTGTGTCTACAGTGGACAGTTTCCTCACGAAACGATCATATTTTTATTTATTACAACATTTTCTGATATGTTATGGTTATGGATAAAATATTTTTATATGATATTATAACATAATTATTCATATTATTTCATATACTATATATAATTTTTTATATTTCATTTTCGTGGGGATATGATAACGTTGTTCATGTGTACGGTGGACTCCCGCCATCCGAAGTGATGTGATTCATTTTTTACTAACATGTTACATGTCAGGTAATATGTGTAATGATAATTAATATTTTTGATATAAATGAAATAATTATGATAATTTTTAAACATTTATCATTCATTTATTATAATATATCCTTTAATTTTTAACGTTTCACTAAAAGAATAAAATTCAAACGATGTTGGTGGATGTCGACTCCTCAAGGAATTACGATTCTTTGTTTCACCACTATATCACAAGAATGAATTGGAAAAGCTTTTATAATTAAATTATATGGTATTTATGATATTATTATAAATATTTAGTGTAAAAATATTACTTATCTTTTTTCCTCCATGATGATTGAGAAATAGAAATGTTACTCATGCGTACACATGAGCTAACACCTATGTGATAGTAATGTTAGTTAATTGTTTATAACACCATACCATAATGGTATTGAAAAATATAATGGAAATATATATATCATAACTATGTAATGTTTATATTTATGTATATGTTTAAATAAAGTCTTCTTTTAATATAGTTTATCAAACTAAGTCATTTTTCAAACAAAAGTCAAATATGATTAAAACATATAATGTAAACAAACTCGATTAAGTTATTTTATACAAAATTATAATTATTGAAAATAAAAGTAATAATAAACCAAAAAAACTAATCGTGAATTTAATTAATGGATTATTTTATTAATTAGGAATATAAAGAACATGTGTGATGGATCGAACTCGATGTAATGGTTTTCTCCTCCAACTTTTATTTCTGTGAGATTTATGATGTATTCAAAACTTATTTTTACTGTATTATTTTTAATTATAGTGAATGTATTTTATAATTATTTTACATAAATTTATAGTGGTCTATTTTTCAATTCATATAAATCTATTTCATGGGGTTTAGAATTCCAAAGTTAACAATGTGTTAAAGGATTTTTGTCTTAACATTCCTTATTTGAGATTTATGTTATGTTATACACATATCTTATTTTATGGGGTTTATAAAAAGACCATTTTACATTTTATATCATGAAATTATTTATTTTATTGTCATTATATGTTTCATTTAATTTTATTCCTCTATGTATATTACTATTCAATTTTATAAATGTTGTCAGTGACTTTTTTACCATTTCATCGTTCATCGAGATGGTTTGTGATTATGCTTCTAATGATGAGATATTGTGGTATTTCCCTCATGAAACTCATGAAATATATTCTCTTAGAGTAATTAATGTTATTTGAAACTAGTATTACTTCTTTCTAATCCTTTGGTATTTATAATTTTTGGGAAATTTTTTTTATAAATTTCGACATTATTTATCCATTCTTCCAAAAATCGGTATTCAATTAAAAAAGAGTTTTCTAAAATTATATTGAAATCATATTTATCAATATAAAATTATATATTAAATAAATTTCCTACCATTTATTAACATTAAAAAAATGTTTTCAAAGGAATATTCTTTTCTCTTTTCAAACATGGAACATTTCTTACCTTTTCCTCGATCGAAATCAATGTTCTTTACAGCATGTACAGAATTACCTATAAACATTTTCATCATTTATTCGAAGATTACATAGAAATATTATAAGTTTATATTTAATTAAAATATTTTATTATTATTCTTGAATGTATTTTTCTCAAAAAAATCCTTTCAAGGAAATTAATTTTTGGACAATTTTTTGAATTTAATGATTTTTTAATGTGATTTTAGTTACAAAAATGGTTATAATGGTATTTTAATTGTATTTATATTAATTAAATTCAACATTATTTTTTTATACCGATGCTCATGTGTGGATATTTTTTAATTATTACATCTTCATTATATCTCTTCGTGGAATAAAATTGTTTCAAATTGATTGTTATGGAACCCGAGTCTTTTTTCAATGGGTTATTCATGTTTCAAAGTGATTGTTATGGAACTAATTTCACATCCACATGTTATTCATGTTTCAAGGATATTTTTTCTAACCCATTTATTTTTTATATGTATATCATTTTGTGTTAGGAATAATGAATTTTATTTGATTTTATAATGAATTAGGTACTCAATTTATTGTATTTTTCTTATATATGGTATGGCGGCCAAAATAACATCAGGTAACCCCATAAATGCTTATACGAAGGGGAATCACATATATCATCCATTCAACACATCAATTATAATATAAATGTGTTTCCAACATACCACTAGGTGATCCTATTATAGTATATATGATAGGGTTCCCTAAAGGCATCTGGTGATACCGTTATAGATTAAATGATGGGTGAAAGTAGATTGAGCACAAATTCATTTGGTAATGTACAATGTCTTGAGAGGAAATAATGATAGAGTTAACAATGTGATTATACTATCAATTCAGACTTTGTTGGTTATTTATAAATGGGTTTAACGTAAGTTGTGATTAAAATTTGTGCATTATAGAAAACACATTTTTTATGCATTATATGGTTTTAAAATATTTCATACAATCAAAATTGATTGCACCAGGTTCATGATTATTCATTATGATGAATCTTACCATTAAAATGTTTTTATATTTTTTGATCAATTTATTAATAGGAATTATTTCTTATATTATTATCTCATTCCATTTTATTTGGTCTCTCTAACCTTATAAACGTTTTTGTCCCATTGATCAAATTAAATTTATAATTCTAATGATTAATCTAACTGAATATTTGACCTCATCCTTCTTATATTTATATACATAATATATATAATCAAATGATCATTATTTATTTATTTATAGATTGGAATTCATATTGGTGATGATGAAATGATAATGTGAAAACTGTAAACATGGATTCAGTGCTAGAAAATCACATTTAATGACATCAGAATTGTTTATGTAAGAATTTTATCTAATTCTCTATAACTATAAAGAGAAATAGCGGAGGATAATTTATGTGATCAAATATTTCATTATTATATTATATTTTTTGGATCTTGAAAATTTTTCCCCCTTAATCTATATGAAATTATAAAATACAATATTTTTTTATTATAGAATTTAATATTGGATTTCTGGTTTTATGACGTTTTAAAATCAATTTTACTATATATGTGTAAAAAAATGTAAAAACTGTTTTTTAGGAAAACTCGTTTTAATGCCAAAAAATTTATTTACATGAAAATAACATAACATTTTTATTAAAATATAACTAATTATTATATATATAATTAAATATTGATTATTTTTATTTAATGTAATTTAAAGTAATAAATAGAAATTTTGAAAATATTATATTTAATGAATTGAAGTGTTAATTTTCGAAAAAATCACTATTTTTCACTCTTAAAATAAATATCATTATCTTCCAATGACCACGAATATTCATCTCAATATAATATTGAAGTGTATATTTTAAAAATTATATATTTTTATCTATTAAAATATAAAAATTGGAAGAAAATAATTTTAATACTCACTATCAAAAAATTATAAAAACAATATTTGATGAAAACAAATTATGTAGCATAAAATGATAAATACAAATTAATTTTCTATTTCCTAACAATTATTATTTAAATTTATAATTGTTTAAGTCTATTATATATATATATATATCATAATATTTTTTCGCCAATTTTTATCCTTCAACTCAATGGCAAGGTTATAATTGTCGAATTTAGATAATAATATATAATGGTCATTAAATCTCACAGTCACATATATTATATGTTATCCAGTATATCCTTCTTTTGAAATATAGATGAATTCTAAATTTTAATTTATAGATAAATTTAGTAAATATTTTTGTCATTTTTTTATAAGGCTTTTAATATATTTTTAGATAAATAATTCCCAATAAAAAATCAGGGTAATAAACTATACCAGTGTAATAAAATTTTTGAGTAGAATATAAAAATATACATAAGTCTAGTGAAATTAATTTTCATAAAATTTATTAATACAATAAAATCATCTTTTACGAATTTCACAGGATATTCTTAATATAAAATAATTATTTTAAATATAACATATTTGGAAAAGTATAAATCATAAATATGATTCATTGTAGTTGGAAAAGTTGTTGATGCTAAAAATTAAAAAAAACAATATTTTTAAAACACTCTAAATAATGCCAAAAAAATTACATCTTCAGAATAAACATAAAACAATTAATTTGATATATTTTATATAAATTAAATGTTAAAAGTAATACCTTTACATGACATTAAATTATATAAAACAACATTTTAATACAAAATAAATAATAGTAATATTGAAGATAATGGTTCCAAAAAATGGAGAAATATAATTAGAATTTCATTAAAATGTATCTTGGTTGATTTGATTAATAAAAAAAGAAAAATAATAAATATTAATTTAATTAAACAAAGTAATATAGAATATATGATATATTTTTTTAAGATAGTAATATCATTTAATCCCAACAAATAAGATTTAATAAAAACATTCCTAATTAAAAATGATATTGAAACCAAAACCATTAAATCAATGGTAACATTCTAATCAATGTCCATCATATAGTAGAACTTGGTATGGGTTTTTAAATATCATGATTTATGTCAAATATTATGTAAAAATATATTCATGGGTTTTTATGTACATAATATAATGGAAAACATGGTGTAAAATATTAAACATTTGATAATAAATCAAAATTATGACAAACAACCCTTACATATTCTATAACACTTTGAAAAAAACAACTATTTAAAGATTAAAATTATAGTGAGACTTTAATTAAAATTATTAATGAGTGTATCTTGATATAATATTTTAAATAGGAATCATATAGACCATATAACAGAAATATCTATGAAATTAAAATCATGTCTCAAAGAGTAATGTTTGATTCAAGAAACCCAATCCATAGATTCCTACATGATTAAACATGATCAATCATTTATTATGATAAATTTATATTAGTTATTTAACTATATTTTATTCATATTTATATGTATTATTCTATATTTCATTTACTCATAAATTATTTACTCTTATTTACTATTAATTTATTTTGAATCTTTATTATATAGATGGTAAAGGTTCATTTTCCCATAATTATTTTCAATTGGAATTTATGGTTCTCATATCATTACCAAGATTTAATCACCTCAAAAATCATCAAAAGATCCTAGATATCATATTTTATAAATAATAAAATTTTTATTATCATCCAAGTATAGTAGTGAAGAAAAATGAGATTCATCATAATAGGAGGTGGTACTCCTCTTGTATGATAGAGTGACATTTTTATTTTTAAGTATATAAAAATTAAATAATTTAAATACTGTTTCATCCTTTAATAATAGTACTAACATAATAAATATCAGTTTTATCCCTAAATTCATCCAAAAAAAAGAAATTTGATTTAGTGATGTAAAACTAATTACATCCCTTTATAAATATTGTATTTCACACATTTTCAGATGTATGGTTTCTCTTTACCATTTAATAGGATGGTATTTAAGAAGTAAAAATATTATATTTATAAGATAATATTTATTTATTCTTATATATTATATATTAATTAATTCCATTTTTATAATAAATCAGGTTTTTTTGTGAAGGAAAAAAATATACATCACTTCGTGGAGGTAGTATTCTGCACATACCCTTGAGTGGTATTTGAATTTTCCATAGATTGAAAATGATCTATATGATATTTATCCTTCATTATTAAAAAAAACCAGTTTAACAAAATTTTAAATTTAAATATTTTTTGATGAATATAAAATATTGTATTGTTGTATAAGAAGAAATAAAAATTTAATAATTCAATTAATACTTTAATCTCATATTTTTATGTTTTTATTTTTCTTACACCTTAATAAATTTTTAATTTATGTTATATATATGAAAGGGAACACTAGGTTTTGGATTACGTTTCTTGTAGTGTATTTGTGTGGATTTTTATTATTACCAAATAGATTGAGTTTGTAAATATTTTAGCAAAGGAGGTGTTCTTTTATAATTATTGGTAGTGGATCCTTTGTAAATATTAACAACAACAAAATATATTAAATTAATTTCAAAACAAAAGTATCTAAAATTAATTAAAATATATATGTTATGATAATTTATGTTATCAATTCACTCATTCTATAATATTTATATATGATTTTGTTATATTTGGAATCAAATCCCTTTTTTAAACCCACCCCATCATTTTTTAAACCTTACTATGGGGAATTTTTCGTACCAATACTAAGCACTAATTATGAGTAAAAATAATAATACTATAATTAATGAAATATAATATATAAATACCAAATATTTATCTGATTTTATATTAATAAATTTTTAAGTTTTTTATAAATAACATTTAATATAATTTCTCCAAAACATCTAAAAACCATATTTTATAAAAAACAATACTAATTTAAATAATAGAAAATATTGTTTACCAAAATAATATATAATTTTTATTACAATTTCATTATTGTAGAATAATTTATCAAAATATACATATGGAACATTCTAAACAATCCAAAAATTTACGGATCCATGTGAAATCATGATTAAAATAGATGATACAAAAATAAACTTTCTTTGAATAAAACATCACTTAGATTTATAAGAAAATCATTATATTCCTAAAATAATTATTTTTCTTCTTCAAAATATATATATATATTAAAAATATTTCATATATTTTTATATCATTATTATATCTTGATAATGTAATAAAAGGGACATTATTTGTAATGTTTTTATTTTTCACTATTCACCCAAAAATAAACTATTTCATGAAAATAGTGAAAACCAAAATATGATAATTTTTACTTGATATCAAAAATTAATCCCACTTCATTCAATTAAATTTTTTTAATTATAAAATTATATTTGTAATGAATAAAATTTAACATAAATCCACTTTTAAATAAATATTATATTTTACTATTTATGTATTCTTCATATCAGATTCTAATTAATAGCGTTCTAATATTTTTTTAGACACATTAAAATAATAATTATTATCCATACTATATTTAGAAAAATTAATATAACATTTTTGTAGAAAATTCTAAAAACATTCAAACAGTTATATGAAACCTATCCCTTTTTACAATGAATAATGGTACTGATATCATGTTAATTAATTATTTTCAAAGTATTAAATTTCATCAATAAAAAACTAATACAATATAAGTATCAAAATTTATTACAGTATTTCAATTTAAAAATGGAATATTTTTATATGTCATGACTCTTTCTAGTTTAGTGTTTCATGTAATTTGAGTAGTTTAATATAATATTTATTATAGAGGGTTTATATTTTGAAATCGATCAGTGTTTCACTCCCTCTATTAAATAAATTTCAACCTCTTATTGTTAATTTTTTTTAAAAAAAATTAGTGTATCCTGAAATAGTAACAAAATTATATGCAGACACTACCATGATTATTATTTTTTATGAAACAATTAGGAACACAATTATTTTAAAATTGAATATTTATAAAACCATGTGTGGGAAATTATAAGACATTCACATTTGAATGTGATTCTGAATTCATACCACGATTACTAAATAATATATTTTTTCATAAAACAGGATATATTTATTTTTATATTTCTTATTTTTCAGAATTAATTTACAATCATAATAAATAATATGATAAAGTAAACATAACAGATTAATTTATTTTTAATAAGAATAATTTCAACCTACAACTTTGATTTAAGATGTTTTCTTATCTCTTTGTTATATCATATTCTAATTTATAAAAAAAATTAGATTTTTAATTTATAAATAAATAAAATGAACTTTTAACATATCATAAGTTTGAAAAAATGATTGATATTTATTCATTAAATCTATAGGAACATACCCAAACCAAAATGGTCAGTGTGTGTAAAAAAAATATTTAAGAATAAACCACCATGGGTTTTATTAATACAATAACATAAATAAACTAAATAATATTACTCAAATTTTATATTAAGTAATTCCAAAAAAAATAAACCCAAAAAATACCCATAGTATACTTGAAAATTTGAGACCATTTTTTTTATAAATTTAACACATATTCATTCTAAATTAAATTAATTTTATCTCTAAATAAAAATAATAACTCATTGTCAAATACTAAAATTGTATATTCCCTAGTAATATATTCTCTAAAATATTGTAAAATTTTAAAAATAAAAACCCGACTCTCGATGACATGAATAAAAAAATCATATGTACATCAAAAAGATTACTAAATCATTATTAATAAAAAATATCATTTTCTTGAAAAATTTAAAACATGTACCATAATCCTTAATTTTGGAAATCATCACTCCTAAATAATTTTTTATCTAATTAAATATCAGTAAAAAAAATTATCGTTACATTCCCAATAATAAGATAATTTTATTTTACTCTAAATAATCAAAATACCTTGATATAATTTCAGATAGTAATATAATGTTGATCTATACCATAATCTAGTATCCAAAAATATATGTCTTCTCAAATTTCCAACACACTAACTCATATAAAAAACCCATGGGTATTGTATAATATAATAATTTATTCTCACAAATATCTCCCAAAATATATTAAATCATTTTACAATTTACCCACATAATACATCAAAATGTATTTTGTACTTTTAATCAAATAAAATATAATAAAATTGTAACTATTAAATTACCAGTAATTGTTAAAATATTAATCATTAAGGGTATCTATAACTTACATTGAATCTAGCCATAGAAGCTCAAACAAATAATCCTAGATCTATTGAATAAACATAATACTTACATTCATTATTTGATAACAAAACAAGTAATATAATTTTGACATTGTATTTTTAAAAAATAATACAAATGATTTATTCACAAACATAACAAACACATTATTAGGTAAATATATTTATAATACTATGAAAACAATATAATTTAAATTATAGGCATGGTTCCCATTCAATTTTTGTTTTTCTACAACGACTAATTTTTTTATTAAATATTATAACTTCAATTTTTCTTCAAAAATATATCACAAATGATAACCTTCATGATATATCATATGAATAAATAATCTTCATAATTTTTTAAAATTGAAACATAAGAAAGTATGGGATAAAACTCTCATCATGGGAAAGCATACACTATATTCTCTCTTAAAAATATCAAGAATAAACAGAATTCCATAGGTAAAAAAATTACAAAATAATTCATATTACAAAATTCATTAAACTGTTATATAACCACAGATATAAAAACAATATAAATTATCATATCGAAAATTATATGTGGTTTTTACTAATGTGATGTGTTAATCCATAAATCAAAATCATTCCATCTGGGCCTCATGCTAAGAAATAAAGCATAAATGGTTAAGGAATACACTAAATACCCAATCTTGAAAGCATCATGTGACCTAAAAATGCATTGAAAGTCTATCCAATTTTAGTCCCAACCCATCGCTTCTTATTTGAAATTCATTTATCTTATGAAAAAAGGAATAAAAATTCAATACTAATGACCATTCTTTCGTAATAAAAACTTATAATGGAAAACTTTTTTATGAAACATCAATACATCTACACTACAAATTTAAAATTAAATAGTAGAGAATAATCTCTTGAATAAAAATAACAAATATATACATTGAAAATGTTTATATTTTCAATAAAATTTCTATCATTCTCATTAATTATCCCTAACATAATTTAAACTAATTCTGTTGATTATATTTTATAGATTATTTTGAATAATAGTGCATCAATGTTCCCAAAAATGTAGAGTGAATCCCTCATTATAAAAATCATGGAATTGAAAAAAATAATTAAAAAATTAAAAATGAATCTTTTATATTAATGAAAATTCCTTGGAAAATTATAGTGGTAATTAGTAATGAATCCCTTGAAATTATTTTCCCTTAAATATTTTGTTAAATTTCAAAAAAACATAAATTAAATAACGGCTAAATGTATTTTTATGAGGATTCTATAAATATATTAAAACAGTTTCTTTAAAACTATATAAATTTATAAAATACTTAAAATTAAAATATTCTTATGTATAAAAACATGTTGTTTAATATAAAAATACAAATTTGTAAAGTGAAATCCATTTTTAATTTTTTTTTAAATTATAAGATATTATTTTTTTAATTTGATAGAATAACGTGAATATATATTATTATTTTAAACCAATAAACATGTATAAAATGAATAATTTTTAAGAATATTAATAGTGGCTAGTAAGGTCATTTATTCTTATTTTTTAATAATGATTCTTTTTACACTATTATAATGAAATTCCAAAATTATTTATTCAAAAAAATATTTAAAATATTATAATTAACACATTCAATAGAATATCAATGTTAATAAAATTATATTTCAGGTAATAGAAATAGACAAAGAAATATTCTTCCACATTATAATGAATATGGATACATAAGATAGATATTCATAACCATAAAAAAGATAAATATGGAATGATTTAATATGTCCATTATTGGAGTTTATTTTAGTACAAGAGAGAGTGAAATAAGGTATAATTCACAATGATCCAAAAAATAGGAGTAGAAGGGTAAACAATATTGTGATTTGGAGACCAATAGTTTATACTACCCCACAAAATATTCAGTAACAAACTATTTATATTTAGATTATAATTAATACATAAATATTTATAACATTGGTAACATTTATGTCAATATATATCAAAAGTTAAAAATTGATAAGATAATATAAATCCATTGAATTAAATCAGTTATTATTTTAATTTTAGTTTATTATGTAGTATGTAAACTATATAACATAAAATTATATGGGTAACATAGAACCTAGAGACAAGAATAAATATTGAGACCACGACCCCTTATTGATTTTATAACACATCAATGAAAACATCATGTATGAGTAAAAATATAATGGAAATTTCTTTTCAATGATTGAATATTTTATCACTGATAAATATTTCAAAAATGTATGATTTTATATTTTTTTTTGTATATAGGTCCATACATGAAAACATATCTTAAAAATTGAATATTGAGACAAGAAACAATTACATTGGGTTCCAATCTTAAAATATGTGTTCTATCATCCAATATAAAAGCATTATATTAATTATTAATGTATATTATATCTATATTTATATATATAAATTTATATATCATTAATTCAAAACTTTTTTCTACCCATTTAATCAAAATTCCTTAATAAGATTATTATTTATGTGTTAACTATTTTGTTTCACATGCATGTTTTTATTTAGTGACTCTGGTCTTTTACCCTTGGTCACAATTTGATCACATATAGAATTGTAATCATGTAAAATATACCATATTCATAATTTTAATTTTTTTAAAAATTCATGTAAAATTGTAATGTAAAATTAGATATGTCATTATTGGAAATAGTAGTTCTCATATATTCATGGGTGCAATTTTTAATTTTTTAATAATTCTAAATAAAAATAATTAAATAAATGTTTAAACATAAAAATATTAATAATATAATAAATATAATATCAATTAATTAAATTAATCCTTCTAACCGTCTATGTTAGGTGGCGATGAAGACCAAGAAACATCAATTTTTAAAATCAGTATTCTACACAAACAAACGAACAATTTTTCTATTTTCCAATGGATGGATGAGAAATAAATTTAAAAATATATTATCATTAAATAATAATTATTATTTAATTAACTTAATATATATTCATTAACAAATCTATATAACCATCCACGATATGTTTTTATAGAAAATGAAAAAAAATGATTCGCGAAAGCGGTATTATACTTATACGTACAACTGACATTTCCATTTTCATGGAATGAAAAAGTGGTAGAAATTGTTGTTACAACCTCATAATAAACTTTTATTATATTAAATTCATTATATCATTGTATTTAAATTTTTAAAATATATTTTAATGATTTTTAAGTATAAATATGTTTGAATTGATTTGATTATTACATATACATTCTCCTAGCATATCTTCCTTTGGATTAAATATTAAGACCTCTAAAATTAGAATTTTGGTTAGAATAGGTTCATTCAGACATGGATTTTGGTTTTTGGAGGGATTTCAATAATATATATTGAAAGACACAAAATATATAGTATGACTATTTTATTTGATAGCGTGTTTGACAAACAACAACCAGAGATAAGGGAATATAATGCCATGTAATTTTTTAACATATTTACTATTTTAAATCAACTCAAAATATTTTATATCTTTAAATGCACATGAAACTCAGTTAGTGTGTGTCTTATGCAATAGTGTGTTTCTTTGAAGGGTTCAGCTACACATAATACCTAGTTATATAGAATAATAATATATTACTAATATATTATTATTTAATATAAGAAGACATAACATAGGTATTAAATTATTGGTTTTTAATAGGGTTATATATATTATTGAAATATATTTTTTTACCAAAATATTAAATTAATTATTTTGTTACTAATTAATTAGAAATGAATATTTTATCTAATTGAATATAAATGAAATGTTTTTATTAAAAATAATTTTTATGCTCACAATATTGTTTTATTCTAAAAAATTAAATTAATTAAAATTACTAAGTTATATTATTGTTATATATATATATATATATATATCAATAAATTTTTTGATATTCATTAAATAAATTTGATAGACATAAGATAATAAAAAACCCAGTTTTATGCATAAAATATTATATTTCTGTTACTGAAAATTATCAAACATTTAATGGGGAACCTATTTTATGGAATATTTAATAATATTTTATAATTTTTATATATCAAAATAATATAAATATATAAGATAAAAACATAAAAATTAGTTTAATATGTGTTTTTGGTATTTTAATATGTTGTTTCATTTTTTGATGAATAATGAAAAACTGATAAATTTTAATTGAAACAATATTTTTCATAAAATTTATTTATATGGTTAAATTATATTTTTTAATTTATTATTAAATAAAAATTATATTCTTTTCATTAATTTATTTAATTTAGGTAATGTAAATCTATTTCACATTGAAATTAAATATAAAAAAACATAAAAAACATTTGAACATTTTTACCTTAAAAACCTAAATTGTAATCTTGTTTGCAGGATTAGTATTTAATTCATTTCTACAAATTAATTGATAGAAATTTGGAAAAACATATTTCAGGATTCGAATAAATTTTATTTATAATGTCTATTCAGGTTTACTTATTTTTTTCCCGATAATATTACTGAATGTAATTAAAATTAATTACAATTCTTAAGGTGACATTTAGCTTATTAAGGGACTCAACATTTAACTTAATGGCATGAATGGGAATAAAAATTTTCCCAATGAATTTTTTTGTAATATTTCAACCCTATACATCATTGGATCTCATTAGGTCTATTATTGGATTCGATTTTTGTGGTAAAAATGTGGGTGTATTTCCCTTTTCTGAAATTTACAAGAATGTGAATCCTCATCCACATCAAAAGTTATCCTTCCCTTCACCTTTGTCGCACATATAATTTCATATTGGCTCAACCTAGTTCTTCCAAAATTTATCTTCAACTTCCCTCCTTTAAACCTCGAATATTTTTCTTATTCATAAATCCAACCAAATAATCCCTTTGGTAAAATCCAGAAAGAGTTACCCAAAAAAGCTGTAACATTATTCCTCGAGCTAAAAAGTTTTATTCCCAGTCTTCACCAACTATACATTTCTACATTAATGACTATATAAAAAACTCATATACTCAATATTGTTGGATTTTTTTTGGTAATTACATACACTAATACACACATTCATATAATGGAAAACGAACTAACCATTTATGTGAATGATAAACTATTGCCTCAAAAAATGATGTCGTTTATTTTTCTATTACCACCCCTTAGGGTTGGTAATTGTGATGAAAACTGTTATTATATATAATATATATAATTTATAATTTCATTATATTTTTTTATTTTTATATCATGAATGCCCTTATACTTTTTCCATTGTTTAAATACGATAACCTCATTTGTGGAAATCTGGAATACTGCCCCTCTAAGCGAAGTGACTCATTCACACTAAACATGGAACATATTATTGATGGTTTTAATAAAAAAATATATCATAAATGACATAAGTATTATAATATATTTATAATTTATATATTTGTATCATTTACATTCTAATCATTTTATAATAATAATAATTGAAAGTAGTGTTCATGCATACATATGACCTACAGTCTCTATGAATGGTGGGTTTGTTTTATTAACCACCAAATGTTTTGATTTATTAAAAATACATATATTAATAATACATTATATATTTTATAATGTTTTATTTTATAAATAATATATATATTTTTCTATAAACATATTTGTCCAATAAAAGTAGTTTTTGACACATGCCCTGAATTTAGTCAAAACACACAATGAATAATTAATTTATTAAGAAGTAATATATAGCTATATAATAAAAGATATAAAATATATGATGAATATTTAATTTGTAATAAATAAATTAAATAATTAAAATACTTTTCAATATTAATATAAGGACACATGAGACAAATATGACCCATGGTAAGGTATTTTAATCTCACTTTTTTACATCAGTGATATAAAGGTTGTGTTCACCACTTACATCAATTGGAATTGAATGTATTACACCTTTTGATATATTATATCTATAATTATTCTATCATCATGGTATTTAAAAAAATTATTGTCATTTCTTCATGAGGTTTATGATTTAAAATTTTTCAAAGTGGTATGTGACACGTTGAAAAGTTTTAGTATTATTTTCTAGATGAAAAATTCTAATGATATTTCATTTACATTAAAGTAAATTATATTACCATTAGTTTATAATACCTTTAATTTTACTCATGTATGGTTATTCCGGAGCATTTTTGGTAATATTTTTATTTTTCCACTCTTTAGTAATTTTTGTTTTCATGAAAATAATTTTAAGAAAAAATGACATTAATTATTCATTAATTCAGACAACCTATTTTTTATAAGACTCCTTGTTTTATAAGAATTTATTGAATATTGTTTTTACATGATTAAATTTTTTTTATCAAATGAATTTTCACCGTTTACAAAAAAAGTTCTTTTTTATGTTTTTGTCAATGTGATGGTCTTTCATAATGTTATTCAAAGAAAAATGATATTTTCTTCAATAATGTGTGTAAAAGGTATTATAATAATATTTAGATATATCAATGAAAACAACACTTTTACCCCGCATTAGATACATTATATTGACACAATCCTTAGTCTTTCTCTAGATTGTTTATGATTATTTTGAGCATGGATTTTTTTTGAAATTCGTAGGCTTGATTCGTTTTAGTCCCCTTAAAATATGTAATTTCTTATGATCATTTGAAATTATACATCCCCTAAATCTTCATATCATTTTCCATGTATTTTATTATTTTTTGATCTATATACCATTTTTTATATGGTGAATGTTATTTAGTAATTTTGGGAAATATCGATAAATTTTTATCCCTTATTCAATATTGGTATTTGGTAAGGCATATAGATTGTTTGATAGGAGGAATGGATATGACATGAATGACATGAGCCGAGGAACATTTATGTAAATACCTATGTGTTGGGTAATAATTAATGTAAACCTTTCAATGCTATAATAGTCTAATTATATTTAATTTTATGGATACAAACCATTCAATTTTGTTTAAGCGAAGAATATAAAGGAATCTACGCATAATATAATATTTCTAGGAGGATATATATTTATATTATTGGTTTTTTGGTTCTTTGGACATGGTGTATAATAATTAAATATTTCTGTCATAGAAATTTCAGTTATTGTAATTATTATCTATGAGGTTTTAATATGATAAAAAATATGGAATAATTCCATTCTCATTATATGGATTCAATGGTATTTGGGTTCAATTTCTTATATTTCCATATTTATTTTTCTATATCCATTAATTTTAATAGAATATGATTCTATTTAGTTAGCTTTCTATTTGATAATTCTTATTAAATCATTATTATTACCACTATACTTTTCCCTTATTAAGTATTCGATCTCACCAATATTATGTTTTTCATATGAAAGAATCCATGAAGTGTACAATTAATGATATATCAGGATATAATATATGTAATACTGTTCTCCTTAAATGAAAAAAAAATTTAATTAGGGTATTTTTTTGTAATACATGAATAATGTATGAATCTAGTTTACCAAAACTACTAAAATTAATTTCCTTTTGGATGTTATTCCATTTTATTATTCCAATAAAATGTTTATAGAAATAAGATCTAGGCGATCTATTTTCGGGTTGCTTCATATGGATGTAATGGAATTTTTGTGGAAACCTTGGGAACATGATTTATGAAATAATAGATTATAAAACATAACCCTATGGTAAATTTTGAGGATAAGTGATGATAAAAATACTATAATATTGGTATGGTATGTATTTCGTGGGTCATCTTAGAAATATATCACTATATAGATATTAAAAGTGAACGTGGTTCTAGAAAAGATGTACTTATGTGTAACAACTCTAAAAAGATGTGTTGGGCTAGACACGACATATCATGGAACAAAAAAATGGTTCATATTGTTCCCCTAGATTAAAAAAATTAATGGATATAACTTTGATAATTCACATTCACTTTACAAACCATTATTATGTATTTTAGCAATGGATGACCTGGATGAAACCTCAGGTGAATTAGATTGATTATAAGGTGTCATTGTTCAGAAATCTTATAAATGATATTATAGATAAACTCTAGACCAATTAAAGTCATATGTGTAAATAAATGGATGAAGTATTTATATATTAGGGTTTTATTGATAACCTTAGTTAAAATATAATTTAATGATTAACCTTATTAAGTATTTCCAGCATATTTATTTTTGGAAACTATATTAATAAGATTTTATAAAATGAAAACTTGTATTTTGGTTGACTACCTGTCAAATTTCGAAAGGTTACAAGACATGAGCCCATTACCAATGGATGCTAATTGTTTAATACTAAACACTAATTGATACAATTTCTTGGTTAATATGTTATTTTTTAGCTATAATTTTTACAAATAAATATTAATGATGAACTAATAGATTATTATTTTATGTGTAGAGATTAAATTATTCACCACATTGAAATTGGATAAGAGTTAGAAACAAATGAAAATAATTTTAACTCTTTTTTGGGCCTTAACATCTAACAAATGTTTTTAGCGCTTCTGCGATAAAATTTACTTCATGAACATTCTTTTGAAAATGTGATGGATGAATTACAATTTCATTGAATCAAAATGAAACATTGGAATTTTTCATAATAAATGAAAAATTATCATGTAAATAAATATCATTTTATTATTAGGCTCTAAAATAATTACTCAACACTGAAAAATGTAACAAAATTTTTTCCCAAGTAAAATAATTTTTTAAATATTAGTCTCATAAATATTTATAAATTTATTTATTTGAGTCCCTAAAACATGCATTGATCATTCATTTTTTTTGATTGATGACCTCAATAAGTCCAAATATTTATTTACACTTTTACTCAAAGTACATATCACTACTTTCCACTAGTCTTCTACTATATAGATATCAACTTATATGTTAATATATATGGATTTTATTCTTCTATTTATTTATTATGAAGAGTGTATTTCATTAAATCCATTCAGAATTGGAAATTTCAACATTGTAAAAATAAAACAATACATTAACAAATTAATGTTTAAATTGTGAGGATGCATTTTATTAAATTTGGGGAGAATGTAACACCACTAAAATCTAGTGAACAAACAATGAATTTTATTCCCTGAATTACCAAAAACACTAAGAATATTAGAGAATATACTATCCAATAAGTATATAATATATTTAAAATATTAAATAGATTCAAGAACAGAATTTACTGAACAATAATATATTATTAAAATATTATTATTAAATATAATAAGATTTAAACTATAAATTAAACAAAATGTTATGAATAAGTTTAACTAACAAATGAAAATATATGGTTATAAAAAATAAAAAATTATTCCATTGGCTAAAAATTAATTAGAAATCAATATAAGAACCAGTTGAATTAAATGGAATGTTTTTATAGAAAAAAATTTATTTTCTCACAATTATTTTTTTATGCTAATAGATAAAATTTATTACAGTAGGTGAGTTCTATTAATGTAATATATGTATATATATATATATTATTCATTAAAATATTTTTTATATTCATCTAATTGTTTTGATATACATAAGATAAAAATAAATCCAATTCCATCCATTAAATAATATAATTTTATTATTTTTCATTTAGTGTTTTGTAATAGAGAACCTATTTTAAATAAAAAAAGTTTAACATTAGGTTATGGTGATTTTTTTTAATTTTTTCTATGATGATTCATTTATTAATGAATAAGAAAAATAAATGAATTTAATTTTAAAAATTGTTTGTCGTCTATTTTATTTATAATGATTTATTATTTTCTTGATAGAGTTGAAAAATTAAATATATCATTTTTATATTAATTAATACAACATATATCATTTAATAAAATCCAATTTTAAAATGAATATAAAATCATATCAATATTTTTATTTTTTTTATATTAAAATCCAACATTGTCGTCTCGTCTAAAGTATTGAATTTAAATTAACATCTGCTACATTTGTGATTAAAATTTGGAATAATGGATTATATATTTTGAATCATCAAAATTAATAATTTATTATATTTTAATCATATATTTTATCCCAAAATATTTGTGAATATACAAAAAATTAATTACAATGCTCATGGTGAAATCAAGATTATTAACGGGATACTCCTTAAGAATTAGGGCCAAAATAACCTATATACTTCTAAAACCCCATTTCATTGTCATATATTGAGATTATATTGCTTTTTATATAATTTGATACACTATTTGTCCAATTTTAATTGGTTAAATGTGGGTCAATTCATGTTTTGATATTTTATAAGAGTGTCACTCCACCTCCACTATAAAAAGGCCATCTCCCCTCCATCATCCTCACACATCTCAAGAAAACTTTGATAGAACATGTTGTTCCCAAAAATATAGTAATCTTCCATCCCCTAATACTGAAATCTTCCCCATGGTAAAAAATCATCCAATTATGCCCATTGGAGGAAAAAAAAGGAGTTACCTGAAGAAGAGGTAACATCTTTCATCGTGTTCATTAGATTTATTCACATTCAAAACCCTTTGATCTATTATAATGACATGGTTATATAAATAAACCAATAAACATAATATAATAGTTTTTTTAAAGTTATTATTTTGACCTAAAAGGATACCCACATCAAATAAATTTTTAATCAATATACACATTATGTGTAAGGAGAACTACCGCCTGGGAAAATGTTGTCGTTCTTTTTTCTGTTACCAACATGCACCGTTGGGAGTTATGATGGAAATTATATTTTTATATTATATATATTTTATTTATAATAACATTTTTATTCTATAATACGTATATAACACATACCCGTATTCATTCTATTTTTTGTTTTTATGATAACATCTTTTGTGGAAATGTGGACTACCTCCCCCTTAAAGCAATGTGACTCATTAATACTAAACATGGAATGGATGAAATGTAGATTTAAAAAACATATATAAAATATAGGATATAAATATGATATTTTAATTATAACATAAATATATATCATTTATTTTTCTTTCTTTTAATATGAAAACGAATTGAAATTTATGTTCATGGGTACGTACGACATACCGTCTCTAGGAAAGGTGCATTCTATTTATTATACAAAAATGTTATCAGTTTTCATAAATAAATATATAATAAATATATATTATAATTAAATCATGTTTTACAATATGGAGATGATATATAATGGCCCATTTGACCATAGTTTACCTAAAAAACTTCTTTTGACACATAAATCAAATTTAGTCAAAACACCTATCATAAAATTAATTGATTATGTATTTTTATAGAAAAATATAATAAGTGACATACAAGTAAAGATAAAAATTGAAATGGTAATAAACCATGTAAATAATTAACATAATAATTTTATTCAATAATATAAAGACACATGATGCAAATTAGATGCATGCTATGGTATTTTCATGTCACTTTTTTCTATCTGTGAGATAAATATCATTTTAACCATTTACTTATTTTATGTTTTGTATCTACCTCACCTTTTGATATATAATACCATTAAACCTTTAATATTATTTGTATTTAAGAAATTAATTTTATTTTATTCTTTAATGAGGCTTTTGATTTAAAATTTTTCATAATTTTATAGGACACTTTGGAATATTTAAATATTATCTTCCCCAAGAATAATTATAAGGATATTTCTTTTCATTTAAGGAGATTATATGAACTTAATTTTGTAATCCTTTTAATTATTATATCCTTTTGTTCTTCATGACCTTTTTTATGAAATAGTTCTATTTTTTAGTCATTGTAAATTAAATGTTTTATAAAATGTTTTTAAGAAAACCCAACATTATTTTTTCTCTTTAGTAAAAGAACATATTTTCTTCTAAAATCCCTTTTTTCAAAAAAAATTGTGTTTTTTGTATTAAAAAATTATTAATGAATGTCATATTCACCCATTAAAAAATATAATTATGTTTTAATATTATTTGAGAATTAAATGTTTTTTGAAATGGTTATTAAAAAATGAATATTTTCAATATGAGTGTTTTTGATAGTTCTTTTTATGTTTTTCTATTCATCTATAACAAAACCCTTTTATTTTAATTCACTTGAGATATGATGTATTGATACCATTATTATTATTTTAAATTGTTTTTTATGATTTCATTCACCGCGGATTGTGTAGACATTCACTATCGTGGTTCCATTCAGTTCACTTGAAATATTTAACTTCATATGATCATTTTTCAATAAGTTTACCCAAAATATCCATATCATTTTTAAAGTATATTATTATTTACAGAACCAAATAAAATTTTTCATATCATTTTTATTTTGAATTTTATTTCATTATTTCGTCATGTATTGATAAATTTTTATCTTTTATTCAATATGGATATTTGATAAGGCATATTGTTTATTCAATGTGATGAATGATTAGGAAATTAAATACATGAGTTGTGGTCACTTCAAAAAATAATCTATCATATTCGGACTAGTTAATTTTTTTCTATAGATACATCAATAGTCTCATGAGATGCAATTAGTGTGAGATAAATCATTTGAGTTTGTTTCTAAAAAGAATAAATGACTTTCTTCCAATAGTTCAAGACTGCTCAGATGATAGATCATGACTGTAGAGATTCTCATGAGCCTTATACATGATGTCCAATAATTATGCATTTGCATCATATCAATAACAGTTATCATTATTATAATCCATGTGATTTTCATATGATAATATATAAGGTTAAATTTTTATCTCATTTAACTGATTATATAGAATGTGTCTTAATTTTATTACCCTTCCATATTTTTTTCGTTATCTAGTTATTTTAATGGAATTTCATTCCATTTATTTAGTTTTCTATATGATTATTCTAATTGATTCATTATTGAATCCAATATACTTTATCCTTACTATTAATTTGAGCTCAAACATATTATGCATTTTTTACCCAAGAATCGATGGAGCTTACTATAAAAGATATACATATTTATACTAGAGGGAAAATATTTTCCACAAAAGAAAAAAAATTAGGTTGTAATTAGTGTAATAATTTTTAATACAATAATCATTAATTTATATGGTTTACCAAAACTAATAAACTCTATGACCATTCAAGATATTGTTCCTAATAATCGTGCCAATGTAATGTATGTAGTCACCAGCTATGGTCATTCTAGATTCAGGTTGCTGATGATATTATTCTTATTGATTGATTTTTTTTGTTTATATAACTATGGATATGATGTGTCTGTATTATAATTTAGGGGAATTGTGCCTTTATAAATATTCTAAACTTATAAATCAAATAAATATATTTCTATAGAAAAGACAACAGAATTTAGTCAAATTTCAACAATATGAAATATTTAATGTCAGATTATACTTAAAAAACAATTTCATGGATTACATTTTCTTGGTTTCCAACATAGAGGGTAACCACCTCACAACTTTAATGCATACTTTCATGACATGATTTTAACATAGAAAATATTTAATATTTTTATAATTAAAATTAACCTCAATAAAAATAATTAAAAAGATGATACAAAATATGGAATCCATTTTTTTGTTTGAATTTCATGAACTCCTAAAAATTAATTTTAATATATATTCACAAAACCCAATGATAACGGTTTATTAAGACCATTATAAGAATAAAAATTATGTTAAACCAAAATAATTTAATTTTTTTTCATATTAATCAAAATGGAATATTTTTAATAAAATTTGACACATTTGAATTTAAATTGAAGCCAAATAATTAATGGACTCGGGTAAATATGTGATTAATTGGAAAAAACCAAAAAGAGTTTTCATTCAAATAAAAAATAACACAGATAACTGAAATATAAATCTTTGAATTCCGAGATCAAGATTATATATTAAAATAAATTATTTAATAATTAAATATATATTCTTTATATTGAAATTTTATTAATATATTTTCATTTCATTATTATATAAAGATAATGATAGTATGTTGGCAGTATCTATAAAATCTGTATTTATTACTATTAATTTAAAAACAAACGTTTCTAAAATAATATTAAATATTTTATATATGATATTTTTTTAATTTGGAATTAAAAAAATGAATTTCATTTCACCAAATTTAAAACAAATAAAATTAAAATAAAGTATTTTATGAATAAAATAAACTTTATGAAAACAATATTTTATAAAAAAAATTATCCTTTAAACGTTTAGTTACCCTACAAATCATATTTAGTTGAATTGATGGGTAATATATTAGTTCATAAATATGAATATTATATATGATCATAATAATCATTTAAAAGTGATCACATTTATATTTTAATATTAAACAAAGTAATTTATAAAAATTCACTTGATAAATATCCCTTTCATCATTGAATACATTTCATAACATCATAAATTTTTTTATTTTCTAATCATTAAATGTCAACCATAAAAATAATTTAATACAATATAAGAAAAAAAATATTATTACAAACATTCTAATAATTTTTTTATTTCAATATATCATGACTTATTAAAATTTAATGTTTCTTGTAAAATAAGTTATCAATCTTACTAATATTTAATGGAGAATTAAATTTTGAAATATTTGGGTGTCACAGTTTTAAACTCAATAGATCACACTAACTAATTCATTAAAATGAAACTACCTATACTAGATCTAGAGAGGTATACACTTCGATCTATCATAAAATACATATTTATACACTATAACACCCTGAGATTTTATAATATATATATTATTAATTTAATTTCATTGATAGATTATGATACAAAAAACCCCGAGTCTAAATGAACTATAAAAATCAATATATTTAAAACATAACCATTAAATTAAGATAATTAATGTAAATAAAAATTATTTATATTTTTTAGATAAATCTAATTTATAGATAAATAGTTACTATTTCTATTATAATCTTCAAAAAATGACATTTTTCTCAAAATATTATATTTTTTATAAGGAAATAAATTTATTAATTATTTATATTCATAAAATTGATTTGGAAATATGAATTTTATTTTCTAAAAAAACTTATACAAATTATATATGACCAAATTTTTGATAATTTTCTAAAATGAATAATTTTTTGAGTAATAGTGAAAAATCATGATTTTTTAAAACATTTATTTCATTAACAAAATATAAAAAGTTACCTTCTTAAATGATTTTAAAAATAATATTTTTTAATATATAATAATAATCAACCAACTTTTATCCGATTTAATAATTTTATGTGGATTTTGATATACAAAATTGTATAATTAAAAAAAAATCTTCAAAACATTTTCTGATGCTTATGTGAGTTTATAATATAGCAATTTTTTTTTCAGATTTAGAAATTGGATTTTAAAAAATGGATACAATATTTTTAATCAACATTTCAAAATTTTATAATTATCTCACATTAAGTTTATATTCATATAGAATAAAAAACTGTAAATTTTCTATCCATGGTTATAGTTAAATGGGGTTAAATGGGGGTTAACCTGTGAGATATGGTTAACTTTTTTATGTTTTCATGTGTTACACCCATTTTATAGCCACAAATATAGCTCATAAAATTACACCATTAAATATCTGAAAATTTGGAATAATTTTTTTGTAATGGTTTTTTATATTTTATTCTTTTTATAAATATCACATGTGTTATCTCACCCACGAAAATAATAATAATATCAATTTTTCATATTTACACAACCTTCAGCCATAAAGTGAAATTGACCTACCCATAACTTATTAATCAAAATATCCTATATTTAGTGGTTTTGTTCTCTTTAAAATATGATTGCAATTTCCTTGAGAAATAATCTAAAGTACGCCAACTAAATGAGAGGTAATTTTCTTACTCATCTTCATTTAATTTATTTCATTTCATACATCCTCTATATTTGAGGTACTTATCATAATATACTAACATATGTAATATATATATACTAAAATGTAATTATTATTATTTGAACTATAATATCCATATTTTATTTTGTATAATGAGTTTTAATATTATCACTCATATGTACATGTAGATTACCACCTCCATGTTCTGATAAAATTCATTTTTCATCAAAACATTTCATGCAAGGGTTATATGATATTTTTATGTTTTATTCATGATAATTATAAAATTTAAAATATTATATAAATATAATATAATATATACCATATTACCTTCCAATCCCTTATAAAATTATAATGTCAGTTGTCCATATGTGTGGCCTCTAACCTTTAAAATGATATGTGATTCAATTTTCATTTGAAAATTATATAAATTGTTACTAAAATAGATTTAATTAATATTATATATATATATATGTGTGTGTGTGTGTGTGTGTGTTTTATAATAATTCCTTTTTAATGGGGAATTATTTTTTAACTTCATCTATTCCATCTAATGAAATGTGGAAATGACATTGTTGTGTTTGTACTACTTACCTTCTCCATAAAGGGATTAATTTATTTTCCTATCTCTATAATTTATTTATTACAATATATATACATAATTAATATATATTATATTTCTCAAAATATTAAAATTCATAAGATTATATAACAATTATAAATGTAAAAAGACCGGAATAGTCAAACTTGAATGCTTATGAAAAATGTAATAGTTAATACTCAAAAATGATGGTTTCAATAAGGAATTAAAAATAAGTGGATGTTGAAATATTTTAAGGGGACAATATATGATATAATAGTATATATAAGACTATATAATATAATTATAATGAAATCAATTTTATTATTAATGTGTTTATATCACTTTAATGTTAAGAAAAACTTGTGGTAAGGGTTTTAGGATCGAATATCATTTTATAATGGGATCGTTTATGAATATGTTTGGATTTGGAAATCTCATAATCTACCTAGGAATAATATAATTAATTTTCCAATTCTCTATTTATTTCAATAAAATTTATGTTTCCCTTCAATATTATTCATATTATGAATGCAATATAACAAATAAATTTTTTTGAGCAAAAATAACATTATTTGTCACTTCGGTTGAAAATCCTTTCTCTTCATTTTTCATGTATTTTATAAAAAATACTAAAGGATTTTGAATTCTACTATAATTGATTAAAATTATTTCTTAAATATGATATAAATTTTAACATATTTTTTAAAATAAATAGTTTTATATTTTTCCAAATGTCATACTTTTGACATTCACAAAATATTATCATGGAATCTATGTTTCAATATATATGACATTAATGTAAATTTAAAATGTCAGTACCCATAAATTATTTGGATATTAATTTATATGCTTCCAAATATATTTTCTAAAAAAATTATTTTCCTTGATATTTGTTATGTTTTTTATTTAAAATTAATAATTTCAAAGTTAAAAGGGCATTTTCCTCATGAAAAATTCCAATGATATTTTAAATTCATTTTCAAAAATAATAACATCATTTAATTTTACCTAATATTTATTAGTGATATTAAAAAATTATACTATCTTCATTCGATAACTTGAGGATTCATTTATATAGTGATGAAATGATGAAATGTTTATAAAACATGTTACCTTTCTTTTGGTTATTTTTGGCTAAATGTTTTATAATCCTGTGGAACACATATGTATGAATTTTATTACATGATTTGGGGGAACATAATTGTGTAGAAATGAAATTAATTTTAAAAATAAGGATATATCATTGGATAGTATAGACTATAATTTGTATTTAACCCATTATAGTAAGGGAATATAACCAACATTATAGTATCAGGAGTGAACCGTAAATTAAGATATGATGCAATATAGAGTGGGCCTAATTAACATTGAAAATATTCATTGTGATCCATGAAAATTTATTTTATTATCCACTCTTATGTATGTTATATAATATTATGTTTTATTCCATCATTATTCTCTCATGGATCATGTTATTTTATGCTAATATCATTCATGTCTTACAAATATCCCTTATATATATGAGGACCCAATAATATGATTTATGATATGTATGTAATGGATTTAGAATTTTATTCTCACAATTATATTCCATTATTTTTTTTTATGTTTATGTCATTATTTATATATCCCTTGTTTACTCATACTAAGCATCATATTTATCCCTATATTATGTTTCTTTTATCCTAGTTATGATGAAGAGATTTATGTATGATATATCTAGGAAGGGTTCTTGTTATGAATATATTTATCGGAGATGATGTAGATCCCTTATGAATAAGTTTTTTATGTATCCATGTTTCCAAAAACACTATACATATATGAATTTGGAGTACAAATTAATTTCATATATATTCAATATTCATCTTTTACAATTTGATATTTCCATCCAAGGTTACGAATTTTTTAATAAGAAGTGTTTTTTATCTATGAGAAGTTTGGGGTGTAATTATTTGATCAAGATAATTGTTTACTAATGTTTGGATGTTATGGTGTGAAAGGATTATTGGAAAACATTATTACAATTTTATCTATAAGAGAACATCATATTTTATGGAAAATAATTCTATGTGGTTTTCATAGAAGAACATCGATGCATGGATACTGCAAGTAGATGTTGTTTTTTAATAAACTAATCTATGAGTAATAAACATGAAAATATTTTTTTTTGAATATATACTGACCATCATTCTACTGCTTTGTGACTGATTCCTTAATTTGTACATGGTTTGACACACTCGAGGGATATAAATAGATTACTCACCTTTTACTTGTGAACTATTATAAAGGGTTTTAAAAGATGATGAACATGAATGAACTATGGTAATACTAATGTTTCATAGACTAGAAATAAGGATTATTGATTTAGATATAAAACACATTCTTTTTACATATATAATTAAATTATTGTTATCATTAATATCAATTAAATATTACTTAAGGGTCAAAAATCTATGTGTATTTGGATGAATATATTCATAATATATCCATGTGTTACAAAAATGAAATGATATTATTTTGATATCCATAATGATACCATAAACTTTTTTTTCTTATCAAACTGAATAGGATAAAATATCTAATACCAAAAAAAGGTAGGAGCATAAAAAACAAGAAAGAGAATAAAAATAATAATTATTCATAACATGTGAGTTAAATGATAAAATATTATATCATAAAATATATACCTGAAGAATAATCACATATGTGCATAACATAATAACATTAGTATCATATTTTTAAGGAAACATAGGAATGTGTTGGACACATAAAACATGACATAATAATAAATCAAGGCTATATTCCAAGACAATATCTCATGGTGAAAAGAGTCTCACAATGGATTAAGTTCGGTAATTAATTCCATTTATATCGTCTAATGAGACAATAACATTACAAAATTCATTAGAGTCCAATATAGATTAAATAATTATAATTTTAGAAAGACATGTATACTAAAAAATAAATAAATAATTCGGAATTCAATTAATAATTACCAATATAGGGAAATATGTTATAAAATCTTCCCACATTCAAAATAAAAAGAGCTTTCATAAATAATGAATTTTAGAAATTAACATATGGTATATATTTCCAAATAAAAGGAAAGGTGAATAATATAGGTATATTATTTATAGATATACATACATAATTTTAATGCATTAAAAACATTAAAGAGATAGAAAATATGATTTGTATAGAGAGTGTCTCACCCATAAAAATGGGTAGTTTTGAGATATCACTTCACATATGATTTATAATAATAATGTGATTGTACAAAATATCCTGAAAATCACATTAGAATAAATATTTAATTAATTAAGATCATATTTAAACAACATTTTTTACTATAATTTTACAATATTAAATAACAACCATTCTTGTGAGATATAAGGTTTAATTTTACTATTCTAAGTGGATTTTTTTCATCGTTCCATGGTCAGATCACTTATTGATAATTATTGAAGTTTTTTTCAAACCAAAAAAACACTTAAAGCAATATATAATTTAATTCAGGATAATATATATATTTTAATGGTTCTATGTACATATATTTTTTCAATCATTGGAATTATTCATTAATAAAAATGATAATATTATTTGGTATGTTAATTTTTTTGTTTTACTAACCATAATAAACTTTATTGGTTTTAATTTATATTATATAATATATATTCATTTCATAAAATAAAATAAGTTGCAAAATACTTATTATAATCTTATTAAACCATTCTAATGGTTATATAATGTGGTAGAGAAAAAGTAAGTGCATTGTTTAAGGTGATGGTGAACCAACCATATAGAATAAATGGATTAATTTAATAAAAGAAATATGGTATTCTCTAAAAAATTTATTATATGTTAATTACAATATATTAGTATATTTAGGATAGTGAGGATACTATGATTATTTCAAATGATATTCTTAATTTTTGTGGAATAATAATAAAATTGAAAGAGATTAGTCGATAATAATACATGTTCATTTAGCAGCCTTTACTTAAGTTACAAATTATGGATCCTTTTACTGGCCATTCTATGAGACCAAGAGAACTAATGTGCATGGGAGGTGTTTTTGAAGAGTGTTGGGAATAAATTTAGAACACTCCAAGTCTCATAAGTTTTTAGGGGAAAGGATTGTGATGTGTGGTATTTATAAATTATTGAGAGGTGTGTTTTTAACCAATATATTCACTATATTTATTTTTTGGATCAAAACTATTGATATTATTGATTCATATGACTATATTTAGTAAATTATTCTTGCTATTTAGAACTTATGGTTTCTTAAATATTCCATGGATGAAAAATTTAAGAAATAATATTATAATGTTCAATATTGTATTTTTCATTAGTTCATTATTCACCAAAATTCTACTATTTTATTAAAAACTAAAAAAGAAACAATTTTTCAATGTTTTTATTCCTAAAATAAAAAAAAATTTCCAAAACAACTATTATAAATAAGAATCATTAATTTTATATAATATCCCCCTTTATTAAAAAAATAGTAATTTTTATAATATTATTAATTTTTTACCCATTGAGAAAATAGTTCCGGTAAGAGATAATTATATTATCATTATTATAAATAATAATATTAATTTATAAAACCATTTTATGAAAAAAAAACTCTTCTTTTAAATCAGTGTAGTTTTTAGAAATGTTTATTTAAAATGTATATGTTTTTAAAAAATATAAACACATAATTTATCATTTTTAAAACATTAATTTTAATATACAATGTCATAAATATATCATATTACCTTCTATATGAAATTTAAATATTGTTTTACACATACATAGAATATGATACTATTCAAATAGTTTGGAAACTAATATTAATAGTTAGAAAAATATTCCAACTGTCATATATATATTCCAACAATCGGATTATTGTTCCAATGGTCAGGTTTGTTATGTTCATATGGATTCCCCCATACTACACATAAATTATGTCTAATTTATTCTTAATTCAAATAAATTGTATTTTATATTAATAAATATTTTTATTTTTAACCTGAATATTAAATTTTTAGAATTATACATCATTTTAACATCGTTTTTTATACATGTAATTAGTTTAGTGGATCAAAAATATCTCAATTTCAATAGTTTAGTTTTTATATTTTTAATTTTCTAACAAAATGTAATGATTTTAAATTTTTATTTTCATTTATTCCATAAATTTAATTATATATTTATATAATGAAACTTATCCAGTTTTATCAAGAAATGAATATGTATTATTCTATATTACTAAATAGGAGACAATTATAGGTAGAAAAGTTTCATTGATAAAATTTTTAGGTCACTACATTATTGTACCCTTAAAATTTTCACCATTAAAATTTCATTTTACACACTATTGTTAAAATTCATAAGGGTACATCTGTTTCATAGATTCCTCTTGTTCCCATGATACCCTAACAAAAATTTGGTTTCACTATAGTATATGGACTAAGTAAGATTTATTTTATTTTATGAAATTATCTATATGGTCCAATATATTCATTGCATTATCCTAATAAGCTAAATAATTTTCTTGATATACCTGCTCTAAAATTAGTAAATGTTAAGGATTGGTATGTAATTTTTTAATATGGAAACATGTAGCACATTATGTAATTTAAGTAGGATTTCTGATAGTTAAAGTTATTATGCCATAACAATGATATATTTAAAAATTTCAAAGTCACCACTACACCTAGGACATATATTTCTAATCATCCCAAATATAATGAATCTTTTCTATGGATATATTAATAATAACAGTTTATCACCAACCTTAAACTCATGGTATCATCGATGGTTGTCACCATAACTCTTCTTCCAACATTAATATTCACAAATGTTATTCTAAATAGTCTCCAAAATTCATAATGTTTCCCCAACCATTTTAGGTCCCAATATCTTGTGTTTTCCAAATCCATCACTAATATGTAGGTGTTCTTTGTCTCTCCCAATAAAGGGATGCATATGAATCCATTTGGATTCCATACTAATAATTATTTTGATATGAGAAATCTAGTAGTGGAATATATTGATATCATACTCCATTGAAGTCACACATGAATCTTATCAACATGAACTCATGTTTGAGGATATCCTACCCTTAGTGGTCATCAGATTGGGGGTGATAAGCCACAATGATGTTTCACTTAGTGTTCATAGCATGTTCATTACTTTTCCAGAACCTAGAGGTAAATCTCATATCTTGATAGGATGAAAAAGATAAATTTATCCCATAAATTTTCACCAATTATTTGATTTATATCCTTTAAAGTTTATAAAATTATATATCCGATTAAATAAATGTTTTTAGTATTTGTTAGACAATCCACAATAACCCATAATGCAATATTTCACTTTGATATCTCTAGTATAATAGTTTCAATGTCTATGGTATTAGATTCAAATTTCATTATACTTATATGTAATGGTTTCATCATCCCCGTGGAATTTCTCCTTATATCCACCACTTATTGACATATAATGATTTTTTAGGTATATTCTGTCATCTATTTCATCGTATCGACCTTCCAATATTTCTTTCAATTATATCGATACATTTTTGTACTTCCTTGGTTTATGGTGGAGGTTGTTCTCTATTAATTATTTAAAAACACTTTCTATATCTCAAGATTTGATAGCACACATAGTCTTTCCCCAAATCATACACCTCCTTATGAAATTTTGAGTTTTGAAAATTTCTATTTTCTTAAATATTAAACATTATTCTGTACTTCCACATATTATCATTCAGTATAATCTATTTTACCCAAAATGGATTGTTAATGAATCATTTTAGAAATGAATTATGGGGTTCATTCCCTTATGATCCACATGTGTATGATTTTTATATCTGTGAATATCAGATACTTCATATTTCCCATCGTTGATTACATTTTTGGATCCTTTCTGCATAGAGAAAATCCCACACAAATTTTCCAATAATGGTAGAGGATTGATAAGTTTTCTTCATTGATCATTCTGATCCATTTTCAATATTTTATATTATTTACCTTTTATGTGAATTTATTTTAGTCGTTATTATGATTTGTATATGATTCGCACTACTTCATTTAGTGATAATACATGAAAAATTTCAATGTGAAGATCACCATATCCATCTACAAATCATGTGTTGGACTGCTCTTCTCATAAACATTAAACAAACTTATAAAATATAAGTTCAAATTATCCTTATTTATTAGTACACAACCCAATCAATTAATTATAATATATTGGTTTTAGGATCCTAGTTTTTTCAAGAGGTAAAAATAAATAAATTTTGTTTTAAAGTATTCTATTTATATATATCAGTGAATAAGTGTCTAATGATGGTTTCAAGAGTTACTGGGTCTTATTTATAACCTATATCTATATGTTTAACATAATTAGTTATTGGTGAATGATTAGAACATGGCCATTTGTCACCTTATAGATAAATTATTTCTGTCTTACACTGAAGATAATGGTTTGAAAAGACTCTTCTATGGTGGTTTCATTTCCATTAATATTGTAGTATAAAACAAAATTGGAGCCATAGGGGATATTCATGGTATTTTAAACCATGTAACTAGCCAATGATAGTCAGATAAAATCAAGATATTTTCATTTCATGGTTGAATCATGGTTGGGTAAACCATGTGGAAAAACCATGAGCCCTATTAAAATGTGTGAAAATTCCATTTTACTCATTCCTTAATTAATAATTTACCTCTTATTTTTTATATCCAAACATAGAATCTATCGACATTCAATGATACAATCAATAATCCTCTTAGGCAGTGACCCACATAAAAATATGATAGTTAAATCTCTCACCCTCAATTGTGTTGGATCACTATCAGAAATTTCTTAATTAATCATTCTACCATTTGTTTTTTATCTATCTATTTATAATGATAAATTCCATCTAGCATATTTTAAAAAATTTAATGTTAATTTTATACTCATATATATTAACCCATTCTATCATGGATTATATTCTAAAAACGGTTTAGTACTAGTATACCACAATAATTTATGTAGTCTAGTGTATTTTACCAAAACAGATTATTTTCTTTCGCCATTATGACAGGTAGTGGAGATTATTTGTCACAATTCCTAAATTGAAAATTAATAAAATAAATATACATAAAATTGTTTAGTGTAGACCTAGTATCATTGATTTATTATTAGATTATTCCTACTTTGATGGGAGCCAACACTTATGGTTTGTCACTTTGAAAGGCCCATAAGCCTTTTGAAAAGTAATCGATCCACCCTCTAAGGTGTGTTTCTTTCCCCAAGATTTTTTGTTTTAATACTTGAGAGGATTGAACATAAATTTAATTAAATAATAGTAGAAATTAATACTACATTTCCCTTGGTCATTTTATATTTACCTTATAAATTAAATTAACCTATTTAAAAAATTTAATTATGAAATGTATTGGTTGAGTACTAATACATGATCTCTTAGAAGAATGTTACAAAAGATGCAGTGGTTAGGACTCAGAATTCCATGGATGGAATTATTATAATAAAATAAATTATAAGTGGAAATTATATTACGCCATAAGTGATTATAAGAATCTATTATTGAAGTCCATAGTTTGGATCATCTAGAGTTGGTATTTATATTACAACATGAGTGACACATGGGTTCCCTATGTTGAATAACAAGGATAGGATTAAATGGAAGAACATTACTTTACATCTCGAGTGAAATATAGTTACCCTACAAGGACTTCAAATTACGGCATTGGGATGCAATATATTTATACCACACCCTAGATAAAATGGAATTGTTATGATGAATCATATGGATAAGATTGTAGTGATATGGGTATATGATACACATTGACATATACTTGGGATCACTATGAAGAGTTCCTTGGATTTTCCAATGACGAAAAATTATATATATTCAATTATTCTTCTTCTATGATAAAAACACAACTAGAGTCATCCAATTATATATATACATGATAGACATTACTATTTATCATTGAAATACTATAAATTCCATGGTAATTTTATATCCCTGATATGAGTATGATTATATTTTAATGCCTTGGTTTTCAGCCGGGGTCTATAGCCTATAATAAATAAATCATAATTTGTAAATCGTTAAAGTCACTATTTATTTTTTCAATGAATGTTGTATTTGATATATTTTCCCTAGTGATCCCAAACTACAATGGTTTACATTAATTATAGTTATCCATTTATTATTATATGCACATTAACCATTGTATAGTCATAGTCTTGACATCAAATGAGACCATTACTGGTTGGAAACTGAGTTCTTCACACATCATATTGGGGTCACGAATTGGTACTAAGGTATAAATCCTGAACACATGATAGAAATAATTCGAAGGGTCTAGTTTTTTATTCTTGTTTTCATATACTATAATGGGATAAGGGTAAAGAGGACTGATCCAATACTAGTAATGTAGTTAGACTATGTTTTTTATCATTTCACCATTTCTATATAATATTGTATATGTAATATACTATATTTCCCATTTATTATACATTTTTGTATGGTATACAGACATTGCACATTTTTTATATTTGAAAACGGATGTGGTCATGTTATTCATTATGAAGATGTCCTACTGCTTATTATTATATCTGGTTGAGTTGTGCTTTTATTGTTATTTTTGAATATTCCATACTACAACATATTAGTATTATTATCCTATTGTGATTCATTCTTATCATGAGGGAATAATCACCTAACATTATCATTATATAACATCTTTTCTATTCATATTCTTCTACAATATTAGGATGCATTCATGAGGCCTTCTAGAAAACTAGGATTGGTTACATTTTATTGAACCATGTTCGCGACATCCAAAAATTAGTATCCGACCTCCAATTCATTTCGTATTAATTTTTTTTGAATATTAGAAAGGGTACTGTGAATTTTTCATAATTTGGTACTAATCATGTTCATGGGATTAGTTAAACCAAAATTGGTAAAATTGCATGTTACATGTAATGGGACTTGTTGTTCTAGATTGTCCAAATTACACATGAATTGTCAACAAATTAAGGTGGGGTGCAAGATATACTGGATTTATTATTTTTGTATAATACTATTACACTTGTCCTATTATCACAAGAATGTAATTATCCTTTATCATTATAGGAACATAGATATTCGCAGGTCACTCATATGACATTCAATGATTATTTCAATGCGTGCATTTCCAATGACATATTGTACCACCTTGATTAATATAAGTGATTTATAAATTATGTTTCAATATTATAAAGTAGATAAATAAATTGTTAATTAATGTTTATGCATCATAATAAATCATTTTATCTTTCATATATTGATATTAGAACCACAACTAACAAATTATATCATGTTTGAGTCCTGAACCATTAGTTTCATGGACTAAAATGATATTTATTTTTATTAAATAAATTCAAATTTTAATTTATAAATAATGTCGATTTTATAAATTCATAATGGTTATTAATCTAATAAAATTTAAATATATAAATTAATACATAAAAATATTCATAGTACGTATCATGTTGAATTTAAATGACATTCAAATTGCAACATATGAAGCTAATTCATTTCATACATAGTAATGGTGACTCATCTAACTACCCCATGAAATATATACATATATATTATTCTGAATACTAATATATGAATAATATTTCAAATAAATGCTTACCATTATATAGGGATTCTAGATGAAACATAAAGGTTATTTTCCCTTATAACTTGTAATTGATCATCATTACACTAGAAACTTGTGTATTGGGCATGAGGCCTTAACCCAAACCTGACTGTGTTGGTGATAAGTAGGGGGTGACTTTTTTGACTCATATGGTATTATAAAACTATTAAGTCATTACATTTGGATTAGTAAAAATAGTATTTACTCTCACGGTAATGATATTCATATTTATTACTTCTTTGACATTGTGGTTTTTTGTATCAAATTATTACACAAGGAAATTGTTTGGAAATTTTAAAAATATCCTACCATGATGGACTTAGGTCGTATGCCAGAAAGTTAATGATGCCCAGGATTTGAATTTGGTGGACCATGATCCATTAGAAATACCTCATATAGTGTCACCCACAATACTTACATTGATTCTTAATATGGGAATTTATGTTCTATTCTGTGAGGATTTCATGTGGCTTGTGTAGTCTATTCAGGGATCCCAATTAATATCATATTCTATGGTAGATTTTACATGTGAGTTCAAGTAGAATCACCCTCCTAACATTTATATATATGGTGTAACATAGGATTTTGAGTCATTGTTTGAGGCTATTTTATCTATTTTTAAAATGATTTGATTCCTATAGATGAGAAGGTCAATTTCCGATTTTATACACTCTGTGATTATTCAACGATTTGAAGGGATCTTGATACACTTGTTGATCATAATTGGGATATTTTAAATAGATATTTCAATAAGTTCTTCTTTGATAGATTAATTTAATAATCATTGTGAATAGACAACACAACAGTGTTTATGCATCTTAATCAGGGTTTTAGGACCATTATGGATTATTGCACATTCTTTGTTGGGGTTCAATGATTCAAAACAACACATTATGGTGATCATTTAGTGAAATCGATATGATTAGATGATGGTATTTTGTAATCCATTAAAAAAGAGGTTAAATTATGTAGTTGATTACCATATCTAAAATAGTGAATTATGACCTAATCAGAGGGAAAATTTTGAGGGATGATTATGGAATGGGATTGGATGGTTTAGCCTCGAGACAAGGAAATTATTCACAAGGAAGCATGAAGTGTCATATTAAGTCATATCATAGATGATAAATCAATTAGATGGAACATGCTGATAGTTAGGTTGTATTTCATTAATGTGGTTGTTCAATCCATTAAAATACATTGTGTACCATGGACCCAATTGGGTGCAGGGAATGTCGAAATATGGTTCTTTTTATCCATTTTTATATGTTTTCATCCATTTTAATGTTATGGGGGATCTTCACCGACCCCCTCGTGAGAAATATTCATAGCTCTATGTCAAGTTTGAATTGGTACCTGTACTGGAAAATCTAGATAATGTAGTTTCCATGGTCAATGATGCTAGTCTTATAAGATGTAGTAATAGCTAAGTGGGTCTTATTATGGTGGTATAGGCTTTAACAGAGGGACATAGATATGGCTTGATAAATGTAGTAAATAAAGTAAAATCAGATTAGAGTTTTATTTTTTATGTATTACAGTGTGCGATTTCAAAAGAATATACTCTTGTATCTTCTTATTTCATTTGGTAATGTTTATTTATTTTATATATGTAGAAATTATGGAAATACTTGGGATATTTGTATATATAGTACTTATAGGGTGTCATGATACAATTTACTTTGTTTGGAGTGTGTTCATAATGTGTATATTAATTTATGGTGTTCTCCTATTTAGGTAGGCACCTACCTCTTTATATGAAATATATTTTCCCTTAATAGGAATGATTTTGATGTCATTGTTAGGATGGATGGGTTGGTTACACTCATTGAAAATGTCAATTTTTATCACCAAACGATGTAAATTTAGTCACTAGAGGAATTTCTCAACATTCATAATGGTTAATGGGATGTCATGGTATCTAGAGATGGATAAGATAATATATGGTTGGGTGGAGTGATATCCAAAATTGATAGCCTTTTTCATAATGATAAGGAACATGTTATAATTGATTCCCTCCTTTATTGTTACATTTTAGGTACATTTTCCTAGAAGAATTTTCTTATTTTCCTCATGTGAGAAAGGTATAGTATACTACTTATCTCTTACTCTGTGAAGCACTAGTATCCAATCCTATTTTTAGGAAGTGTCATGTAGATCATTATAAGAACAATCTATTGTTGGAGTAATAGGATGAAAAGGCATTATACATAAAAATATTTTAACTTGGTATTCACCCATTATTTTGTCTAATAAGGTGGATGGATACTTTCTAATATTTGTGGATTATTATTATATTTTTAATTTTAATATTGAGAATCTATTCCCCTTACCTCATATAGATGATATAATTTACCAAATCCAATGAGATTGGGGGTTATCAATGATTTATTTGAGGTCAGGTTACTATTGGGTGTGATTCAAAACATCCGATATATAATTACCAACATTCTAGAGTAGGTATGGCTTATAGATGTATTTTCTTATTCTATTCGGTCAAACAAACCTTCTATCTATTTTAATAGACAAAATGAATTGGTACTTCCACAGGTATTTTGATTATTTTTTGGCACTCTTAATGGATCATTTTTTAGTGTATTCAAATACCCGACATGATCATGAAAAACACCTTGATATTGTTTTGAGTACAATAATATAAGACCAGATGCATGAAAATCTCATCAAATTTCACATATATATTTATAAATTCTGCTACTTAGGTCACATCATCTCAGAGGTAGGGGTATCTGTTGACCTAGAGAAGGTGATTACTATATTTTAATTATATAGGTCCCAAAATATATTTTATATATAATGATTCATGGGGATGGATTTATATTACAAGTTATTTAATTAAATATTTTCATGCCTAGAAAAATCTATTATAGGATTCACTATTAAGGACTTCATGTTCATATAGTGAAAGACATGTGAAAAATATTTTCTTAAGCTAAAGTGGATGTCTAACTCAGACTCAATCATGTTTATTCATAAGATGAGTCGAGGGAATTAATTTTTTATAATAGATAAGACATCTATGATAGGGATATTATGATAAATACTGATCAATTTTTGTATTCCAGATCTTACCATTTGAGGACACACAACCATAACTACCCAGCACAAGACCTTGAGCTCGTAGTTATGGATAATTACTTGAACTGTTAAAGGAATTGTTTTTTTCATAGAGTTTAAAAATATACAAAGTCCATATGAGTCTCAAATACATATTTACCTATAGTTACATAAACCATAGATAGTGTGAATGAGTTGAATACCAGGAGTCGTTTATAGTTTAGATTTCTCAAAATATCGAGAATTTAATTTCATCGAGAGATAATCTATGTCCAATGACTCAGTCACCGGCATAATAGTAGGCCATTAGTGAGTATATTTTGATGACCATATTTTCTATGATGCTCTTATAGGCAAAAAACCATCATGGTTATATTTTACATGAATTGTTATCAATATCCTATTCACTTTTTGATAGATTAATGTTTAGATGGTCTTCTAAAGCTGAGGGCTTGGTTTTATGGGAGTTCATGCAAGAATGGCCAGAAGGCATTCATTTTTATTGATTTTTTATCATCCCCCTTTCATGGAATGAGAGGGAACACTTACAATTCCTGTAGGCTCAGATATGACATGGCCCGTGGGCTTAGGATATTACATGACCCGAAGGTCTTAGGAAATTCAACCGGACTATCTACAAGGATCTACCCCTCCCAGCATCTGAATCTTGATAGTATATCTCCACCATTTCATGACAGTATGGCTAGGTTTACTATGAAAGAACAAGTTGGTTCTGATGGAATAGTCATACCCTCTCATTCTGACAATCCATTTGGCTTTTCTCTGGTGAGTGCGCCTGCTCTAAATCCTCTTCTCGGGATTCTCCTTTTATGTAGTGTGTTTGGGGCCTGTATTCAGGAGGCATGAAGGCCTTGAGGTAGCTCTAAGGCCTTATTTTGGAATGAAGTCCTTGATAATCAACTGGCCCGAAGGCCTTGGGTGGCCCAAAATCCTTACATGGCCCGACGACCAAACTGGTGGCCCGAAGGCCAAGATGGATAAATAGTTTTGGCTTCTATAGTACCGAACATTGCCTGCTATACTACCTACTACAGTGCAGTTCCTCCTATAGTACTGCTACAGTAATGATATAGTACCAAAAATATTCCTCTACCTGGATTTGATCTCGGGTCCCTTGGATGCACGTACTGAGTCCTCACCAACTAGGTTGAGAGGACCTACCATCTTGTTGGTTCATTTATGGGTATGAGATCATTCATATTAACGAAAACTTATGGGTTCTAAAAATAATGAAATAATGTTTTTTGTGGGAATTTCATGCCTCTACTTTGGATGTACGTTCTCATCTTACCATTATGTAATGTGATATACCCCATGGGAACTGGTTTATTGGTATAAAATAGAAGATATAATGTTTTATTTATTAGGGTTCTACCAGTGTACAAATTAAGGTTTAACACTATAGTTATACAGTATTCATAAGACTCTACCCATTTAATAGTTGAAATGAGATAACCAAACTATGGATAAGGTATTACATATTCCCCCAAATATTATGAGGTAGTATGGGTTTTCGTTGACCGACTGACAAAGGTCTCCCACATTCTCCCTATTATAGATTTTTTTGGCAGTTGATCATGTGAGGAATTATATCTACTGTAATATATGAATAAATGGTGATAATCAATCTATTTTTTAGAAAAGGGTTCTTTGTCCACAAAATTGTACAATAATGGTCTATAGAATTATTTGGGTTCACATGTTCTTTTATGCATAGACTATAACCCCTTGAGAAAAAGTAACTTTAATCATATGGTTAAATTATTATATTATATTATATAAACATGTTTCCATGATTTATGAGGTTCTTAGTGGAATAAAATTCATATTTAAAAAAAATTGATAACATCTTTTATGAAACAATACATATAGCTCATTATAAGGCCTTATATAATAGGTCATGAAGTTCACCCTTGTTTTTGTTAGTGTAAAGAGATTTAGAACTCTTGGTAACTCATCATGTTCAGGTGACATAGGGGATGGTGACTCATATTATAAAATATTTGGGCACCACCCCATCATGGAATAAGACTTCAGATGATAGTTTCCACTGACCAATAGATTTTCCCAAGGGATGTTGATTCATCTGTGTGTTTCTCCACGTTTGAGTTAGAGACAGTTTTAGAGAATGGGAATGATATCATCCATTTTTTTCAATATCTTTGAGATCTTGGAGAGATGTGTCATGTATGTTATTAGTTAAATGTTCATAAAAGTTACTAGTTTATATAATTTTCCATTCATGAATCTAATCATAACCATTATAATTTAAAAATGACATATACAATAGACCCTATTGTAGTGGAGTATGAAGTTTATTCTACCTTTGAGGAGTATCACATATAGATCATTGATTATAGTACAAAGCACTCTAAGGCAGGTTTTTATCTATATTATGGATGTTATAGAAGCACTAAAGTGAACATCATGATATCTAGGAGTGTGAGGGTTATAAATTTTCAATGGGTTTATAGATATTCTAAAAATTTACTCAATAATACTCAAAATATAAATTTAGGGAAGTATTGTTTTGGAGGAAATCATATGATCCATTATATACTCATGAGGTAAAGAGCCTAAAAATTATGTTTAATACTTTATTATTTACATAAATAGAAGTATCGAATATTTTAATAATTGTTTCGGGATTTTCCAGGGCTTCACGGAGCTACAAGAACTAATTTATTTATGTGAATATAGAGGGGTATGATTTGTTCATGGTTAATAGTATCTATGAATATCCACAATGTGTCCTTATAAATAGGGAAGAAATTTGAAGAAAATGTAAAAGGGATGCCCAATGGTCATTGTAATTTCTGCAAAAAATTATAGGGGTTCCACACACATTGTGTTCCGTTTTTAAAATCCAACACCAAGCTCATGTGAGGTGGTTAAACATGAATAATGATAGTGCACATATTGGACAATCATGTGATTATTCAATGACCCATCTTAAAATGTTTAAAATTTCCAATTTAAATATTCCTTATTTAATACATATCCACCCATTTTGATTCAAATCATGGCCGAAAAACTCCCCATAACTGGGGATCTTTCCTCCCTTCCTTATAGATTTTGGACTCATCCCTTTTATGAAATCGGAATCAATCACCATTGGGGGCATTAGACATCCAATATTAATTCCTTAATTGAACATCATTTCAATCTATGCTTATCAGTCTATATGGAATTATAAATTTACATTATCAAAGAAGCAAAAAAATTTCTATATTCATCTATTTATAAATTTTCTACTATTTTATCCTATATTAGTTTCCAGTACGGGATGAAGATCTGTACACCAACATTATGTAGATGGTCAATTTTATTTTCCCTTATTTTTTGTTATTTATATTATTTTTTCATTTTTCCATATGATAATGATTCCATGCGATGCTTACTTATTGTGAATATAATTAAATGAATGGATATGACATTTTTATTTATAGTCCTAGATGCATAATTGTTTGTTGTATGATTTTTACCTCGATATGAAACATCTCTTAGTATTTTTAACCTGTAAAGAACAATAATACATATACTAATAAATGTAATCAATCCACATTTTTTTCTGTGTTCATTACAAATTTTATTTGAAATATTGTACCTAATATTGTGAGATGTAAATTGAGTTAAATAATATAGTTATTGGATATACAATTTCCCTGTATCCTTAGAAAATTTCTGTTATTAATCAAATGGATATGTTGAAATATGTGAATTATTATACGATATGGGTTTCCTACTAATCTAGGACATTGTTATATGAATGTGGCTAGAAATACATGGGTATTGAGGTTGAATGATTTTGATGTGCGTAATGAGATTTATAATAAAATTATTTTTAAGTTGAAATTATATTCTCTTGTTCTCCACACATTAAATCTTATAGGTAATTACTCATAAAGTCACACATGGTGAGTAGATTTATATTACGTCATGAGAAACATATGGGCTCCCTATATAGATTGCCAAGGACGAGTTGTGAAGGTGGTGAATTACTTTATATCTAGAGTAACACATAGGTTTTCTATGTGGATAGCCAAGGAGGGCCTTAAGAGGATATATCTTTATACTATTCCCTAGAGATACCTTGATTTCTATGATGAATCCCATGGATGTGATTATTATGTGAGGGGATTTTGATACACCTAGTGTGATAACATCCTTCCCTATGAGTATACCCTAAGATGGTATCCATATGGAAATTTAAATTGAATCGATGATATTTATTACAAGTAAAATAACAAAACATTGATTTAATCAATGTCTTACTTAGTTAGTGTACATTTCTAATTTCCTTTATACATGTCTAAATGAAATCAGACTTTTGAATCCATTATATGAGTATTATGATATCATGATTACATGGTTGGGATACTTAGTCCAGATCCAATAATAATGGAAATCATAATAAATATATTTTCAGAGACATTCCCATATATTTCGAAGATGATATTAATGGTTAGGTGTCCCATGAGGAATATGAGCAGATGTAGTTTATTTAATTACATAATTAACTTTTTTTATAATCGGTACAAAACTCATTATATAATTATAGACGTGATAGTTCAAAATCCCAATGGGGGAGGCCAGCTGAGATTATCCCACACACTTTTCAAGACACTGATTTTTTATACTGATAGAATTTAGGGATGTATATAGGAATAAGGGAAAAGGTCCACATTGGAACTATTGATTATCTATACTAGGATGTTCTATGGAAGCATAACAATGATACAATGCTCACGATCCAGTTAGAGATTTAATATAGCTTCCTATTTTTTATAGAGTATTTTATAGGACTTCTTCTCTATTATACGAGTATTAGATATTTTTTTTAGAATACATACATGATATCAAATTGTTTACAAAATTGCTATTCTATTATTGGATGTGATGATGTATTGCTTATTATTATTATTTATGGATGAGTTGTCATTATATGGTTCATTTTTATGTATTGTTCTATTTCATTTTTTAATTATTATAAAATTGTTCTATATTATAATAATGATTTATATTCTCCAAAATATAGAATCATAGATCCTTGATACTATTATGTATCCTCTAGTATTATTGGATGTGTGTGTGAGGACTTATAGCCAACAGGGATCAGTTAATTATGAGTGAGATATCTAGGATGTCACTGTAGTGTTTCATAAAAATAAATCCACGTGAGGGAAGTGCGAGGATTGGTGTGGTGATAATCACATTTTTCCATATCATGAATATTTATTAGCATTAATTAGTCTTTAAAATATATACCTCCTTTCGATACAGCATGGTCAGCTGGTGTAAAATTCATAATAGGTGTCTCCAAAATCAATTTCAATACCTATATATTCAGAGGTAACGAAATATCCTTATTATTAATGTTGGTATCATCCAATCCATAATTACATGTCCTTAAAATAGTTAATAAATTTATCATTATAGACGATAACATTCCCCAATAATTATACATCCTCTATCTAGAACCCTTTTTTATTTTATATTTCATTTAGCTTATCAAATCCTAAACTCTTTTCCATTATATCTAAATTGTCCACTTATTATTCCTTAATGTAAGACTATATAATAATATAATATATAATAAATACCATAGAAATCATTGTAATGCTAGATCCCCTATTGTTTATGTACATAAGTATTTTTGGAGCATTGGTGAGTCAAAGGTTAATCACTATAAAATCATATTGTACATTCCATGGTCAAAATTTAGAATGGGATATATCATCCTTATTAGTATGTTATTATTGACTTAGTTACACGAATAAAATTTAACTTTTAAAAAATAGTATATTTGATTACATTAGGGATAATATATTCATTTTAAAGATTATCCCTACTATAATCCCATCAATGTTCAAAACTAATGGTAATACTATCCCTTCTATCCTGAGAGTCTCACAATATCCTTATAAATATCCATTTTCTAATATGAAAACCAGTGTACTAGTTTCACCAAAATAAAGATGTCATCTTTCAGTATGTACTACTTTAAAACCCCAATTATATGTATAGTGGTATCAATGTCTTATTCTCTTTTAACATCCATTGAAATGGTATTTATCATATATCAGAATAATTCCATGCAATGAACCGTAACTTATATAGCCACTATTATAACCTATTACCTTAATAACCAACTAATATTCTAATTCACTATAGATATATGTAAGTGGTATCATGAATAAGTAAATAGTCTCTAGGAGTAAACTCAGTGGTGAGAAATGGTGAGAAATTATCACCCCAACCATATTCAACAATTAAATTACTAAGAGTTAGATAAAGGAAAAATAAAATTTTTAGAAATATTATTATCAATTTATAGAACAAAAATATTGATCTCTGTCATTGTAACCATAGCAGGTTATCATTTTTATATTGTGAGTAAAATATAGATAGAGATATAACATGTGATTTTAGAATTAAAATGTGATATTTAAAAAATTAAAAAAACTAGCTAACTATGGGTATCCAATAACCTAGAATAAAACGAAACCAACCTAATAATTGGTATCCCTTATACCAAATACCCAAATCAGATTTTACTGCTACGAGGATCAAGGTTCATGATATAATAAAAAGATCGTGGGTTATTCCTTCTCCCACTCACATCATTCGGTTTTTGGGTTCCATATTTATTTAATATATACCAATTTTGATTGAAAATAAATTCATAGAATATTTTTAGTCTTATAATGTATTAATGTGTGCCAAAATGTCTAAATCGTCTTCATTATCCACTAATTCTTTGCCTTATTTCTTCCACCCCATCAAAATTTTGATACATGAAACGTAGTATCAAAATGTTATATGCTTTTAAATATTATAGAGTATTTATGGGTTTCATATGGTGTATAAATTAAGTTGATGACATTGAGTGATAATGAATTTTGAATAGGGGATAAAAACATTTTTTAGTATTTTCATTACCGCTATTAAGCATCAAAAAGTGTCTACTATAATTATTTCTATGATATTTCATATAATTCAAATGAATGTTTGAAATTTTTTTTATATTAGAGGATGTTTTTATTATAGGTTATCTAATTTAGCAAGCCTTGGAGAACTAATATTTTCAGAACTACTTTATTAAAATATTTCCAACAATGATATTGTGATAAATATAGATATCAGAAATCGTTATTATATTAATATCCTTAGAGGTTGGGACATAGATATTACTTCTCATATAACTTTTATTTTGATGGATCATTAAAGATTATCATCCATTAATATCTTAATATGTAAATGGGTACATATAATAACTTCTTTAATAGTTAATAAAATTAATATATAATATTGAATTTCAATAAGAGTCCATAATAAAAAATATATATATAAAAAAATACACTAAATTAGGATAAAATGAACAATTATATTCTTAATTTGTAAAATTTAAACAAATAATTAAGGTTGCACAGGATTTGACGGACTAAATGGTATTTTTTATTGACATAAATATAAAAAATAATGAAAATTTTTCTCCAATAATATAAATCTAATCATTAAAAATATCACTTATATACTATTTATTAATGAGTTTAATTGAAATTGTATAAAATTTTAAAGATCAACATTAATATTTTTGAAATATTGGCTTTTTATATTAGTTAAATCCAAATTTAAATATAATGTTATATATAAGATAAATTTTATACATTTTTTCATTATCTTAAATGTTTATCTCTGTTTGAATTTCTACATATTTTATCAAACACCATTCATCCTCATATATTATTTTATAGAAAAAAACTCAGGCTAAAACTCATGAACCAATCACTATATTCTTATTGATTTTAATGTTTTTGTGTAAATAGTCTATAGTCTATATAAATATTAATTATATTTTATTATTATCATGTGGGTTAATGTGGGTGGTCTAGAGAATAATAGAATGCATAAAAAGAGGATTGCCTCTAGAAACATAGTTCATGTGTTTCAAATGAGTCACTCTATATTTTTACCTCACTCATAACTATTTAATTATTAAATCTATGTCATCATGTACCCTTACTAATGGAGGTCTTCAAATAAAAAAATTTTATAAATTGATCTTCTTTCTCTATGTTTTTATATTATTTTTATAAAACATTCTTTATTACCATATCATGGGGAATTATATGAAATTTAATATTTTGAAGAATTTATTTTTACAATATTTCTCATTTAATAATTTATCGAAATATAAATAAGTTTATAATAAAATTAAATATTAATGAATCAAAAGAAAGAACATTTTCCATCACATTTGATTTTAATTGTAACCATGAATACAGCTCAAGAGTAAGGTTGATTAAGAGAATAAAATTTAAATGTGGTACCCTTTTAAATATTTTATGGATTATATATAAAAAACTCATTTAATTATAAATTAAATCATTTTAAATTTTATTAATATGAAATATATTGTTATATTCATTTAAAAATTGTAATTAAATTTTAAATAATAAAGAATTTTTTTTATTAAAATCTGGTATTAAACATTTTTTGTTTTAAAAAATATATAATATTTTATATAACTTTAATTTGAAAATAAAATCATTTTATAAATTATAATATATAAATTTAATTTGGGTAAAATATTTTTATTTTTTAGAAATTTTTTATTTTTTCAATGAATTTTGAAAAATAGAGATTTCATTGAGAATGGCTTCTCTTTTCGATAAATTATGAAATCTTTAAATTATTATTAGGTTTTTAATTTGATTTAAAATATAAAAATTTCCTCTATTTATATGAAATATACCTAATTAGTTTATAATACTCTTAATATATTTTTATTGTACAGTTTCTTTTGAGTTTGAAAATATGATTTTTTTTCTGAAAATCGTTTTAAATTTAATAATGTTTCACTATTTTAATTAATAAAAATAATTAGTAATGTCGAATTTTTGGAATGATGTTTTTTGATTATATGTCAATAAATAATATTTTTTTATTCGTTTAATTATTAATATTGGACTTATATTTAATAAATATTCATCATTTTCTCCAAATAAATTCACTTACAGAAAAACCTATTTGTCATTACATCTACAGGTTTTTTATTAAGTTAATCATGTACAATACTATGAATTAAATTTTTTAAAATATATTACATATTTTTAATTATATTTATTTTAGTTATCTAAAAATTTCAACTTAATTTTGGAATATAATTAATAGTGAAAATAATAATAATTATTTACCATTGTTAAGGTTGAAAATGATTTACCGAGAACCGAAATAGAAATATGAGGGTTAAAATGGCATAAAAATGTCCAAAATCTATTTTATTAACGAATTTTGACTTTATAATGTATTAATTTTAATAAAGACCCATTTTATAGCCTTCTCACATGCCAAATTATTTTCCCCATTTTTACTTTTCAAAATTAAAATTTATTTCACTCACCTAAATTATAAAATCTAATATTTTATCCAATTATCTTAAAACCTTAGAATCTATTTTGATCATCAAATACCAGAAAAAATATATTTCTTAATTATCTCCAAAATTCCAATATTCTTTATTTTGAACAGAAATCCATCCAAAGAATGATTATACTGCTTACGTAAAGATGTTTCCTGAATAAAAAGTATCACGATTAACCGAGGTTCATTATTTTATTTATACTTCTAACCCATTAAATTGTTATTTGGTTTTCGATTATATAATTTAAAAATTATAAACCATATAATTATATTTTATTATATTAATTGAGTAATCTACATCTATCTCATATTTCTTTAAATGGGATAAAAAATGATCATTATGATTTACTATGAAATACCACCTTGCGAACTGATGTCATTTGTTTTATATCGTTTCCTCTAAAAGATTTCAGTTGTTATGTATTTAATGTATTTGTATTTTTATTTATAATTTATTTATACTTCTTCAGTTATGATATAACATATACCTCCCCACATTCTATTTCATTGGGATACAATAACATCGCTCGTTTATATGAAAGACTACATGCTCACAAAGCGATGAGATTAGTTTCACAATAAAACATTATATGGAAGGAATTAAGGATAATTAAATTGAATACATTTGATATAAATAAAATGATAATGATATTAAATAAATAATTATCATTTTGAACATTTAATATTTTTTTTGTATTCATACATTGAAAAATGATAATGTCTTGTGTGAATGTGTGGTCTACCACCACCATGAAGTGATGTTATTTTTTTATCAATATATCACATGGAAGATATATAAAATATAATGAAATAATAATATTATATATTTAATATTGTTTTTTTGGGTAGATAAAATAATACATACCTTCTATCTATAATGATCATTGAAAAATGAATATGTTACTCATAGGAACTTTCAACCTACCGTCATAGTTATCATAATATAATTCATTTTTCAAACACATATATAATTATTGGATTTAAAAATAGTAATTAATGTATATATATTATAAATATATAAGTATTATTATTTTGAAAATATTGAATAATAAATTCTTTTACCAATAGTCAACCAACTGATATCGTTATTGACACATAAGCTAAATATCATCGAAACAAATGACAGAAATTTTATTGATTAATTAATTATATATAACATGGTAATAAGATAATTAATTAGAATAATTAACATTAATATTGTTCAAGAGAATGAAAATAAATCAAATAATTGTATTATTGAGGATGATAAATAAAATACGTGACAAGTTATACTCAATATAAGGTACTTCTTCTGAATTTTCTTTCATTGATACATAATTAGATGTTATGCTTCTATATTCATTTAGAATATTTATGTTCAGACCCATTTATTTGTAATTTCATGACTTTCTTAACTTTTATAATGTTAAATATTTGTTTAAATGTTATTCATTCACATGGGTTATGATTACAGTATTTATAATGTTATAAAATAATTTTATTAAACAATTTATATTTAATGTTTCCATTTTAACTGTATTTTTCTGCCATAAAAGTGTTTTTAAATATATTTTATTATCTATATGTTGGTTTTATGTTTTATTTTTCATTTGATCAATGATTCCATAAAAAGGATACTTTTTATTGAATATTTAACTCTTTTTACAAATGCCAATTAGGATGTTATATATTTATGTATACAGTGATAATAACTTTTCTACTATGATATCCACTATTTAAAACATGTCTTCTTCCACAATATTTGTAAAAAATTATATTTTTAGGAAATATATTATTTTTTAATGAAAAATCTATGATATATTTCATTAAATTCAAGACTATGTTTATACGAACAATAAAATATTATTAAAATATAATATATTTTTTATAACCTACCCATTAAATTATTGTGAATAAATATGAATAAAAAATATAAAAAAATATATAAATTTCAAAATCAATATTATTGTTTTGGAATGTTCATAGAAATATTATCGTATAATTTTTAGTAAATGAAATTTAATTTTCAAAAAATATGTTTTCTTAGAAAATGGATTTCATTATTTTTATAAGTAAATATTATAATTAATTTTCTGGACTACTATATGTTTAATTTTATAAAGAAAAATTAATTAACAATATTTTAATTATATTATTGTGAATTTTTGGCCATTTTCTTAGAAGATTGTTTTTCTAGTAAAAAGAGAAAAGTTCATATTTTTAAATTTTTTTTATTCATATTAAAAATAACCCTTAAGATTTTAATTTGATATAAAAGTAAAATAAGTATAACATATTTATATATAGTCTAATTAATTCCATTATCATCATCCATATAAATTTTTTTGTTTAAGTACATTTTATACTTAAAAATGCATTTTTTCAATAAAATTGTTTTTCGTTATGTTTTATGGGATTAATTTTTAATTAATATCATTAAATTATGTTTTTTGAATTTTAAAAACAGATTAAATTCAAAGAATTAGAATAAAAAAATTTAATAATTATGCCTTTTTATTTTATAGCCAATATGAATTGTAGCCATATTAATTATCAATACCAATATAAAGGGTAAATCAGCCAAAAAAAGTAATTGTGCGAAAAAATTATATGATAATGACTACAAAATGACCCTAAAACTAACTCTAATTTTATTTTATGAGTAAAATTCATCCATAATCATTTATTATATATATATATTGCTTTTTTTTCTTTTTATATGAAATTATGGAATTTATAATATTATATTTTATAAGAAAGAAAATTATGTCACAATCATATTCTTAATAGAAAAAAATATTAGTATAGGGTTACCCGAATGATTTATTAAACTATAAATATTAATTTTAAATATAATTGAATTGTATTAATAATATTAATGTTTTTCATATTTTAGTGAACATATAATTACCTTAAATGATTTCTCAAATGTTATGAAATGATTAATTTTTTATGAAAATATCATAGAAATTATATTAAAATAAATTTAATTTGAGATAATAAATTTCTTCCACATATTTTAATGATTACGATTAAATTATAGGGTAGTGTTAAAATATTTGGTATGAAGATATTGAGTTGGGTTGATATTTATAAAAAACAATTTAATGAATAGTGTCAAAATAGACCATAATGATATTTTAAAACAAATACTATATTAATAAATGATATAAAATTAATAAAAATAATAAATTAATTCAAATTATTGGGGTAATATTTTAAATTTAAAAAAAACTATTTATGTTTCATTTTTCAATTTATAGGAAAAATTTATTTTCCTTAAATAGTAAAATCAAATTTGCCATGTAAATATTTTAATGGGTAAATTAATAGATAAATCTAAATGATAAGGAAAATAACATGTCTTAAATAAGTCTAAATATTATTTAATGATATTATATATACCCATAATATTATTATATTAAAACTAAATCATTTTTATCCTTTTGGAAGAAAAAATAATTTTAATTAATTTAATATTTTGAGTGTTTCCAAAATGGCCCCTCACCTAAATTATAAGAAGGTACTCCATTCATCACTTCTTAAAACCACAATGAGAAATATATATTAACCACAACATGCTGACATATATTTTTAATATCATTATAAATGTAATATCGATGTTGGTCCTTCTAAAAGGCCAACCATATAGCCCTTAAAGTGATATTAAAGGAAGACCGCTAAAGGAGGGGGAATCGACTTTATCGTCTATCTCTTTTTTGTTTATTCGTGGTAATCCTTTTGAATTTTTTTCCATATTTCTGTAATAAATTAATTATATTCAATATATTGATATTTTATTATTATTATAAGAAAATCAAATTCCAATGTTTATCTGTCCTATTAAAAACAAAATTATCGCGTGTGCATACATACAACATTCCGTCTCAACACTGTCGTATAATTTCTTTCTCATCCCCATTTTTGGTGGGTGATTTTAATGATGGATATGAGATATATATATGATAATTATGAAATTATATATATTATATTAAAAAAATTATATCATTTATTTCCATACCCGTTAATAATTAAGTGAATGATACCATGGTTCACTTGTATATACGACCAACCATTTCAACAACTTGATGTGATTATTTTTACAGAAATAAACATAAAAAATGATTCAAAAAAATAATAAGATGATTAAATGTGATATTTGTAACATTAATTTAATTCATCAGATTATTGGACTACATAATATTTGTATGCACCTGAAATTTTGTGAAAGAACATGTATGAAAAAATAATGGAATTAACACCAAAATATGTAGAATCAATAAAATATTTTTAATGAATTGGTTGTAAAATATTATAATAGTGAAAAATATGATATAATAAATATTAATATGGATCTTTTATGATTCAATAACATGTTTATAACCAATATAAATGAGTTTAAATCTTGTAATTCGAAAAGGAATCATGAGGTATGTGTTTCTCATCTTACTTTTGATTTTGTGAGATATTTTCCTCCTTCAATAGTTATTTTTTATGTGTGGTGTTTATATAATTCCACTATATATATTATATAATTAATCTCATTATATTTATTGTATTAATTTTTTTATTTTATAATAATTTCTTTTTTGTGGAATATGATAACATTGTTCACAATGTTTCTAGGTAATTGTTAACACAATTTCTATTCTTTTTTATCCTCCCATTTCAATGATTATATTGTGCTATGATTATGCATTTGATGAATTCTTTATATATTATGTTTAATTTAAACATTTTTTTTACGTTAATTAAATATAATTCATATAATTGATTTATTTTAGTTATTCTTAATTAAATTATATAATATATTTAGGGTATTTTCTTTTAAAAATTATCTTTTTACCATTTCCTATAAAGAAATTATTTATCTTCAAGGATCGTGTTTTTTTCATATCATTTCTGAAACAATTATTAATACTATATTAATATTTTTTAAATTTATTTTTACTGAAGTATTATATTTTACATTATAGTTTTAAAGGATCCTTTTTGAAAATTTTTTTTGGGGGTTATTTACGAATATTATAAAAAAAAAAAGAATTTTTTTTAACATCCACCACATGTACAAAATTTCTCTCTATTGAAAAATTGTAATGATTTTCATCATGATATCCAATATTTTATGGTTATTCCCACATTATGTGTTTTCCATTTTAAATGAACAGCATTTAAAAAAATTAATACATAAAATATATTTTCCTCAATAATTATTTCAAGATATCATATAAAATTATTTTCCAACAAAAATATATTTACTTGTTCTTACTTGTTGTTTACTAAGTCTATTATTCTAGAACATCACCACTATGATTTTTAGGCTTATTTTATTTTTAACATTGCCTGATATATATGAAACCTAATTCTTTTCCTTGGGATGTGTTATGGTGAAATATTTATGAAACACTATTTCTTTTCATGGGTCCTGATATGATTTTTGTTTTTGTGTAACACTTATTTATGGTTTTATTATGTTAAAAGGTGGAACTATATCTCCCACCAATGAAATTGGGTAATCATTCATATCTCATTAGATGTAATGGATTTTATAGGTAACTGAAACTGGTTCCGTAATGTACATTGTTTTCAATGATGGTTTGGTGAGTAAACCTAGTCCACTATGATAGTCTATGGAGTGAACCTTGTCTGCTAAAAGGGGTTTGGAGTGAACCCAATACACTATTATAGTCATTATAGAGTACCATGTTTACTATTATGGTTTTGGGATTGAGACCAATCAATTATGATAGTTTTTTGATTGAACGGTGGATACAATTATTGATTCAAAAGGGAACCCATTTTACAATGATAGTCTATAAAAAGATCACTGACTACTGAGGAAATGATTTTCTATGATTTTATGTGATCCAAAATTTGATGACTTATGAAAAAGTTATTCTATATTGGTTTATTTTGTTTTTTTATTCTCACCTTATGAAATTTTATTATTTATTCAGTTTCCCATGTTTTTGATAAATGATATATGAGCAACACTTTTGAAATGTTATGTCCATGTTCTTATTCCCTTATGCTTATATTATGAATGATGTCCTCTATCTTACCCTTAATAAGACTTAGAGATAACCCATTTCTTATGTGTCTATTACCCAGGTTATGAGGAATAATATTAAATATGATAGGTCATAAAGGCATTATAACTATTATTGAATATGAAATATATGATGTAAATGACTTATAAACTAGTTTTTTCTTGTTTCTAAAAAATCTGAACCCATATTATTTGGTAATGTTTATATTATGTTATTTAATTAATATTCATCTATCATGATGTAATATCATTTTATGAAAAGTGTGGGTCATTATAGTTTGTATCATATTAGGTTTTAGTTAACCCTAGGAAACATGGATGATAAAAAAATAGTAAGATTCTAAAGGATAATTATAAGTATAGGATAAAATCATATAGTTTTAGAAATAACCTGGATTAACCTTTAATTAATCCTATTGTTTCATATAATGAAATTTAATATGAAATTTTACATTATTATGCAGTTCTAACACTATTTTTAGTGTTTCACACAAAATGCATTATTATTTTAGTCAATCGATAGAACCCAAATGATCAACATTAGGGATAAATGTGAGGTAAGATAAAATTATAGGCCTCCTAAGAAACCATATATTAAAGGACATGAAAAATATTATTGTTATTCTCAAACAACATTCTCAAGTTAAGAATCATGATGGAATCCAACATGAAAAATTAAGTGAATAACAATCAATTGTGTGCTTCATGAGGAAGCATTCACCTTTTTTAGTTGGTCTTCATATCTATTAGTGGTATCCCAAAGTATCAGCACCCATGAAAAGATAATTTTAGTTATAAAATTTTCAAAACATGAGAATTTAATTTTATCATAATATTGAGATGAAGATTATTCATACTCATCAATATCAAGGATTTCAAATGAACAAAAAAATAAAATTTAAAGTCCATTATAGAAAAACATAGAGAAAAGAATATTAGTTTTCATTTAAGATCAATTTGATGGACGCAGCATAGTCTAATGTTTTTTATAGGGACATGTAATATTTTAATGTGTGGAGAGGAAGGAAATCTAGGAAAAATTTGATTTAAGGTGAATAATGTTTGTTAATTATTTTAATAGAGATAAGGATGTATTGACTTCCCCCGCCAATAGAGTGAAATAACTTCCAAATACTACATATTAAAAACTAGAAATGAAATTTGGAACAGAGTTATCTTTATTTTTATACCATGATGGTAGTCTTTAAACTGTTAAAATTAAATTTATGAATGTTATATTATTATCTATTTTCACTAAACCATAGTTTTTATCGAAGTAACATTTAAAAATATAATTAATTCCAAAGGAAAAAAAAATAAAGTTACAATTTAAATTTAAGGTAACGAAATAAATTATATACCAATTTTAGATGATAATCCATCAAATTTTGTAAAATTAGAACACACATGAATACGAAAAATATCATATCCATTCATCTTTCTTTCAATTACTTCAAATATTTGATCATCCCTTTAAATTATTTTAATCAACATGTTTCTTTGATTTCTATGGATCTAGTGTATAAGAGGTTCCTATTATTACAAAAAAACTATACGCATTATACAAAAATATGTCTATATACATTTTATATTTACATAAGTTGAGTTTAAACTTTTCTTTAATGTTTTTGTTTAATTTAATTAATGAAGAAGATATTTATGTTATCCATTTATGATCATCTCAATATTATTCTCCTTACCTCCTATAAAAATTTGTGGAGTTATTTTTTCAAATTAAGCCAAGTAAAATGTCAAGGATATAGATTATAACTATTATGATTTCGATAAAATAAAAAATTATCAATTAAGATACACATAATAATCCATTAAAAATATTAAAAATGAAAATTTCTATATTAATGTATATAGGAAGTATTTGGGGCTTTTTTAAGAGTATTATTTTCAATGTTTTATTTTTAAACATTATTTTGAAAATGTAAATTTTCTTAAAAATGTTACCTTAATAAAAATACAGTATACATATTTTTTAAGAATGGAAATTATGAAAACTATTTTAGAAATATTAGAGATTAAATAAAATATAGATGCTAAAAATATTTATAAGGACTAAAAAATTTCTGCTTATGCACAAATTTATATATATTATAAACCCGCATCTTGATTATATACATTTCAAGTAATTGTTGATTTATTTTAGAGAACAACACTATTTTCCAAAAATTTATTTCGATGGACCCACATTAATCAATATCAAGATGATATTTATTCCATTAAACTAAATTCAATAAATTATTCTTATTGAATTGATTGATTTCCTATTTCATTTAAACAATTAATATTTTATCACAAATGGATTCTTATACTATTTTAGTTTTTAGTTGAGATAATATTGATTAATATTTATATTCATTTCACAAGGAACAAAAAACTCCAACTATATGAGTATCATGACTAAAGACATTATTCGTATGATAATTCATTATGTTTAAATAATTAATTGATCAAAAAATATAATTTTTTTATAAAGTTGTGCGTTAATTTATAATAAACAAACTTCTGGATTAATATCATTTTTCTATCTATTTTTATCCCATTTTGTGTGTGTTTTTTAATTGCATTTCAATGAAAATTCATATATTTTTTATCAATATATTAGTATTAAGAATTTTTTTCATGTAAATTTTTTTTATGTATCTAGCCTTATTAAATAAGGGAAGAAGTTCCCATATAATACACATATCAATGTGGGGTTTTTGATTAGATATTATATCATAGAAGAATTGATGGAAAATCATAAAACAATGATTTGGACGTTATTTGAAGTTAAATAATTATATATATTTGATATATTGTAGGTAAAAAGATATTTTAATAAGGTTTATCCATTAGAGTTGGATGATATTTTGAAAGAAATTAGTTATTTTTGGAGAATAATTCAGACTATTCATAAGATGGTTAAAAGATTTTTTATTTCATGAGATGATTTAATGATTCTAGTAAATTTGATGGGAAAACATAATAAGTTCCAAACCATAAATCATTGTATTGTTTCATAGATATTTTTGGATAATATGTTCTACACTATAATTTTTGTTTATTCCATATCTCGTTGACATCATTTTTTATTGTTCTATAGAATAGGTGTCCAATCCATGTTTCTTTTTATTGAATTTTGTATGTTTATAAATTTCAATTCCTTCATGTTGTGTATTAATAGTTTTACTACAAGAAGAATGGAAATTTGGTTCTTATGGAATAAAAAAGGATACTATGATATAAGACATTGTAGGTCAATGTATGGTGTACTTGAAAAGCTATGGCTTCCCTGACGTAGTGATATTCCTCGCCAAAATTCATTCTAAAATACAATAAAATGGATTTAGGAAATTTTGGATATTAATTACACCACAAATATTACACACTATACGTAATAGAAAGTATATAGGATTTTTTAAATTTTATAGACCTGAATGTTAATATAAAAGTGGGTAACCAAGACCCAACATAAAGAATAATTTTTCTTCCATATTGTGTATATAGTTAGATATACATATACTCTTACCATTAATGTGTATACATATAGGTGTCCATTATTAGACTGTAATGTCCATATATTAATTTTTGTGTTAAAAGGATACAGAATATTCCATTCTTTATTGAGGACATCGAGATATTATGACATAAATATTAAGAAATGGTCTTATGGTCAAGACACTTCATACTGATGGGAGAAGGTGAAAATTTACTACAAGGTGATAGGAGATCATAAGAAATATGAATTATTCTCATGATGTATTCAGTAGATGATATCAAGTACTGTGATCATTGGAAATACACTCCAATTGGAGCACAACATGTTTTGGGTTTCATGGGTTGTTTGTATCATAGAAAAATTGTATTAGTATAATAACTTTTGATCATTACTAGTGTGTTTTATTTTATCATGTACTTTGATTAAGGGAAAATCCATGATAATGAAATTAAGGTGAGTTAGATCATATTGTGTGCATCATTTATGGTATATTAAGGGTTGAATGTTCCAAAATGGATTTTCACTTTATTGTTAAGGAATTTATAAATATCTGGCCTAGTTTAGAAGGATGGTCTTGCCTTAATAAGTTATAGGCCTCATTATTCAATAGGTAAATCCATTTGGTTATATAAAAAGATAATAAACTAATAAATGAAATATGGAAAATGTGTGTTCCCTGAATTTTGAGATATTTAAGGACAATGAAATTATAGTGCATAGTATGTGTTCATATGTTTTTAATCACTCTTATGACTATCACAATATATTTAGCAGCTATGACGGGTTTCTATACTCCCCTCAGGGGCTGTGGATTTTATTCATTTCAATTGATATATTGGGAGAGAGGGTCACACATAAGAGCATATTCATGAATCCATACTATATAGTTGAATAGGTTTACTAGTCATGGCGGGCCCCAAAACATTGTTTGAGTGTTGTCCAAGTTATCGATCAAAAATAAATAAATAAATCCATATTATTCAACTAAAAAATAATTGATATTTAATTTATTTGTTTAATTTATTTACTTGTTATATAAATATGAGAAAATATTATTCGAAAGAATATTATTTTAATAATCCAGGTTATTTTTATATTAATCATGCATTATGGGAATAGTTAGTGACTTAATTTTATCAATTAATTTATTTAATATATATATATATATATAAGTTATGTGAAATATTAAAAATAATATTAATGGGGTGGTTCAGTTATTCATAATTATTATTTGGTGAATGTTTAATTTCTTGGGGTCGGAGAACCCTTCTTTGTGTTTTGAATATCGACTATAAAAGGGAGAGGCTATTGAAAAATAATTAATATTTATTCAGTTTTTATTGAGAAAATATCTCTCCCTCCCCCCACATTCTAGAGTGGGAGTCTCTCTGTATGAGTGATTATCTATGAACATGTTTGTGAATTGAAGTAAGATGATCGTAGTAATGATCAAGACATTGATGATATCATGGCTTCAACAATATATAACATGGAATTCAATGATTTACATTTTAGAAATTATTTAAATCACAGTTGAATGATATAGAGACATTATGATAATGATATCCTAAGACATGTATATGTCACTAAGATATTTATACCAGATAATATATTATTTTTCTTATGTTTTTGTGCTATGTTTAATTTATATTAGCTCCTCAGACCCTGTTAGGGCTCTGATCATTATAGAGGACAAATTAGGTTTCTTTGAAAATGATATTTTTAAATATCCCCAACCCAATGGCTTTCGCAATGACACTGGTACATTCAATGAGAATCATAGGGATCATTTAAATTATCTTAAACAATAAAAATTAAATTACATTATATTTCAATAGAGGGTTTCAGATTGGTCAAAACGGATCAAGAATATGAGTCGATCTGAGGCTATATGGCCATGTTATAGCCATCCTAAAAATTTTAATGGATTTCTTGAGGATTGATAATTTTTATTAAAAATTTAAAAAATTTCATATATGTGTTCATTTACAATTTTTCAATTAGCATAAGTAGATTCAATCCAAAATAGCTATTTTTGACCAATATTCATCAACTAGATTATTTTATATTATAATAAATAAATTTATAATTATTATAAAGAAAATTTTGGTAATATTATAATTTATTTTTATTTTTTCTAATGATATTTTATATTTTAATATTAAAAAGATAATATAGTATTCTTTAAAAATTGTTATATTTGGCTATTTTTAGGAGTTTATATAGCATATAGAAAATAGAAATTAATAAAGTGGTTGGAAAGACTAAAAAATACAGCCACGTGGTGTTGTATTTTGAATATCGAACAATCATTATAAAAACTCATCATGGAAGGGACCACCTTTCAGCACCAACCCCACCTGGTGTGCTCCACTAGATAATTTTGAAAAGTGGGTTTTAATTTTTTTACTAAATGTGACAGGGTCTGAATTATTTTTAAAAATGGGTCTAGAGATGCATGACCATCATTGATATATCTTCCCTCATCAGGAATCATGAATGGGGTTCTCATATTCTCCTTAAATTTTTAAATTTTTTTCCATTTTTTAAATTTTATGTTTGTATTTTTCTTTAATTATATATATATAACAAAATTTTCCATCAGTATTTACCTTTTATTTAATATTCATTAATACTACTGGTACAACAATATGGTTTATAACACAAACCCTCACCCTAGTCTCTCTTTTATTATTGGGATTTCCTAGGAAATCATTCTGCATTTTTGATATGGGATTTAGGTTCCCCTTTCCTACACAGAACATTCTGCATTTTCAATTTAGGATCCTATTTCAATTACATGGCATTGAATAACAATAAAATAAAAATTATAAAACCAATAAAAATAGAATCTAAATAATTTATTAAAAATATAACAAATTGTTCAAAATAAAAACAATTTCATTAAAAATGATCATGAAAAATAATGTATATGTATTCAAAACCACCAATATGAAGCTTAAAATTTTCTCAAGTGTGGGGCTCTTAAAGAATATAAAATACAAACTATTAGACCAATATAAATAGAACATAAAACAACGATTTAAAATATAAGAAATAGATAAAAATGAAATAAATTTCATAAAAAATGTTGATAAAAAATAATTTATAATATTTCAAAAACACCAAATTGAAACAAAAAAGGAACCACGTGGGTGTTAAAAGTCTATAAAATTCAAACTAGAAGAAAAATATAAATGAAACACAAAACATTTATTAAAAATATAATAATGAGTTGAAAATGAAAGTAAATTCATACAAATATTGATGATAAATAATTTATAAGATTTCATAATGACCAACATTAAACATATAAATGTTTTTTTACATAGCTTTGAAAGACTATAAAATAAAACTAAAATACCACTATAAAAAAATTAATACAAGTATTTAGAAAATAACATATAGTTAATAAAAATATTATTGATGTGTAATATAATTATTAATTATATAATTAATAATTAATTAAAAACTAATATAATTATTAATTATAAATTATTTATTTTTAATTAATAATATATAATAAATAATTAGTTAGTAAGTAAAATAATTTTTGTATAAATAATTAGTTAATTAATAATATAATTATTAATTAATCATTATTTAGTTAATTAGAAATATATGTATTTATTATAATTATTTGTTATAATTTTTAATTATTAGTTATTATTTATTAATAATATAATAATTATTTATTTAATTAGTAATATAATTATTTATTATAATTATTTATTATTTATTATATAATGTCAAATTAGTTAACTAGTAATATATTTGTTAATTATAAATAATTTTTATTTCTTATATAAGAATTAATTAGTTAATTTGTAATAGAATAATTAATTATAAAATAAATACTTAATTAAAAAGTAATATAATTAAGATTTGTAATTATTCAATATTATTTATTAATTATTAATTATTAATTGTTAATTATATAATAATTAAAAAGATAATTAGTAATATAATTATTAATTTTAATAATATTAATTAGTTAATTATTAATATCATTATTAATTATAATGATTAATATAATTATTGAATATTATTATATTTTATAATTATATATTAATTGATTTGTTAATTAGTAATATATTATTTAATTATAATTTTCAATTACTAATATTCAATAATTAATTATTTATTTAGTATTATAATTATATAAATATTGATTATTTAAATATTAATATAACTAATAAATATATAATAATTAATTAATTATTTAACTAATAAAATAATTATTAACTATAACTATTAATTATTAATCATTAATTATTAATTATATACTAATGAATTTGTTATTTTGTAAAATAATTATTAATTTTAAGAAGTAATATAATTATTAATTATTATTATTATTTATCAATTTTAAAATCATTAATTAGTTATTTTGAAATATAATTATTAATTATAATTAATCATTATTAAATATTAATTATTAATTATTAAAAATATAATAATTATTTAGTTAATTATTATTATAATTATTAATTATATAATAATTATTAGTAAATTAGTAATATAATTATTAATTATAATTAGTAATATAATTACCCACGAATTTAGAAATAATTTATTCTAACTATTTTGTTATACCACAATATATGTTGTCATTTAGTGATTTCATATTCCAAGGTATATTTTAAGTATTATGTTATCATGGATGTAACTATTTAATTTATTGGTCAATTGAAATCTATATAAATTTCAATTCCAATTATATGATTAAGTTATATTGGGATAAAAATCCAAAGGATGACTATAAAGAAGAAGCTCAAGAAAGCCGGTGGTTTGAAACAGATTTGGAATTCAAATTAAAATTTTTTTCAATATGAGGGTCACCATTTAAGATTTATAGATACATATATGTAATGAAATATGAGAATACTTGATAATTAAATTGATATGATAATAAAATTCATAGATTAAATACATTGAGTGTCGAAGAATATGTTAAATACCTAAATCCGTATTCAATAAATGATTTGGTATTAATGATGATGAAATCTTGTGTTTACATAGTACAATGAAAAATTGAATTATGGGAGTAAATTAGTGAAATCCGGTTAAGATATGAATTACAAGAAAAAAATAAGAAGAGAGAAGAAGATAGATAATAGATATTAATGTAATGTATTTATGAATGGTAGAAGTGTCTGATAACCATAACTATATAAGAAGAAAATAATGAACCAAATTCTCTTACAATGTTGTCAATATAAGAATAATATAGTGTTCACATCACCATTTTCATAAACAAATTATTTCATAATTTTTTTTCTGAAATTTAAATAACAATATGTAGAAAAATGAAGCATGAAATCTTCAAAAAAATATAAATTTTCATTCGTATCAAATTCTCTAGTTTTATAAAAATATTTCTCTTCTCTAGTGCATGATTGACATGTGTACAGAATTTACTCACTTATAGTTGTAATACATGAAAACAAGAGTCTCTAGTTTAGCCCATACTCATTTTCTTACATTTTAATAATGTTGTTACATCGAAGATTCATTAATATTAATCATGCTTTATATTATAATTTAACTATATCAAAATGAAATTTTATTAATAATAAATGTTATAAAAACCTAATTTTCCAAAAATTTTAAATTCAATTTAAATATAATAATTTTAATTTTTCAATATATAATTTCAAAATTAAACTATGATCCATTATTAAAATTTCATAAGAGTAAGTTTTTAGTCCAATAGTGAAGGAATACATATTTTATAAAACTGTAACTTTCTATAAATTATAATGATATTAGAATAACATAAATATTTCTAATCATGTTTCTCTACACAAAACATATATTGAATAAATAATATAATTTAAATAAAAAATATAATGTCAAACAGAAAAATATATTCCTCACATTTTGGAATTCTATTAAATGTTTTTGTTCAAAATATTATTTTTTTAGATCATTTGTTTAATGTATATTTATATATATGGCTCCATTTGTTTATAGTTTTTTTTGAAATAATAATTAGTCTGATTTTATTTTAAATTTTAATGACAAATCCCCTAGGGCCCATATCGTGACTACCAGAAGCCCTCCTTCCATAGTCCAGGGGCTAGAGACTAGAACCAAAGGCATAACTCCCTAAAAACTTGGAAGACATTGCCTTTATAAAACGTAAACACCCACAACCAGAGCACAAGCGGAAGAAAACACTAAGTAAGCAGTATAATAAGTGCGTTGAAAGTACAAAGGGGCCAGAAATACAAGCCTAACAGAAAGGTACAACTACAACTTAAAATACAAATAGTTGAATGGTGAATCACCTCATAGATCGTCCTCCATATTCCTACATGAAGGGTAGGTAAAAATGTCCTCCTCAGCACTCTGCATCTATCGATCTTCTTTGTATGTTGTCACGCCGAGTGTCCACCTCTGGGTACCGTCCAATCCTCCTATACACTGCCTCGGTTAGCGTTGTCCTTCGTCTGCATCAAACACAACGAGGTGCGGGCATGGTCCATGTAGGGGTGAGTATAACGATACTCAGTAGGGACCCCCAGACCCTCAAGGTCACACTAAATCCAACAAGGATAAACTAAAAAGAAATATCTCAATATATATACTTTACTCAGGTATATTCCCATTCATATACCTAACTTATCAAGTTACCCAGCTCAATCATGAGAAAAACACAAAGGTTATTGGCTCAGCTCAAACCAGGATTTTCATTAACGAAACCACAACTCGTGGAGAACTCTTCCTCTATCGAGTAAATTGGCCCGGTCGCAACTCCAAGGCACTAATCACTAACCTTAGACTACTGAGGTACTTCTCATGTCGAGTACTGCGGGTCTGTCTCCCCAAAACAGTAGCGCTTCCCACCATGGGTATGCCACCCCCACACAATAGCACTCCCCATAATAGCCTACAGAGGTATTTTTCTTCTCGAGTACCACGGGTTTGCTGCAAAATAGGTGTTCCGTCCGTCGTAGGTCTGCCTCCAAACCGAACGCTCTGTCCACCAGGATAATCGAATTACTCCGAGTCAAATCGGTCAAGCAGTCGTCGGGTCTATAGGTACTAGGTCCCCACACTTCGTATGCTCGTCTCTGGGAGGGTCCGCTCCATGAGCTACTTCATGATAATTCCAAGTGTCACAAAGTATTATGTAGAAGTATCAGAAAGGACCACCTCTTTATAGGGGTCTCAACGCAACAAACGACGCTTCAATCGGACGCCCGATCTATGAATTATTAGCCCTTTTTGTCCCCGGGGCCTTGTTGGTTTTCTGTACGAACCAACCCATCCATAGCTCAACTATACCCTCAACTCCCATGGGTTATACTCAAAGGAAATTTTTCTCAAATAGATTACTAGAACCGCTTATAGTTCTTCATACAGACATTTGGTCTGAGAGTTATTGGATTTTCCGTTTTAGGGGCCCGTTTGGTTTCTATGTTAAACCAACCTGACCATACTCCAACTGCATCCAAACCTCAAGTGGAGTATTCCAAAAGAACCCTCTCATCATAATTAATCCAACGTAATTGAAGACACATCAATTGTACGTTTGGTCCTTATGTTATAAGCATTTTCGCTCCGAGGGCCTGGTTGGTTTCGGGTTCAAAGCAAACTAGGTGTACCCAAACATCGCCGAAACATTGAGTGTAATATACCCAAACGACCGACATGATCCATGTATTCCTACTCAACTAACGGTGCATCGATTGGAGGTCCTTAACTCATTTTATTGGAAAATGACAGAAAACAGTCCGAAAAGGAGGGTCTGGGCCCCGTCCGACTTGGTCCAACCCACATTGGGTGGGCCCGAACCGGGTCGACCCATCCCAGGTCCGGGTCCGTCCCGGTAGAGCGTGAAATGACCCGGAACGGTTCCGTGTGGCCCGCCCCAACCCGGCAGTGGGGAGGGGGCTGGCTCGACTAACTGGCATGGCATTAAGCCTCACCTCTCCAATCCCAGAATGGCTGAGCCATTTCGGTTCTACCGCCGTCACGGCTCAGCCATGATTGTATGTTCTGGCAGCGCGCCACCACCGCCGGATGTCGCTGACGCCTTCTATAGACCACCGAACGCGCTTCAGTGGTCCGTTTCTCCCACCATCTGCACCTGTGTTCATCTCGGGTCCCGAACTCTACTGCGAAGGCTCCAAATCACCGTTGCGGCCCTATTATGTCATCGCCCGTCAATCCGCACACAGACGAACAACCAGTAGAGGGTCCAAACATGTTCGTTATACTTTTCCATCCGCATTTGAGGATCAAAGCATAATTCATCATAAAAGAAAACCCATGTATAAAGGCACAATACACATATATAAAATTATACAAAAAAACAACCCCCTACATTGATTTCGAGTGAGAAGCACATCAATGGGACACAGAAGACAAGAGTCACGGTGGTCAGGCATCGCGATATACAGATGTCATTTCTGTTGACATCAGGGTGCGTCTAAAATGAAGTTCAAATGGATATGTCTTTCGCGTTTTCGTTGGAGTCGTTCTTCGTTGAAGGTTTTTGTTCTTCGTTGCAGATGAACACTTCCTTCTAAATCCTCTCAAGAGCTCTCCCACCAATATTTCCAAGAAAAATAATAAAATGGCCCTCCCATAATATAACATGCCATGTATTTTCAAATTAAATCAATATATTTAATTAATTAATCAACAGTCTGTTTAATTAATTCAGATGGGTTGGAAAAGAATAAAATAGAGTGAGGGAGGTAGAATGTGGAGAGGATCCACCCAATTAAATGGGGGAGTTGTTAATAATTAAACAAGGGGAGTTAAATTGGGGAGTTTAATGGAGGTTTAAGGGAGATGAAAGGATGGGGCTCGTGTGGGCCCCACCTCACAAATATCCACACATTAGAATTTATGTGTGGGTGGGCCCCACCATTTACACCCCCATGTAGGATTTAACCACCATGGTGAATAAAATTGTTCTAAACAATTTTATTTAACTTTATAATTAAACCCCAAATATTAACTCTAAACTCGCATAAAATGCAACTGTAGTAAAGTTCCATTTATGCGAATATTGGCGCTGTGAGTTCATTGGTGTATTCGGATATCAATTATCAGCACCAGTTCAAAAGATATAAAAAATTACACGTACGTTTATTGAACTTACCTGAAAAAAACATATAAAATTGATTCCAAGCACACCGGGCCTCGGAATCATGTTCTGTTAGAAACTGCAGACTCATAAAATTACAAAGAATTTGGAAACAAATTCCTTGAAATTTATGGTTCTTTACTTAAATTATTCAATTAATTCAATTTAAATAACCATTAAACATTATTTTTTTATAAAATCATTTCAACACATAAATTTTTTCATGAAAGTGTTTTCCATCACATTTTATGGGATTTAGTATTGCTTAATTTTTGAATAAAATTTAATCTAAATTTTATAAAATATATTCAAAATTTGAAATCATGGGTTCTAAATATGTTAATAAAAACATGTTCAGTTTGAACTTATTTATAATAACGTTGGTAAAAAAATTACTTACCATAGTAATAGTTAAAATAGGATAAAATGGTTGAATGTAACATGATATTGGACAAAATAGCATTAAATAATCAATATCCTACTCATTAGTCATATTCCTACAATTTATTGTACCCACATTAGAGATAAGTCATTTTGGAGTTATTTACAATATGTATTACTATATGACCTGGGCCTAGGGGAACAGAGACATTAGTAACTGTATGGAATTAGAAATAAACACAGGAGATCACTTACCAAAGGGTAAAATGGTTTTTTATTCTTTTTACACTATATATAAAATTAAAACACACAATACATTTGAAAACATAAAACAAAATATAGGAATGGTTTTAATGAACTATGTTACTCACTTCTTCATTTCACTGTAAGTTATTCAGAAAACAAATCCTAAGGAATGGAAACATAATAAATGGGTGATATTAGATGTTCTGTGAGATTATTTTCAGAAAATATTCTACCATGAATAAATAATTCATAAAAATATTTCAAATTAAATATTAAAAAACAAATTCAATTTTAATCTATATCTTGATTGTAAATAATAATATGGAAGGGAAAAATGATTTCCAAATAATGTTATAGAAATAATGACATGATTTTGAAACATATAGATGGGTATCATATATATTCAGTTAGTCACATTGAAATTAATAACTGATATTATAATTATAGAATTCATAATTGTGGGCCTTATAATCAGACCATTATGAACCCATTCCACCAAATCCTTTATAAATGGGTAAGGCCTCATCCAAATACCAAATATGTATTTTTCGGGGAGACAAAATGATTTATTGTGAGGATATATATATCATCAACTATAAATTATGGTGTACAATTCATTCAACATAAGAATGGGGTGAGACATAATCAACGTTTACATCATTATTGATAAAATAGGGTATGAAATGTTAATAATTTATTAAGTTAATAAACATAATTATTTACTATATTGAGAAAAATGGTGAGGGGAATCATAATATTATATCTCCTATAACCCATATCATTCACTAAATAATTTTGACAGGGATGATTATACATTAGAAATATCATTGGATGATTTGATTATGAGAATACCAATGCCATTTTGAAACAACTATTTCAAAATATAATAATTTACAAAATGTTAGGGAAAAAATTTATTTAGAAGGAACTATTGAATCTTCTATAAGAATCATTATTAAAAATTGTTTCTAGGATGGTGGAAAACATTTGTCATCTTGTATAAGTAAAAAATATTCCTTTCACACAATTAGAATAATAAAAAATATACCTTCTTCAAAAAATGATTGAAATTTTCAGTTTAACCCAATTTGAAAATTAAATAATTGGTATAAATGTTTTTAATGAATCATTGGATAAATTTTAATATATTTTTTAAAACATTTTAAGGTACATATGAATATAGTAGAAAAATATTTCTCATCGAGTAGAAAACAGAGTCGGGTTATCATTTAAAAATTATTTTGATATATTGATTCAATTAAGAGAGGAAATTGAAATAAATATTATTGTTTGAATAACCATATTATAAGATAATAGATTTATTTTTTGATATAAAAATAAAATAAATTCCCCCATTTGAGATATCTAAATAGAAAATCATTAATAATAATTTGATCTTGAAATAAACCCTTAAATAATGTCTAACATCCGTGGTACATGTTGGAATATCATATGTGATAAATAGAGAGATAATATAAACATATTAAATAAATGTAATCATATATATAATACCACGTCCAATTTACTAATAATCCTTTATCAATATATTATTAATAATCTTTTTTCATAATCATGAATAGAGTTAATATCTACTTCATTTTCATGTATGTTTTAGATTGTATGTTTGGGTCCAAATGCTTTGTTCATAGATCCATAATATCCAATATCATATGCAATATATATATATTTATTATATTTTCATTAAATTTTTATATATATTCATTTATAAAATTTGATATTGAAAAACGAATTTCACTATTTCAATAGACAGTGGGTCGTACGTACTCAAGAACATTGATTCGGTTTTTATATATGTGGAAAAATTAAATTATATAATATTTAAAATAGATAGAATAATTTTTATATCATATAAATTATATTTATTAATTAAATTTACCATTATTATAATCCATGATATTATAAAATGATATATCTCATGCATCGCTTTGTGGATCATGTAGTTAACACATATGCATGAGCAACATTATCATTTTATAATAGATTAAAATGAATTTTGGTTGATTGGATACCTTAATAAATGAATTATTATTATTATGTTAATAATATATATATATATATATTAAATTTTTCATTATATCCAATCATGATTGGTTGTTTTGGAAAATAACTTAAATCAATTTGTGTGGATGTATTCAGCTATATACAAGAATAACAGTTTTATTTCCACATAGATGGAAGAGGGGATTTATAAAAGGTATTAAATGGAAACAAAAATATCATAGTATAAAATATTTTTTTTATTTAATAATTCTAAAATATCTTAAAATAATTTTATTGATGTTGAATAAGAAATCAAACAAAAAATAACGGTAACAAAATGTACCTCTTCTTCCGACAACAACTATAGAATTGTATGCAAATCATTCATATAAAGGTTATTAGATCAAAACCTGAGATTATGGGGTGGAATGTGAGGATGGTTTTTGTGTATTTATTTTCCAAACAAATAGGATCTTTATATTTTAATGGCAGAGAAGAGGGTGTGTCATTTTATATGTGTAGGAGGGGGCCCATTTGGAAAATTAAAAAAGAAGAAAAAAATTTAGTCATTCACATGTAATATTCATAAAAAAGTAATTAGATTAAAATTTGGTAAGGGATAATATTTAAATATTTAAAATTAAATATATTTAGATATGATTATTTATCTTATTTACCAATAAATTCTAGTTTTACCCCGAGCTAATATCATTTTAAACAAAATTGTGAAAATAATTTTTTAGAGTTTTGAATATTCATTATGACTCTATATTATGATTAAAATACAGAAAAAAAATTTAAATTTTGTTATTTAAAAACATGGCTTCCATTAGGCCAAAATAATTTCATAGAAGTTTAAGTATTTATTATAAAATAAACCCTATATGCATAATCAAAATAGGTCTTCCAATAAAAAAGGTTTCAAAAGTATAAAAAAAATTTACCACAACTCTTAATATAAATGTAATTAAAATGTTTTAAATTATATTAATAATAATATAATTAAAATAGTTTTTCATTAAAAATAAATTTTTTAAAAAAATTTCCTTTATAGATTCTCTAAAAACACATGTTTCTATTAAAAAACAACATTTTTTAATATTCAATTAAAAATTATAATTTTTAGGCAATGAATAATCATTTACATAAAAATTATATTTACAAGTTGTTTATAAATATAAATTTAATAATTAAGAATTTTATAAATGTGGTAAAAAAATTTAATATAAGTGTGAAAATGGTATTGAAGCCACATTTAGAAAAAAAATTATTTTATGTGTAATACATGGTTTATTCATATCCCATTGTTAGAAAAAAAATTATATGTATGATAAGAAATTTTTATACATTATATAATATATAAATTTATTTTTAAATACATTCAAATTTAAATGGATTAATTTTACTAATATATAAAAATCACAAAAAAAAATTATTTTTCTATAAAAACATTTATTTTACATTCAGATGAATTTTATTTTGTTTTCTAAGTTATTAACAAACAATGAACAAATTTATATGTTTGCGAACCTTATATTTTTATAATTATTTAGGGAGTAGTGTTTCCAATGAATTTTACATCTAGGTTATAATGGAATATTGAATTACTGTTTATTTATACTCGAGGTTGCATGTATCCCAACCAACCGAACAGGTAAAATTTTGTTAAATAAAAATATTACATAATAAAATGGGTTAATAAATTATTTAATAAATTGAAAAAAATAATCATAATATCAATAATGTCACCTTGTGGAGATAATTTAATATTCCATCATTATAATTTATTCAGGTTCCCACATTAGATCTTTTATATTAAGATATCTCCTAAGTACCATTACTAGATAATTCATCCATTTCCTCTAAAACTATATTCTACTATAAAGAATAATTATATGATATTCATTGTATACTAAATCACATTTTAATTACATTTCATCACATTTGGGAACCTATGTTGAGTTTGTAATTTTCATTCTTAACAATTATATAATGAACACGTCATATATGTTAGAGAAACTTGTGTATTGAAAAAAGGAAATCCACAACTCCAATTCATTCCTTGATTTAAAAAGGCAAGATGTACTTGGGGCTCTAATTCCATTTTTTTCAAAACCATAAAACACCCACCCATAGAGATATATTCAATAAGAATTGATCACCCACTTAAGATTATAAGTCGTTCAGTCCTTTATTAAAAAATATATTTTAACTTTATTGAAATAATTAAATATTGGATTGAATAGACAATAAATTTTTTATTGTCTTAACTAAAAATTATACTTCTAATAGTTCCCTTCACCAACATCATCATAACAGCCTAGATAATGACATCTCGTTCTGTATATTCCATCATAAGGAACCCATTGAATGAATCTATGAAAGCTATTATAGTTAGGAAACTCCACCAATGTCAAATTTCAATCTAAAATACCATGAAGGTAAATTTATAAAGACCTTTTCATGTCTTATAATAATTAAATAATACATTAAAATATGTTTTAAGGTGTTAATCATTTCTCAATTGACTCTGGATATCAATATAATTCTAAATTATTTTCTATAATTTCGATGTAAATCAAGGATCATGAATAAACTTAATTTAATGAATTGTTGAATTAATTCTTGTATATTTAGTTATATAGATTCATGAAATAAGCTCAAGTGGTAAATTTTTTCTTATAGCATGTAAATGTATAGATTTTGTGAGTCGATCAAAAATAAACCATATTGCTAAATTCTTATTAGGTTTCACTAGCAATCTAGTGAAAATTTTCATTTTAATATTATCCCAATTCAATATATATATTAGTTTTTTTCTATGACTCTATAATGATGATATCTTTCATCATTCTCATATTAACAAACCAAACAAGTTGAATCATAATTATCAATTTTATACTTCATATTATCAAACAAAAAATATTTCTTCTAATCACTATACATTCTTGTGATGCCATCATGCATTGTCAAATTTGAGATATGATCATAATCAATCAATTATCACATCATCATAGGGATAAATTTATCAAATATACTCTTTTCATATTTTACAATTTTGTCTTCAGAAATATTGTTAGAAAATTTTCCCATCATTCACAATAATAAATTTCTTGTGTAAAATTATCATTACCAGGTTGATAAATGTTTATATTTTCCAATAAATATGGTTTGGATCTAATTTTAAAATGGTATAATATCTCCCATTCTTTTATTACACTCATATCCACATTTACAATATCCATAAACATAAGATACATTTTGATCATGATTTCAGTCAGAACATCGTGATTTTTCCTACTCAATATATCAAATACATTATTTTCTACCCCAAGTTTGTATTTTATTTACAATTTACAATCATTGAGTACCTCAATTCATCAATTTCCCTTATGGTTATCTCTTTCTATGTAAAAATTTATTTAAAACTATTATAATATGTATAGATCTCATATTTTTCATCATATATATATATACAATGTCCCTATCAAAAAAGGAATTATTAGATCCTTTTACTAAAGATCATGGGTATGATAGTTATTTTTATGTATCATTAAATTCTTTGATTCATCACAAATAAACCTGACATTATATATAAATACACTAACAATTCATTTATCTGATTCATCATTATATATCACAAGTCCTTATTCTCCAGATATTTTGTCGAGAATTAAATCATTCACCAATGTCCTCTTAAATACCTGAATACATTTTTCATATTCTTCCTCCCATATAAATATAAATCTTTTACGAGTAATATTTGTTCATGGGTTATCCAATCGGAAATTTTTTCAACAAATCACGGACAATAACCTTTTAAACAAATTAATGTACACTAATAATTATTTTCATTAGTGTATGAAATTCATGGAATTCTTTTTTAATAAAATATATACATTATTTCTGTCCTTGGAGGTAATGTGGAAATGAAAAATATTTAATGATTGAATTCATGGTTTCTAAATTCCCCATGTGACCCTTCCCCTAAAGGATATTTTGAATTATTCACAAGTAATTATCACGTATCTCATTTATTTTATAATTCCACAAGTTATCATCAATAAATAAATGAAAGAAAATATCAATAGTTTCATTTACTACTATATTTATGAAATACATAAAAAAAGAGGGTGACTTATTAAATGAAAAAGGAGTTAATGTCAACTCATAATTTCTATAGATCATTGAGAATTGTTTCTAAATAATGTTGTATGATTTCAATCAGAATTGAAAATACCCAAAATGAATTAAAATATTTTAAAATATTAAGATCCATAATTTTGATCAATATATTCATCAGTTCCACATAAAGGTTACTTTTTATTTGGCATAACTAAATTGATTACACTTTAATCATTTCACATCCTCATATATCCTTACATCTACATATTGAAATTTACTTTTTGTCTTGAATGTGAAAAACTATGGCTTAAAATCCATTAACACCCAATTCCTCTATTTTAATCATTACATTCCCTAATTCCACAATGTAATTTCCACATAGGGTCATTCACAATGGAATGTTATCAATGATTACATTAATAGAAAACTAATCATCACAATCTGAATGATTTCTATGTAATTACTCTAAAAATTCAACAATATATTCATTCAAAATTAGCACATCCTCAATTTTAAGATCAAATATTCTTCCATAATGATCTAATTTTAATGAGATATTGGGAGTTGGATCTTGATAGAACTCATCTAGTGAAATCTCCCCTTTTAATCTAAGGAAGTACACATCTTCATATAGTTAAATAATTTAACACTGGTATACTATTTCTTGATATTTCAATCACAATCATGGTGGATTTTTACTCTAAACATATAGAAGACTCTTATTCCCTAAAATATTCATCCCTGGAGTTTTATTTCGATATTGGTTAAAAATTTGAAATTTTAACCTTCCCTTATTAACTTATTCCTTATTTAATTTTCCAGATTTTTCATCCATCGTTTTCTTATTTTATATTATGTAAAATTAATAATTGAGGGATAATTATTTGTGAATCTGGATAAATAAAAATAAAATTTCTTCATATGATGAGAATGTTTGTGAAACTATCTCCCTTTGAATGATTGGATTTATAACATCAGAGAATAAATCAATCTTTCTCATTGGATTATGTGTGTAGTCTATAACATTTCTTTCTATCATATTAATGCTGGATTAATACATATAGTTATTTTAATATTCCAATTATCTCAAACACATTTTCTGTATATCTATATCTTGTTATCAATCATAAGGAAAAGTGTTTCCTAATAAATGTTCCTTAAAATAATTTCATTATATGTTTATTATATCCTTATCGTACTTATTTTATTGAATCAGAGACCCCCATTGGTCCACTTTCCTTGAGATATGATAACCAGCCAAGAAAACATTAACCATTTAATTACATATGAAAATTAGAAATATATTTTATGAAACATTTATCTATTTCCCATCTATAAATGGATATGTAGTCAAATTAATTGATAGTGGTAATTATTTATTGATATAGTCTAACATTATTAAACTGAATTGTGGATCATCAGTCTCCACAATAAGGAAATGTTTTTGGCCATTACATATGCTAGTTTATCTAAAATAGTTTTAATTTTTTAATCACTAGCTGTAGCTCCTGGCCCAACATTATTATCTTTTCATGGAGGTTAATCACATCATTGATTACATGCATTAATATGGTTCACATTCATTATTCTATGATCCATTTAAAAATAATGCAACAATCTATATTAGTTGATAAAATTTTGAATAATACATTATAATTTCAAAATATGGAATATATTTAACATAAATTGAAAACAAATTATACATAGATAATCAATGAATCATTAAAATAGATTCATTGTGGATGAAAAAAAATCTAAATATGTTTTCAAATCCTTACTAAGGGATATAAATAAAAATGTAAATTTGTGGAACATTGTATACCAAGGATTTTCTATCTATCTAATTAGTATCAGAATACACACAATGCAATATAATGATAATGTTGATATACACAAAAAAATTAAGGTTATTAACCCAAGATTGATTTGTTTGAAAACCAAAGCCATTTACATTATCCATATATATATATATATATATATATATATATATATATATATATATTTCACGGAAATAAATAATTTCTTGAAAAGACATTTGGTTGATATATCCTCAAATTCATTCATATTTACTTATTCTTTCATTTATATTTTCATACATCTAGTTCCCATGGTTACTTATTTATATACCTTGATACATATATTAAATATCACAAAACTTATACACCACAGTTTGTGGTTAATTTATTAAATTTGTAAAAACTAAAATCAATAAAATTGTATGGGATTAAATAGATTTATATACATGGATCACAATATTTAAACTGAAAAAAATTATACTATATTTCAATATATAAAATGAAACATATTGAATTATTTTAGATCCAAATTATTCTCTTTAGTATATCAATGTGTGTAAATCATAAAACAGTTACATGAATCCTAGTTAAATGATAAATAAGAAAGGGGTGTTATAATATTCTTTGTAATGGTATGTGTATTGTAGGATCAATATTTAATAAATAAGGATTGATCAATATAGAAACATTAATATATAAAAACAAATTTTATTTAATAAATATCTTGTGCACCAAGAGTAGTATCTAAAGATTAAGTGATGGTAAAATTATTCGATAGGAATATTGATATGATCATCACAATGATTCATGGATATAATAAAAAATAAAATTATTACATCGACATCAATAAAAATTCCACAATTATATAATTCATAATGATTAACACTACACCCTTATTATCAAGACTTGATTCCACGATATCATACACAAGTATATATTCCCTCATGCAAATACACTATCTAGTTTGTTTCATGAGATCTACTGATACATCCATGGGATATTATGGGCCTCCCACAACACAAACTATGTATAATTATTTCCACATATTTATGTAGTCAAACAAAATCAACATAATTATTCCTGGAGAAAACATTTGTATGAAATGATAATCATTTCTATAAAAAATAAAACAACTCATTAGTTTTCCTTATTAATATATATAATGTTATGAACATAGTAATTCCAAATTAAAGCATAATATCTAGTAGGTAACGTTGAAATTTATTAATCTAATTAAAAAATATAAATAGAATATTTTATTGGAAAAAACAATTTTCATTTTGAAACAACATATTCATATGCATAAAATTAACTAAATAATATGGAAAAAAATTTCATTGGAAGGAATAATTGAATCATATTATCAATGAATTATAAAATGGGTTATTGTGATGGTAAAAAATTTTGTTCATTATTTATATGAAAAAAACCCTTTCACACTCTTTTAAAAAGCCAAAAATAAATTCATCCAGAATATGACATAATAACAATTTTTTACCCATTTTGTAGAAGTCAAACATGGGTTGAAATATCATTAGTGATCAATTGGAGAATAAAATAATATTTATTACAAATATTAATAAAAATTAAAATATTGAATAAAATTATACCCAACCATTTAGAAAAACAATGTTAAATTTTCATAAAGACTTTTTTTATTCTCTTTAGTACTTAATGAGTGGAAATCAACTAGAAATCTAGAAATATATATAAATATCTGAATGAGAATAAACTATATTTATTTGAAGATATAAATATTATATAAATTATTATAATTTGGTTTCATTATATTAATCATAAATATCCTACCTTTTATGATTCACTTATAATATTTTTTCTATGTATTATTAATAAATATTTAAAAAATATATAATTCCTGAAATAACATCTTTATTCCTCTTATATGTTTTTGGTTCAGTAGTTTTGGTCATTGTACTAAGACAATTGTTCCATCATCACCAAATATTAATCATTTTATACGTGTCATATATTTTGGTATATACTCAATTTTAGTTATCCATAAATGAAGAGATACAAAAATGAATTAAATCATTCATTAAAATGGTAGTTCATATATATGCACGAATGTTGGTTCCATTTTTCAACAGGAAAAATGATAGAAAATTTAAGAATAGTTTACCATAAAATTATCATTTTTATCAAATATATAATATAAAGTCATTAAGTGAATATTTATTACAATTTAATAAAAATTAAAACGAATAATGAATCAATTCGATTCTTAGAGGTTGTGGTCAACACATATGCATGAGAGATGTATTCATCTTCCTATATAATTTAATGTAAGAAGGTATATTTAAAATTATAATTATTTAAGTATAATGATTACATAAATATTAAATACATACATTAATTCAATCATTATATCAAGGCTTTATAGTCATTGATGGAAAATAAATTAGATTGATTTTCGAGATGGTTGTTCACCATTCACCCAATCAACTCCTTTGTTTCCTATTTGATGGAAAAGGTGAAGAATATATGGTATTATATTAACATAAAAAAAATAATTTTATGGGATATAAATATATCCTCTTATCATCATTAATGAATATGATTTTAATGATGCAAAAGAGTAAATAAAATGAAAATACATGGTTTAGAACACAATCTATTATTCGGATATCCTATTTAGGATTGTACTGAAAGCCTCCCAATGATAATTTTATAGCAAAAAAAATTTAATATACATCACGGTTTGGGAATTTTGTAAGGTTTTTGGTAAAACATTTTTTGAACATAAATATATCTTTAAGTGCGGGGTGGAATGGAGAAAGGGTGCCCTTTTATAATTGGGGGAGAGGACCGTTTTCAAAATTTCTAAAAATAATACCAAATAATAGTCATTTTAGATGAAAATGCATCCAAATGGACTTATAGTATATGGTATGATTGGTTATTGTCTAAATATTTCAATAAAATCACATTTTTACATGTTTAATTGTAAAATGTACCATATTTTTAGTTTAACATCTAGTAATACCGTTTCATCATTTTCCACGGTATTTAGTTTGTTGTAATTTTTTATTAATTGCAACCAAAATATATGTTATCCATATTACCTAATATTAATTATGATGATAAAAAATATTAAATTTACTATACCAAATGTAATTCATTTATGTGGAAAAAATAATTTCAAAATAAAACAAGGATGCCTGATGAGAAACAGTTTCCTAATGTAAGAGTATTCATACGTATAAAAAGGTATTACAACAAAACTCTAGATAAATTACACTAAATGTCATAAATTATATAAATAGTAATATAATTGAACAAACATTCCCTATAAACCCAATTTAAAACACAATTGAACTTTATAATTTTCATTAAATATAAAAAATAAATAATGAATAGTATTTTTCAAATTTCATTGAAACAATTATTTGATAATAAGTTTCAAAAAAATTACATTATTATACTTTTGAAATTTTAATTTAAAAAATATGTACATTTTTTAAGTAAAATTTATTAAAGTGGATAAAATTAGTTTTAAAATATATATGAATAACATGATAAAACACCATTTAAAGAAGAATACAATTTCACACTAAATGATATATTATTTCATATATCCATCCTATATTGAAATATTAGATTAATTATAAAACATTTTATTAAATATATAATATATAAATTTAATTAAATTCTTTCACCAATTGTGAATAATTTTTATATTAAAATTAAAACATGTTTTGCATATATAAATAATTTTCTAATAAAAAATTATTTTATTTTCAAATAATTTTTATTATTATTTATAATCAATTGATAACCCCTGAAATTTTGGATGAATCTATAAACCTAATAAATTTCATAATTCAGTCATCCATATTCATACCAGACAATTTAATTTCTAGGCTAAAATGGTATACTATTTTATTTTTCATTTACGGTTCAGGTTTCAGGTACACAATCTATATAAGAGGTTAATGTAATTTATATTTTGATATATCAAAATACATCAGGGTCTAAAAAATTCATTGATATATTTTAATATATTGAAACTTTTCAAATGTTTCGATTACCTAAAATATCAATGCATGCCACTTCTCCTATCATGTTAACAAATCAACATAATTTTATTTCATTAAATAAAAGATAACAAATCTTGTATAACATCCATCACTACATTCAATAGGTTAATGTATTATCTAAATACAATCTTATACAATATTTTTTATAAACCTAACGGGTTTTTCAAATTAAAAGTTATAGTTCATAAATGAGTTGTTTAAATATTTATTTTTACCTCCTTCAAAACTTTTCTTCAAAATATCTTATAATATGATCATCCCACAAAATTAAAATTTATTATTTTCATTCCCTAATCCATTTTTATTTACATATCAATCTAATGGTAAAAGAAATCACCTTTCTTATACATGTCTATACTACCTCCTCACGAAGATGATGTCGTTCATTTTTTTTCACCGCATATTATGGTTGGTCATAATGATATATTTTAATGTAATAATATGATATATATATATATATTATAAATTGTAGGATCGAAATATAATATGAGATGCTCAATATACAAGAGGGGGGGTGAATTGTATACTTTAAAAATTCCTTTGGAACCTTTAAAGTTAGTTATGAATAACTAGAGTTTCCTTAAGAAAAGGAAAGAACTAAGTTTAACAAAGTTAAACTAAGTTGATTCACAACACCTCTAACACCGAACTAAACTTGGAAAGAGATTCCAAAAGAAGGTTCCGGAAATATGGTTCCGGAAATTGAAACTTAACAAAAGTTACAATATGAGATTCTACCTTAAAGCGTATAGAATCTAAACTAATCAAAGTAAGTAGGGAAGTATAAGAAAATTATACTTTCCTTAAAATACAAAATGCAGCGGAATAAAACAAGTACAAGTAGAAGAACTACTAGTAACAAGATGATAGTCTTTTAACCCAAAGAGAAGGGTATCCAACAACCTTGGATAAAGGTCCCTTGATTTATACTTTCAAGCAAGTCTGTCTTACCCACACCAGGGTAAGCCCTCGATACGAAGATCGGTGTCTCTGTCTTGCTATCCCCGCAAGCCCTCAACTTCAAGTTAGTTGGCAACCTCTGTCTTTCTCAGCAAGAAAGCCCTCGATCTTTAAGGTAGTCGGCACCTCTGTCTTTCTCAGCAAGAAAGCCCTCGATCTTTAAGGTAGTCGGCACCTCTGTCTTCCTATCTCCGGAAGCCCTCGAATGTAATCACCAACATTCGGAGTCGCACGAAGCTTTGAGAGTTAATAAGAGACTCTCTCTCTAGAAATCACTTCAACAGCATGTATGCACAAAGTTCAAATGTTCATCCATCCGTTTTTTTGAGCTTTTTCAAATGAGCTCCTATTTATAGGTGAGGTCGGCTCCTTCTCCAACGGTCATATTTCCCTTAAAGTTAGGAGGGACCTGTACACGTGTCACTTAGACAACGGTTAGTTTATAACAAAATGGACGACATCGTTTTATAACAAAGTAAGTGTAACAGAAAGTACGACATCGTTTTAAAACCTAACATAAAGGTTCGGAATAGAAATTTCGGAGTGAAAGTTCGGAGTGAACAAATTCAGAGTGTATAAAACAATGATATCCAGATTCTGTTTAATGAGTGAATTCGGAATGAGAATTCGGAATAGGAATTCGGAATAGGAATTCTTCATCAGAAATCGTAATGAGAAATCGTCATCAGAATTCGTAATGAGAATTCGGAATGAGATTTCTTCATTAGAATTCGTAATGAGAATTCTTCATTGGAATTCGTAATGAGAATTCTTCTTCAGAATTCGTAATGAGAATTCGAAATGGGATTTCTTCATTAGAATTCGTAATGAGAATTCTTCTTCAGAATTCGTAATGAGAATTCGTAATGAGAATTCTTCATTAGAATTCGTAATGGGAATTCTTCTTCAGAATTCGTATCCTGAATCTGGAATAGAACTTAGTCAGAATTCATAACCGGAATTCGGAGTGAAACTTCCTTATAGTTCTTGTCCAGAATCCGAACCCTAAAACAGAATGCTTTTTATCAGTTTTAATGATTCCGAGAAAGTGAATCCGAATTTCATACTTAAGAAAAATATTAATGAAAATATGATAAGGATAAATTTTTCTTATAAAAGCGTTTTTCCTTAAGAAAACATTTTTCCTTATAAAAGCAATTTTCCTTACAAAAGCGATTTTCCTTAAAGATAAGGTGTTTGTGATTTTCAAAACAAGAAGGAATGGAAAAGTCATAAGGAAAACCTTATTGACTCAACAATCTCCCCCTTTTTGGAAAGCACAAACATCCTTACGAAAAATCTATTTCTAGGAAGAAAGAAACACAATAAAGCTTATCTCCCTTGGTTTAAGAATATAGATGAATACAACTAACTCCCCCTTAGGCTTTGAATCTCTAAGGATCGTATTCATATTTCCGGAGTGATATTTCTTTAAGATAAAAACTCCCCCTTAAACAAACTCTTATTAGAGTTCTATCTCATTGGGTATTTTTCTTTCTCCCCCTTTGATAAGCACTTATTAGATTTCCTCTTTTTCTTAAGGATCTTTTCCTTCTCCCCCTTTGTGATTTTCAAAAAGAATTTCGAGGGAATGGAAAAAAAATAACAAAGTACCTGAAAGATTAGTAATAACAACAAAACAGAACAACAAGCACGATTCTCATTAAATTTGAAATGTCAGCAACAAAAACAGATTACAACAAAAAGATCGGATTGATTATTTCGGATCTTTCTCCTTTGACATAAGCCCCTTGAGAATAGTCTTGATCTTTTTTAGGTCCTTATGATCTTCCTCTGCTTGCTTTTCTAAGGCAACTATTCTTGCTGACTGAGCTTGAATGATTTCTTCCTGAGCCTTCAACTTTTCTCCCTGAGCTTCCATTTTCTCTTCCTGAGACTTTATCCTTTCTAGAAAATTGATCCGATGATCCCTTTCAAATTTCCAACTTTGATTAACAGAGTTGAGCTTTCCATTCAGATCTCTTACTTCCTGACTCCGAATGTTCTTTTCCTCTGCCAATTTCTCATCGAATGATGCAGTCATCTCATGAAACTTCTTATCCTCGGTTTGAAAAGCATCCTTAACATTCTCCTGAAACTCATCCAGCAACCTCATCTCTTCCACATTCTTCTTCGACCAGCTAGTCATCCTTTTGCAAGATCTTTTATGGGCTTCGTAACCAATGAAGAAATTTTTGAACTGGGCTTCTATCTCAACACACTTATCCATTACCATGGATACGGAATCGGTTTTCTGATTCAGCGTATGTTGGAGCATCTGGCACCGAGAATCAATACTGGAGAAAGTCGGAATGGTTCCCACCAACTTCTTCAAGGATTGAACAACAAAATCGTGCCCCAACGAAGATGATTCCGAATCTGACATCTTGCTAGGAGAATTTTCTTCTTCAATAAGCTCCAACTTCCTCTTTGAAGAACTACCAGCTTCCTTCCTCATACTCTTTTCTGAACTCGGGGTATCAGCAAAAACTTGTTTCCCCTTATCTTTTTTCGGAATAGAAACCTGTTCCGGAGATTTCTTCTCACTGTCAGAAACTTGAACAACCAAATCTTCCTCATCAACAACTTCTATATTTTCTTTCTGAGCAGCATCAAGTGAAAGATGTTCTTCTTCTCCATGATAAGAAACTTCTTCCTCTCCTTCCTTTCCTTCTATTACTGGAGTAACTAGTTTTGAAGATTCGGCTTCAGAAGTTCGGAGCGACAGGTGTTCCGAAGGAGTTCCCTTGTATTCATCTACTTGTTTGAGCACATCTCCTGTCTCACCACTTCCTTCAGCAGCTTCTTCCACTTCTTCCACTAGCTCTACTTCCTCAGCATTCTTAGCAGCAGCCTCTTTCGGATCATCGAGATTTCTTCCTGGAGTCTCAGGTAGAGAGTCCAAAGAAAAAGTTCTCGGAACGGGAATGGTTGCTGAAACCATTTCATTAAACTTCAACAAGGCTTGCACAGCCTCAGCTTCTGACAACTTCTTCTTCAGCTTCTTTTCCTTAGCTTGCTTCTCGAGCTCATCAGCAGCCTTTTCTTTCAGAGCTTTAGCCTCTGCGGGATCCAATCCGAACTGCGGATCTCCTTCCTTCCTCTTTTCCTTGTCAGCTCTCCACTTCGCTGCAACCTCATCAGTATATGTCTTCTTCTTCTTAGGCTTAGGAGGTGCAGAATGGACTTCCTTAGACTTAGGTTCTTCAGCTTCACCTACCACTTCTTTCAGCTTCCTCTTCCTTACCGGCTTAGGCGATTCCGGATCAGCCACTTTTGGAGTCACTTCTTCTTGAGGAGGAAGATCAATAAACATGCCAGACTTCTTGTCAAAAGCTATATTCATCCTTTTAAGAGTTGCATCACTGAGCAACATGATCTTGCAAACTTTCGGTTTAGAACTGCAAGCAACCTTGAAGGACTCAAGGCACCGAACTATCAGCTTCGACAATATTGCCGGGTACATTACTATCTGAGCTCTCAGATTCCCTTTCTTTAAATTCTCAAGATTAAGAAGGATATGCTTCATCAGGTTGAACTTCCTTTGATTTATCAAGAAATCTAAGATGTATATCTCACTCTTCTTCAAGCTGTCCTTGTCTCCTTTTCTCGGTACAATAAGCCCTTGCACCCATAACTCCAGAATCCGGAAGTTTGTAGATAGGGTTGCAATTTTCGAAGCCTTATCATCATCCAGTCCGAGAATTTCTAAGGCTTTCTCCTTGTTGAAACTACCCAAGGAGTCTGGCAGAACATGCGAGATAAACTCAGCTTCCCCTTCATAATTCAACCCTACCAAGCTTGCAGCCTTGGTGTAAGATAGCTTATAAGTCTTGCCATACGATTTGAAGGAAAATTTTTCTCTATTGTCTTCCACGAAGAAAGCAACCGACTCATAAAACTCAACAAGCAAGTCTGGGTAAACTTCATCTTGGTTGCCGGTTTTTGATATCGCAACATCTTCCCAGCCATTGAGCTTGATATTCTTTGATATAATAGAATCATAGTTGCTGAAGAAATTCGGATGCACTAACCGCTCTCTGTAGACTAACCACTGTGAAATGGGCTTTGTTGAAGACATCTCTTGAGAAGCTAACTCTGCAGACATTCGGATTAGAAGTCTCTGAGAAGTTCGGAACTAAGAAGACTGAAGTTCGGAACTGGAAAACTGTAGTTCGGAACAGCCTTAAATCAGAGAGACAGAGCTTCAGCACGCAAGAGCTTGAGATCGATGTGGGACGAGAAAATAGGGTCCCCTTTATATAGGCTTTGGAATGACGGTTCAACTTCCTCGGTTGATCTAACGGTTTAGAATGATCTGAGATCAGATCTGACGGTTGAGAGGTTGAATCCGATCTTTTTGAGGTTTTATTAAAACAGAATTCAAGAAATTCAAAAAACCGAAAACAAGCTATAAGAAAATGCCAGCAAGTAAAATATGATTACGAAAACTTCAGTAAGGAAGTCATACCTTTCGGATTAGCTTAGGAAAGTTATTCGTAATGGGTAATGTAAAGACGACTACGAAAAAAAAACTCAATACAAAAAACTTGATACGAAAAACTTGATATGGAAGATTCAATACGAAAGTTTTTCCATTATGAAAATACCAGTACGAAAATTTTCCATTCCGGAAATTTTCAATACGAATACTTTTATTCCAGAAGTATTTTGTATGGAAATATCCATTCTGGAAAATTGTAGTTCCGGAAGTTCCATTCCGGAAAATTTCGTTCCGAAAAATTTGAAAACAAATTTTGAAAAACTTTGTTAAATAAACAAACAAATGTACTCCCCCTATGAAAAGGAGTTTATTACTGTGAGAAGATTTTTCCAACAGAAAGTTAATTAAGGAAGATTACCTTACGGTTATCATTCCTAACTTCTGTTTAATATATTCAAATCTATCAGAAGGTAAAGATTTTGTGAAAATATCAGCAAGTTGATCTTGCGTTCTGATAAACTGAAGAATAATATCTCCTTTAAGTGTGTGATCCCTAAGAAAGTGATGCCTAATATCTATGTGTTTTGCACGGGAGTGATGTGCAGGGTTTTTACTTAGAGCAATGGCACTTGTGTTATCACACAAAATTTGAGTTTTAGTAAAACTCAAGCCATAGTCTGTGAGTGTGTGTTGCATCCACAACACTTGTGCACAACAACTTCCAGCTGCTACATATTCAGCTTCAGCAGTGGAGAGTGCAACAGAATGTTGCTTCTTGCATGACCAAGAAACTAATGAATCTCCTAAGAAATGACAAGTTCCGGATGTACTTTTTCTATCCATTCTACAACCACCAAAGTCAGCATCAGAAAAGCTTTTTAGAACAAAATCATTTCCAGAAGTATAAAATAATCCTAGATCCATGGTTCCCTTAAGGTAGCGAAAAATTCTTTTTACCGCCTTTAAGTGAGATTCCTTAGGATTGGATTGATATCTTGCACATAAGCATACTGAAAACATTAAGTCTGGTCGACTAGCAGTTAAGTAAAGTAGACTTCCAATCATACCTCTAAAAGATGTTTGATCTACTGGTTTCCCAGCTTCATCAAGATCTAAAGAGTTTGAGGTACCAATAGGAGTACTTATACTCTTCGTGTTGTCATAACCATACTTTTTAAGAAGATCTTTAATATACTTATGTTGAGATATGTAGGTTCCTTCTGGTTTTTGAGAAATTTGAAAACCAAGGAAAAATGTTAACTCACCCATCATACTCATTTCAAACTCAGATTTCATTAGACTAGCAAAAGAATCAGTCAAAGATTGCTGAGTTGAACCAAATATAATGTCATCAACATAAATTTGAACAATCAAAACATTTTTCTTATCTTTCTTTATAAAAAGGGTTGGATCTGCATTTCCCTTAACATAGTTATTTTGAAGCAAAAATCCAGTGAGTCTATCATACCATGCTCTTGGGGCTTGTTTAAGGCCATACAAAGCTTTGGTAAGTCTAAAAACATGATCAGGATGTTTTGTATCTTCAAAGCCAGGAGGTTGTTCAACAAAAACTTCCTCTTGAACATAACCGTTAAGAAAAGCACATTTCACATCCATTTGAAATAGTTTGAAATTAAAGAATGCTGCAAAGGCAAGTAGAATACGGATAGATTCAAGTCTAGCTACTGGAGCATAGGTTTCTTCATAGTCTATTCCTTCTTGCTGATTATAGCCTTTAGCAACAAGTCTAGCTTTATTTCTAACAATGACTCCATTTTCATCACATTTGTTTCTGAAGACCCATTTTACTCCAATAACAGAAGTTTCCTTAGGTCTTTCAACCAAGGTCCAGACTTTATTCCTTTCGAATTCATTTAGCTCATCTTGCATTGCTTTGATCCAATCATCATCACCTAAAGCTTCATCAGTGCTTTTAGGTTCTAGTTGGGAAAGAAATGCTAGATGTTCTACTTCATTTCTTAAGGAACTTCTAGTCCTTACAGGTTGATTTACATCACCAATGATACTATCACTGGGATGATTCTTAAGAAACATCTGATTTGAGTTTTGTAAAACCTGTTCATCAACATAAGGTAGAAAGTCTTCTGGGGTAAATGTTTCAGAAGTATCTTCTAGAACAATTTCCTTATCAGAAGGTTCTTCTAACAAAGGTTGACAATCAGTTTTTGAAAACACATCTGAAGATGTAAGTTGGGAAGTTTTAAAAACAAAAGGATCTGACTCATCAAATTTCACATGTACTGTTTCCTCAACAGTACAAGTATTTTTATTAAAAACTCTATAAGCCTTAGAGGTTGTGGAATATCCTAAGAAAATTCCTTCGTCTGATTTTGGTGCGAATTTATGTAAGTTATCTTTAGTATTCAAAATGAATACTTTGCAACCAAAAACCTTGAAGTAGGAAAGCCTTGGTTTTCTACCATTCCATAACTCATAAGGAGTTTTATTAAGAAAAGGTCTAATCAAAACTCGATTTATAGTATAACAAGCAGTACTTACAGCTTCAGCCCAGAAATGTCTAGCAATAGAATATTCACTCAACATGGTTCTAGTTATTTCTTGAAGAATTCGATTTCTTCTTTCAACTACACCATTCTGTTGAGGAGTTCTAGGTGCTGAAAAGTTGTGAGTAATACCTTTCTTACTACAAAAAGTTTCAAAATCAGAATTTTGAAATTCTCCTCCATGATCACTATGAATAGTTTTCAATGGAAGGTTTTTCTCATTTTTAACTTGAGCTCTAAAACTTTTGAAATAAGAAAAAGCTTCAGATTTCCTTGCTAGAAAATAGACCCAAGTAAATCTAGTGTAATCATCAACTAGAACAAACACATAGTATTTGCCTCCAATGCTTCCAGTTTGTGTAGGACCAAAAAGATCCATGTGCACCAACTGTAATGCATCGGTTGTTGAGACTTCACCGATTGACTTAAAACTAGATTTATGTTGCTTGCCATATTGACAAGGATCACAAACTTTAGAAGAATCAAATCTAAGCTCCGGTAGATCCTTAACTAGTTTCTTCTTAGAGAGTTTACATAGGTTTCTAAGATTACAGTGTCCTAGTCTTCTATGCCATAACCAAGAATGATCTTCCATTGCACTTAGGCAAGGTAAATCTTGGCTTCTTAGGTCTTCTAAGTTTAAGGTGTAAACATTCTCTTGCCTGTTGGCTGAGAGAATAAATTCTTCCTTGGAATTGTGAACTAAGCATTTATCATTCCTAAAATTCACAAGGTAACCTTCATCACATAACTGACTTATGCTAATGAGGTTGTGCTTAAGACCTTTAACAAAAAGAACATTTGAAATCAAAGTTTTACCTAAAAGAACAATATTACCAATACCAACAATCTCTCCCTTAGCATTGTCTCCGAAAGTTACCTTTCCTCCTTTCGTTTTGATAATCTTTTCAAAGAAGCTTTTGTTACCAGTCATGTGCCGGGAACATCCACTATCCATGTACCAAACATTGTTGCTGGAACTTTCTTTATTTTCCTGAAATTAAGAACAAAGTTAGACTTTCGGAATCCAAACTTGCTTGGATCCGAGATTTCTAGACAATAAAATCTTAGGTACCCACATTTTCTTGGAAAAATAAGCTTTATGAAAACCTAAGGATTGGGTTTTGTTTAAGGAACAATTTCTTGCCCAGTGACCACCACATTGACACTTAGTACAAAATGGGGCACTTTGAGGAACAAAATAATTGTTGCTGAAAACAGGTTTTGCATGGGTATAACCAAATCCGGATTTATTTCTTAAAGGTCGTATTTGAGAATACATCTTATCAAAATTTTCCTTACCATGGGTAAAGTTTGATAAGCACTTCTTTAAGGAAAAAATTTCGGACTTGAGTTTTACAACCAAGTTTTTATCTTCAAAATAATTAGTTTTGGAACTAGATTTAGGCTCGAAAACATTTTTATTAGAAATTACTTTTTCTAACTCTTTAGAAAGTTTATTCTTCTCAGAACTTACTTCCTCAAGATTTTTTGAAATACTTTCAAAATCAGCATTTTTCTTATCAAGATCTTTAGAAAGATCTGATATCTCTTTAGTAAGAATAGAATTCCTAGAATTTGCCTTATCAAGTTTCTTGTTGAGTTTGGAATTCTCAATCTCAAGAAGTTCAGCAAATCTAGAGACTTCTTCAAAAGTAGGTAAAGTATTTTCCTCATCAGAAGTTGATTCTTCATCAGAAGAGTTATAATACTTACTATCATTAGGATTTAAAGAAACATTGGTCAATGATTCAGCATTTCGTACCTTAGCCATAAGACAATGATTATCAATAGGTAATCTGGCTATAAGACCAAGATTCTTCTGTCCTGAAGATTCATATTCAGAAGATTCATCTGAAGAGTCACCACCACTGGCACTCCAGGTGTCATTAGCTTTCAAAACTTTCTTAGCTTTAGCTTTGTAATATTTCTTCCTGTTCCTGTCTGAATGCCTTTCCTTTCTTTCTTTCTTTCTGAGCATAGGGCAATCTGGTCTAATATGTCCTGCTCTCTTACATTCATAACAAGTAACTTCTCCATCTTTCTTATCTTTCCTATCCTTCTTCTTATACTTGGATTGAAAGTTTCTTTGTCCAGCTATCTTGTTCATCCTTCGAGCAAGATTGGCTAATTCATTTTCTGAAACTTCACTTTCACTAGATTCGGATTGGAAAATGACTTTCTTCGATTTGGATCTGGTTACTCTCTCAGGAGTCTTAGCTTTCATCTGATTCGAAGTTGTAGTAAAAGCAACAGTACCATTTCCATTCTTCTTCTTGATGTTGTCAGCATCTCTCTTCATTCTGGTCTCATGTTGTAGAAGAGTTCCAAATAATTCATCAAGAGTTATTTGAGTAACCTTCCTGTTCTCATCTATAGCTGTTCTCTTGGATTCCCACTCATTGGGCATAATGTCAATTATCTTGTCCACAAGAGCTTCATCATCTAAACCTTTCTCTCCCATAGACTGTAGACTATTGACGATTGTCATAAATCTTTGTTGTACTTTACAGATAGGTTCTCCATAAGGAAAATTAAAGCCATGATATTCAGCTCTAAGCATAGCTCTCCTAGTCTCAATCACTTTAGAAGTCCCAAAATGAGTAACCTCTAACTTCTTCCATATACAATTAGCTGCTTCACAAGAAGAAATTTGGCTATATATATTTCTGGTCATTGAACATAATAAAGTGTTGCGTACCTTGTAGTTGAGTTGATATTCTTGCTTCTCCTGGTTAGTAAAGGTTCTGACTTCCTTGTCAGGAATTTTGTAATCACCAGTAAGCATGACAAAGTTATCTACTCCAGTATTGATAACAAACGTCTTCATACGATCTCTCCAGTATTCATAATCATTACCATCAAATATTGGTGGCCTTGTAGGATTCAAATTGTCTATCGAACCAACATTCATTCCTGCCATACTTGAAAATAACTTGGAGACAAACTTGTTAATAACAAAAATTCGGAATTAAAAAGTTCGGAATAGGAAAAGTTCGGAATGGATAATTTGGAATGAAAAAGTTCGGAATTGAAAAGTGAGCAAGAAAAACTTGAACGTGAGTACAAGTATTTCAGTAACCTTGGCTCTGATACCAATTGTAGGAATGGTATAGAGTAAGAGGTTTCCAACCTCTGATACCAATTGTAGGATCGAAATATAATATGAGATGCTCAATATACAAGAGGGGGGGTGAATTGTATACTTTAAAAATTCCTTTGGAACCTTTAAAGTTAGTTATGAATAACTAGAGTTTCCTTAAGAAAAGGAAAGAACTAAGTTTAACAAAGTTAAACTAAGTTGATTCACAACACCTCTAACACCGAACTAAACTTGGAAAGAGATTCCAAAAGAAGGTTCCGGAAATATGGTTCCGGAAATTGAAACTTAACAAAAGTTACAATATGAGATTCTACCTTAAAGCGTATAGAATCTAAACTAATCAAAGTAAGTAGGGAAGTATAAGAAAATTATACTTTCCTTAAAATACAAAATGCAGCGGAATAAAACAAGTACAAGTAGAAGAACTACTAGTAACAAGATGATAGTCTTTTAACCCAAAGAGAAGGGTATCCAACAACCTTGGATAAAGGTCCCTTGATTTATACTTTCAAGCAAGTCTGTCTTACCTACACCAGGGTAAGCCCTCGATACGAAGATCGGTGTCTCTGTCTTGCTATCCCCGCAAGCCCTCAACTTCAAGTTAGTTGGCAACCTCTGTCTTTCTCAGCAAAAAAGCCCTCGATCTTTAAGGTAGTCGGCACCTCTGTCTTTCTCAGCAAGAAAGCCCTCGATCTTTAAGGTAGTCGGCACCTCTGTCTTCCTATCTCCGGAAGCCCTCGAATGTAATCACCAACATTCGGAGTCGCACGAAGCTTTGAGAGTTAATAAGAGACTCTCTCTCTAGAAATCACTTCAACAGCATGTATGCACAAAGTTCAAATGTTCATCCATCCGTTTTTTTGAGCTTTTTCAAATGAGCTCCTATTTATAGGTGAGGTCGGCTCCTTCTCCAACGGTCATATTTCCCTTAAAGTTAGGAGGGACCTGTACACGTGTCACTTAGACAACGGTTAGTTTATAACAAAATGGACGACATCGTTTTATAACAAAGTAAGTGTAACAGAAAGTACGACATCGTTTTAAAACCTAACATAAAGGTTCGGAATAGAAATTTCGGAGTGAAAGTTCGGAGTGAACAAATTCAGAGTGTATAAAACAATGATATCCAGATTCTGTTTAATGAGTGAATTCGGAATGAGAATTCGGAATAGGAATTCGGAATAGGAATTCTTCATCAGAAATCGTAATGAGAAATCGTCATCAGAATTCGTAATGAGAATTCGGAATGAGATTTCTTCATTAGAATTCGTAATGAGAATTCTTCATTGGAATTCGTAATGAGAATTCTTCTTCAGAATTCGTAATGAGAATTCGAAATGGGATTTCTTCATTAGAATTCGTAATGAGAATTCTTCTTCAGAATTCGTAATGAGAATTCGTAATGAGAATTCTTCATTAGAATTCGTAATGGGAATTCTTCTTCAGAATTCGTATCCTGAATCTAGAATAGAACTTAGTCAGAATTCATAACCGGAATTCGGAGTGAAACTTCCTTATAGTTCTTGTCCAGAATCTGAACCCTAAAACAGAATGCTTTTTATCAGTTTTAATGATTCCGAGAAAGTGAATCCGAATTTCATACTTAAGAAAAATATTAATGAAAATATGATAAGGATAAATTTTTCTTATAAAAGCGTTTTTCCTTAAGAAAACATTTTTCCTTATAAAAGCAATTTTCCTTACAAAAGCGATTTTCCTTAAAGATAAGGTGTTTGTGATTTTCAAAACAAGAAGGAATGGAAAAGTCATAAGGAAAACCTTATTGACTCAACATAAATATCAATATATAATGGTTAATAAGTTTTTCAAATCTTTCATTACCATTAAGAATACATTTCTAGTGTGGACACAGATCCTACGTTCTCTACATAGTTTTTTCATTCATTTTTAATGACTACATTATCAGTATAAATATAAATATAGAAATAATATATATATATATATATATATATATATTATTACATAATTAGGAATATGGAAATATAAAACATCATTTACAATCTTACCATTCCACATGTGAAGAAAATGAAAACATCTCTCTTGTGTATGAGTGGACTACCACCTCCTCAAAAAGATGTTATTCATTATTCATATCCTCCTTCGACGAATGATTTTAAATATATATATAATGAATATATATTATATTTATATGTTCATTAAAATTCTTTATATAGTTTAATGATGATAAGGATGTATGGAGGGAATCTACCTTACCAAAAAATACATGAAAAATGGAATAGTTAACACTCATTATTGATTATTTTGAAAAATGTATTTTAATAAGAGTGTATAAAAATGATATAAGTGGATAATATATGATATTATTAGTATCTATATGAATATTTTAGGGAATTATTAAAAATATTAATTTAATATATAAGAGGACAAAACAACTTATTAGGAGAACAGATTCAGTGGTATGGGATTTCTATAATAATATCATTTTATTTTGGAATTGATTATGTTAATATTTAAATTCGAAAAAGTTTTTGGTAATAAAATTTTATACAAAATATATTTTAGCAATTTTTTATTTTATTGGGTTTTATATATTTTTTCATTTCTTCTTTTTTGAGTCAATAGTTACAAAGTAAGTTACATATAAAGGGATTTCTTAAAAAGATTATTTTCCATCCAACTCTTTTTCATATAACTATATTTATATTAACAATTAATTGAATAATTTTCCTAATATTATTAAATGATTTATTATAAAAAAAATTAACCATGATTATCGTTGTATAAAAATTATTAAAATGATTCTTCTTTTCATTTTATATGAGATATTTTTTTTACTGATTTTGTGGGGAATATAATTTACTACATACACCACATGAAAATATTTTACTATCACTATAAATAATCATTTCTTTTAAAATTACATTCTATTTTTTATATAGATATTTTCTAATAAAAAACTTATCAAATCATTTTTGGAATTTTTAATTAAAAATTTCTCACATGAAAAGGGTTTTATTTTATTAATGTAACGAAAATAACTTCAAAAAGTGATTTATAAAATTTTTCTCACATTATGTTAAAAGGTAGTTATTTTTATTTTATTACATCAATATTATTTGTAAATTTTTACAATAAAAACACTTTAATTATGATGAATATATGGTATTAATTAGTCCTTATCTAATAATGGATTATATGAAAATTGTATTCTATTATATTAATTTTGATTATATATTTTCCACTCTCCATTATTCATTGGATGTTAATTGTTCTCTTAATGGAAAAATTTTAAATATAATGGTTGATTTCATCATAATTTATATTAATTCAATGATGATTCAAAAATTTAAATTATCTATAAAAGGTATATATTGATGTAATATTATTAATTGTGTTATTTCAATTTCTATAGAAATATTAATGTTCGGTATTATTGATTTAGTACTATTAATTATTGACATGTAAGGAATTTTGAGGATAATTTTTTATGTTGATTAAAAATATACGTAATTTATAAAATGTTAATGTTAATGGTTTTGTCGTTATTATATATATCACATCGATCCAATTTTAGGGCTTATTAGATTATGTAGTTGTTCTACTATATTGAACATAATTTTTTTACATCTACACATTTATTAATAATGATGTCTTAGTTGAGTGGATTTGACAGTAAGATTCATGATATCATGATTGAGAAAAATTGATCATGAATATAAAAAACCCAATTAATTTTAATAATAAATTTTTTCCCTGTTAATATTTATTAATTTCATTTGATATAGTTATTATTATTAAAAAAATGTTATATAATTTTTTAATCAAAAAGGGAAAATTTTTATTCATAGTATATTTATCTTCACGTATTAAATATATTCATTTAAAATCATAATTTAAAAATTTTAAATTTAATTTTAAAAAACTGAATTCATTTATGAAATCAGAATATTCAAATTATCTTTTGGGGGAATTGTTTTTATTTTTATAAAATGTTTAATTAATTTTAAAATGTTTGAAAATGTTATTTTTTCAAAAAAATAATTTATATTTATTATATAATGTAATTTTAAATTTAAATTTTATACAAAATTAAGATAATTCTCATTTAATTTGATATAATCTAATTAATTACATAGTGAACATCTTTATTACTGAATTTGGTATATGTTCATTTTTTGGCATAGAAATACATTTTTCTATAAATTAATTTTCATTTTGTATTTTTTTAATATTTAATAGTTTATTCCAATTGTAGAGATTTAATTTTGAAAAATGGAATTCTTATATCAGGCCAGGTGGTCTATATTTGGAAAATAGTTCCCCTTCATTATTTTTTCTTTTTTAAATAGAAATCATAATAAATAATTTCAACCATAGTAAGGGTAAATCAATTAACTATGATAAAAACAATTGTTGTAATTCATTAAAGATTCCCAAAAACAATTTTTTACATTATTTTAATGAAATAATCCCTTACCATAAATTTTTGAAACATTTCAATTTTTTACACATTCCTTCGACAATGACCTTAAAATAAATTTAATGAAAAAAAATTATCACAGTTTTTATTTAAATATCTCCAAATTAATTTCATATTGATAATTTTATGTTTTTGTTTCTTATAATTTGTTAGTTAAAATATGAATTTTTAATTATTAACATATTATTTTCATTATACACATTAATGATGAGAAATTATCTTTAATTTATAATGCAAAATCAACACAGTGCTTCTGTATGCTATTGATTTTTCATATAAACAATTTTACAAATCAAAAAGTAATATTTTATGTGTGATATATAGTGTACCATGAATTATATATATATATATATTATTTAATATCCTATGTATTTTTTAAAAGGTTTATATTTTAACTTTATTATTATATTGAATACATTAAATTGAAATAAAATGAATAGTTCCAAAAATGACAATAATTATATTTTCCAAAGAAATTATATTTCATTATAATAAGAAAATTTCATTAAAAAATAAATTGACAATTTAAAAGAATATTGTTGAATATATACCATTGTAAATTTATGTGTTACATCACCTTTTATTGAAAACTTCATGTCCCCTATAGAGTGAAAAAATTTGATTTCATAGTAATTGATAAAAAGGTTAACATGAGATTAAAACCAGGTGGAAACTGTTAAAACATAACATATATGTGTAATTTTTTTTAGAATAGACAACATTAAATAGTAATATTATATAATATAAATCAAAAACATGGAGGAAAACATTTCACCGAAAATAATTTAATAAAATCATTCATTTTAATAGTGTGCCTCCCCTACATATTAATGGGCACTACTTCTTCTCTCTTCCTCACAAATATTCATCACCTTATTTCAAGAAATATTTTACGAAATCTCTTCACAAAATTAATACCTATGTTATAGAGGTCCTATTTTTAGTTTAATTCCATACTTATAGGAATTTAGGTGTAAATAAAATGATGTTTTCTAAACAATATATATATCATTTCAATTTAATATATTAGTTTTATTTATTCTTAATGCGAATTCAAATATTATTTAATAATGACGACCTATTTACATAATTAACATCAGTATACTGAAATTTTATTGTAAATATTTTAAACCACTTTTCAAATTCATTCCATTCTATAGGAAATGAAATAGTTTCTCTTGTATACTTTTGGACTACCACCTCCACGAAGCGGTGAGTTTCATTTTCCACCACATCCACACATGGATTTTCTAAATGATAGATTATATAGATATATATAAAATTCATTAAATTATAATAACATTATAAAGATAGTAAAATTTTAACAAACAAAATAAAAATAGAATAAATCATTTTTATATTTATTAATATGAATTATATAGTTATATTAGCTATAAAAATATTATGCAAATTTTTAATAAAAAACGAAATTGTTTTATTTTAACTCTTTTATTATATAGTTTTATCTAAAAATATTATTTTTAAGTATTATAATTTAATTTGATAAATTTATTAGCACATCTTATATCAGAATATCAAAATATACTTCTATTGATATTTTGGAGTTTTCGAAATATCCTGATTTTTCTGTGAATATTGATAATATAGTTTTAAAAAATATATTTTACTATTTATAAATTATGTAATATTAAAGTATCAATATATTATGTGTATTTTTTAAACTGAATTTTGTATTATTTAGATATATTTAAATCAATAAATTACTTTTAAATCAACATTAAATTTAATTTTTTATAAATTTTTGTTAAATGATTTTTTAAAAATATTTTAAAATGCATAATGTATTTGTTTTATAATTAACTAAAATAATAACTAATAAAAAATTTAGTAACATAAATTTATAAATTCTATATCATTAAATATTATTTCATATTCATATAATGATTATTATTGTTCATAGAGTTAAAATATAATAACCTTTCAAAAAAAAATTGTCTTCATAGAAACTTGAAGTATCAGCCCTTCATTGGGATTACTATTAAATTAATATTTACAATTTCAATGAATTTAATTTTGAAAAAATTATTAAATATTTATCAGAATAATAATTTATAAAATATAATAATTAAAATATATTTTTTTACCATTGTGATTAAGGAAAATGTTATTATTATTTTTAATGTTTATTGTCAAAATGTGTTTACACAATGGTTAATAAAACAATATATGGTGTTAAAATGACCCATAATATTTCCAAAACGAGGTGGGTGGCCATATGTATGCATTATCCATTCTATCATATAGAATATACAATTATTCGGTTATGGGGGTATGAAAGCATTAGTGGTTGACTTCACTCTTTCTAAAAAGAATTTCTAGTGTTCCACTAAACTCATAGATATATGGCCACTCCCTCTTCACCTCTCTTCGCACCTTCAAATACAATGTTCTAATCTAATCCCTTCCAAAATCACTTCTCCAATTCCATCCTCTGATCCTTGGAGCGTTATATTATGTATAAATCCAATAAAGGAATATAAAATCATGAGACCCATGCCTCCTAATATAGTACAATAATGATGTATATATTCTTTATATAAAATTTAGTTGGAAAATATTTATTCATTTAAATTTGAGGATATTTTTTCCTATAGTATTTGGTGGAAAAATATGATTATTAAAAATTATCAATATTATAATTATAAATAAAAAGGAAGTGATTTAAAATTTCATGATCTCACTTTTTATTGATGTTAAACACTATGAATCTTATAAAATTTTATAAAAGTATTTTCTAAAAAATAGGGGGAGTATAATTAACATGTAGGGGGCTTTTAAAAATATATTATAAACCCCTTTTAGAAGTTATATTTTTATGATACAGTTTGAGAATACTTATTAGTTAATTTTTCAAAATATACAAAGCTTTGGGGAAAAATTAAAAAATCCTTTGAAATTTATTTTAATTTTGACAAAAAAAATTTGAAAATATATTTTGAATAAAAAATTTAAAATACATTCATTTTTAATTCATTTTATTACATTAAAAATTACTTATTTAATTTTAAAAAATTATAATACAATTGATATCAACTATAACCCTATTTTATAATCATTAGATAATAATTATATTATGTTAACAATTTTACATTCCATAACATAGAGGGTATTTTCATATTTTCATTCTTTGATAACTAGACCTTAAACCATAAATAATAAAACCCACAAAATACAAAGCTAAAACATCTTATAAGTATCAATTTTTTCATAATATAAAAATTTTAAAATAATAAATGATTTTCTTTCATGGAAAATATCCAAATATATTATAATAACTTATTTATTTCCCTTCCCAACCTTAAATCCCATGATATTCATTTAAAAACATGCAATCGACACAAAAATATCTTTAAGGGATAAAAAATAAAAAAAAATTATTCAAAGGGATATTTGCATACTCAAATAACGATTCCCTTAATCATAAAATAGAAGAATTTATCATTAATAAAAAAATAAACAATTTAAATGAATGACATGTAATTAAAATTTATTAGGTTACATAGTGTTTTAGGCTTATAAAACCCAATTAAAACTCTTTCAAAACCATTTCAAACTCTTTTCAATTGGAATTACCATAGGGCCAACTTCTAATATTATCATTGCCTAATGAATTAAAAAAATTTAACTATGATCATCCTTAATATTTGCTACATCGGGCTCACCCATGTGCTATAATGGGGATCGAACCATAATATTATCTATTTTCTTATATTATATTATAAAATGTGAAGGAATAATTCAAATCGTGGAAAATATTTATTAAATAAAAGGATATCATTTTACAATATTTTCTCATGATATCTATGATATTATCCACAACTATCATAATATTTGTTAATTCATAAACAACGTCCTCTTTATTATGTTCTCTATGACCCTCTATTAGTCAATGGTATTTTGTTTTCCCATCAAAATATATCTTTTTATTTCAAATAATTTTTCTCCCTATGTGGTTTCCTAATTATGAATAACCTCAAGACAACATTTTGTTTCCCCCCTTATAGTTATAAGTGTGTTTTTATTAACACTTTTATTATTTGGGTTTAATTTATGGAATTATTTAAATTGAAATCATTTTATAACTAATATGATTATTGAGGGAGAAATTAATTTTAGGAGGAAGAATGTAATATCACAGGATATTACGAAATATATTATTTCAAATTTATTTAAATTATTTAATATATTATGTAACATTAAATTCATTTTCTATATTGAATCATACACAAAACTATGTTATTCATAGGTTTCTTGAAACATTGAGTTCCTTTTATGACTTATGGTACACACAATCTTGAATCCTACAAGATAACAATATAGTATTAGTATTATTATGATGGCTATCAACAAGTCATTTAAATGGAAATAATGAATGGAAATAACAAAATTATTAAATTACTATTTATTCATCTTTGTAAAATGAATTCATTAGATACTAATTAATTTGAATTCAAGATAAATGTGATTTGAATATAAAGAATTTGTTGTAAAAAAACTATTTCTATGACCAAATATAGATTTTATCATAAAAAATTAATTTATCCACTATTATAGAGATACTACAATGATATTTATATATTATATAGTCATGAAAAAAGTTTTATTCATCCAATATGTTTTATAGGTATAAAATAATAGAAAACCAAATTTTAAGTATAAAAATCAATATTTTTTTCAAAGGAATTTTGGTATCCATTAAAAGGAAAACTTGTTTTAAAATTACATATTTGCATTTTTATAAAATTTAATTGAACAAATAATCTTCATTTATTATATTGGGATATTAAAATTTTCTTTCGATAATTTTTTAGTATTTTTCTTAAATGTTTCACTTTTGAGGAATAAAAGAAAATTCATGATTTTAATAAATAATTTTAATTTATTATAAATATTTTTGAGGGATAAATTATATCATTAATTATATTTAAAGTATAATTAGCCCATTATTAAATCATTCAATCCAATTTAGGTCTTTTTATTCATTTTTGAGTTATTTTCTGAATAAAAACTTATATTTTTTTGAAATTTTTCATATTAAAACATGTCTTTTCATCCTATATGTGGGATTAATTTTAAAATAATAATTTCCCATAATTTATTTGAATATAAAATTTTTGATTAAATATTTTTATTACTAGTAATTTATACTTTATAGTATTGCCAAATTAGTGATTGACCATAAATAATAACGAAAACAATTTAAATAAATTATAGTGATTAATGTTTAAATGAGTTTTAATAGTGGTTAAGCATAAATAATAATAGGGAAAATTACCTAAAAAATTCTCCAAAACAAATAATAAGCACATATTTCGTATTTATTACCATGTTTCTCTAATATGGATCATTATTGGTTGAAATATATATTTGTAATCACCAAAATAGGGTTCTTGTTTTTGAATGTACAAGAATGTCACTCCCCCTTCATTATAAAATGGAACACACTCTACCCACTTCACAACACCTCTCAAGTCATTAGATAAACAAAAATAATAATAAATAATCACAATAAATCCTCAAATTATACAATAATCCTCACTTTAAGATTAATAAAAACCATGGATGTCTTTTAGTGCAAACCAAAATGAGGTACCTGAAGAAGATGCAGCATTATTCCATGAAGACCATTATATTAATGAATTAAAAACCCCTAAAATTATTATTTTTACAATATTATATAATAACATCAGTTTTAAAAAAATTACTTCAATTATTTTATGTCATTTTTTATACTTGAATCTACACACACTTCCATCAAATGGGTAATGAAATCATCATCCATTAGTATATCCAATGACTTCCTCGTTAAAAAAAGGTTTTTTGTTATTTTTTACAACCAATAATGGTTGGGAATTATGATATAAATAATATTTTTATATTTTATAAATTATACTTATAATGTAATCATACTTTAAAAAAATTTTATAAGACATTTATTCATGCATCTCATTTTATATAAATAAGAAAACATTGTTTGTGGAGTGTGGACAACGTCCCCCTCAAATTGATGTGATAAGGGAACACATTACATAGAGTGTAATAATTATGGGTTTTGAAACATATGTTATATAAATGAAATTTTCTTTATATTAATTAAATAATTATCTTTATGGATATATAATATTTCATTTCCTTTAATAACTTTTTACATTCTGAAAAACTGAAAATTTCGTTTTTGGTTATGTGGAATATATCCAACTCAAATAGATGTGATTAAATTTACATCACAAGAATTATATATGTGTGTATATATAATTAAATGATATGATATTTATTATAAAATTTAAATTATTGAGTGATAAATGTTACTTCATTCTTTCCATAATGATGTAATTATAGCCTATGTCTCCATGATTGTATTATTTGTTCTCATTTCACAACCATATTTCATAATTTGTTTTCAATGTATAATTCCTCAATTAATAGAATAATAATTTTGGGATTATTACATTTCATATGTTTTCATAATGACCCATTTGACCATAGTCGACCTACCAATGTAATTTTTTACACAAAAACCGAATACAGTTCAAACACTTGATGCAAATATAATTGTTTATGTAGTTGTATACAAAATTGTAATATGTGGAATAATATTACTGATAAACATTATAATGTTTATGAAGTATTTATATAGTAAACGTGATTTTACTATTAAGGAATATAAGGAAACTCATGACAATTCAGACTCCAGGTAACAGACTTCATCTAAATCTCCTTCAATTCTAACATATCTTGATAAGTATACTTTTTTAATATCATACGGTGTGTATGAATCTATTTTTACATGTTATATCCAGATGTTTCTCTATTATAATAGAATTTCATATTTTAATGTTATTATTTAATGAGTTGCCTGATTCAAATGTTTTAAAGTGGTATGACCTGTTTTCATTTAACATGACTTTTTAAATGTATTATGATTTATTTTAAAAATATATTCATCAATAAAAATATTATTGATATTATTTTATAATTATATAAAATTATTGTAATGTAAATTTATGTCTATTTTTAAATTTCATTAAATGGTTTTGAAAACTGAATATTTTTACATATTTTATAAGAAATTTTTTTTATAAATGAAAAATAGAATTTTCTATTCATAACATATAAGGATACAATGAATTATTCATCATCATGGCTATTTTTTATTTTACAATAGATTTCCACGATTTCATGATTACATAAATGAAAAAAAAATCTTCATATTTTTTGATATTTTGTTGTTGAAAACTATTTTTCAATGAAGATGGTGTTTTGTATTGAAAATAAATTCTTAAAGAAAGGCATTTTTATCCGTATGTTTTTTATATGTGTCTAAAAATATTTTCAAAAATGTTTTTTGATGAGAGTATATTATTAGTAATTTGGTACATGGGAATTATATGAAATTGTTTATCCATATATGGCTTATAGAAAGGGTCGAACCCTGTAATTTCTTGCAAGTGAGCCTGATATAGCTGCTACAAATAGTTGGCCACCATTATAGCTCATTCAAAACTAGTGATCCTGATACAAATTATATGAATATTTGATCCCCACTATTGCTCATTAGTGAGCTGATAAAGATTATATAAAGGGTGATCCCCATTATAGATCTCTAATGCATTTAGTAATGATAATATTGAATGTTAGTTGTATGTTTATTCCAATTAACATGTTATAAAAAAATTAAAGGGTTTTATAAAAATGATGTTATTAGAATCCAAAATAAGTATTTATGTATTGATATAGGTTTTAATTATTTTTTATTTTTTTATTCGTGATAAAATTTTGTATTTTAATATCAAGGTAATCATTAAATGAGTATTCTTGCATTCTCTGAATAAAAAATTGTCCTTATTTTGTATTCCTTATGGAGCTTCCGGTTATTGTATATCATTTTAAGACATTTTATGGGGATTCATGGATGGTTAAAGGAAATGATTAATTCAATTTTAAAGTAGTGCATGTTTTAAATGAAATATAATCATGCTATATTTTTAATTTTTTATATTTCGGTAAAAAATTATACTAATCAAAAGTCCCAACAATGTATTTCAGGGTTTTTGTTATGTCTGAGTTGTATAATAATTATCTAAAACACTGAACCTGAAATGATAAAACTTGTGAAATAAATTAAAATTATTGAATTAATATCATTATTTTTTAAGGATTATTTTTGGGACCATATTATGAAGTTCTTTGGTGAAGACCAACAGAAGATACAATTAAACTATATAATATTCATAAATGATTATTTTTATATTATTCATTCATACAACCCATTTAATTACTCTTCAACAAAAATTATATAACATCATGTAAATTTTCTATATATTATAATGTTTTTAGGTTAATGTAATTACCTACATCCACACATAAACTTCCACAAAATGGGATATGAAATCATCCTTCGTGTATACAGCAGATTACCAAATCATGAAATGATGTCATTCATTTTTTCTTTACCACCAATCACTATTGGGTATGATGGTGGTTCAAAATTTCATATTTTTTGTTTATATAATAAAAATACATTGGTATTCAATAGATCATATATAACCATTTTATATACAATACCTTATGGGATAAGATAAATTCACTCGTGTGTATGTTAGATGACCACCTCAGCAAGCAATGTTATTGGATTTCACTAACACTATATATGGAATTCAAAAAGTGTAATTGTAAAAAATATATGTGAAATAAATGACATATATATGATATTCAAGAAATATTTATCATTATTTAAAAACAATATGTTAGTTTATTTCTTACCTTCTCTATCACTGGAAAAATTCTAACAACATTGGTGAACATGTAGACATCTTCCTGCTTGAAGAAATGTGATTATTTTTTCATCACCTAATAACAACAATGATATATACATAATTATGTAATATATAATTTGTAATGACCTACCAATTCTCATTATCATGAATGCACAATGAGTCATTAGAGCGCCTTATGAGACATCCCCAAGATGCCAATGGAAGGTAATAAATGCCGAACGCTTTCAATTACCAGTAGGGGATGATTTACCCTTTAATAAATAAATATATTAACCAACCAACCATAACTAAAATTATCAATATGATTCATGAAAAATGATGTACCACTCAACATCTTCATGTATCTCAAAACCACATCAAAGTATGTAACAGTGATGTAATAACCATGAATCGAAGTAAACTACTGATAAATTAAACAAGACTCCCAAAAGGCCACAAGATTACAAGATCCACAAGATCTAAGCTCCACAATCACCAAACAACCAAAAAATCATTACGAATTACTAAATACATGGGAAAGATTATCTTTTCCCCTATCCAAGATGATAACATCTACCAAATCACTAAAGTGCCAAAGAATTGGGGTGTAGAAAACTCAGTAGTTTTTTTCCAATTACAACCTTACTCACCTCACTATGATACAAATGTTATCCACATTTATATAAGACAGTTTATATAATGATATTTACAAAAATAGTTTATAACCAAATATAACCATGTTCCAAGAACCATTTACAACCAAAATAAAACAAAAACGAATGAAACAAACTTCTAGTAAGTTATTCTTATACAAAAAATGACTAATAAAAGAATAAAACCCATTCTTCTTATCATTTGGCATACCCATTTATATATTTCAAAACAAACCCATGCACGCATTTGTCGTTTGAAAGTTCCATACTCTTTAGTTGTCCCTCGTCCAATTACCTTGTGTCCCAATGACACATTCCTCCAATCCAGGGTCACATCCCTTATACCCTAATGGTACTCATCCCTTACTAAGGTCCCATTAAATATGCAATAACTCCAAAACCATTTATTTCAAATAATTCCATATCCATAATAACCCATTTCGAAAAAACTGGTGTTTTATTGAAATCCAATGTACAATAAATTTCAAAGAAACATTTGATTTAAATAAAACATTTCCCTTTAATTAAAAACATATAAACCCAGTAATGTGCCAAAAATCCTTGGAAATCCCAATTTTAAAATGAACTTTTTAAAATCAAGAACCAAAAACTCATTCAAAATCCTAATTTTATTGATTTCAAAACCATCATTCTAGAAGTTTTCCAACACGTTTTTGACTACCAAATCCCAATCAACTCAACACCACTCATACAATATGAAATTAAACCAATCAGTACCACCATGTGGAGTCGTGAAAAAATCCCCCAAACTGAACGTTTTGGATGAAAACCACAACGAACAAAGAACGCTCTATAAAACTTGGTCGATTCGCCGGTATCCTGCCTTATATATATTCTCTTAACAAGAACAAGACCAAATATCATCATATTTTCCATCCACACAAATATATTTACCCATAACAGGTGAATATATAAGAAAAAAGTAGAGGATAAGTATATCTATGTAGATCTAAGGAACCGAGCAAGAACGAATATGAAAGATCCCATACCACAAGAATGTGGATTCACTTTTCAAAGGGAAGCCTTCTGATCACCTCCAAAATGCTTGGGAGAGGTTCTACATCCTTCAAGGGATGGTTACCCTAATATATCTCCATTTAAGATGAAAAATGATCCATTTAGAGGCAAAAACGTTTGAGATCCACTTTTTAGGATGTCACTTAAGTGCTTGCATGGTTTGTTTGCGTGGTTATACAAACCGTGCGGTAACCATATATTAGCCACTACCTTAGTAGGCACTCACATGACCTCTTAGAATGGTATCCCAAATATTTCTCCAATCGTGAAGGTGCCACTGCCTCAAAAAGACCAAATTCTCTCAGTTTTTCTGCTTGGTTAAACAAACTATGCACTGCCCATGCGACTTCCCCTTAGCCAAAAAACATCATCCAATATTCTCCCGACTCTCCCATTAATCACCCTTAACATTATAAACATGAAAATAATCAATAAAGGGTTACCTAATAAAAACTGGGAGTGCTAAATTCTACCCTTCCTTGGTCCTTTCATCCCCAAAAGGTTGAAATCCCCCTCCCAGCTAAAAGAGTTTCAACCACTACTCTTTCATTTCCCTATCATGTTCCCATGTATCTACCCGAATCATACCATACTACCATAATACTTGAATGAGACCAATGTTATTTCACTGAAAGACTCTCTCTTACCAATCTAAAATCTACACCAGAATATATTTCAACGAATAATCTGAATCTAGGTCAATGTAATCTCATATGATCACATGGGCAGGATCAGGCTGATACTTTTTAAACTGAGATACATGGAATACATTATGTACCGAACTGAGCCTTGGTGGTAATGTCAACCGATATTCAACCTCTCTGACTTGTTCCATTATATCTAATGGGACTATGTATCTTGGAGATAACATTCAATTTTCCCAAAATGACAATGTCCACAACTTAGAGATATCCTCAATAATGCATGATCACCCACAGCGAACGACGTCGATCTTCAATAGTGATCTATATAAAAATTATAATGACTCTGAGTTGTCCCCATGATCATTATGATCACCTAGATTTTGTTCATTATTTATACTACATGGCATGGCCCAACTAGTGATGATTTACCTGTTTCCACCCAACATTGTGGAGAATGACAAGGACAGTCATACAATTATTCAAACAAAGCCATGTATATCTTGACCTGATAGATTATATTATATGAGAACTCCACTATGGTTATATTCTTGTCCCCTGAGCCACCAAAATCTATTACACAATCTCACAACATGTCTTCAATCATTTTTATTGTCCTCTCAGATTTCTAATTCGTCCAAGGTTGACTCGTCATTCCCATAGTCAACATAGTCTCAAGAGCTTGTTGTAAGGATTTCCATAAGTTATATGTGAACTTCAAATATTTGTTTTAGACTATTAAAACTGGAAGGGAATGCCTCTTTACCACTTCTCGGATGTATATTTTTTATAAATACTTCACATTATGAGTTACTTTAATAGATAATAAATGGGTCTACATGGTATGGTGATCCACTAATCATGTTTCCAGACCATTCATGGAAGACCTGTAACAAAATCCATTGTTTTCTTCTCCCATTTACACACAATGATTAGTAAATAATATACGATTACTACGAGTCTTTTATGCTTTTCTTTAATAGGATGTCATGTTAAGCATTACAAGAAGCACTTAACCACCATTATGTTCATGTCGCTCCTCCATAACTGCATCATCAATGCCTTATACATATTCTGGGTACATGTATGTAAATCCCATATTGAATGGTTGTAAGGGTAAAGTAGTTGGTCATGAAAAGCCATAGTTATAGTTATCCGATCTCTATAGCACACAACTGAACTCCCATTATGTTTCCATCCCTCAATGGTCTCCATATAATTATGTTTTCGACTCATAACCAGACATTTTGCATCAGGTGTTTTTCCTATTTGACCATTTTTACCAAATTAGCAATGATCATAGAAGAAAAGATAACTCCAACATCATAGTACACCACATACCACTATCTCAAATCTGGAAAAATAAATATAGGTACTGACGTAATCAGAACATTGAACTCTGGAAATACTTCTTCCATTCCTCTATCCATTGGAATGTGGCATTCTTTTTTGTCATAGCTTTCATTGGAAAATCCATTTTTGAGAAATAATGCACAAATACTCTATAGTAACCAGCTAGACAAAGATATCATCATATCTAGAAGACAATATATGGTGGTTTCCATGAGATAATAACTTTTATATTTTTCTGATCAATAGAAACATGTTTTTCAAAAATTACATGGCCATTAAAAGGTACTTCAAATATCCTAAAATCACACTTTGATAATTTAGAATACAAATGGTGATCTTTCACGGTTTTTGAGATTATTTCTAGACACTTGTCATGTAAAACCCTAGTCTTTTAATATATCAAAATTCCATCCACAAACACCACAACAAAAGAATCTAGATATCACTGCAATATTTTATTCATCAAATCCATGAGTACCACCAGTTCATTTGTTATACAAAAAGGTATAACTACATATTCATAATGACCATACCTACTTCTAAATGTTGTCTTTGGAATATGATCTTTCCAAACTCAAAATTAGTGATATCCTGATCACAAGTCAATATTAGAGAACCATTGTTCTACCCTTAATTGATCAATTACATCATTAATGTGTGGGAGCACATACTTATTCTTTATCGTAACCTGGTTAAGTATATGATAATCAACACACAAAAGAAGATTTCCATATAATTTCTTTACAAACAAGACCAGTGCTGCCTGCGGAGACATACTTGTTCAATTGAAACCCTTTCATTCTAGTTCTTCTAACTGCACATTCAATTCCCTAAACTTTTTTTGGTTTCATCCTATAATATGGCAGGGAAATATGATTGTCCATAGAAGGAGATCAATTGTAAACTCCACTACCAAGAGAAGGGGTAACCCTGAGAAGTTCTTGGGGAATACATCTTGAAATTAATTAACAAATTCTAGAAAATGATTTTCCTCGAACACTTCCATTGATTCCAATGTCAACGCGGCCATATAATAATATATTGTTCCAACTGTTGGGGCCAACAATCTCTTTTATACTTTCTTTACCAACCTCACTCCCATAAAAAATGGTTGAGGGCATCTTCAGTCATGAAACTAACTGTTCTCCTATAACAGTCAATGTGAGCCATGAACGTTGTCAACCAATCCATACCCAGGATTACATCATAATCATCCATGCCCAACATAGAGAAGTCCCATTTCGGTTCAACTCCATCAAAAATTATAGATCATATTCTACATGCAAAGGCTTGAAATTCTCTTTCACCAAGAATAGTTTTCAGTTTTGAGTCAGAAGGAATCATTTCAAAATTTAAACAAACTAAGTCAATATCACGATAAGAAATGAAATAATATGATAAACTAGTATTGAAGAGCACATGCACAAGGATATAATTCGAAATAATCGCACCTCTCACCATAGAAGGTCAATCTTGATCATCAATAATAATAAAATAAACTCCATACAATTTATTCATCATTGCACTATCTTACTTTTGGCCTTACTGAGATTGACCTAGTAGAAGAGTCATAGTATCTCTAGAATCACCATGGCTATTTCTGATCAACTGATGAGACTGATTCTGTTGTCCTCATCCTGTCAATGCATACAAACCTTGAGATGCCTGAGAAGTGTCTCGAGTATATGACCATGGATCACTACAACAATAGTTCTGATGGTGACCCTTCTACTTTCAGTTATGGAATTATCTAGGTTCTTATGTACATTCTCACATAATGTTGGAAAATTAACCACAATGAAAGAAACCTACTTTTATCCTCAGTCATGGAGGATGGTTCACCAATCCAGTTGTCTAGTTCTGATTTTGACTTCCACCATAGAAATAGGTGTCCCTTTTCCACATTTTCCAAGCAGTTATTCCCACCATATATTTTAGGTATCATCATACCTCATCCTATTGATCTCATGATATAATTTTCAACCACAGTCCCTCTATTCACCATCTATATATAATCCATAATATAATTCACTACAATCATTGATATAATCTCCTTCTTTATCATTGATTCGAAGATTCATGCCTGCAAGGATGCACTGGCCACAACCTGTTTGAGTAACGAATTAAATTCATGAATTTATCTACATACTATGTGACAGAGAGGCTTTCTTGTTTTAGGCTAAATAACACCATCATTTTCAGGATCATGAATGTATAAGGATAGAATTGTTTGTTCAACAATTACTCAAAATACTCCAATGTAAGGCCTTCATCCGATTTTAACCTCCACCTCTAATTCCCACCACTGGTGTGCAATATGCTTGAGAATATACATCACAAGCTTGACCTTGAGCTCTGATAGTGTGCCATGAAATCAAAGATATGATTCATCCTACATAGCCACACTTCCGCCTTCTCAAGTTTGACATAACCCTGGATGTTCGTTGGATTCTGCTTCATGGAATGAATTGTATGATCCACATGCCTTAGTTCATTTATCTAGTTCCCCATATTCACAGTTTGAAAAGTGTGGAAAATACATTGAAGAAAATCTTGGTTTACTCAATGTTCAGGTGCCACCACATTCTCTATAGCTTCTTCGGATTGGTTTTGATGGCGCATATCAGGTGTTATTTTCTGATCCAATAAAAAACTCAATCAATATCACTCCCTAGAAACTGATGGCATAACATTTCAAATTATATCACATTAATTATCAGAACATTGTTTTCAAAACTATTTTTTCCATGTTCAACCATTTTGGTAAACATTCAACATGATTTTTGAAAATCAATCCATTTTCAAAATATATCAAATATCCTTTTTTCAAAATCATTCATTTGAAAACAATTTCTGAAAAAATATTCAATAATTCTCACATTGGAAAAAATAATAAATAATTCCTCAAAATGAGATATTAAATTCTATTGGGGATTAATTCATCCTAAATGCATGTCATGATCATCTCATTGGCTAAACCTAGAAGATTGAGATTTAAGTCATTCGCGAATTGTATCCAAAACACGTATGTACCCAACACCCTGGTAACTAAATGTTCATCACAAATAGGATTGCAATGTCATTTTATGCTATACATTTCATGTTCCAAAAATAATAATCATATATAAGATTCAAACCCATGGAATAGAAGAAAATAAATTCCCACTCCAAGACCAAGAACAGTGATGACCATTTGTACCACCAAGGAAGGACCACACTGATACCATTTTTAATGACTAACCTTTTATCATTTCCATGGTAGCACAATGAATCATTATGTGTCATTAAGAGACATCCCCATGATCCCAATGCCCGTAAATAAATTCCTAAGGGTTTTAAATACAAGTGTGGGATGATTTACCATTTAATAAATAAAACAATAAACCAACGAACCATAACTAAACATTCACTATATGATGCATGAACAAATGAAAGACATCTCAATGACTTCATGTATCTCAAAACCACATCAATGTATGTAACATTAGAAGAATATCAAAGAATAAAAGTACACAATGGATAAATGAAACATGACTCTCAAAATACCACGACACTCCATGCTTGGAAAGCTATAAGCTCCACAATCTCTAAACAACCAAAACATCAAGAGGTTGTGCTATGAACATGTAAAACGTTACCCTTACCCCTATAATAAAAGATAAAATCTCCAAATGAACCAATGTACCAATATAGGATTTAGTATAAAACTCAGTAGGTTTCCCCAAATGACTTCCCTACTCAGGCCACTAGGATAGAAAAGTAATGCACAATTATTTTATATAGTTTATATAAGGAAATTTACCAAAATAGTTTATTAACAATTATAAACATAATCCAAAACCCATTTAAAACCAAGTGAAAACTAAAATGAATGAAACCAATTTCCAGAAAGATATTCTTCCATAAAAAAACCAATAAAATCTTAAAACCCATTATACTTATCATTTGGAATACCCATTTCTATAGTTCAAAAGACACCCACATATGCATGCTTCATTTAATAGTTCAATACTCTTGAGCAGTCTTTTGTACTATTACCTTGTGTTCCAATGACACATGCCCCTAATCCAGGGTTATGTCCCTTGTACCACAATGGTACTCATCTGTTACTCAGGGCCCATTAATCATGAACTCACACCAATGCCATTTATTCCAAATACTTACTATTCCACAATAATCCATTTTAATAAAACTGATCTTTTATTGAAAACCATTGCACCCCCAATTTTAAAGAAATATTTAATTTCACAAAAAACCCCTTTTATTGAAAACATGAAATCCCAATCATCTTCAAATTATCCTGAAAATCGCCATTTTAAAACAAAAAGTTTAAAATCATGAACCAAATTGATCATTCAAATTCCACGCTTTTCCAGATTACACAACCATAACTCTAGAAGGAATCCTACACGTTTTCAACAACCAAATAACAATCAATTCAACACCATATAGACAATTTTAATGTATGCCAATCTGCTCTTCTAATTGGAGTTTAGAGATAAGCATATTATAATAACGGTTTTGAAAAAAACCATAATGAATGAAGAATACACAATAAAACAATGTTGGTTCTCCAGGAACCCATATTATATATATTCTCCTAATAAGAAAGAGACCATATATCATCATATTTGGAATCCACCCACCTAGATCTACCCATAACTAAGGTAGATTTAAGAAACTGAAAGAAGAAGAAAAGTAGATCTAATGAACTGAACAAGAATGATGATGAAAAATCGCGTACCACAAGAATCTAGCTTCGATTATCCTAGGGAAGCCTTTAGATCACCTCAAGAATTCTTGGGAGTGTTTATCCTTCTTTAAAGGGAGAGTTATCCTGAGTTATGGCCACTTAGGATGAAAAAATGAGCCATTTAGTGGCAAAACCATATGAGATCCACTTTTTTAGGATCTCACATAAGTGCATGTATGGTTAGTTCACACGGTTAGAAAAATAGTGAGTGAACTGTGCTTTAGACACTACCTCGGAAGACCCTCGCACGACCTTTTTGAAATTTCTCCCAAACCATGCTCTAACCATGTGGATGCCACTACCTCAAAAGGACTTACTACACACGGTTTTGCTGCATGGTTATACAAATTGTGCGTTGCCCCTTCCAACTTCCGCTTCTCCTCAAAACTCTATTCAATGTTCTCCCAGCACTCCCCTTTAATAACTCTTAACATTATAACCATGAAAAGAATCAAGCAAGGGTTACCTAATTGAAACTGCAGGTAATACATAATTAATGATATAATTATAATTTTAAATAGATATAATTTACTTACCTTCTCTGTATAATGTTCTTAAAAAAGGGGAAACATTACTCATGAGTGCATACAGCCTACCATCTCATTAATTGTGATGTTAGTTTATTTATCATAACCATATTCCACGATTGGTTTGAATTGTATGATTTATTTATAAATATGAAAATTATTTCTTGATTATTATTTCTATACATTTCAATAATGATTAATTTTATTGTAGTCATCCTACCAAAGATTTTTTTATACGTAAACCTAATATGGTCAAATTATCCCACTTATAGATAATTAAATAAATAATTATATATAACTTATTAATTAATAAAATTTAATTCATAATATACTTTAAAATGGTTTTTAATTTTGTAAATAATTAACAGAAGTTTATTATTACAGGATATAAGGATAGATGTGACAAGTCATAATCGAGGTATTGTAATTCGTCTCAATTTACTTTCATTGTGGTGTATTTTGATGATTTTCACCTATATTATCTGATGAGGTGTATATATATCCCATTTGACATGTTATATATTGAATTTATCTATCCTCATGGAATTAAATCTTCCTTTAATGATATTCTTTCATTGAAAATGTGATTTAAATAGTTCAAAAGTAATAAGTGACATTTCTTCGAAATAAATCCTTTTTAATGTTTTCCTTAAACACTTCTTTATCATATGTGTCAATTTTTTTTAAATACTTTAATTAATATTTTTATATGAATATAATTTAGTTATAAATTAAATATTATTTACATTTTCTTAATTTTAAATGATTTTATAGAGGAATCTATTCCGTCTTTCTTATTTATAATATTTTTAAAAAAGATGAAAGAAATGTAATATTATTTACGAAAATGGTGAAAACTCTTTTATGATAATGTGATCATTAACATATTACTAAAATAATTTGTAATATTTATGTTTTTCTTTCAATGTAAATCCTTTTCAATTTTATTTAGTATATTTGGTATTGGTAATAGTTTTTCATAAAAAATAAATATTTTAATATTGATAAAGGTTTTTTAAGATAAAATCTTATTTTTATATCCATAATTAATTTCCTATGAGTTTAAGAGAGTTTTTCAAATTTTTTTTGTTAGAAAATTTCCAGAATAAAAATATTAGAATCATTCTGTTGTACTTGAGAATTATATTATGAGGAGACCCAGATAGAGTTGAGTGAGCCTGTTATGACTTATATGATGGGGCCGCCCTGATAGCGTTGGGTGTGCCGATTATATCTTGTATGATGGGGTAACCCAAATAGTGTCTTGTGTTGATGTTATATATTAAATGAAGTGTTCACCCATATAGTCCTCCAATTCATTTAGTAATGATTATATTATTCACCAGAAAAAGATGATTGTTACCAAAGTTCTTCTATTATGGATTTAACTGGGCACTAATTACAACTGATATTGGTATATAATAGACTATTAATGATATTCTATAAGTCGTTGATAAGGGATTAAATTTATTTCTGTGGGTTTTACTGATTTTATTCGATAAAAAAGGTGTTTCATTTTTTTATGTAAATTTTTTTATTCCATCTTCTCAGAGAATAATGAATATACATTAAAACATTATATGATTTTTTATGTATTTACATGACTAATGGTTTCCTTTTTTATATATATTTTTCTAAAATTATTGTGATCATCCTACATTTTTACCTGTGCCTTATTAATGTGGTTAATTTTAACGATTTATATATATTTCTTTGATGTAATATGGTTGTGTTCTAATGAAACATCATTTAGTAATTTCTTATGATTTATATTAATTGAAACCACACAATTTAAATTTTTATACACATAATATATATATATATATTATAGGCATCGACATAATCTTTTATCTACATAATTTATTTTGAGTAATATGTGAAATATAAATTAATCGTTAATAATTAAAGAATATATTAACTTATATAGTGTCAATCATATGAAAGAGGATGTGGATGGAACTAATTAATGATTATGACAACATATTTTATCACTAAATAAAAAATTCATATGATGAAGAAAATAATTTTAGTCTATAATATAATTCCTCATTTACTATGTTATCTTTTTGAACATGATCCTTCGGAATGTGATTTAAGGGGTTATTTCCTAGATATTCTGTATATAGTAACATCCTATATTATATTTTAGTCTTCAGTGAAGTCACCATTATCGAAAAGAATTAAATACGTTCTGAAATAATACCATTATTTTTATGAAAAGGTGAAAGGTGAAAATAGATTATTATAAGGATAATTTAACCTTTCTAATTAAGGTTTTATTGATATTAGGATAAAAAATAATTGGGAATTGTCTCTATGTTTAAAATTCAATTATAGTGTGAGAATCACAATGCTCCATATTCTATGAATCCTAAAAGTACTAATATATACAAATACCATAAACAATATTTCAAGTGGGATAGAATAAATAAATATATTGTAGAGTTAAGCAAAAAATTTATTTATTTATAGTAGGATAATGATTAATGATAATTATAAAAATGGGTGCTTCATTCCTTTCTAATTCTACATTGGAAATTTCAAAATAAAATTACATGGTTGGATTACTAAAGACATCTCAATGAAATAATGATATTTGGTTTATTGTTTACTGATTAAAAAATCTATATATTTCTTTCCCAATATTGATATGACATATTTATATTATCTTTCAAAACCATATATAATTGAGATAGTTTGGTTATATAGAGTTTATATATATATTTCATCTGACTATGATCGAATTTTTTTTTGAAGGAACTTCAGATGTCACTAGGTATAGAATTAATTTTTGTACAACATTTTATCATTAATATGATGAAAATCTGTTTGAATGATCTAGAATATGGAAGTAATACTTGCTGTCTATTCTATTGGTAAAAATTGTTGTCGGGATGAATATATTACATTACATAAATTTACTTTTAATAATATTTTTCATTTCATTATATGTCTAGAACATTTTGAATCATTATATGGAATGTGGTGTCTTTACACAACTTATTAGTATTTTGATGGTGAAAGGATATTATTGAGAATATAGATGGTGGAAGAAATGGATTAGAAGGATAATGTGATTTAGTAACATAGGTGGTTGTATCCAAGTAGGTAGAAAAGTTATGTTGATGATTGTATGAATGATCTCTCTTTCAAGGCCGGTGATTATACTTTTATTAAATTAAATCCATTGAAATAATTTATTCCTTTTGGTAAATAATGGATGATTAATTCAAATATAACTATAACATATGAAATACTATATAAATTTTCACTAGATTCTTGTCGAGTGGCTATGCCACTTATTTTATCTTATGTACATTACATATTTCATGATTCATCATCCTGAAAATATGTGTCAAAGGAATCTCAATTTTTGATCCATGTTTTAGTTCAATTGGAAGAAAAAATTTCATATATGGAATGTAATTACATATTTATTTACCCATTATATCATCTATTTTAGAATACGGTATTTTATTATGTTTAGGTTTTATGAAAAAACCATATTGATGAATGATGCATCATGGGAATCATTAGATGCTATGAAGGAAAATTACAAAAACATTTCATAGGTAATGAATAAAATTATAAGGACATAATCTCTTAAAGGTGGATGAATGTGACAACCATTTTAAATATAATAATTATTTTCATTTCCTATTAATATAATTTATTTAGAATATATATATTTATCATTTTTAAAATAATATTTATTTATTTTTTTAATGAAAATAGATATATTTTATTCTTATTAATTTTTTTTCGTTGTGTTATAAAGATTTATTTAAAAAATTAATATCTAAAATTATTAATTTTATTTTTTTAATACAATTTTTTAAATAATCATATTCTAATTTTCTCTTTGTTAATTTTTTTTGAAAATATTTATTTTTTATTAAATACAGAAGAAAACTACTTTTTATACAATCAAAATTTAATTTATTTTATTATGTATTTTATAAGATTAATTTGATATTTTTTTACATAAATGGAATGAAATTATAAACAATATAATTAATTATAGGGCAATAATAATTATACATCATAATCATATATGTTTAATTTTTTTTCATAAAAATGCATTTATCTAAAAAAATTATTCAATTATTTTTTCTGTTTTAATTATACATTTATATCTTCAACTGTGATTAATTAAAGCATGAAAAATATGTTACATATATATTATCATGAATTTTAAATTTTAAAAATTTTCCTCTCTTATTTTATTTCTTTTTCAATTTTAACTGTATAAATTATTTTTCACCTCAATAAGACTAAATCTGGTAATTATTGATAAAAATAACTTGATATGTCCTAAAAATATACCTAAAATTTAAATTTACTTTATTTTATATGATAATTTTTATTTTATCTTAAAATATCAAAAAAAACATTTTCTATTTTATTTGATAATTAAGTTAATATAATTTTTAATAAAGAATAAAATCAAAATGTGATTCTATTTGTTTTAATATCTACAAATTTTTTATGGACATAAAAATTGTATTTTTTCTATTATTAATGCTTATATGAAATATAAATTATTATTTATATTATATCAATTTATTTTTAAATTTTAGTGAACACAAAATTAACATAATTGATTATGAAACCCTAACATAATGGCTATTTAAGAAGTTAAAAAATCAAGAAAATAATTTTTAAAACTAATAAAGTAATATTATTTACATGGTTTTAGTGTACCATGAATTCTATATACATATATATTTTATTGGGAATTTTATAAAAGATTATATTTGTATTAAATGTTTATATAGAATAATTTTATGTTAAATTAATTCATTATTTCCAAAAATGACATTAATGATATTTCATAACAAACAATATTTTATTAAATGAATAAAAATTAATAATATTACTATATCCAACTGACTAAATTGTATATGGTTGAATATATACACCATGTGCTATTTATGGGACCCTTTTTTTATTATAATGACATTCTTGATCCCTAAATAAGGTAAAATACTTTGATATTATGTCAATGGGAAAAATGTTTTGCAGGGGTGGTTAAAACTAAATGATAAGGTGAAAAAAACACCAAAAAATATAAAAAAATTATTTTATGGGATTATTTAGACTAACAATCATCTTATATTATAAATATACCAATTATTTCTAATTTTTAATGAAAAATAATTTATATTCATTTAAAATGTAATGAAATACATATAGAGTCACTCCCCTCACTTATAAAAGTGGACCTCCTCTCCTCTCTTCATAAAACATTTTGAGCTCTATAATTCATACAATACCATACTATAAGCCTTCCCATCATACCGACCACATTATATTAGAATTATTTTCATCACGATACAAATCGTATATGGCTTAATGTGTAAAAAATGGAGGTTCAAAAATAAAAAAAAATCATTTAATGGAACATTTTAGTTTTATGTATTCTTCGAACTCCTTGAAATATTGTATTAAAAAAATGAGATAATAACTTTAGAATACTTCGTATAAATAATTTTTTTATAAATATGATAAAAATAATTTTCATATACTTTTCCATTCGTTGGGAAAAGACAACTTCACTTGTGAGTACTAGTTGATCACCACCTCAACGAGACATCCTGATTCATATTACATCAATTCCTATCGTAGTTATGAATGAATATAAATTTAATATATATATATATACTTAAATATTATATTCATTACATAATTATAATCATAGAATGATGTATTATAATCCTTTTACCCATTATTCCATAGGAGAATGATAATGTCATTCATGAGTATGTGGGGATTACCACCCCCTTGATGCAATTAATGTGACTTATTTATCTTGTACACCCATCATGGATGGATATAAAATTATATTAAAACTAAAAAACTGAAAAATTATTTCATGATTATGAATATTGAGGTTATTCATCAATGATAATTTTTTCCATGATCAGCCTACCGAATTTATTTTGAGATTATGATCCAAATGTCCCCAAACCTTGGATTTCAACATAACTAATAAAGTAACTGCATAATATATAGAAAAAATGATATAAAATAGATAATCAAAATGTTATTGAAATAAATATAATCACCGTATTGTATCTTATTAACGTAATTTAATTTTTTCAGGATGATAATGAACATACATGACATGTCAGACTTGTATTAATGGATACATTTTCATAAAACCACTTTATTGATTGGTTATTTTCTAAATTTTTTTCTTCCATGATTTTTTTTAAAAATAATCTATTTATATATATAGAAATAAATTAATTATATATGATTTTTTTCATTTTAATTTTTTAATTTTTTTTAAAAATGTAATATTTTTATTTACTAGATATATAACATTTTCTAATCCTTTATAAAATAAGAAAAAATACAATATCCCCTTTTGATGTATACATAGTTAATAGATTTTACTTTCAAAAAAAGTATGATTTTATTTTAGGATTCCTATATAATACTCAAATTGGACTTTAATGAAATTCTGTTATTCACTTTGTTCTCTGTATTACAGTTTTTAAAATAGAAAATTAATTGATAAGGGTTTTAAATATTTGAAATTATTTTGTATATCGATTCAAAATATTTTTTCAATACACTTATGATAAAATGGATGAAGAATAAAATTCAATATTTATGATATGGAACTCAAGAGTTATAGATGATGATGTTTGCGACTCATATAACTAGTATGATTGGTAATTTCAATACATGTTATACGACACCCGAACATGATATAGCTTATAGAAATGATGACCTTTATATATCACTCAAATGCATTGGGTAATACTCCATGTATTTCAAAGAAAGAATGATAGTGTTATATTTTCATGTTTATCTAATAGATTTAACATGGATATGGTTATATCTGACATATGTTTTGAAAAAATTCTCTAGGATTAGTACAAGACTTCTATTATCATGCAATGGGTTTTTGTGTTTTTATTATGTAAATATCATGGTTATCAAATTATTATGATTTAAATTATATGATCAAATAATATTTGGATAATGTTAAAAAAAATTATGTTTTTCACTGGACTAATCCCTTTCTTCCATTAATTTCAATTACAAATATATTTTTTCTTATCCATTATTGTTTAACATATTTTGACTGATTTATGAATTATTAAGAATTAATATTAAGTATAGATTAAATCCATGTATAATTTTCTTAAAAAGAAAGTATGTTTCACATAAAAAGTTTTATATTGTGGGTAAATTTAATTATTATTATATGTTCTAATTATTTAATATATGTGTTTGTTATATGAGAGTAATGAAATAAATTTCTAAAACGCTAAACTATAAAGATCCCTGAAATAGTATAATGTTAATTCTTAACAAAAAACAATTGATTGTGCAATTGTTTAAATCTAGTTCCCTCTAATTAATTTCTATATTTATGAATTGAAAATATTAAGAATTCATTATCTATTATCCACGTGATAATTTTGTAGATATTTTCCATGGATATTCATTAAACTCAAGTTGTTTATCTAATGGCCAATATTCTAATTATAAATTTTTCTACATTGATAAAAATTAATTTAACCAATATATATACTACTATACATAGACCTTACAATGTATATGATATCACATTTTATTTTCTCTATTCCCTATGATATGAATAAGGATATCATGAATGATTTTAGCGATGAATAAATAGTTATGATTTTATGTGATTATATTTATAATTCAATTTATTAATCATTTATGTGTAATGTATGCATCTTGTTTTACAATAATACTAATATATTCCTTAAATGATGGTGATATCCATTGTATCCTATAGTATTGAATTAAATAAAATAGTTTCTCTGGGTTATTGGGGTTGGGGTGTTACAAATATTTTTTTTTGTATCCTCATAGTGGAATCAAGATCAGAACTAGTACTATCCATCTCACATTGGTAGTGAACCTAGTAGATTAATTTGTTCCTTTTTTCTGTATGCTGGTGTGTGTGCGTGTGTTTGTATTAAATTATAATATAATAAAAAATGAATTAAAAAGAGAACAGGAGTAAATCATTCATCATAACTAGAGATTGAGGTAAATCTAAAAAGGGGAATAGTCAAGCCATTTGAATTTGATACAAAATTACAAACATTAAATCAAAACCCCAATTAGTTTGAGTAACACCTCAACCACTCCTATCATTCCTATTTATCGTAAATTAATACCTCATAGTGGAATAAATTATTCCTGTAAAAAAAATTATTAAAAAAATTATTCATAATTTTAATATTTGAAAATTCTCTTAAAATCTAGGATCAGTTTCCTCAAATCTCACATATATTGTTTTTTCTATAGTATTTTTTAATTAAAACACCTTCAATAATTTTATTTGTTGAATAAACTTAGAAAATTATATTTTTAAATTTTGGTTTTAATTTATTCATATTATCTTTATAATTCTATATAAATAATTTACATCCAAAAACATTAAAGAAGGATTATTTAGGATTTATCTAGGATAGTTCAATGTAACATTTGATTTAATATTTTACATGGTGTATTCTAACTATCCATATTGAATTGTTAATTCTACACAACGGATAGTGTTTATAAATTTATATTTCTCCTTAACTAAACTATTTATTAATACATAGAATTATAGAATCAATTATTTTATGACATATCAACCATGTCATCCCCACAAACACTCTAAAATAATTGTTAGGTCATGACAATATTTTCAAGATCATGAGACATAGCCTAAATTGATTTTAATTATTAAAAAAAATATAAATACTTATAATATGATTTCGATATAGGAATATTAAAATTGGAGAACCCGTTTTCAAGGATGGTTTCTCCATGAAGGATTCATTGAATTCACTATCAAAGAATCCAAATTCCATATTTTCATTACCGTAAATATATAAAACATCAGTTATTTTCATTCATATAAAAACTTAGATAAAATATTGGCCCATATAATATGAAAACAAATAATAACTAAATTCTATTATCATGATCAAAACATCATGAGAATAATCCAATATGAATTATTTTTCAGATTCATAACATCAATTGTGTTGGATTTTTCACAGTATGAAATGTAATCTTTTATTGATTTAATATAAAATAATATATGTCTATAATTGTAATGAAATAATAATAAATCAAATTTTCATAAGATATATGATATAATTATAACATATCTTACACACCTTATTTTATGGGACGCACTTTATATATTATTTTTAACCAATCCTCATCATGTGATCAATGATGATAAATAATCTAAGAACCATAGAATATAGAATATAACATAGAAAATGAATTAATAATTTAATAAAAGTAAAGAATCAATAAAAATTATATGAAAGTTTATACGAGAGAAAAATGATTAAATATAACACTATTTACAGTGAATTTTCATTGGTTAATTCAGTAGTATTTTCTTCTTGGTGGCCGAATGATCCTCCCAATCTAGTTTAATCCTCCCCTTAAAGTAATTTGAATAATGACTTGAATCTTATGGATAACTATATTAAAATACACATAAAATAGATAATGAATGAATATTTTTAAAAATAAATTATTTTAAACCCTTATCATGAAAAGGTATCTATGTATCATGAAACTTATCTTCCCTCAAAATATCATTTAATGAATATGCTAAATATTTTACGAAACAGTCCATGAAAGTTGTTCATGTATTACTATATATATTAATACATGTCTTTAGGAAATTAAATAGCTATCTTCATGATGTGAGAAATCTCTATTTGGGATTCATCTTCACATAGCATAACATGGGTTAAACACAACACATCAATTCACTAAAGACGTATCCTTCAAAAAAAATTCTTTCATGTGTGCACATGAGATGATAATTTCATTGTGAAATTATAGATTCTCTTGAAAAATTATTCTAAATAACTCTTGTTATTATATATTATTCATCTTTTTATACACCATAGTTGTAGTTATATCATCACTACCACTACATCGATATACCCATATATATTGCACAACACATGACATAGAAGTCATTGGCATGAATGTCCTCTCAAAATTTGGGGTAAAGTAATTTATCCTTATAAATTTATAAAATTAATCCTATTATATATTTTCCATGATCCTTTTATACTCACTTATAGATCATTGGTGGGAAAATTATATTTCTGGACCAAAATCTTGTTTTGTATTCTCATTATTCTAAATCATTTTATGTAAACTATCATACATGATTCTCTAAACATATTTCATGTCATATTTTCATTATATTAAAAAAATACTCATATAAATCATGAAATATTATTATTTTACTCAATATAAATTACTTTTAAACAATAAATTCTAGTTCCAGACTTTATAGAGGGATCATTATAACATTAAGGAGGCAGAAAAAGTAGAAATGGTACTTCTATGGAGATCTTGGACATTACGGTGGTGCATTCAAGCTTCACCATCATCTATATGGTGCCTAATTGTTTTTGAAAGTGGCTAATGCGATCAAGAACATATGACATGGATAATGATACCTGAAACTACATCTAAATACATGACATAAATATAGGGAAACCATATCCCCTTGGATTATATGATTTAGAGCATGTGGTGATTCTTTTTCCAAAAAAGTTTTAATTTTGGTTCATAGTTACCCAATAATCACATCTAATAAATCCCAAAATCAACTATGAGGTCACTCACTTATCGTCCTATATATCAAGATTGATAATTATCTCCTCACCATGCTTTCAACTCACACAATGGACCCTCTATTTTTTCCCACTCACATTGTTCTCATCCCTCAAACTAGTACTTCCCTTCACCAGATCTCTACCTCTTATCATCTTACACCTAGTTGTGGGATTCCTACGCACATGGCTGGTTGTATGGGTGTCCCTATACATGGGAATGTCAATCTTCTTTAGAATTTCAAACTTTATTTTTAGTAACTTTCCTCTAGAAATGCATGTTGACTATAAAACCCTCAAAACCACATAGTTAGACCAAATTTACCCTTTTTGAAATTAAAATCTATATATAATATATAAATAATATATGAATATATATATATAAATTCACCTACACTCATTATGTAACTCATACACATGAAAAATAACACCATATACATAGAAAAAATCCAAAAATTGATAAGTCAAACTTCTAAATTATCATACTAAGAAAAATAGAGTTATAAAAAATAGTCAAATGGAAAATAATATAACTATTAAATATTGAAAAATCATGTTCCATATATAGCTTCTAATTAAATATATTTCTCTACAATCACTCATAAAATTCAAATACTCGTCAATATTAATTCCACTTATAATTTTCCTATCAAGAAATGAATTTTCCTCATCACTGAAGAACATAATAATGGATTTATTATCATTAATATTTATTATGACCTTTTTAATGTCATGTACTTGATGACACTATAACAGTTCCCTGATTTAGTTAACCACATGACCTCATTTGGGCCTCCTCATATTCTAGAGGGTACAATCTATAAAAATTGTGACAAAGGTGAATTGTTTAGGAGACTAAAGTCATATAAAATTGTACAAGACCACATGTAAATAACTATAAATAATGCACATCAGAGAATGTGTAAAGAATAATGAAAAATATAATCATGTTGTAAAAAAATGTGATATGTTAATGTCCTGAAAAATAATTGAATACATGAATCGTAGATCACCTTATAGGTCGAGCACATTTTGAGAATAAACATATGAAACCAATCATAAGGTTCAACTTCATACTATGAGGGATGTCACATACCCCAGTGTTTAGTACACTATCTTGGATCTTTAGACCAATCTTCAGACTCCATATGAAAAACCTAATAAATTGGAACATAATGTTTCGTAAATCTTTTCACCATGAAATCATTATTGAACTAAAATAATACAGAATTTTTCCCCACACATCAATGTAAATATAAGGAGTGAGAAATATATATATCCTTAGAACATCAGATTAGAGAACCTATCATGTGATTCCATAATTTCATTCCCATTACATATTCTCAGTGAATCCTAAAAATAACTGAATAGTTGGTAAAAAAATTGATCCTTATTTTAGAGGTCATTATTGACCATAACATCTTCGTCTAAATCTAGGGTAACTTTTAGTGTAATGATGACCATCCACCAGAAATAACATGTAGCTTCCACAATCATGGATTCCCTAACAAACTTCAAAACATAACATGTTATCTCTTACTCAATAACTAGATGACTTAGTCTTATGTACCCATTACATGTTAAATAACTATGATAACATATACCATAAATAAAACCTCCATAAAAAATATAATAAATTATAGTTCCTTGATCATTAATCTCAAACCTAATTATGCATTAACATATTTGTTCTCTAGAGTCTCAATTTGAAACAATCCTAATAGAGGTGAATCAGTCATACATCAGATTAGATACATCATGTCATCACAACATGTATCTCTAGTTTGGGACTTAAAAAATAGATTATCTTATAACTATATAGATATTGATTTCCAACACCTAATCTATATAGAACACTAGTCATTCTATAAGCCTTATCCTAGAATCTCATTGACAATTATGGACTGTAATATTCAATATACTAAAAATTATTAGTTAATTCATGAGGAACCTCAGTTTATCACTCAAATTATAACCAAATAATCAATATTTATAATTATTTTCATGCCCCAACTCATATCCCATGTGGGTGGAGTGTTAGTTACAACCTTCCCAACCGTAGATGTGCAGTGCCATCTCAATCATCTGGAATCATTCAATGGGAATGTCATGTAAAATTACATCAACATTAATTGTATAGCATCATTAGATACCTTTAGAATAATATTGGTGGATCATCATTCCCATCTATCTATTCCTCAGAAGTCATGCAACATGTTAGATACACAGAACCAAATATGTGGAACATCAATTCCAACTCTCTCAATAATGAAAACCAATTACATTAATCTTAGATCCAAATTGAATTATCCTAGCCATATAACAATATAACAATGGGAGTAAATCAAGTGAGAAACTAAAAATTAGAGAAAAATATCAATGTTTGGCCATAATTGTATGCATATACACAACCTATCATCCCCGTTAACTCATGGAATCAGTTTAGGTCTTATAGGGGCACCTATAACCATTACTGTTATGTACACCTTCTCAGCTTCAACATATAAATTGTTCACCCAATTGAACATATTGTTCACATATGATAAGGAATCCATCTTGGAAGCCTCAAAACCATTATACAAGTAAATTAATCCCACATGTTATCATCTATGATAGGACATGTGGAAAAACATCACTCATAAAATCATTGGTCTCAATTAAACTCTTTCTTAAACACCCTTCTATTGGTGTAACACATTTGGATCACTAGTATATAGAATCTCATGGACACACATGCCTCAATGATGTTACACCTCATCAAGTAGATACAATTTGGCTAAACCCCCATCTAAACCACAATATGATGGATCATATATTCCAACTATTTGTTATATTAATTCACAAAATAGTCCCACTAACCGTATGAAATTAAACTCGAACACTAATAAATGACTCTAATGAACTCATGAAACAAATTGAAAACAGAATCATGAACATATATCAGGTCTCATCTTATGTATCACTCTCTTGAGACTGCTGAAATTATTTTTTTAGAGGAAACCGTATTTTCTTGAATTACTCACCCTAAACCACCTCTTACAATTCCTCAAAATTCCCAAAGAGATTTATAATGATGTCCTTCATATAAAATATAATAATAGACTCAGGATTATTCAATAAAAAATATCGGGTTAAAACAAACCCATACCCACCATAGCTGTAACACCCCACACTTCCAGGGTATGCTTCTCTTTCAATAATAGAATAGCGTGTCTTGTATGCATCTTTGAGTTATAACACACCACAACCAATTAAACTAGCCATTATGAATAGTAAAACCCACTTTTTGAAATTTTATAAATTTTAACTGTCAAAACAATCATCATTTTTGGATTTGGAATATCGATATTGGATTAGGGTGAATATTTTTTATTTTTCTGAAGACAATAAATTTTTTATTAATAGTGAAAAACACTGAGTTATTATTTATAAAAGAATTTTTAATTAAATAATTATTTATTTTTGTTATATTTATTTTATGTAAAAATAGATACATAATAACAATATATGTTCAATGTAATTCATTGGAGTCAGTTTATAATAATTTTATATATATAAAAATTTTATTGAACTTCTTACCGTCTTTTACCCACCTCCTAGAAGCATTTTCAAATTTACATGAAATATAATCCTACCATTTCTATGAGCTCAATTTCAAAAATCCGAGAAACATGGTTTATATCATTATGTAAAATGTGGATCAATAAGATGAAATTAATTTTTGGTGATTAATAACTTTTTTAATTTTATTTACCAAGGTTAAAAGTAAATAGGGTAATTAAGGGTAAAAATGATATTATTATTACCCTAAAACATGTATTAATTCTATTTGATAAGTTTAATTCGACCAAAAACAATATTAGGAATAAAATATTTTCCTTTTGGTCCACTTGGATTAGATTAGGAGATTTATTATTCTTTAATTCAAATAAGAGTTAAAAGTGTTAAATTCAAAGTTTTTTATCTAAACCCATTTTAGTATATGGTTACACAGAAGATAAATTCGACTGTAAATCTTCATTAGAATGATAAAATTATTTCCTAATTAATGGTATTTTATTTATATTTTTTAGAAATTAAATAATTTATTTTATTTTGGACACAATAATTATGTAGTAATTGCCTAATTAATGAATCAATTAAATAATTGATATTATAAATATCCATATAAGTATAATTGGAGACTTTTTATTAATTACACTAATTTTTAAGATTAATATGACATTTTAGGCTTTCTTTTACGAAATTTGATTAATGTTAGAATTTGTTATGAATTTTTAAAAAACAAACTACCAAATAGTGTCAAAATTGACATAAAAGAGTTTTTAAAACTAATATTATACTATTAATTTATATTCTAATCCTAAAATTTTTTTTTTGGCCATAATTATTATATAATTACAGTAGTATAATTAATGAACCACTTGGGTTTCTCATGGATTTTTATAGTAAGTTTATTAACCATATAATTTAAAATTACAAATGGACATGGAAAATGTCAAAATATTCAACTAAGAGTTAAATCTAAAAGATAAAGTTAATATAGTTATCCAAACCTATATAAAACCTATTATTTGTGGGGTGTTTGACCCATCTGCACCTTATCCTTTAAATAACTCATTTTTTATCCACTAGAAACAGAAATTATTTTATTATAAAATAATATTTCTTGCTTTTCTTAGGGGCCCCTCATCCCTATTATAAAAGGGACCTCCCCCTTATCTCTAATTAGCACCTACAAAGAAATTATTATACGACAAACCCAGCCCAAATACCACTTCAACTATCCTAAATTCATACTAGAGGTCTTCCATTTGTCATAAAACCAACCTATGGATCCATTTCGATCAAATCAAATAGAAGAACTCGAAGAAGAGGAAATTAATTCATCATCTCTTTCAAGTTCCTTTCTTCGTCCACTTACTATTTCATTATTGTTTCCATTATAAAATTATTACACTAGTATCTTATATAAAATTTGATGTTATTATAAATATGGTACAGCCATATTCATTATTCTATCCATCCTTTGAATGATATGTCACCATATGTGTGTACGTACGACTTACTGTCTCCACATCATGGTGTAATTGTTATTCAATACATTATTATTAGGATGGGTATAATAATGATGTGTAATTGATGTAAATAATAAATATAACATTATAAAAATTATTTATATATGATATGACATCTAATTATATATTATTTTATTATCAAAAGAATGATATTGTCGCTCATGTGTACGTACCGATTACTATCTCCACTAGAACGATGAGATTAATTCTCCATCGTATCCATTCCAGACTAATTTTCATTTGTTAATTAATAATAATGTTTAATGACTTAATATAATTCTTAATATTAATAAGATACATCCAATCTATAACAAAAATTACTTATGTAACAATTCATCTAAAGGAAAAATGAATTTGTTAACACCTGAAACAATGATAATTATAAGATATTATTAACAAAGAAATGTTAAAAGAACATATATAATATCATATTAATGTATATGATTCTTCTATAATTTAATTACAATTATTTCACCATTATATAGGAGGTTAACCTACCCTCGACAAAGGAAAATTAAAATGTAATGGTTAATTTCACAATTTCTTCATTATTCGAGGTTGTTTATATGTAATTATCTGCTTTGACCTCTTTATCATCCACATCCAGGTTTCTTAAAAATGTATTCCAAAACATTCTTACTATTATATAGACTATGGGGTGAAGTCATTTATACCCTTTTTTGAATTTTATATAAGGTTTATAAAGGAATCTTTCTGTCATTTTCCAAACAAGGTACTTTATAACCTTTTTGACAAAAATAAGGTAAGAATTTATTTTTAACTTACATGGCGGGTGTGGCTTCCTTCCAACGTTATAAAATCATTGATTCTTCACTTACAGTCTTATAAGAACATTTTCAAATATAAATGTTTTCTTTTATAATTACGTGACGTTTAAATGATTTCGAAATAGAAAGATATATTTATCTATAAACGTTTTGATTTCATCTATGTCAAAATCCATTGATGGATTTTATGATTGTTCGAAGTTGATTTATTATGATACAAAACATCTATTTTGTATTGAAGTATTTGCGACATGTTAGACAATGGATGTGTTATTTAATACCATTAATTTTTTAATGGATAAAGTATTTACATTTAGTATTCCAGTTTTAATACGAATGTTTATGCTAGGTTTAAACAATTTCGTATGTGGAATGCATTGGACTTAGAAAGTGATGGGTGGATCCCGCTATATATCCTAGATGCATAGGTAGGTCTACGGAGACAAACTAGTGTCATGGAATAAGTCCTTGAAAAAATATTATTTGTAGTCTTGGCACAAGGCCTTGACTATGTGGTTATAAAAGTCTAAAATTAAGAATTCCATCATTAAGAATATGGCTAGTTATATTACATGAAAATATTTTACTAGTAGAATATCTATCTGAGTTTGTAAATGGAATTATTTTGATTTATATTTTCCACATTATTAATAATTTTATTCTGAAAGGATTTTGCTTTAGTTTTATGCGTTACCTTAAATGTATATGCTTATTTATGAATGTATCCGCTATAATGATAACCTTACTAAGTATCTGAGCTCACCACATTTTGTGTTTTATTTTTCCCAGGATGCGAAGAAGTATATTATGAATAATCGGCATGGATAGTCTATGAGATCTCAGTGATGTCTATGGAAACAATGTGGTTGTACTTTTCCATTTTATGAGGTAATTTAAACCTTATGAATGTAACTAGTACTTCCAAGGCTACTAAACTAATCGGTCTTCCGAGACATGATCTTTTGTGACCATTCAAATGTTATGTAATAATGCACCAACTCAAGGTACCTATGGTCGGGGCATTACAGTTTGTATCAGAGGATGTTTTGTTCAAATATTGGAAACTAGATTTAGATAAATAGTCATTAGATCCCATAGAAATAATATAGACATTGAGGATTATTATAGAAGAACATCCTTGAATTTTGGTATTGTATAGATTCTTTGAGTTTTCCATGAAATACATCTATGTCTGGATATGATCTGGGAGAGACGACTCTGTCAACGATGTACCTAGTGGTAAAACCTGAAAAAACCCACTTTAAGCTAGACTAAAATGGGAACTGGTTCCCAATAACGGGCCTTGATGCACTCATGGTTACGACACTCCATGTGGATGTTCTTAGAATAACTCTGATTTTATTTACAAACCATTATGAATGGTTTATGATTATATACTTCCTCAAAGAAAATATTTCTTATGATTATGGATTATATCCATAAACTATTCAATTTATGTTAAGTGTTTTACAAGTTTGGAATTATGTATTTAAATTCATAAAATAATATAGTTTATTCCATTGTTTAGAAATGGTTCCTAGTGGAAAGATTAGAAACTTTATCAATGCACGGACTCCATGTAGGGATCTTCCTCCTACTCAATATAATTATAGTGGAACTGGTGATGCAACAAGTGATGATTAGTTAATCACCATACTTGTAGAACTCACTCAGGTTATGAATAATAACCTTACCCGAATAAAGAACCCCCATCCTCATCGTGGAGGATCAATGTTAGTTCACTTCATGAGGCAACAACCACCAACATTAATTGGGGGTACCAATCCAATAGTAGTTGAGCTATACATAAATTTATTTGAAAAATTCTTCTTTACCTTGGGGTGAAATGAAAGAGAAAAAGTTTTCATGCCAGTTTACAGCCTCACTTGAGATGCAAATCAATGGTGGTCATTGATTCAAAGAAAAATGGAAGATGATGAAGTATCAAATATGAAATGGAGGGAGTTTAAAGAAATTTTCATAGATAAATACTTTCCTCATGGCCATCACATGGATATGGAAAGACAATTTCTGAGTCTGAGGAAAAAGAAGGACGAGAATGTCGCAATGTTTGAAGCTAACTTTACAATATTGGTGAGGCATACTTCAGATTATATACATAACCAAAGAAGTAATATTGATCGTTTATTTAATGAGTTAAAACCATTTCTCCATCGAGCATTAGTTTCACAATCCTTCTCATCGTACAAGTAAATTGTCTAATTTGCTGTCATGATAGAAAAATAATTCTATATGCTTTACGACATTAAAGAAATAAATTTGAAGAAGAGATATATTGAACACTCTAAATATTGAAATAAGGGGAATAAGAAAAAAAGTGAATATACATCCTACAGTAAATGTGAAAAGAAACACCCGGGTACTTTTCTGAGGCGAATGTGAGTCTATTACAAGAGTGGTGAAAAGGTCCACCAAGCTCGTGATTACAAGGGGAAGAAATAGGTGTTCGATGTTGAATTCTATAATTGTAGATAAAGGGTGAATTATGAAAATGAATATCTTAAGCGTCAGGGGAACATACCTTATAAAAGGCCAATGGATCAAAGACGAGCTTATTCCATCACTACTTCTGAGTTTGAAGCTTTGAAAGATTCAGTGGTATGAAATTTAATGGTTCCCTAAAGATTAAGAAATGCTTTATTTGATTCTGGACCATCGCATTGTTTCATATCTTCCCACTTAGCTATGAAAGATATATATATATATCAAATTTCATTTAACAACGGAGTTGTCGTTCAAAATTCCTATGGGAAGTATCATTGCAACAAAGTTTTGTGAATCAGTCACCATTAGGGAATATAAATGTTCTTTATCTACTGATCTGATCGTCATTCCCATGATTTAATTTGATATAATTCTAGGTATGGATTGGATTTCATACCATGATGAAAATATTTATTTTAAGAAGAATAAGGTTACTATTTTTGATGACGATGATAAAGAACAACTTATCTTTAGAGCAGAATCGTCACCACCTAATTCTTATCTAGATCCACTGCCACTTTCTAAACTAAATTAAATTATTGGGGTGGAATAGAATGAAATAAATGCGGGTGAGGAAAATAATTTTCAAATTAAGTATTTAGATAGTGTGCAATAGTATATTGATGTTTTACCAGAGGATTTACCAGGACATCATCCAGAACGAGAAAATGAGTTTTTCATTAATTATTTCTTGGTTTAAGGCCCACATCAAATACCCCTTATAGAATGGCCCCTATAGAATTAGTGGAACAATTGAAACAAATATAATAATTTACTAATAAGAGATTTATTCTCACTAGTGTTTCTCCATGGGGATCCCCGGTCCTTTTTTTAAGAAGAATGATGGATCTATGTGGTTCGGCATTGATTACTAGTAGATCAATGATATAAAAATAAAAAAAAAGTATCAACCACCTCACATTGTTGATTTATTTGACCATCTTCATGGAGCTCAATACTTTTCAAATATTGGCCTTCAATTAGGATATCATCATTTTTGTGTGAAGAAGGAAGAAATTCTGAAAATGGATTTCTGATCCAGGTACATGCATTATGAGTTTACAGTAATGCCTTTTGGATTGACTAATTCACCATCTGTCTTCATGGGACTAATGAATATAGTTTAAAAAGAATATCTTTATGAATTTTTAGTGGTATTTATTGATGATATCTTGGTATACTCCAAAATATATTATGATCAAGAAAATCACATGTGCATTATTCTAAACAATCTTAGAAGACATGAATTATATGGGAAATTTAGCAAGTGTGAATTCTGGTTTTAGTAGATTTCTTTTCTTGGCCATACTATCTCTAAGGATGGAATATCTATTGATCCTTCTAAGACAAGAGCAATCCAATAATGGCCAAAAGTGATTATTATAACTGAGGTATGATGTTTTATTGGTTTAGCAGGTTATTATCAATGTTTGTCCAGAATTCTACAGAGTTGGATAAACCATTAACAAAGATCACATGAAAACGGTTATTTTTTTTTGACCAAACAGTGTGAAGAATGTTTTGATGAATTGAAGAGAATATTATTCAGTGCTCTTATATTGACTCTATTATCGAGGAATTATGAGTTTGTTATTTATTGTGATGATTCAAAGAAAGGACATGGTTGTGTCCTTCTATAGAATGATAGGTTTATTCCATATGAATCACGACTACTAAAAATTCATGAAAAAAACTATCCTACACATGATTATAAGTTAACGGTTTTAATATTTTCTTTGAAGATATGAATGAATTATCTCTTTGTTGAAAAATTTGAGATATATTCCACCCACAAGGGTTTGAAGTATATTTTCCTACAAAAGGAACTCAACATGTGGCAAAGATGATGGCTATAACTACTCAACGATTATTATTTCACTATACACTGCCACCCGAGCATAGAAAATATGGTTGGAGATGCTTTAAGTAGAAAAGATCATTGAGTTTTGAACAAGATGAGAGTTGGAAGGTATCCAATTTTCATGGATCTAGTAAAAATGGATATGGGAATAACCATGGAATGAGAAACATCAATTCTTTTTCTAATGCTTTCCAAACCATCTTTACTAGAAAGGATAAAGAGTTCTCAGACTGATGATTAAGAGTTTAAAAAGATGATTAAAGTTATGAATGATGCGAGATTGAGTGACTTCGTATATGAAGATAGAATTTTGAAATTTGGGAAGAGACTTTGTGTTCTCGATATACTTGATCTAAAAATGGAATTGTTGGATGATTCACATAGTTTTAGTTTCTCAAGACACCCTGGTAGCACTATGAAGTATAGATATTTGGAGGAAAATTTTTGGTTGGACAACATGAAGTAGGAGATTGCTGATTTTTTGTCAATAAGTATGGTTTCTCAACAAGATAATGCTAGAAGGTAACATCCTAGAGGAGTCATGCAACCTCTTCCCATACCTTAGTGGAAATGGTATGTTATCACGATGGACATTATCATGGGGATACCAATGACTCCTACATGGAACGATAAAATATGGGTAATTGTTGATCATTTTACCAAGTCTGCACATTTTCATTATATAAGGGAAGATTTACCACTTGAACATTTTTCAAGAATATATATTAATGAAGTTGTAACACTTCATTGAGTACTACTATCGATTGTTTCTGATCTTGATCCCCATTTTACATGAAGATTATGGAAACGTATTCAGAAATCCTTAGATACTGAACTTAGTTTGAGCACTGCCTGCCACCCTCAAATTGATGGAAAATCATAATAGACTATTCAAACCTTAGAAGGCACATTGAGACTAAGATCAATTGACTTTCAAGGTATGTGGGATCAATATATAAATCTGGTATAATTTTCCTATAACAATAGCTTCCATTCAAGTACTCAGATGGCCCCATATGAATCCTTATACAGAAAGAGATGTCATACACCAACCTGATGGGATGATGTTGGAGAAAGAAAAATCATAGGCCCATGAACTATTCGAATAAATGATGGAAAACGTGAAGGTAATCCAAACCCACATCAAAACATCTCAATGTAAGCAAAAAAACTATGTCGATAACCAAAGGTAGGATTTAAAATTTCAGGTAGGAGATCATGTTTTCCTAAAGGTATCTCTATGGAAGGGTGCTATAAATTTCAGTATGAATAGAAAATTGAGTCCCAGGTACATCGGAACTTTTGAAATTCATGAACTAATTAGATATGTAGCTTACCATTTTGGAATGAAGCCAAGTCCTTCAAAAGTTCATGATGTATTCCATGTATCACTGTTCAGAAAATACATACCTGACCTAATGCATGTACACACCTATGAGGAATTAGAACTAGAACCTGATCTATCTTATTGAGAATATCATGTCAAGGGACTTGAAACAAGAGAACATTTGTTTAGAAACCAGATGACTGATCTGGTAAACGTTATGTGGAGAAACTATAATATGGAAGAGGCAATGTGGGAACCCAAGGAACTTATAATAAAGAACCACCCACCTCTTTTTATGGATTAATATTCTAGATATTTTTAGTACCAAATTAATTGAAATAGGGGATAATGTAACACCCCATGCTTCCATAATATGCTTCTCTTTGAATAATACAACAGTGTGTGTTGTACGCAACTTCGAGTTCTAACAGAACAAAACCAATCAAAATAGCCATTATGAATACTAATAACCCACTTTTTAAAATTTTATAATTTTTTCTATCAAAATAGACTTCATTTTGGAATTCGGAATATAGAAATTAGCTTAGGGTGAATTTTTGGTATATTTTTGGAAACATTCAATTTCTGATGAATAGTGAAAAATATTGAGTTGTAGTTGAAAACAAAATTTTTATTTGAATAATAATTTGTTTTATTTAAATTTATTTTATGTAAAAATATATACATAATACCTATATATGTTCAATGTAATAAATTGGAGTTAGTTTATAATAATTTTCGATATATAAATATTTTGTTAAACTTTTTACCGTCTTATACCAACCTCCTAAAGCATTTGCAGATTTAGGTAAAACATAATTTTACGGCTTCTGTGAGTTGAATTTCAATAATCCGAGAGACACAGTTGATATGATTAAGTAAAATGTGTTTCAATATGATGAAAATAATTTTTGTTGAATAGTAACCTTTTTACTTTTATTTTCCACGGTTAAATGTAACTAGGATAATTAAGGGTAAAAATTATATTATTATTACACTAACACATGTCCTAATTCAATGGGATAAGTGTAATTTGACCAAAAAAAACCTTAGGATTAAAATATGATCCGTTAGGTCCACTTGGATTAGTATATGACATTTATTATTATTTAATTAAATGAATAGTTAAAAGTGTTAAATTCATTATTTAATAACTAAACGATTTTTAATATAAGGTTACACGTAAGATAAATTTGACATTAATTATTCATTAGAAAGTTAAAAATATTTCATACATAATGGAATTTTATTTGATTTTTATATACATTAAATAATTAAATTTATTTATTACACAATGATGATATAATAATTACCTAATTAATGAAATATTAAATTAATTGATATTATAAATATCCAAATAAATGTAATTTGATTATTTTTTTGAATTACACTAATTTTATATGTTAATATGATATGTTAGGGTTGGTTAGATGAATTTTGTTTGAAGGAATGACGTTTTTATGAATTTTGGAAAAAAAATCCAAATAGTGTCAAAATTGAGATACAAGAGTTTTTAAAAAAAAATATTATATTGTTAATTGATATTCTATTCCTAAAAATCTAAGGATCATCCAAATGACATATATAATGATAGGTGTATCATTAAAGAACCACTTGGGGTTCATATATATGTTTATTGTAGGTTTATTAACCATTTAATATAATAATACAAAGTGGCCAAATCAAAGTTTTATTTTAAAAAAAACCACATTATGGAAAAGTGGGAACCCCGCAAGACCGATACCCCATAGAAATTCAAAATTCAAACAAAAGACACCACTGAGGATTCCTAATCCCACACAATACAATTTCAATATTCAAATAAAAGACACTGGTGAGGAAACCTAATCCCGTGCAAGACCGATACGAGAAATTTTGATAAATACCAAATCGAAATTGAACAAAATGCACCGCTGAGGGAACCTAATATTTAAAATCATGAAATCTCCAGTAAAACAATGACACTGTCATTATCACAACATACTAGTCATCGTCAAACCGTCTCCATTCCATCGCCTTCTGAGTCTGCCGGCGAGAGCAAACCAGTGAATCATTCCACCACTATTACACCTACTCCGTCGTCATAAAAGCGTCATCGTTACCACCCCACAAAAGTGAGAAACATAGAATCATCATTCAAAAAACACAAAACCCCTTCAACATGACCGAGCAGAAGCAATGTCATCACCGATAGGAACACGTTGAGTACATCACATGATCACCACCGATGTCAAAAGTTGGAAAAAAACAAAAACCGACGAGGATTTGATGCCTTGAACTCTGAAGGCCGCTTGAGAATCACATCCCAAAGATTCTTGAAAACCACCTCTTTAGACTGACTGGGAGAGGAGCGTTGGAATGATGAAGACAAGGAAGATTTGAATGACAGGTACCTCAACAGCGAGCGACAACCGCGCCAAAAACCCAATCCAAACCAAAAAGCATGAGATGATACTGAAATATATCGAATACAGCAAACAAGAAACACCCTCAAACACCATTGTAGCCTGAGATGAATTCAGTATAGAATGAACCTCCCAGAGAACCATTGGATGATCTGCACATCCTAAATCCCCCATGAAACCACCACCTCACACAAACTAGGAATGTAGCGCCAGAACCGGAAGCCAGAGCAGCAATAATAGGGGAGGGTCGAAACAGAGAGTCGTGTACACAACTGAGATGCCAACCCAAGCTGATGAATCCACCATCTTGAAAAGCCATACTTGAATCTCCAAGATGAGAAGAAACCACATTCCATAAAAACACGTCGTACCACCTTTGACATCACCAAAGGAAAAACTGTAAACACCTTGAAACGTAAGAACCAAACAGAAGAACAACCACCGAGGGGAGGGCCTCCACATGATGCGCCTCATAGAGCACCATGCCACTCACACAAAAACAACCCAGAACCTCCACTGAAACCATTATACCCAACCGACCTGGAGAGTGTTAAGGGATATAGAAGCCATGGAAGTGTTAGAGAGGATCAGACCTCCACCGCAAGCCTTGAAGAAGCCAGCACCATCATCCCAACTGAAAACCTCGTCGATGAACCAATACTGCCGAAAAAGACACCCTGAATTCATCTTGAACAAGAAGGAAGAAGAGTAAAAAGGAGTATAAATCAAGGTCGCTGATGAACACATCGAGAAGGAAAAAACAACCCTAGAGAGAAGACGGAGAGAAACACGAAGTTTGGAGATGAGAAGAAGAGACGAGCCGCTGCAAATCAGGGGGGAAGAACAATAGATGGAGGAGATGCACACTCGGGAGAGTGTACAGGGAGAAAACGGATCCATGGTAGAACTATAAACAAAGCCTATATGTTATAGAATATGGATTTACTTCATATCAATATAAATATACAAAGAGACATTATAAATGTAAAACTATTTAACTAAGAGTTAAATCTAAATGATAAGGTTAATATAGTAACACAAACCGGTCTAAAACCAATTTGTTCAGTGGTTTTTGAACCATACACACCATAGCCTATAATAAATTCATTTTAGAGCCATTATAAATAGAAAATTATTTTCTTATAATATAATATTTCTAACTTTTCCTAAGGTTCCCCTCAACCCTCTTATAAAATGTCACTCACCTTTCTCTCTAATTCACACCTTCAATGCCATTTGATTGGGCCAAACCCTGACCAAATACCCCATAAACTGTCCTCCCTTCATCCTATATGGCTTCTAGTAGTCATAAATCCATCCTATGGAGTCCTTTTTCTCAAATCAAAAGGAAGAATTCGAAGAAGAGGTAAATATTTCATCACCTCTTTCAAGTTTCTTTCTTCTTTCACTTCATATTTCATTGTTTTTTCCATTATAAAATAACAACTCTAGTATCTTATATGTACAATGATGTTATGATAAATATTCTACAACCATATTCATTATTCTATCCATACTTTTAATGACATGTCACCCTACGTGCGTACGTACGGCTAACTTTATCCACATCGTGGTGTAATTGTTATTAAATATATTATTATTTGGATAAGTATAATAATGATGTGTAATTGATGTAAATAATAAATATAACATGATAATGATTTTGTATATATGATATAACGACCAATTATATATTATTTTATTATAAAAATAATTGTATTTTTCTCGTGCGAACGTATAGATTACCGTCTCCACAAACGTGATGAGATTCATTCCCCATCATATCCATTCAAGAATAATTTTCACTAGATGATTAATAATAATGTTTAAATACTTAATATAATTCTAAATATGAATAGAATATATCCTATCCATAAAAATTATTAGTTTAGAAACAAATAATATAAAGTAAAAGGAATCATTTAACAACAGAAACAACGATAATAAAATGGTATTTTTAACAATGAAATGTTAAAAGATCATATATGAAATCAAATTAATGTATATGATTCTTGTATAATTTAATAATAATTATTTCACCATTATATAGGAGTTTAACATACCCTTGACCACGGAAACGTACAAGCTAAGGGTTAATTTTAAAACCACTTCACTATTCGAGGTTGTCTATAGGTAATTATCTACTTGGACCTCTTTATCATCCACATACATGTTTCTTAAAAATGAATTTCAAAACATTCTTTCTATTTTATAGACAAAATGAAAAAGTCATTTATACCTTTTTTTACTTTTATAATATGTTTATAAAGGAATCTTTCTGTTGTTTTCCAAAGAAGGTACTTTATGACCTTTTCGACAAAATTAAGGTAAGAATGTTTATTTTAACATAGATGGCAGGTGCGGCTATTTTCTGCCATTATAGAATCTTTGAAAATTCCCTTAAAAGATTATAAGACTATTTTAAAATATAAACGTTTTCATTTATAATTACATAAATTTTTAATGATTTAAAAATAAAATACAATATTTCTATAAACGGTTTTGATTTTATCTATGTCTACATCATTTGATGGATTTTATGTTTATTTGAAGTTGATTTATTATGATACAACACATCTATATTTTATTAATGGTTTTTTGATATGTTAGACTCTGGATGTGTTATTTCATACCATTCATGGTTTATAGATAAAGTATTGAAATTTCATTTTTCATGTTTAAATATGAAAGTTTATGTTATATTTAAACCTTTTCGTATGAGGAATGCATTGGACATAGTAAGTGACAGGTGGAGCCTGCTATAGCTCCTCGACGAATCGGTAGGTCTCATTTGACCAACTAGTGTCTTGGCACAAGGCCTTGACAAAATCTTATTTGTAGTCTTGGCACAAGGCATTGACTATGTGGTTATGAAAGTCAGGCATTATTAATTCCATCATTAGGAAAGTGGCTATTGACATTTCAAGTGATTATTCGACTAGTAGAATATCCATGTGGGTAAGCAAATGGAATTATTTTGATTTATATTTTCCATATTATGATGATTTTTATGTTAAAAAGGCTTTTTTTTATTTTTATACATTGCCTTAAATGTCTATGCTTATATATGAATGATTCCTCTATATTGTTATCCTTACTGAGCATCTATGTTCACCCATTTCTATGTTTTATTTTTCCCAGGTTGTGAAGAAGTATTTTACGACATACCTACAAAGATAGTCTATGGGAACTCATTGTTGCCTATAGAAATAATGTTGTTGTAGTTTTCCATTTTATGATATAGTATAAACCTTATTAATGTATCTAGTACTTCCAGGGATACTAAACTAATCAGTCTTCCGAGACATTATCTTTTGTGATCATTCCAATGTTATGTAATAATGCACCAACTCTGGGAAACTATGGTTGTGGTGTTACAATAGGGGATTAATGGTGTTGTACACAATGTGTACCTTGATTACACATTGTGCATTCCAAAACTCCCAACCTGGACATGTAATAATATAGGTCATATAAAAAACATCGTATGACATTTACTACTACAGGGTTAGGGTCTACAAGGGGTCTATTTGGATACTTTAGTGTGACCATATCCCCCCTATATGGGGGGAATTTCCAATGTATCTGACCATATGGCCATGTCCAGCAACACAACATGTACTGAAAATACACTACACCTTTTCCCAAAACAATATATACTCATATAAAAAGACACAAGGCCATTTCCATGTTCATGAAATGAACTATAATTACATGGAATTTAATTCAAGTGTATTTTTCTACCCTAAATTTTATTAACACATTTCATGTTTTTTTAAAACCTAATTAACAATAAGTAGGATTGGAGAATGATAAATCATTAAAAACATACAAAAATCAATGATTTCCCTTGATTAAGCATTGATAATGCCCATGTTGTAGTTAGTAGTAACAAATATTATTTAAAATATAAAAGAAACATTTATAGGGATCTGGTCACAAAACACAAAAATGGACTTACCTCAAGGAGAAACGCCAAGTCATTAGGTCTAAATACACAATTGAAATCCACTTCACCTCCATATTACATAAATCTCCACTATAGATGATGTTTTGTGTCACGTCCTCCCCAATTACCTATTGTTACATTCTATACACAGGTGAGAGGGTCACTCTCCTCCTTCCTTTAGTGTTTGGAAATGAAAATAGGTGGAGGGGATTTTTCATTATTATTTATTTATTTAATTTAAATATTATCTCACACCTATTTTGTGTCCCTGAACTCAAAGTGAGCATATTCATGACACAATAGAAACCCTATATTCTAGACTCAATCATTGAGTTATAATCTTAGTTTGATACTCTAGAAAAATATCTACCCATGATCCTGAAAGAATAATTTAATATTTAATTTATTAAAATATTGAATATCACACCAAAACTAAAGTTGATTGGAATTCCACCAAACATAATTGATTTTCGTTCCCCCAAAGTTATTTCTTTTGATAAATACCATGTTATGAGAACAAAATAGTGTTCATAAGATTTATACTTAATAATATTATAGTTTAAGATGGCCATTTTACCTCTCACTATAACATGGAAGAAAAAATTAAATTATCTGATCAAATTCAAAATTAGTGGAAATTTTTTTCATTATTATATATAAGGCATAACACTTGTCATACCTCATAATCCTTAATATTCTTTCATCCAAAAATATCAACCACCTTGTTCATAAACTCATGATAAAATCATTATGTTCCAATTTATGATGACTATTGAATTCATCATCATAACTCAAAAATAATACCTATAACCCACCAACAATAAAGACACCACATTAGAACATCCAAAACTATAAAGAATGTCTAACCAAACCCAAAAATCATTAGTTTTCCCAATTCATCCAAAATAAATCATTTGTCTCTTGGTGATATTCACTGTTGATCTAACCCTAAAATGGATAATTCTAATCTAGGGAAGTTACTGCCATGAAATTTGTAGACCAAAACATATCTGTCATTGTAGGGTGACCCATGTGATGTGGATCTCACTATATATTATCCCTACCCATAGAAGGGTCACATCAACATGACTGACCTGTTACTCCCCACCATAAGAGCAGTCCTTATTTTCACTGTACAACTAAACACTTTCTCCACAACCCATGTTGCAATCACTGTAAAACCTCAAAACTGGATGTGTTATTCTCTCTCTCAGTAGATTAAAAAAATTAAAAATAAAATATAACATATTCCCATTATACAAGAATCAAACTTGTGGAATTTCCCAACATGTATCTCAAAAAAATTACACAACTCAAAAATTATTAATGGATAACTCCCTTAATATGAATTCACATACAACTATCCTTGGGAACATCCTCCCAGGATACCAATTATGAGTTCAATGTGAAATACATATTGAATTTTCTATAGATGAAACTCTATTGGAGAACACAATATGATTTCAACATATTTATTTATTATCATTCCATGACTAAGAGTATAATAATATTTCAATAATGAATATACAAAATATCATACATTATGGGAACATTACAATTTTTTCCCAAGGGCCTTCATTCACCCTGTCTATAAGCCTCTCATTAATCCCATAATGATTATCTACACTATCAAGGATTCTAACTCAACTGAAGGCTCATGGGAATATTCTTTTGTAGTTACCTAGCTAAAATCCATAAAAACGACTTTTCACATTTCCTTCTGTCTTCAATATCCCATTAAATATTTAATATTACATTCTCTTGAATAACCCAAATGGAAACCTTATTCCATCACATATGAGTCCTTCCCAATGAAACCTAATGTAAAAATCCCTATCAATATACCCTTGAGAACCACAGGTTTTCCAAATCTAACTCATTACCACCCAAAAAATCAATTTTTTCACAAGCATTATCTATTATAGGAACCTAAATGAACCTAACCCTCTTGAAAACAACCATATGGATAAATAACTAGCCCAAAATATCCACTTATCGAAAACACAATATATCCAATGTACCCAAACATCAGACTTAGTTTCAACCTTCATTCAATAATTTCAAATTGTCCCAAAACTTCTATGAGTTCCTCTCAAACCAAAAATAACACAAAACTCAGTCTACATATATAATTGGTTACCTTTTTATTCCATAATGCATTGAATCCCTAAACTATAGTTGTATCAAAGAAAGAAAAATAGGGAATCAAAAAACCTCATGTTGTAAATATTATTATTTTTTCATATATTACTTTAGAATATTTTATGAATTATTTTTGGATCTAAGCAATGTACTATCATTGAATTTCGAGGCCTACTGAGCTTGGAATTAATTTTCTAAATATATTAAATATAACTTATGTACATGTATCATAAAAAAATGGAATTACTACAAAAAGAAGGATTTGATATATAAAATTATGCCTCAATTGATTTCAGATCATTTATATTAACCTGTGAAAATCATAAAAAAATTTATGTCATTCCTTCGGTTAAAATTATTTAGAGGCCGAAAAAATAAAATAGATATATTTTTTTATTTATTTTATTAATTGAAGTAGAGAACTATTAATTTTTTTTATAAATACTATGGAATGGGATAAATCTAATGTTAACCACATTACCTAGGTGGTTTGTGATAGAATGTTATATGTTGTTTATCAATAAAATGATAACTTGATCATAGATCATTGATTAGTGTGTAGTGAATATCAAGTATCTCACCAATGATAATGATGAAGATTCATTCTTCCCTAATGTGTGATCCCAGCTCTGGTGGTAATTTTTTTATGGGTACTTATCCTTGATTTCTTATCATATACTGATCATGAAACAACTGACCAATGGATTTATTCACGGTTTGATCATATTGCTAGTTCTCATTTATTTTATGGTGTTTATCGAGGGAAATTTCACATTTTATTATGGATCATAATTCTTCATTCCAATGAATATTGATATTTTCCAACAAGTACATGCCCTAGTTTCTTTTCAATATTTCATTTTTATTTTTTTATCCCACAATTCCTCATGATATCATCGCATGTGTCTCGTTTAACCAATGGTTTGATGAAACCCTGAGAAGTCATTCATCATGCACCAATTTTAATTATGTAATGTTGTGATATGTAAATAATGTGTTGAAATTGATGAATATATCAAGTTTCAATGGTGGTGTTGATGTATTGGAAAATTAATTGTCAATCATAGTTTGTGTGGTGTGTGTGACTATTATGAGGACACATTAAGACTATTCATCAACGTGTTTTGGTATTAAGATTATAAGTAGAAACAATGGATAGTCTTGGGTAGTCCAAATTAACAATCTCTGATCTAGAATAGTGCCATATTCAGAGTGGATGAAGGAATGAGAATAATTGGATGAAGAACTAAACGTTCTATAAAGTATTGAGTTACATTGTGTGTATTCCATATATACATTTTCTGTTGGACCCTTTTGTAGTGTAAGGGTTTCTAATAGAAGAGAGATATCATAGAAATTATTACAGTGGCCAAATGATGTTTGACACTTAACAGTAAGATCTGTGTGTATCCTAAATGGCACATGTAAATATCTGATTTTACATGGAATCATTCATTCCATGGGTACATGTGTAGTGTTGTGTCCTAGTAATTGGTTAGTAGTACACGGTCATGAACATAATGTGTATTAAGACACAACCATGTGCACAAGTTGTGAAACTTGGGTAGGAACTAGTTCTCGAGGGACATTTCCTATAATACTAGTACATAATGAGTACTCATTTGAAGAAGGATTTCCTCCATTATACTATTTCACTTGGAAATGTTTCATTAGGGTATATCTCCATGATTTTTTCCCTTATGGTTATTATAGTTTTGTGTCTAGTTCATTGGTTGGTGATGCCCTTTGAGGAAAATCAGTCTTGGATGCAGTTATTAAAATGTTTATGTGAGGCCCATATTGATATAATCTAACAATAATTCCATAGTAGGGGTAACATGTTGAATCATCAAGTGTGTTTTCTAAAAAGAGTTCTACCTAGTGCCTTCGAGCAGAAATCGTAGGCTGGTAATACAATTATGAACATACCATGATAATATGTGTCCATGTTTTTATATTTTTATATTCCTAAAAAATATTCTGTTTTCATAGATCGATGATGAGGTGAAAACATATATTTTTTATGATATATTCTTTATGATATTGATATTTTTTATATGGTTTTGTTATACTCAACCCTGCATGGTTTTTTCCCACATGTGTTATTTCTTATGTAGATGAACAACATTTTGACATATTCCTATATGGACATGAACTATGTGGATTTTATTGATCCATAAATACTGAGGTGTGTGTTTATGGTATCCGTTAATGTTGTTCTGATTTATATGTCTAAATAAATTTTAGTTATTTTATTGTGGTCTTGTGTCTCAAACATTTTTATTTGAGTACATTTTATCATACTCTGATTGTGGTATTTTTAGATTTATTCATGAATGTTTATTAATAATTTAACATTACATCATTTTATGGGATTAGATATCTATTTCTAAGTATAAGTACATTATTAATACGCCTCCCATTTATGTGATATACTTACTAAATGATTTTCTTTGTCACCTAGATTTTAGGATTTAGGCTTGGAGTAGTCATAGTGTGGGATCCATTGGGATGGTTTGTGATAGATTGGTATCAGAGGGTAATTTCTACATAAGGAATAGAGTATGAGAAATTGATTTAAAGAAATAGTTTTTCATATTTTGAGTTTGGATTTTATGTTTGTGACTATAGTGTTGGTGAATCAGATAACATATCCATATAAAAGTACTCTGATAATAAGGTTTTTGACCTGATATATTTGGGAACTCATTGCAGAAAAAATAATGGTACATGAATAATATAATAATGGTTATTGGTGTACATATCCTTATGGAGACATTTATATTGATATAATATATGAACATGGTACATCTTGTATATTTAATGATTCTTCCATAATGTTTTCTAACTAAGATCTAGTGTCACGATCATAAGGATAATCCCCTCAGTTATGTGGATTTCATACAGGGACATTATTATGATGTGATACCTCAAGGCAGTGCAACAGTATCACCAACACCTGTTAATAAGAAGAAGGAAATAGCTATTTCAATAGATTTTGTATTCATGATAATATAATACCATGAGGTTTAGTTATAGAGAACCCTCTAGTTTGGTGGGGAGTCTGACACATAGGAATCTAAGGACTATTTTATGGTAGTGTTGTGAGTCCTCCATCTTATAACGTCACCTTCAAAATATATGCTGGCCCTAGAAGCCAGTGTTCTTCATCTCTATGTAGGAATATGGTGGTGTTTAGCGATGCTGTTGTAAGATGTGGAATCTCATTCATGGTCATAGTATCAGTAAATATATATAAAAAAGTTTTCTATAGCTATGTTGAGGGTTTTACACAACCAAGAACATCTAAAAATTCATCATGGTAGTATGACTTTGGTTGAGTATTCATCACGATTCACTAACAAATATTAATTCTAAAGGGATTTTGGGTGGAATTTATTCTTTCAATATCATACCATTGAGTTGTAAATACATAAATACATCCAAGACAGTGTTATAAATCATTTAATTCCTACCTATATTGGAATGATTGAGTATGCATTAGCGGTAGATAGTTTTCTTGATGAGAATATAGTGAAAATTGTTGATAGTAGTGGACACATTAATGACGAGACTTCAGAACCAAGGATACAACATCAGATATAGCTACCAAAATGTGTGGGTCATTTCTTGAAGCTATCATGGGATATATGTTTTATAGATCATGGACACATAATGGATCAATTCATCCAAGATATAGGTGTCACTACACTTGTGATGGTTGGGGTCCTCTTGTATGAAATTGTCTGACCCATAATGCAGTTTATAGGGAGTGCGTGGTTGGTCCACCTTGATGGTGGTAGTGGTAGGATAAGGTAGGTCAACAAGGAAGAAAAAGGTTATAGACATTGTTACTTGTTACCAACTACACACCATAGTGGTTCATTCTAGGCTTAAGAATTAGGGGGTATGGGTTTGGGTAGCTGCATGTGGTAAGGGTTGATATCCCAGAGTCCCTAAGGATGATATATGGTATGATATATTCTTTTCTCTCAAAGCTACAATACTAAATTAACTTAGTCTGATTTATTTTTTATTGAAACATACTGGGTTCATGATTTAGAGATTCTAGTTCATTCTTTGGCTCGATACTTACACATGGAGTCTTGTAGTAGAGTTTAATCAGTGATCAAAAACAACTATCGATGGTCTGAAAATCTTATTGGAGGTGATATATTCTTTTTTTATTAATATAAATGATGAGGCCTTAGGACGACATATTAGGTCTAGATAGGTTATCTATAATTAAAACCCAGATAGGCTATTTTTGGTGGATGATGTAGTGTTTCTATAGTTAAGGAACTAGTTTTTCGTGTATAAGTGAATTGAAAACCTTTGAAGAGAAGGAAGAATCGTTTATTCTAAGGTCCATCAGATTAACCATCAGTTGTTTAGAATGACCCTTACAGTTTTGGATACTACCTGATTCATGTTTCCTGTAGTAGTTGAGGGGTATAAAGATTTATTTTTTGAGGAAATTTTGGGCCTACTTAACCCCAATGATAGATAATTCAATATCAATATACACCTCAGGATGGCCTCAATATCATCAACATCATATCAGATTCATCCTCCAGAGCTTCATAGTCTAAGGGTGATGTTTCAGGACTTGCATTGAAAGGGCACTGTCAAACCAAGTGTTTCACTTTCTGTAGCCTTAGTTTTGTTCCCCAACTAGAAGGTCAAGATCATGATGATGTGTGTGGATTTTTATATCCTAAACAAAGTGGAAATAATTAACATGTATCCACTTATAAAGACTGAAAAATTATTTGGCTATTTGAGATAGGTATGAGAGTTATCAACTATTCACCTTAGAGAATGAAATCACTAGGTATGAGTACAAGATCAGGATTTACTCATGAAAAAATCCCGGTGTATCTAAAGTCACTATGAGTACATGGTGATTTTATTTTGTGTAAATAACACACCTACATTATTTATGAGACTCAAGAAACATTTTGTTCATAAATTCTAGTACTGGTTTGTTCTAGTCATCCACAATGATGTCCTAGTTCACTTAGAATCCGAGGAGGAGAAATAGATACAATTTAGGATGGTCCTAGATATACTCTAAGAGCACTTTATTAAAAGGAATCTCTAAATGTGGTTGATATAAATTTATGAGGTCTTCTTTCTAGGACCTATTATCTTAGTGGTTGGTGTAGCTATGGACCCAATGAATGTCAAGGAAATTTTAGCTTTGGATCTATCAAATCTCATGATGTAGTTTGGGATCATCCTTGAGATGGAAGGATACTATAAGATATTAGTAACCCTCTTTTTGAAGATATATTCCCCCTTGATAGATTTGAGATGAATGTGGAATCTCTTTATGTGGATTGGGAGGTACTAGCTTTCTTTTTGGGATATGAGGCATAAATTGATGAGTGATCCCATCATGATATTTCTGAAGGATGGCATCATGTACATTGTTTTTTATGATGCATTCCAAACAGGGATATGTTTTGTTATGATACACAGGTAGGATGTGATTATTTATTATCCATGTTACCTAAGACCACTTGAGGATAACTAAGTGACTCATGATCTTGAGTTACCAATGGTAGTCATCACACGAAATATGTGGTTACCCAACCTGATTTGTGAGTGATTATTCAGATATTCACACCATAAGATTAATAATTATATCTTCTCTAAGAAGGATCTCCAGATGAGATAGAGTAACTGGCTATAGATCCTCCAGAAGTATGTCTCTAGGATTTTATATAATCCATGGAATGAGGAAATGGTATTAGATTCACTTATATGGATATCGTATATGAATTTACTGAGTAAGGCATCAGAGTAGTTTCACTCATTATAGTTATACTTAGTTGATGGTATTAGAGCTTCTTACATCATATTTATGGCTATCACCCCTCCAATTTTATAGTGAGTTGATGACTTAGAGCATGATGATTCATAATGAAAGACACTACTATTTAATATATACAATGGGAAGGATCCTAATGGATTTGGAAATTTGGGAGAGACTATTTTTCTTTTAAGAGGATGGATGATCACAATAGTTTATCTAAGAGAGGAGGTGGTAATGGAGTTTCTTAGTTCACCCTTAGAAGTATATCTATGTGTGAAGAATATGTACCATGATAATCTGTAGTTGTTCTATTGTCAATGGATGAATAACTAAGTTTTAATTTGTTTATCCAGATGCCTTACTTGTAAGCATGTTAAGGCATTGTACAAGGTTCCAGTTAGTTTAGCTAAACCCCTTGAGGTGCCTGAGTGGAAGCAGGATTGGATACCTGTGGAAATTTTTGAAGGGTTCCCATCGATAATTAAAAGACATGATCTCATGTGGATGATCATATAATATCTCACCAAGTCATCCGACTTCATAACAATTCACGGGAATAGTTTGATTGAGATCTTGGGACACTTATACAAGAAACTGATAGATTGAATAAATGGAGTTTCGTAAAAAAAAATTTATCAGCATGATGATCTCTTAACATGTTGATTGTGGATAGGATTTCCAGACATTTTTGGGACTGAGATGCATTTTATAATGGAATTTCACCCCTAGACTAATTCCCAAAATGAGTAGACCATTCATGTTTTGGAATAAAATTTTTGATCACTGATATTATACTATTACATAGTTGGGAGGATTGCCTATTATTTGTGGAGTTTGGATACTATAATAGATACCACTCAACCATTGGTATAGCACTGATTGAGGCTTGTATGGGTGACCTTGTGATTCACCAATATTTTGGACAAGGCTATGAGAGTTAGAAAATATGGTATCTATGTTTTTGAAACCCAATATAGATAATTTATGTATCCTTTTCCGGAAGATGAGGACAACAAATAGCTATCAAATTTCATATAAATTCAAACGATGGAGGCCTTCGGAGTTCGAGTAGGGAGACCATGTATTCTTGAGTGTCTAACCTTGCTCTATGTTTTTATTATTTGGACAGGTTGGAAAGATATCTAGGAAGTTCATTATCCCATTAAGGGGATTGTGTAGAGTTTTCAAGGTCATTTAACACTTATCTCAACCAACATAGTTAGACTAGTTACAAAACATCTTCCATATATCGCAGCTGAGGATCTACATGCACAAATTGTAAATATCATCCCCTATGGGTAATTGAAATCATGGATAGACATACATTATAATCACACATGATAGAGATTTAAGATCAAAAGGAGAGTATATTACATGGTCGAGTGGTTCCTTTAGTGAATGTTTCGCGACATCACAAAAATCATCATGAATGAACTTGATAATGACAGATATAGAAGTGTGTTAATTTATCACCTCAGTTTTTTATACTATTATTTTAGATTTTTAGGATTTAATTCCCATAGGTAGGGAGAATATAATGACAAAAAAAAATTTAATATATTATTTTAGTATGTATTATGAGTTTTTTTAATATCTATACACTAATATAAAGTGATATTCCTAGTCCTGAATAGCCTAGAAATAATTTTGTAAATATTATAAATATCATAGGTGCTCAATTTTCCTGAAAAAATGGAATAAATTATAAAAAATACATTCGAAAAAAATATTAGGATGTTATTGATCATAGAGATTGGTTTTTACCCTACGTGAGGCATGAAATGTTTCGGCTCATGGATTTTGGTCAAAAGTCATCGTAGGTGTAAAAAATCTAAAAAGCTATTTAATTATTTATATTATTCACTAAGGTAGAAACCTAGTAATATTTCAATAAATATTACAATGTAATAACACCCAGAATATTTTTCTCAAACCCATGGAGATATTGGAGAGACAACTGAGGGATGTTTCATTGGTAGATAATAATTGAATAGTAAATCCTTTATTAATTTGAAATAAATTTAGAGGATCTCCCCAATGATAATGATGTGGATTCAATATTCACCAAAGATTGTTCCATTCTAAGGAAGGAAATTTTTATTATGATTATTTATCCACAATTTATTATCCTATTATTAACACGAATCAATACCCGAATGATTCATTCTCGGCTTGATCACATTGTAGGTGAGGTCTTATTTTGTGGTGGTATAAATGGGTGAATTGTTTTTTATTATTAGTGATATATATTCATAATAATAATGCAAATGTATCAGGTTCATCCCAAACCATGTCAAGATTGGTATTTGTTATTACCTGGTTTTCTCCAAAAAATTTTCATTAATTCTTCAATATTGTCTTTTTTTATTAGTTGTTCGATGAGTTCAATATTAATTAATCATTGTACACTAATTTTGTGGTGGAATATATTGATATCATAGATATAGGTTCTGAATTATGAATAGATCAATCTACAATGATAGTGAAAAATAATGGGGTTTTATTTGATACTCTAGGTTCAAGCAAGGCATGTGATAGTGATGAGGAACCATTAGACCAATCCAAAATGTGCATTCATGGATGAATTCCATCGAGCAAAGATGGTGAGTCTTGGTCCCACCAAATCTATTATTTCATGAAAAGATCAGTATAGAAATTGGAGGCGATGTGAATAGATGATTACATAGAAGAAGATAATCATGTTATATGAAATCTGAGGTTACACAACATGTTTTCTAATGATACATGACATGTGGGACCCCAAAAATGTTCTAGGGATTCATAGAGAATATAACTATCACACAGTGTGTGATACTAGAAAAATGATGTGTTACTCTTATTTGGAAGCACAAAATGTATCTCATAGTGTAAACAAACATGGATAATAATAAAATGTCATGGCTAGGATTGATGTATATTGGAAAGGTTTTTATGTTGAAATAGTTAGGAGTACACACCCCCAAACATGCTGTGTCCTAGGACACAAACTAAGACACATGCATGGTTTGTGATACATGGAAAGGGCCCAGTGCTGAAGGTACATGCTGTTTATTACAAAAAAATATCATGTACTCATTCAAATATAACTTGTAACCCTTGTTATATTCATTATGAAAATTTTTGTTACAGTACATTCCCTTGATTCTTTCCCTTATAGTTGTTATGGAATCATTCCCAATTTATAAGATGGTTATAGACTATATGTAAATTATATCTCGGACATATATGCATGAAGATATTTTTTATGTCTCAACATTATATAATAAATCATCATTTTCCTAGGATTCATTCATGGTATAATCATGACCAATACTAGCTGTTGAGACCAAAATTAGTGGCTAAATCATGATTTTGATGTTTGTATACACCATGGAATTGGGTGAAATCCACAATTTTGTTTCTTTTTATTCATATATCCAGTGTTTAATTCTTATGGAGAGACCTAGGGAACATGATATTGAAGATGGGATCCATCAGTTTTATATGACTAATGGAGTGTGTTATCCTAAATGATTGATATTTGGAAAATTAAATCAGGAATCCTAGGATAGAATAATAGTTTTGATCATGCCTTGAGATTGGTTGTCTAAATTGAGTATATCTAGAAGTTCACATTATATATTATATATTAATATATTTTTTATGACTTTTAAACTATCTTTAATGATCTGATATGCATAGTGATTTCCGGACTTCTTACCAGATATTGTTATTCTCACCCTTACATGGGATTTTCCAAAAAATGTTATGTCTTATATTGATAATTGACCATTTAAATGTTTCCTAGAGGGAATAAGATTGTAAAGTTATTATTAATGCAAAAAATTTATGTTTGTTCATGTAGATAACTTGGTAGTAGAGTCGACCCACATTACAGTTCTGACTTGTTTTCAGTATCTCAATAATGGTTTTTTAATTTTCTTTTTTTCATTCCAAAACATTTTTCATAATCTGATTGTTGGGTTTTTCACATATGAATTCATGGATATAATTTTTTTTATATGTAGTAAATTTATATTCTTGGAGAGGTGTGTGTACATTAGTATTAGGTCTCTGATGGTTGTGATATTCCTACTCAATTATGGTCTCTATTTCTTGGGCTACTGTAGTCAGGCTTTGGGTAGTTGTGGCACGATCCCCATTTTAATGTTTCGTGAAATGTATAAAACACAAAATTATAGTAATTTGTTGAAACACTATTATCTTTTTCTTCACATACTAATGAATTCATTTTCCATTCCCACATCCATCAACTATGGAACCTTTCAACTATGAGGATTTTTTTAACAGAAAATTCCATGGAGTTTGAATCTAAACAACCAACATCAACAAAATGAACACTGAAAATTTTCCAATAAACATATACTTATACAATAATGACCCCCAATGTTCATTGAAAAAACTGGGGATGAGGACCGCACTATACTTCTCGCAATTTAGTGTCTCACCATAGATCCACATTATATTCCTTAAAATAGGGAACCATATACAAGTAATCTCAGGTAGGTATAATTCCATGGGATAATAATATACTAAAACACAATATGTCTTTTTGTTGAAACATAATAAATGATCGTCTATCGTAATCCAATTCACACAGCAGAATTCCTATTATAAGTGGAATATACAAGCCAACCCAGATTCATTAGATTTATCTTTCCTCTTTTATCCAATAGTAATATTAAAATCATATGCCTCTTTCTAATGAGATAATAGATAGAAATAACTCATAAAACAAAAATTCCAAAAAATATTTCTATTTCACAATATGAAAATCAAATTTAACTATCACATCACAATAAATGTAGTAGTCTCATCTCTGGTAACATAGACATTTATAGGAATAGTTTTTCCTGAAAGTCCAATCCAATATACCTCACAACCACTGAATCATTCCAATGTATCCATCCTATAAAATACAAATGAGTAAAATATAAAATTAACTACTCTTATACCACAATTTAACATCATGACATGAAATTTACTAAATCAGTTACCTATTATTATTTTCCACAGCACATCATCTGTACCTCCTCATATTCTATAGGAGTAAAACTAGAACTGAGGGACCAAAATTAATTTTTCATAGAATATTCACACATATCAAATTTATCATCAAAAATTTAATAACCATACATAATTTTAATAAGATCATATAGAGAGAGAAAATATACTAAAATAATGGAATTACATAACATAAATAATTTTAATAAAGGATAAAATAATGATTCTAGACATAAATCATAAATCATTTATAGGGCCAATCACAAAAAAAAAATAAAAATAAAAAATTAAGAAATAAATACATTATAATAAACTTCCTACTCTATGACATGTCACATTCCCAATCTCTTGTACCCTGCAGAGTTTCTCTGGCGTGATCATTATACTCCACACAACAATTCCACTCAACTTTGAAATCCTGGTCATTTTTTATAACTATCGTGCTTTTGTGATCAACAAGTAAGGTGACATAACTTCCAACACACATAGTGAGGTGCATATACAAGGGGTGAGAAATAAATCATATTATGTCACACCCAATGGGGAACATATATCATTTATAAAAATGATCGATCATGAAAAATATTTTGAACCAAGAAAAAGATTAACTGAAATAATATAAAATACACTATAGGTCATTAGGTATACAAAATAAATCAACCAATAATTTCCCCATTATGGGGTGTATATGATCATGTCATGAAAACTGTGGATCCCAAATAACATATGGGTGTCAAAACCATGGTTTCCCACAAAAAAATCAATACCTTATTCTATATAGTGATCCATTACCAAGATGAAATTGTCTCAGGTACCCATTCCATGGTTGTGTACTAAAAATAGAACATTAGTCTAAAAATTGTCCCATGTATCATAAATTATAATTTTAAATCGTCATACTATAACCAAACTATGAATGAATAGCAGTGGTTCCCAGTGTTTCATTCTGAAAACTGTTCAAAATATGGATAATTAGTCCAACATATTATTATTTTTGGTACATCATTACTACCTTGAGGACTATTATAATACTTTTTACAAATGATATATTATAATTTTCCAAATCCTCTATCAGACACAAGATCCATATAGTACCCAACTCATTCCTAGAGAGTCATTGTGATATCTCAGCAACATATGATGAATTTTAAATCCAATATAATAAAAAATATTAAAATATATGCTTGTTACATCAATAATTCAATAAAATGATAAATAATCCCTCAGTATTTATACATAGTATTATTCCCAAACTCATATCCACTAGAGGAATAACTGGCTCAGTGAGAAGCTGTTTTTTCGGGGTTTTCGGGCTGGATTTGTTCGTGAGAGAGGCGTGGAAGCATCCCAGGTTATTGGATTCCATTACTAGCCCATATCAGAAGAAGATAGCTCAAGATATCCTTCTGTTAGATGATGAAGACATGTTATGCTTCATCGTGGAAAACTCCAGGGTTTTTAACAGTAATGATTATAGAGGTTTGATTCACCAAAAAGGAAGCTGGGATGAATGGGTTGAGCGGTTGTGGTGCAAAGAGCTTCCCTCGAAGCTGAAATTTCTGGTTTGGAGATCTAGATATTTGGCCTTCCCCATAGATGAAAACATCCAGAAAAAAGGAATTTCTGTGGCCTCCAGGTGTGTATGTTACAGCAGCCCCAAGAGGGAATCAGTTTTTCACCTATTTTTCAAAAGAAAATGGGAGGGTCTTCTCTGGAGAAAATCCGATATAAGTATTTGTTTTAGGTTTTTCTGTAATTCTGTATAGTAATATCTGGACAGGTGTTTAATGGGAGCCAAGCCTAATGGATTAGAGTCCAAGTTTCGGTGTTACATTTTTACCTCAATTTTCTGGACAATCTGGGAGTTGAAGAACAAAACTAGATGGGAGGTCCCCCCCTCGGCTTCTATTCTTCTTATGTGTTCGAAGGGGATGCTTCATGAGTTAATGTCTCTATTGAAGAGGGGCACAAACTGTTCTGGGGGTTCTGTTCCTATGTAGGTTTTGGTGTGTCGTCCAAAGATTCAGGGGGGTGGGAAAGTTTGAAGTCCCCTATCTTCGGCCTTAAACTGAATGTTTGTGGGTCATTTATGAATGGATCCATGCATGGAGGGGGTCAGGATCGGGACATGTGGGGATCGGTTTTAATGGCATTTAGAATCTTCCACAGTCTAGGGAACTCGATGGGGGTAGAGGTACGGGTGTTACATTATGGTGTAATGGTATGAAAAAGGTTCTCGTTGATGATCATGGAAGTGGAGTTAGACTCGTAGGTAATGATCTAGGCTCTCTAAGGGAGAGGTGATGTCCCTTGGTATTAGAACTACTTGGTTCGTGCATTTGTAGTAGAGCTTTCTAATGATTGTGTTGTCCATCGTATTCCTAGAAAGGCCACCTTTGCTGTAGACACACTTTCTCATGGATGTAGTCCTAAAAACCCTTTGGTGATCTTCTCTACTATGGGTTCCCTATAACTGGATTTTATAAGATTTGTAGTATGGGATGCTTTGGGGACCATTAATTTATACATTCGCGATCTTTTAATGTAATTTTTCACTCTTTGAAATTAAAAATTCAAAGTACAATCAGTCTTTTATCTTCTGATATGGTGAAAGCTCCTTGCCCATCCTCTTTCTGAAGTTTGTTCCATGTAGGTAGTCAGGTTTTTAACTACACATAAAGGTGGCCCAAAGGCCTTGAGGTGGCCTGAAAGCCTTACTGACCCGATGGCCTGGGTGGCCCGAAGTCCTTAAAGGACTCGGAGACCAAATCGGTGGCTCGAAGTCCCAAATAGGGGATTATTCCCGGTTTCTATAGTGCCAAGCAGTACCCGCTACAGTGACTGCTACAGTGTCTTCTACTGTACCGCCCTGAAATTATCCCCCACCTGGATTTGATACCGAGTCTCTTGGATGCACTTAAGGAGTCCTCACCAACTAGGATGAGGCTCATGTGCGGGAATGCCATGTCCTACTCTATCATTAATGAATGGGGAGAGTAATGTTATAAATCATGAATTATATGAATGGATCATCATTTTTATATATCTATGACCCAAATGTGAAGAATCATTTCAAACATCATGAATAATATATGGGTTTTCTTAAGTATAAATCTCTCAATGATGAAATAAAATAACAGTAATCCAGGATCCAAAATATTATAGCTTAATCATATCACATACTCCCACATGACAAAAACTAAGTCCAAAACTTGATAAATAGATAAACACCTATATTTTTGGTTAAAAACCTTACCCATCCCCAATATCTTGTCCATATTAACTCATTGAATCAGTTTAGGTCATGAGAAAACACCTACAACCATTACTACCCATACACGAAGACGCATTCAGGGGTGTCCTATCAATAAAGAACCCACTTGGACCTCAATGACACATATGGGAGAGGCATCCCTCTTAGATTCCTTTGAAAAAATATACATGATGAGGCATCCATCTTGGTATACTATGTGTTAGATCATATTTTGAGACATCCCCCATACAATTCTTCATCACAATTAATGTATCGAGAAAACACTTGTCTCTATAGGTTATTCATCCTGAAACCTAGTGTGTAAAATATACTTGTCTCCCAGAATCAATAATATTAAACCATATAAGTGAGACATAATCAAGATTAACCCCTTTACAAATTACTCTAGGATGACCCACACATCCAACAAATCTATCTCTTTAAGTTGAAAATCAGTCCTGCTAATCGGGTAATATCCAATTCAATCACCAATTGAGATCTCTAATGAACTCAATATATTATCTCCAATCATTCCCATTCCCCAAACATGGATCTCATCCCATGTTCCACTATTAAGAGGTATTTGAACCTACTATCTAGATGAGAGTATATATATCATAACTTACACACCCTATACCACTACTTAGAAGTCCTAAAAATTCCCCAAGGGATTCAAAATCATGGTCTAAGTAGAAATTAATTCCAAATGGACACTTTATGTTCCCAATTACAATTTTGGGGGTGTAAAATAAAAAAAAACCATTTATAGTTTAGCAAATGGGTCGTACATAGTGTGTCACCAGAGTACGTGGAATATACTCCAAAACTACCTTTATTTCAGTAAAAATTTACATGGCCTAGAAAACATGTGTTTTTTAATACTACATTGATTTGGAAAAAAGATTTCAAGATGTGTACTTATATATATATTTGTCCCCTACAAGTGGTTAATGCCAATTTACCCGTAGACATTTACATTTCCCAATACATAGTTCACAATCCATGTACAAGGCATGTATTTCTAAAATATCAATATTAAAATATATTATCACACATGGATATGTCTCAGAACATATTTAGTTCCTAAAAAATATACATATTTCCCAAAGGGGGAGAAATCATGTCTTTTCTTTAAAAAACAACTTTTAATGTTGTTGGGATTTCCAAATGGGAAACCCCTTTGAACCTCTATAAACCTCTCATTTTCGTTGATTAAGAATTTATCTACCCCAATGGGGTAATTATCAATCATAAAATGGTTTAAAACATAAAAAAAACATATATGGGGTTATATATAAAAAACTAAAAAATTAGTAACCACATGGAGTAAATCGAATTTTTCATGTCGAAATCTGCTCCCAAAAGCCATTGCACCTCAATAAGGCCCTGATCTTCTCTATGGGTGATTTTTGGTGAAATATCATTCTACCTTCCAACATTATTCCATATTCATGCATGTATAATGATAATTACACTTCTTTATACAATTTGAGGAGATCTTAATGGGGGAGAGGCTTTTATTGAATATTTTGTAAAATTATTTCAATGCATGTTAAACACCAATCCCATGTATTGGATCCCGAAGTGGATTTATACCAATAAAAAACCCACTATTCTATAAATAACTAAGGAGTTTTATTTTCAATCATACACTCAATCCAAAATTTATATCTACCCAAAATTGGGTCAATATTTTAGTATTTAATTTAATTAAATATTAAATATTTGTTCAAAAAATGAATGGCTCAAAATTCCAAAAATCATTACCCTAATGAAAATTCATTATTCTGCACCAATAGAGTTGTCAGAATAACTATCCAATATCATCTTATATGGAAAATATTCATTTTACCCCTAATGGAATACCCAATGTAAAAATACCAATTTCGTCTCAAATTCAGATTCCAATAATGTTGGACTCATCAAACCATATATCCATTGGCTTGTAAGTATAGTAAATTTAAACATTGAAATAAATACACATAAATCATTAGGATATTTCATTATAGTTCTATTTTATATGACTAAAAGGGTTGGTGATTAATGATGTCAAAATTAAAATAAGAAGCTTAAAAGGGAGGAATGATTCCATAACCAAAAAACATGATATTAATGAATTTGAAGTGATATTACAAGCCCCATAAACATTCCACTTATTGAATACATCCCCACATTATTCTTCACTTTTAAAATTTGGTTCATAATCTCAAAATGATAAATAGTGATGAAATCTTAATTTTCTCTCAATGTTTCCCTCTCTCTATATTATTTCAACAATAAAACATGTTTAAGTAATTGTATCAGCCACATAGATGCAATAGTCACTAAACCTCAATATACAAAATCATCAATCTTCAAAGACTAACTATAAAATTTAGTGTAAAATGGGGATGGTATATTTTTCAATAGGTAAATACAATATGTCCCACTTTCATTCAATTCATATTATTTTATCTCTTTTTTTTATTTTTCTTCTTTAATGTTTTTTAAAATATATATGATTTTGTATAAGAAAAAATACACAACATTTTTGATCCATTTCCCCCAAATATATTGTTTGGTCCCCCCCCCCAAGAAAGTTTATTCATAGCAAACTGACACCAGGGTACCATAAAACACTTGATTCTGACATTATTGATAAAACGAATGAATAATCATGTGATACTTGTGGTGACTCATCCAATTAAATTTATTATTCCATTATTAATAAATATTAATATATATGAAATAAAAACAGGGTTTTTAATGACCTAGTGTCTTTGGAATACAATGTCAAAATTACATAATAGAACTCGCAAACATGAATTCGTTACATTATCCTCCATAGTGAGCTTCTAAATTATATTTTACCTTAAAAATATATTTGATGTCATGGGTAATACATAAATAAATAAGTGAGTTAAATATCCCTATAATAGAACAATCATTACAAAAAAACATAACATGTTAGTCAAATGTATAACATGATATCATAAAAGAGAAGGATAATGAGTAATTACAATGAAAAATATATTAATTAACATGGTTTTATAAGATAGTGGAATCATAAGAAAATTTGTAAACAATATTTATCATGATATAAACATGATTTGAGGCTTACTCCCAGACAATATCACATGGGAAATAATTTCAGTAATGGGTTATGTTTAGTCCCTAATCACATACAAGTCTTTTCATGAGACTAATACTTTTCTGAATGCATTGGAGTGATATATTGTTGCACCGAGCATACCATGATCACGATCAATATATTAATTATACCAAAATCATTCATAAGTAAAAAATATGAAATTCCCATGGATAAAAATCAGGTTTAATATTTTTTCTTCCTATCATAAACAATGTAAATTTCATAAAGAAGGATTTTGAAAAATATCATAAGGCATGTATTAACACATAAAATGAAGGTATAATAATATAAAAATATATTTTAGTTACATAATAATAGAAAAAATAATAGTAACATAAAATTAATTGGTAGATATTGTGAGCTAGAGAGAGAATATCTAGAACCAATAGGAAATGGAGGTTTAGAGAGATCACTTAACATAAGGCCAATTTTTCACATATGTTCTTTATATTAAAATATTTTAACGTTAATTTTTTTATTAATTATCATAAAAATATTTTTCAGGACTCTTATTCCTTTTCTTTTTATTGTATCAATTCATATTCAATTACATAACTCATTATTCCCACATCGGACGTTTTAATGATAAACATGATATACATCCAAAATAACATTGGTAAGATGTATAACTTAAAAGAGTTTATTAACCCAAAATATCCATATTTTCTCCTATTAAATAATTATAAATTTTAATTATAAATTTTAGTTATTAATCCAACCATTAAAAATATCTCTAAAAAATGATCTAAATTAAAATCATGGTTATTTTAGGTCGTACGTATGATTGAGCAATGATTCCATTTTTTGAATGATCATTATGAGAGGAAAGTAAGTTTTATATTATTATTAAAAGATGACAATAATATAATTATTATCATATTTTTTTTATTTAAATAATCTTATACATAATATCTATGTTATGATGTAGTAATAAAATTTAAAAATTAGATCCCATTACTTTGTCAGGTAGTAGTCAGCAACACATGAATGACATTATCATTTTTTCTGGATTGTAATGTAAGTAGGTATATAATATATTATATTTCCATAATTAATAATATTTAAAAACTATAAAATTTTAATATAAAATTAATCATTATTTACATCAATGTAATACTTATGGGATGAAAAAATAACACAACTTTATGTAGTGGTAGTCTACCGTACAAATGAGAGACACTGTCATATTATCTATAGAATAGAATGTTAAAAGATATTTAGGATATTGTATCTAAATATTTATAATTATTTTAATAATATTTGATAAAAATATTAAATAAGTCATTATTTCCATCCTTGAGAATTTGGGATGAAAATAAAATTACATCTGTTCGTGAAACAGTGGTCTACCGTACACATGATGAACTGTTTCAATTCTCATTTGAGGAAGGAAAATATGGTGTTAAAAATATATATATAACATAAAAAAATAATATAATATATATGATAATGAGAATATTATATCATATTGGTTTAAAAATATTTGGATGAGTTAGAGGATGATCAAAAATAAAAATAATGGTTAAGGAAGTCACATTTTAAAAAAAAATATTTTGGTTTATTAATTAAACAAAACAATGATAGATTTATGACCGAAATATGATACTAGGATAAATGGAGTGAATTAGGTATGTTATTTTTTATGGATAGGCTGAAATTTTAATTTTTTTAATTGTGTGATTTTAAGGATATAAGTTGAAACTTATAATTGTGGGAGAGGATGCAAATGCAATTTTTGAAAAGAAATAATTCCACCCACAATTATCTCTTCCCATAGGGCTTTGAAATAGACCACTGCAGATCCCTAAGAGTTATATGGTATAACTACGACCCTATTATATCCTTTTTAATTTTTTGGATTATTTTAGTCCCTATATTTGTTTTTTTAACTCATATATACACCTAGTATGACATTAACAGCTGTAAATAATTTATACGGTTCCCACTATTCATTAGATTAAAACATCTATATTTTACATAATATATAAAAAAATTAATTTTATTCAAAATATTTAATCAATTTTACAATATTAATCTCATATAATTAATGTAATTTAATTTATTATTAGTCTTTCATCCGTTACAAAAAGTGTTTTTAAAAGGCACTTTTTAAGGAAGATATATGCTCATATTAACCATATTAAAGATAATGATAATTAGATGAATTTAAATTTATAATTGAATTTATTTAATCTAATAATTTTATTTAAATAATATAATATTAAATCATTTATCATTTATTTAAATTTGATAATGATTATACACATTATATTAGTTTTTTGAAAGTCAGTGTTTTAAAGAAAAAAATAATCATATAATAAATTCTTGGGTAAATATGAATTAAATGTAAATAATTTGATTAAAAAATATAATTATGTTAATTTAAATTAAAAATAATTAATAATGGTATATAATTTATTTTAAAAATGGAAAATTTTAACAAATTATTATTTTCACTAATCACTAAAAAAGAAATATTTTCACCAAAAAAATGTAATTTAACCATGAGTTAATATCAATATGATTTTTTAAAAATTGATTTAAATTTTTATAAAAAAATTATAAAATTAGTATAAATTAATGTTAACTTGTGTGTGAAAATCTCAATTAATCCGCCATTTTGAGAAATACAATTATTAGAAAAATATATCATTCTCATTCAAATGATTCTTATTTTATTTATAATAATTATATTACCATTGAATTTATATTATCAATTTTTAAACCATATAATTTTCAGAATTTCTATATTTTTCTTCATACCATCGATATATGGGGTAGGTTATAATCATTATTTTTAAATATTTTTTTTAAAAGAGAGACATTTTTTTAAACATGTTGTTGTGTGCATCACAAACTATCAAATAAGTTTAATTTATTTAACAAATTTTTTGAGATAACTCTATGGATTTATGTTATGTTATCTTAATGCTGTGACATTTTATATACACTATTGAACATTAAATAACTCTTTTAAATTTACACGATGTTACATTCATTCCCACATAAATAAATTATATTATCCCAATTTAATCGTTATCCATGAAATCAATGGTTTGGAATTTAAAAATATATTTTTTGGAATCCCTCATAATAATAATGGATACAAAAAATTTCGCTGGAAAATATTTTATATCATTTAAGTTCATCTAGAATAACACATTATTATATTTCTATTCAGGACAAAATTAATGGGAAATTAAAATATATACATGGAAGAGAAGACTGACACCCAAGTTATAAAAGTTATTGATATAAGTAATTGACTAAAAGAAGGTGAATATTTAATATAATAATATTAACCTTGAAACCAAAAATATTGGATGAGTTAAAAAACCATTTTATTTATAAATAATGATGGTATTATGATATAATTTATCTTTCAAGTTCATTCACCTATAGTTATTGGAAAAATTTACCATCACAATTAATAACATAACGAAATATACTTACTTAAAAATTTTAATTTCATCCATTAATAATTTCCATAAATGTATCATGTTTTCTTAAAATGATTATGATTAAATATGTAATTTTTATCCATGAAGAACTAAAAAAAATGTTTAATGGGTTTTGTAATATCAAAAAGTAGAACAATATTTTCCTCTTGTATTAACTGAAACCAAAATGGTTATCAAAAGTATTACATTATAATTCATTAATCTCTAATAACATTTTATAATATCAAAATAATCAAATATAATACTTTTCATAAGTGTCAATCCCTAAAAAAATTTTCCTTACATCTCCAAAATCATAATATTATTCTTCTAAAATTGTTAATTACATTAATATAGTTGTTTATATATGTTATATCCCAATGAAAAATAAACTGAAATATTATTAGTCACCTTAAAATCAATTTAAATAAAATCACAAAAGGTGTCTCCAAGAAATTGATCATATGATAAACTTTAAACCTGTATGCCTAAGATAATATCCCTTACTCTTATATTATTCAAAATAAATAATTATAAGTTTCATTATCCTTACAACCAAATTAATATTATATGAATACTTCTATGATTTACATCATGTATGGTAATGCATAATTAATTAGACCCTTTTACATCATTTATAAGGTATATGTTTGGTCCTAAATTTTTCTAGGGTATAAAACTTGGTTAAGGTAATTGACTTAGATAATTCCAATTTTACCCACATATAAGACATCAAATTTCTTAGAAATTTATTTTTCTATGACCTCTATTTCAAAAGAGACAATAACAGCCAATAAATTTCAATCACTCCTCTAAGTACTTATCCCCACCATATTGAAATGTATGATACTGAGACAATATTACTCAATGTTAATTTCCACATTATAATTCATAAGATTCCATCATCCACTTATTTTACTTTTTTGAAATCTCATCAATGTTCATGTTGATAATAATATTTTAATATAGATGATTATGCATAATAAAAATATCAATCATTCCAGTAATAATCCATTTTGGACTCACAAAATCACTAATGTGACCATAACATTATTTTTAAACCTAATACCTCTTGGTTCCATCTGTTGAATAATACAAAAAATCAATGTATGAAAAATAGTAATCATATTTATAAACCACATAGTCAGGAAAACCCATTTTTAGATTATATAAAACATGACATAATAATTAGATTCTATGATATCCTAGGTGTTTTATATTTCATTAATGTTCATCCTAAACTCAAATCATTCATGCTAGTTTGTAACAAGTTTATTAATTTAACAATTACATATCCTAGGAGTGTCAATCCAAGTCTGTGGTAAGTCCCAATTTTTGGTCCAAGGTAATTCCTAATTTTGGACAGATACACCATATTCATAGTTATTACCCAGAGGAAGATGTATTCCAAATCCTTTTCCACTTATATTTTCTAGATAGGGATGTAATTTTTTGTAAACCACTCTATCTAAATGTCATGAAAAATATAGGTATTTTTGTATATTTATTTTTATCCTTAGACTCATCCTTATACATCTCCTAGGGGTTTCCCTATTGTTTTCGGATGCTAATTTCTAATGGTTATCTAAAAATTATCCCTAATACCATCTATGTTTACCCAAGACATTAAAAAAATACTATTGCATAATTACTAAATATATATATCCATTAATACAATGAAACTATAATGAAGGCATTGCGTATTTTGAATACTGAGTTCATATTACAAAAATATAAACATAAAAATGGAATATTTATTTTATTTCCCATTGTGATATCCTAAAATATGGTAGATAACTTAAAAATTCATTATCTAACAAGTGAATATATATATAATGTGATGAGCTAAAAATCAGTGTATTGGAATAAATATAATAAGGAATAATAACATATTATTCAAATGTAAAAAATGTTATCATAAAATCGAAGGCTAGTGGGTAATTTCATGAAATCATATCATAAATTTTGTGGCCTTATAAGATCATGGAATCAATATAAATGTGTGAGAAAAATTATAACAAGAAAAAAACAAGAGCCAAGGATAACTTCCTAGACAATAGCATAGTGAACAAAGTACCATATTGGATTTGGATTAAACCCCAATCCCCTACATGACATATCATGAAAATAAACATTTACACGATGCATTGGAGTGCAATCTAGGAAAACCCAAAATGACAGTTTCATGGTCTATCTCTTCCATATAAAAGAATAAATCAAAAGGTATAACATAATAATTACACATGGAAATAATATTGGGGCGTAATCCTTCTTCATATTATAATAAATGAAAATTTCCAAATGAACAAATTTTTTAAATGACTGTAATGCACGTATTTACCCATAAAATTAAATTATAATAATCTATATTTATATGTGAGATAAATATATATGGAATCTCTTTTTATTCCAGAACATTTTGGGAGAGATAAAGTGTAACAGACCTTTTATTTATAGAAAAATACTTTTTAATTTCTATTAATATTTATGAATAATATGTTAATTTTAAGTTAAATGGGATTATTTTCCTAATAGCATACTTGAAACACAAGAGTGGGTTTCTCAGAAATATTATATTCATCACAACATTGAGTTATACCAAAATATATTAAAATAATATTGCTACTAATTTAAATGTTATTTAATACATATCCATTAAAATAGCTGGAACTAATAATATCAATTATATTTTGAAATACATTTTACACATGTTTTTATAATGATTCATTGGTATCCAAATTTATTATAAATGTAAATAAAACCCTAATTGAATATAAAGGATGTGTTTTCGTGAATAACTATTTAAAATAGAATGATTTTGTTAATAATATCATATCACTCTTTATAGATTTTTATTTAATGATTAATATACGTTACATATTAAGTATAATTTTTTATCTTCATCTTTTATTTATTTTATATTAAATATAATAATTTATATTAATGTGATAACTATCATGTATTGATGAATAGTATGCATACGATATATTTTAATTGAAAGAAACATTTTCCATTGAGATAATTTATATTGTTAAATCATGTTATTTTATGGTTCTAATGTATAAATGAAATATAATGTTATAATATAATCAAATTTAGGTCTTTGGAAGTAATTTTATTTTGAAATTTGACATAATAACATGACAATTTTTTTATAGTTATTATTTTTTGAAAAAACACTTTTTTATTTTGACAATTAGAATTAATTTTTAATTAATTACTACATATTATTTGTTCTGAATTTTTAAAAATGTATTCCATATTTTGAATAATGAGGCCCAATTTATGAAAATAGTTATAATTTATTTTTTGACATAGTGAAGTATAACTTTATTAATTATTTTAATTACCATGGTTAAAGTGTAAATCATGTATATAAGGGTAAAAAATAATATTATAATAATATTAAACTCCCCTATAACATGTATTAATAATATTGGATTATTTATTAGACCATGTACATCATTTGGTAGATTTTTAGATTCCATGGATCCACTTGGGTGTGAAAATGATATTTTATAAGAATTAATTTAACGTTAAGAGAAATATAACAAAAACATCTTTTTTTAAAATATATATATATATATATATGAGGTTATATAATTTATTTCATCTAAAATATATCGTAATTATAAATAAAAAATAATTCCTACATCATGATATTTTATTTATCATTTTTGGACATTAAATAAATAAATTTAATTTCGAACGAATGATGATGTTGTGATTCCATCCTTAATAAAGAATTCAAATAAAAGATATTATGAATATTAAAAATAAATGTTTTTTTCTGATGTCAAAGAATTATTTTTTGACTAATATTAACATCTTATATTTCATTTAATGTCTTTGGTTTGATGGAATCCAATTTTAATGACATTAAAAAAATAAATTACATTAAAATATCAAAATTGACATAATTGAGTTTTTAAAAGAAATATTATTTTATTTAATGATATAATAGTCCTAAAAATATATGATTCAGACAAAAACTTATATAATGGTTAAAATAAATTTTTTTATCCACTTATGTTACTCTTTGTTTTTTATAATAACTATTGTAACCCTGAATTATGGAAACGAAAGAAGACATTGTAAGAGTTAATGTTTTTAACTAAGGGTTAATGCAAAAAAATGAGTTTATATTTGGGACTTAAACATGAATAAAACCTATTGGATGAGAGATTTTCGATCCAAAAACAAGTTATATTTGAATTAAATGTGTTTGGTTCCATTTTACAATAAAAATATTTTTAAAATAAAATAATATTTTAAAACATTTCTAAAGTGCCCATCCCCCCTCTTATAAAAGGGAATCAACTCTACCAATTTACTCACATATCTCAATCCACTTGTATCATCCTAAATCTTCTCAAATAATATCCTAAAATCCTACCTTCCTATTAAAATAATTACCTTTGGTAGAAATAAATTCCAGAGTGCCTTTTGGTTCAAATAAAAAATATGTTACCCTATTTAGAGGCAACATCTTCTTTGATGTTACTTTCCCTTATATACCTTCTCTACTCCCTAGATTATTCTATATTATTTTTTTCTTAACAAAAACAGTATCATAAATATTCTAGAATGATCTTATGATAATTATTATTACCATACTTACACACCCCTCCATTTAATGGATAAAACATACTGTTTCAATGGACGATGAACTAAAACCTCACAAAATAATGAATGTTCAAATTTCCCCTTCTACCTTTTATGGTGGACATTATGATGACACTGTATTTATATATTATATATATTATATTTATATTATCACTATTATTATTTTATTTTTATTTAATATTTACCTTAATAATTTTCATTATGTCTAAACACGATAATTTCATTTGAGAAAGTGCAGACTACTACCCCCTCAAAGTGATCTGACTGGTTTATTCAATACATAGAACATATAAGGTAAGGATTTGTTAAACTTATGTAACCTATATAAAATATTATAATATACTATAATTATACTATACCTATGAATTATTTATTTTTCATTACTTTAAATATTAAAAAAAATGATAGTAGGATGGAGACCCGACAGGAAGAGGAGCAGCGCCCGCCGCGACAGAACCCTAACTCTCGATCTTATGCTGATGTTGTCAAAGGAAAAGAAATTGCAAATCACAACTCGTAGGATGCAGTGACTTCATATCTACAAATTCTTCCTAAATCCTTTCGACATCGAGGGCATTTGGCAATTGCTTTCTCAACTGATGAGGTAAATCTTCTTTCATCGGACCTCCGATTTCTTTTAGTTGGGAAATTTCGACACCGAAGACCATCCATGAAATATATTAGAACTACTCTAGAATCTATAGGTTTTGCGGGCTTTCAAATAGGTCTCCTGAATCCCACCCACATAGTGCATCGTTTAAACTCTGAAGAGGATTACTATCGACTGTGGGTCAAACGTTCTTGGTCCTTTGTAGGTTGTCTAATGAAAATATTAAAGTGGACACCAGATTTTAATCCCTACTCTGAACCTCCGATAGTACCCATTTGGGTAGGATTTCCAGAACTTCCCTTGCACTTGTTCAAACAGGAAGCATTATTTCCTATTTCCAGACTCATTGGCAATCCTCTGAGGCTAGGTGCAGGTACAAAAACTCTTTCAAGACCTTCAATTGCCAGGATATGCATTGAGATTGATGTTTCAAAATCATTGCCCTCGAACATTTGGATTCAGAGTGGTGACTTAGGATTCTTACAACAGGTTGTTTATGAGAGAGTTCCAGAGTATTGCATTAAGTGTTTTAGGCTGGGACATGATTCTCTCAGCTGTGGAAATTTTGAATTAGGCTCTAAAAAATTGAAATCAAAATGGATTGAAAAGGCTAACGAGATTCACAAGGAAGCTGGCCCCTCTGACTCCTCTAATCAAGAAAATGTTAGTGTGGACCGGACCATACAAGTCCCTGGGAAGAAAGTTTCGGATTTTATTAACATAGCCATTACTGAGTTTGATAACACCATTGCTCTTAAGGATAAATTGCAACATCATGAGACTTCTGAAATTATTAGAAAAGATCACAACAATTCAATCAGCACATCTGAAGTTAAAATAGATGAATCACTTGAGGATAGGGGCACTAATGAGGATGTTTCAGAAGTTTGTGATGAATCAATGATGGTTCGAAAAGAAAAAAAATTATAGTTGATTCTGATGGTTTTATCACTCCACATCCCTGGAAAACCCGAAAATATCGAGGTAATGCCAATAGTGAAAGGACTATTATCACAAGATCTCTAGCTGCCAATGCTATTGATGTTGAGGTCCCTTCGCAACCTGCACCTTTTGAACAATTGCCTGACCCCTCACAATCCTCTGAATGTTCGGATTCAGATTCATCATCAAGTGAGGATAATAATGATCCTTCTCTAAGGGATGCCTATCAGTTTGAGGAGTCTTTGAAATTCCTAGAGGAGCTTGAATCCTGGATTATCGCACATGATAGAACTTCCTTTAGAAGTTACCAAAATGGTGCATTGACTGCTGAGGCTTATCTTGATATTAGAAAAAAAATGTTTATCAAAATGGCTGAGGAATTTGAGAAAAATCCCAATTTCGATTTTAAGAACATAACATGGAAGTGACTCATAATTCTGGTTCCCTTCTGCTTCAGAGATTTCTTCTTGGATCTGGATCTGATCTGCTCAGTGGATAGCCAAATGGGTTTAGCCTTGCAGGAACTTCTATGCCCTATTTCAACTCTGCACTACTCTCCTTCTGATTCTGTCTTTGTCTGCTAAACATGGATTGGCCTGTTTCTTGTGGTCGTTTGAAACCTTTTGCTGTAACCCTTTATGGTTGTTTGTAGTATTGTTTGAGTTTCTGCTTTCAACCAGTCTACTGATTGTGAAACAGTTTGAAGGCTGCTTTTTGATATATGACATAAACTGGACTTCTAAATCCGATTGTTTGGTTTTTTTATTGTGATGCTTTAAGAGGATTTTCTTGTTTGCTTCACTGATGCATTAGCAGATTGAATCAGTATGCTTACTTTCTTCTTGATGTGAATGAGTTGGATGGATGAATCACTGCCACGTTGGTTTCTATTCTGAATTGAAAGACAGTTTGCTCTTGGAGTTTGGTTTCATTTTTCCTGCACTCTTGGAGTTTTGACCTCATGCTGTTTGGATTTGCCAATGATTCTGAGGTTTTCATTCTGGATGGTTATATCTATTTATGATCTTGATTACAAATCATGGAGGGTTGTATATGGATTTCTTCTTCACCCTTATGGAGCTTCTGTTTGGCTATCTGGAAGAACTAGTTTACTGCTTTTCTTGAAGGGCTCTCTTGTCAGAGTTTTTTTTGGAATCTGAATGTGCAGTATCTAAACTGATTTTGACTTGGTCTGCAGTTGACAGATGGTTTAGTTCTGCATTTTGGTTTAAAAAGTGCACACTCTACCTAGAATATTGTGTTTCTTGCTGATGATTGCTTCAAGGATGGGCTATTTTTTGGATTATGTTGCAGATTGGTGACTTTTATTTTATGGTTGACAACTTTATAATGCTGCATTTTTATTTGGAAAGTGCACTCTCTACCTGGATTATCTTGTTGCTTGCTGATGATTGCTTCAAGGATGGGCTCTTGTCTGGATTCTGTTGCAGATTGGTGACTTTTACAATATGGGTATGGCATTCTTGAATTTCATTGTACCCCTTCTGTTTCCCTGCTGGTGTATGAACAGTACACCTCGTGTTTGTACTTTATCTCTTTTTTCATTTAATAAATTCCTTTGATGACATGAATTGGGAAACCAGTTCATGTCATCACCTTCTTAAAAAAAAGAAATGAAAGTAGTGTTCATTCATATGTACGGTTTTCCGTCTCCATGAACGGTTCATTTCATTTATTATCTCTAACTGTTATGGAATATTATAAATACATATATAAAATATCAAATATATATATATATATGATACTAAAATCCTGAATAATATTCTATTGATTATGAACTTTTGACTACATAGACAATTTACATCAAAACAAGTACATTTTCAACACATGTACCAAACATTGAAAAAACGACTAATGTGAACATATGTAATTATGTAATTTTTATAACATGATGATAAGTAATATAAAATGAATAATAAGCATGAAATTTTTTTTTATTCAAGTATAAAATTTCTTATGTTTATTATTTTGGAATACAAAGAACAAACGAGACAGGTTGGAATCATCGAAAGGGACTACATCTCAATCTCCATTCATTGAGGAATTTCTATATAATATACACCTTTATTCTTTTATAAGATTTATATACAGCCAAAATGAAATTCCATCTCCATATTGTATATATAAAAATTTTATTTATTAATTCATGGCGATAAATATTTAAATGTTCAATGGGGTATGAGGCAGCATAAACGTTTAATGATTTAATTATCAAATCGTTGTCATCATGAAATTAATTTACATATTTATTAATATGGATACAAAATGCTTATAAATGAAAATTTTTGTGTATCAAGAATTTCATTCAAATTTATCAAAAGGAATATTTTTGTACAAAACATTTTACTTTCATTACAAAATGAAAAAATGTATGTTATTTGTTTTAACGGGTATAGTGATAATGAATTCTCTTCTCCTGTAACTATTATTTGATATTTAGGTTACTATATAAGCCTTAATGTATTTTAAATAAATAATGTATTCCTTTATATGGGTATATTGTTATTTTAAATTGGATATGAAATAAAAAATTTATTTTTTATGGAAATTAGTTTCATATGGTGTTTAATGAGTTTTTTAAAAGGGTTTTGCGATGAACATTTTTTTTGAAACAGTATTTTCGCATCATATGAAAAAAGTGAGCCCGTTACAGCTTATACGGTGGGTTGAGCCCCATTATATCTCTTGGGGGTGCCTAAAAGATCTTATAAGAAGGGTTGAGACCCATTATAACCCACAATGGTGTTTTTTATAGCTTATATTAATGGATCATCACTATTATAGCTCACAGGTGAGCCTAATATAACTTATACACATGTCGATCCCCATTAGATATCATTAATTTATAATTCTACCATATATTTATACCAATTGAATGGGATTCATTGTTTTTTATTTATATTATTATCTATCTCACCTAAATGAGTTTTAATTTATTATTATTAGTTTGATGTTTTTATTTTAGAAATAATTATGATTGTTATTCAAGTGAAAATATTTGGTTTAGTTCTCTAAAAAACATTAAATGACTTACCATTATTAACCAGACTAATGGTTTTATATATTTTTCTCATGCTATGATTTTTATGTTCATCCCATGTTTTGAAATGATATCCATAGGACATTATGAAGAATGTTGTCAAGGCTGGGATAAGGAAAATTCAAGTTGTTTAAAACTAGAATTGAAACATGTTTCTTTTTAAAGAGTTATTATTTTATGAAAACAATTGATATTGAGTAGAAGTGTATAATTGTAATATTCAAGATGTTAGGTATATGTTATGAAATTATTATCTGAATAGAAAAACCTGATAAGATCCTTGAACAGAATTAATGTCAATAAATTAATTATCAAATGATTATTTAGGGTTTAAGATTGGGGCATTTTAGTTGGTTTCAGAGGAAGGGTTTAGACAATAATTATTATTATGATGTTTTATAATGTATTATGGATATGATCATAGGTTTATGATTATAAGTTATATTTTATGTTCATTTATTTAGATACCACTTTTGATGGTTATGTTATTTCAATTTGATTAATGATATTTTTGGAGACATTCACCTTTGAGGAAAATTTGGGTCATTAGTTTTTGGGATTAAAAATGTGAGGTATGAAATAACCATTAAGGTTAAAACGTGTTATTATTATTATTTGGATTAAATATAATTGTTTTAATGTTATTATAATTATTCAGTTTTTTAAAAATAAAAACTCACATACTGTGTGACAACACATCGCATCAGACAGATATACAGTAATCAAACCCCCCAACCGAAGTGCAATTGTGATTTATCACCTACCACCAACCAACATAAAGACCCTGGTTAGTATGACTTATTTTATTAGTTAAATGAGTTTATGGATCCTTAATATATTGATTTTAGGAACTTTTTTTTATCAAATTTATATCCTTGGTATTGGAAAAAAAATTGGCGATTAACTGACAAATGTTAATTTGTAAGACGTTTTCTCTTTTGGGTTCACTATGCCTAAGGAAAATATAATACTATGGGATTTTGTATATGGATTAATGGTTGAATTTTATTTTGGAGGAAAATATGTTTTTTAGGAAATATATAAAATTGGGTTATTTATTGAAATGATTAAACTATCTTGAAGAATATATTATTAGGATAATTAATTTTATGTACGAGACTTTAAGAGTAGTCAATATTATTTAGAGATAAATTTTATGATTTTTCAAGCAGCGAAAAGTGATCAAATCATTATGAAATATGGGTTTGCATCATAGTTTGAATTAATTTTTGGAAATTTAAGGACAATGTTTTTATTGTATGGTCTTTGTTGAACATTGGGGTATAGTTTGATGAATTTTTGAGATTAAGAGCAGTATTACATTTAATAAAGGATTATCCTTTTAGGTATTATATGAACTTGTACTATCATTTTTGGGTTTAGTTAATATTTCAAGATAGTAATAATATATATCCAATATTTTTTGGGTTAATTGATTCTATATTAGATTATTCTGGTGCTTCATGTGTGGCAGATTCATCATGAATAATCATCATATAGACAAATGATTTTTTTCTTGTATAAATTTATGGAAGGATAAATGTCTACATGATATGTAAGTATGTTTACCTATGTTATAATTAAATCTCAAAAAAATTAATCTAAAATATAAACTTTATATTAAAACAAAATCATTGTTCTTTTACTTTTTCTACTAAATAATGAAAGATCGTTTAACCCATCACATGCTTATGGTTTTCTGGTAGTTAACTTTCTCTTGATCATGTTTTCTATCACTCTCCATTAGAACAAGATAGTTATTTTTGCATATCTATAAATTATTTCCTATATAAGAGTATATTTCATCTGAGGTGAACTTTTTACTTCTTTTTATTTCATTTAAATTGGTAGTTTTATTGTTTTTTATTGGATTTGGGATTTTTAATGAAGTTTCCGAGCCAAATTTTAAAATTGTGAGGTTGCAATTTCTAAGAGTGGGAATGATCTAATGAACAAAGTATTTATAGACTAATAATTTCTCATTTATATAAACATTAATGATTAAGATGTAAATTTTACATTAAATGGGATTCTTTTTTCTAATAGCGTACTCAACACGCAACAATGGTTTTCGTCAAAATCTTCTATTGCACATGACGTTGAGTTATATCGAAAAATATTAAAATAATATTATTATTATTTTAAAAGGTAGTAAATGTTATTACATTAGAATCTAGTGAAATAATAGTATCAAATAAATTTTGATATATTGTTTAAAAATGTTGAAATAATGAATCATTCATTGATAAATTTATTATAAATGGAAATAATACCCAATTGAATATAAATGATGTGTTTTTATGAAAACATATTTAAAAGAGAATAATTTTGATTTTAAAATCATGTCACTATTTATGGATTATTATTTAATGATATATATATATATATATTCAATTTAATGTTTCAAATTCATATTATATGTTTTATATATATGATATAACAAAAAAAATCATTTTTTCAGATAAAATAAGCATTTTTCTAAAACACTTAGTTTTACCACCTTTCGAGGGTGAGCCCTTTTTAAATTTATTTTTCACACCTTTATATGATATATTTTAGAATATAAAATTACAATTATTAATAGTGCTATCAAAAATTACTTTGGATTAATTACATATATATTATTCATAATGTTCATTTTTTGATGAATTGTAAAAATTAGTTATATTTTATTTTAAAACATAATTATCCGTCAAGATAATTTATTTGTTTAAATCAAATTATATAATTATTTTAAATTAAAAATGGAATATATTTTTATCATTTAATCAAAAATTGGTCTTTGAATGTAATTTCACTATAAAATTGGACATAATAACATGTCAATTTTTTATAGTTATTATTTCTTAAAAACCCACTTTTTTTGTTTTGACAATGAGAATTAATTTAAAATTAATTACTCCGAATTAATTTTTCTTAATATGAAAAATTGATTCCATATTTGGAATAATATGGTCCATAATATGTTAATATTTACCTTTTATTATTGGATATTATGAATACTAACTTCAGCTATTATTTAATTCACCATGTTTAAAGGGTAAATCTGCTAAATGATGGTAATAAATAATATTATAATAATAATAAACTACCTTAACACATATCATAATCCTATTGGATGATATTTTTACAAGAATGGGCATCCTTGGGTTGATTATGGGACCCCATTGAGCCACTTGTATGTGAACATGGGAATTAATATGAATTAAATTAAAATTAAGAGAAATATATCATACCCTTGCATATTTTACTAAAAAATTATTTAGGATTATATAATTGATATCTTAGACTATAAATAGTCATTATAAATATATAAATATTTCATATAATTATATTTTACTTATTATTTTTATAAATCAAATAAATAAATTTAATTATGACACCATGATGATGCGTGGATTGCAACACTAAAAAAGAATTTAAATCAATGATATTATTAATATTAAATTACATTTGATTAGATTATTTTGATTCCATAAAAATATTTTATTGATGATATTGATATATTATATTTGTTTTAATATATTTGTATTTAATGATTCTTGTATCCATGGATCTATAAAGAATCAATTACTTTATAGTGTAAAAATTGACATATGAGTTTTTAAAATAAATACTATTTTATTAAATGATATAGAAGTCCTAGAAAAATACGATTCATCCAACTCACATATAAAATGTTACAAATGTCATTAATTATCCACACATGGTCCACCTAAAAATTTGTTGTAACTATAGTAACAATAAATTATGAAAATTCAAGAAGACATAGTAAGAGTGAATGTTTGTAACAAAGGTTTTAATCAAGAATATAACCTTTAATTTGTTACCTAAACATGACTAAAACCAATTTGTTGAGATTTTTTCATCCTAGAATCATATTATATTTTATATAAATGTGTTTGGTACCATATAAAATATAAAATAACTTTATAATAAAATAATATTTCAAAACATCCATAATGTGACACTCCCCCCTTTTATAAAAGGGTATCACCTCTACCAATTTAATAAAACATCTCAATCTCATTGGATCATCTAAATTCTAATCAGATAATCTCCCAACATCCCTAACATCATCTTATAATCCTTACATTGGGAATAATTAAATTCAAGAAATCTATTTTTCTCAAATAAAATTAAGTTACCTGATTTAGAGGAAACTTCTTCTCTCAAGTTCATTTCACTTATATTCCTTCTCCGCTCTAAGTGATCTAATTATTCTTCGATTATATAAAAAAACTATTATCTTAAATATATTAGTGTGTTTTTATAATATTTATTCGAACCATACATACACATACCACCATCTAATGGATACAAACATACTATTTTTATGGATAATGAACTATTTCCTCACAAAACGATGATTATTCAAATGTCCCCTACCACCTCTCATGGAGTCCATTATGATAAAAATGTAATTTTATATGATATATATTGTAACGCCATGACCCTAGTTACCTAGAGTTGGTGCATTATTACATAACATTGGCATGATCACAAAAGATCATGTCCAGAAAGACAGATTATTTTAGTAGTCTTGGAAACACTACATATATTCATAGGTCTTACATTACATCTAAAAGTAAAAAAAACTACAACAACATCTTGTCTTCATATCCCCTCATACTATCCCTTCAGTTCATTCATAAATTGATTCTTTACATCCTAGGAAAAATAAAACATTGAAAGGGGTGAGCTCTGATGCTCAGTAAGGATAACAATATAGCGGAAACATTCATAGATAATCATTGACATATAAGGCAATGTATAACTAAAACCAAATCCTTTTAAACATGAAATTCAGTATAATATGGAAACGTTAAAATGTAATAATTCCATTTACTTATTCAAATGGTTATTCTAATAGTCTAATAACCACATACAATATTAATAACTTCTTTCATAATGATGGAATGTATAATGCCAGACTATCATAACTACATAGTCAAGGCCTCGTGCCAAGACTAAAAATAAGATTTTGTCAAGGCCTTGTTCCATGAAACTAATTTGTATCATTATACCTATCGATGCATCGTGGAGAAATAGTGGGCTCCACTCGTCACATAATATGTCCAATTCATTCCCCATATGAATATGTTTAATCATAACATAAACATTCATATTAAAACTAGCATATGAAATGTCAATACTTTAACCACAAACCATGAATAGTATAAAAATAGCACATCCACAGTCAAACATAACTCATTCGATACAATATGGAAGATTGCATTGTATCTTATTAACCGCAATCGCCAATAACAAAGGATACTGATATACATTAAAATAATCATCACACTATTGAGATAAATATCCCCCTTTTCTTGAAAACATTATAATGTCACACTATTTGTCATGAATCCATTTAAAATAGATTTTTGAATCAAAGTGCCCCATAGCATTTTGAAACTTTTAAAATGGATTTGGATATGAAATATCCAATTTCCACATAAATAAATCCTTAAAACCATTTTTAAAACATGTACATTAATGAGAAAGATTTAGAATAATAAATCTTTAACACATTTTAAAATGATAATTTAGTTAGAGTTCCAAAAAAAATAGAGATACTTGAATACAAATAATTGAGTTAATAAAAATATTGTAATATCATGAGAATAAAGGTATTCACGATATATATTATGTCAAATTACATTATATGCACCACATAAAAGTGATTTGGTGTATAACAACAAAGGCGTCTCAATGGAATGTAAATTGAGATGAAATCTCTCATAAAGGCCATATCTGTAGGTTAAGGATAAATCAAAATCATAATTATGTGTGAAAAGTATAAATAAACTCAATATGATTGGATATACATTGTAAAAAAATCAAAGGACATTCACACATATTCTTGTAAAAACAACACCAATGAATTGGATGTTTAACTCAACAAATAGAGATTGAGTAAAAAATACTCTTATCAAGTTCATACCAAAGACATGAGAATTTATCAATGGAATTATTATCTGTATCAAAAGTATATCCATAAAATGGGGAGTGTAAATTATGACATAAGCAAATGAATAGTAATTCCACACATAATCTTGGAGTAAAATAATCAATGATATATTTGTAAAGCCGAATGAATGAAAATTAAAATTTAAAATTCCCTTATCTATTTGGTAAAAAATTAAACATACACCCATGAAATAAGGATCATACAATGATGATGTATATATCCAAAAATTAAATTATATGACACAATAAATACAATCAGGGGCAGTATACACACCACATGCAATAAATAAGTGGTGAACAATGTAAATCTCAAGGAATTAAAAGTGAGATAAGAAACCCTTTACATTGTACATTTACCATTTTCGAGGGTATTTCAACCTCCTGTATAATTTTTAAATAATTGTTATTGAATTTTAAAAGAATAATATACATTAATATGATATCATATATGATCTTTTAACATTTCTTTATTAATAATATCTTAGTATTATCACCGTTTTGGGTGTTAACTTACTCGTTTTCTTTTATATGTTTTGTTACATAAGTCGTGGTTGTGATGGTTAGGTCGTATCCTATTCATATAAATAATTATATTAAGTCCTTAAACATTATTTTTAATCATAAAATGAGATTATACTTGTATGGATACGATAGGGAATGAATGTCATCGCATTCATGGAGAGGGTAGTCCGTACGTACGCACGAGCAATAATATCATTATTTTGATATTAAAATCATGTATAATTGGATGGTATATAATATATACAGAATTTTTATCATGATATATTTATTATTTACATGAATTAAACATCATTATTATACCCATCTAAATAATGATGTTTTGAATAAAAATTACATCACGACGTGCAGACGGTAAGTTGTATGTACGCATGTATGGTGAAATGTCATTCAATGGATGGATAGAATACTAAATATGGTTGTTCCATATTTATAATAACATCACAGTATATTTCATATACTGGAGTTATTATTTTATAATGGAAATAACAACGAAAGATGAAGTTGAAGAAGAAAGGAATTTGAAAGAGTGTGGTGAAAACATTTCCTCTTCTTCGGTTCTTCCTTTTGATTTGATCAAAAGGGATCAATAGGTTGGATTTTTGATCAAACTAAGGCCTCGAGGTTGAATTTAGGGAATATGGAAGGATATATAGGTAGATTTTGGCCGATAAAAAAGGTTTTAGAGGTGTGAGTAATTGGTTAGAAGAGGTGTCCTTTTATAAGGGGGAGGAGGGCTCTTTAAGAAAAACTTAAACTATTAATTTATAATTAATTCATATTCGGTTTATAATGGCTCCAAAGATAATTATTCAATGTCCAAGGTGAGTATGGTTCAAAAAACACCCATCCAATATATTTTAGATAGGTTTGGGTCACTATAGTAACCATATCTTTTAGATTTAACTCTTAGTTAAATAGTTTGACATTTACCATGTATCTTTGTATTTTTATATTATATAGTTAAAAAAATTATTATATACTTCCAAGAGACCCCCCAAGTGGTCCACTAATGATACAAATATAATTATATGAGTCCTTTGGCCGATCCTTACATTTTTAGGCCTATAATATCAATTAATAATATAATATATGTTTTGAAAACACCTTTATGTCAATTTTCACACTATTGGGTATTTTGTTTTTGATAAATTCAAAACAGCATTATTAATTAGAATAAAATTCATATAACTAATAATAATATGTCATATTATCCTAAAAAATTATTTTAATTCATTAAACGACTCAAATTACATTAATTTGAATATTTATAATATCAAATAATTTAATATTTCATTACTTTGGTTATTACTGCATCACCATTGTGTCATAAATTAATTAATTTATATAATGTATAAAAATTATAAATAAGATACAATTATGTAGGAAATATTTATATATTTCTATTGAATATTTATAATCAAGTTTATCTCATGTATAACCTTATATTAAAATTTTTTTAGTAATTAAACTTTGATTTTAACTTTTTTAAATCTTCTTTGAATTAAATAATAATAAATGTCCTAATCTAATCCAAATGGACCTAAATGATAATATATTATTCCGAATGTGGTTTCTGGTCAAGATACACTTATCCAATAGAATTAGGACATGTGTTAGGGTAATATTAATATCATTTTTACCCTTAATTACCCTATTTACTTTTAACTGTGGTAAATAAAAGTAATAAGTTACTATTCACCAAAAAAATTATTTTTATCTGATTGAACCACGTTTTACTCATTGATATTAACCATGTCTCTCAGATTTTTGAAATTCCACTCAGAGAAGCGGTAAAATTATTTTTTACGTGAATTTCCAAATTCTCCTAGGTGGTGGGAAAAGACGGTGAAAAGTTTCATAAAATTTTTATATATCTAAAATTATTATAAACAAACTCCAATGAATTACATTTAACTTATATATGTATTATGTATCTATTTTGACATTAATTAAATTTAAATAAAATAAACATATATTTAAATAAAAATTATTTTTTAAACTATAACTCAGTGTTTTTTCACTATTCATCAAAAATTGGACGATTTTAGAAAAATACAAAAAATTCACCCTAACATAATTTCAATATTCCGAATTAAAAAATGAAGTCCATTTTGAAAGATAAAATTTATAAAATTTTAAAAAGTGGGTATTACTATTCATAATGGCTAGTTTGATTGGTTGTGGTGTGTGTTAGAAATCGATGTTTCGTACAACACACACCATTGCATTATTCAAAGGGAAACATACCATTGAAACTTGAGTTATTACATTCTCCCCTCCTTCAATAAATTGTGTCCTTACAATTTTTAAAATTGGGCTTGGGAATATAATGGAAATTCCAACATCAGAAATAGTGTCAATAAAACTATCACATTAAAAGAAAGAAAGAGAAGTAAAAAAGGTCACACGAGATAACCTATACTAGGATTACATGTAGAAAAGCAAGGATATGGATGATAATCTAAGTGCGAAGTTCATGTGGAGAGGTATAGAGAACATGATCAGGAGAAAGTTAACGACAAGAAAACCACAAAATTGGGATGGTACAAATGGTCATTAGTTTCCCATTAAGAAAAGAAAACGAACAACATTATTTTAGTTACATTAGAATAAGGTGAGGAATTAATTTCTTATAATGACTAAGAACATAAAGAGATATACATTCTTTTTTGGTAATGTTTCATTCTTTAATAAATTCCTAATACTATCTCATTTTTAAATGATGAGTATTCAAGAAGACTTGGTCACACTAAAAGAGATTGAATAAACTTCTTATAGAATCACATGATCCACGAAGGATAACCTATATATTTACCTTGTCTTTAGAGATTAATCAAAACCAAAATAGTTAGTATAAGATCTGATGATCCCCCAAAAGGATATTATATTAGAGAAAGAAACATTAATCTTAATTTCTAAAATTAAACAATAATATCCCAAAGATAAATAAATACCATTAAATAAACAATTTTCCTTAAAATCCTTCAATATAATCCAATCTAATATTGAAACCCAAAACATAGTGGAATCTGGTTATGTAGTCTTCCACATTAAATTGTATCTCCAAATGACATCAAATACTCTGAATGTCACATATTTAAATGTAATTAACCTAATCACATATTCTCTATTATAGGTTAATCATTTCCATTAATAAACCAAATAACTATAAATCCACAATAATAACATAGATAACAATCCCCCATTACTCCTCAAATGAAATCCCATATTGTGCTATTTTCCTTTGGCATATAGTGTTCCCACCAAAGTGAACATCTTCTAAAATAATATTTATCACTTAATCACAAAATCATTTTCCTATATGAAGGGTATTAACTTGATAGGACATAATATCCCAAATCAACTTATTATTGATCAATAAAATTATTGAACTAAAAATAATAAGTCACACTAACCAGGGACTTCACGTAGTCCAGTGGTAGGTGATAAATCTCTATCGAACTTTGGTTGTGGTTTCGATTCCCACAACTTTTTCTGATGTGATGGGTTGTCACACATTCTGCTTGTTGTCCTTTTTTAAAAACTATATTTTACAACATTACCAAAATAGGATAAATTCCAAAAAATAACCATAACATAATTTAACCCCAAATGTTATCTCATACCTTAAATTTTCGTCACAAAATATAATAACTAGTAATTACCTGAAACCCAATGATCATATAAAACCAAATTTTTAATTATAACTATATCCCTGAGAGAAAGAACAAGTCTTCCTCAAATATCATTCTCAGATGATAAATTGCAGGGCAAAACATATAAGAGAAAATTCACCCAATGTAATCTCAACAACAAGGATCACTAATACCATTAAATATATTTCCATCCATTTATTTCTGCATAGGTTATTCCTTGAGCAAGAGGTTATCCTATATAATAGGTCTTTGACTTGGGTGATGCCAAGGCCCATTACATTATGAAAAATTACTGTAATTAGAATCTTGGGACCATTTTTATTTTCTTCCATATTACTCTTCATTTTTCCTCAGCAATTCTTCACTTTATTTCCTTCCTTCCCACACGTAAATCATTTTTTTGTTCCATTGAGACACTTCCTGGGTGTCTCCTTCCACATTTCCTGCATGATGGAAATTGAGGATTCTATTCTCCATGGTCTCCACTACAGGAGCTCTTATCATTCATCAACTTTCTCTTCTTTGTTGAGTCTGAGAATTGGTTAATATATATATTGTTGATCATATTTTTGGAAAAATTATTTTGTGTAAAGATGATATATTTTACAACTATCAACATTCCATTTTTTTGCCCATTTCCACAACTATTCCCACCTTTTACATCATTCTCAAAGATTCTATAAATTCCTTGGAATCATTCCATTGACTAAAACCAGAAATCATTGTGTGAGTAACGGTAGTCATAAAATCATATAGAGAATATCATGTCGCCATATTATCAATTTCAAACACATTAGGATTAACCAAGGTCATTTACTCTAATAATAATTCAAATAGGTTTGTAATGAAAATGTAAATTATCCTATGCATATCCCATGGGAGTGTTGTAACCGAGAGTGAAGTAAGGCCCATTGGTATGCACCAGTTCCCATTCGAGTCTAGCTTAAATGGTATTTTCGGGTTTTACCCCTAGGTACATCTATGCCAGAGCCGCAACTACCTACTCATATCTAGACAAGGATGTATTGTTTGTAAAACTCAAAAAATATATACAATACCAAAATTATATGATGTTATTATATAATAATCCTCAAAGACTTTATTAGGGCTATGTGCCCTAATAAGAGTTTATCGAAATCTAGATTCCAAGGTTTGTACTAAACTTCCATTAATAGCAACTCTAACACCCCGACCCCAGTTACCCAGAGTCCGTGCAATATTACATAACATTGGAATGATCACAAATTACCATGTCCCGAATGACCGATTATTTTAGTAGTCTTGGAAACACTACATATATTCATAGGCCTTACATTACATCTTAAAGTAAAAAAACTACAACAACATATTTTCTTCATATACCCTCATACCATCCCTACAGGTCACTCATAAATTACTTCTCCACATTCTGGGAAAACTAAAACATTGAAAAGGGTTAGCTCAGATGCTCAGTAAGTATAAAAATTTTGTGTAAACTTTCTTAGATAAGCATAAACATTTAAGGCAATGTATAACTAAAAAAAATCCTTTTAAACATGAACTTCAGAATAATATGGAAAATATAAAATGAAATAATTCCATTTACTTATTCACATGGATATTCAACTAGTCTAATAACCACATGAAATATTAATTACCACTTTCATAATGATGAATTTATAATGCCAGACTATCATAACCCCATAGTCAAGGCCTCATGCCAAGACTAAAAATAAGATTTTGTCAAGGACTTATGCCAAGAAAATAGATTGTCTCATGAGACCTACCGATGTATCGAGGAGAAATAGCGGGCTCCACCCATCACTTACTAAGTCCAATTCATTTCCCCTATGAATAAGTTTAATTATAACATAAACATTTATATTAAAACTAGCATACGAAATGTCAATATTTTAACCACAAACCATGAATGGTATAAAAATAGCACATCCACAGTCAAACATAACTCATTCGATAAAATATGGATGGTTGTATTTTATCAGATTAACCTCAATAGAGAATAATGAAGGATATTGACATAGATTAAAATAATCATCAAACTATTGAGATAAATATCCCCATTTTTCGTGAAAACATTTAAAAGTCAAACTATTTGTCAAGAAGCCGTTGAAAATGGATTTTTCAATCAAACTGTCCCATTCCACATTGAAACTTTTAAAAGGGATTTTTATTTCAAAACATTAATGTCCATATAAATAAATATTTAAAACCATTTTTAAAACATGGACATTAATGAGAAAGATTTAGAATAATAAATCATTAAATAATTTTAAAATGATATTTTAGTTAGATCTCATAACCAAAAGAGAGACACTTGAATAAAAATAATTTAGTTTGTAAAAACATTGTAATATCATGAGAATAAAGGGATTCATGAGATATATTATGTCAAAGTACATTATATACACCATATAAAAGTGTTTCGGTGTATAAAAACAAAGGAGTCTCAATGGATTGTAAATTGAGATGAAATCTCTCATAAAGGTTGTATCCTTAGGTTAAGGATAAATCACCAACTTAATTATGTGTTAAAAATATAAATACTCTCAATATTATTGGATATTCAGTGTAAAAAAATCAATGTACATTCACACATATTCTTGAAAAAACAACACCAATGAATTGGATGTTTAACACAACAAATGGAGATTGAGTAAAAATTACTCTTATCAAGTTCATACTGATGACATGAGAATATATCAATGGAGTGATTATGTGTATCAAAATTATATACATAGAAAGGGGTGTGGAAATTATGACATAAGAAAATGAATAGTGATTCCACACATAATCTTGGATTAAAATAATCAAAGAAGAATGCATAAAGTCGAATGAATGGAAATTGAAATTTCAAATTCCCTTATCGATTTGGTAACATACGAAACATACACCCATGAAAGAAGGATCACACAACAATGATGTATATATATATAAATTAAATTATATTAGACAGTGAATACAATCATTGGGAGTGCACACACCACATGCAATAAATAAGTGGTGAACAATGGAAATCTCACAAAATTAAAAGTGAGATAAGAAATCCTTTACTTTTTACTTTTTCCTTGGTCGGGGTAGGTTATCCTCCTTTAAAATGTTCAAATATATGTTATCGAATTATAAAATAATCATATACATTAATATGATATCATATATGATCTTCTAACATTGCTTTGTTAATAATATCTTAGTATTATCATCGTTTCGGGTGTTAACTTACTCCTTTTCTTTAATATATTTTGTTACATAAGTCATGTTTTTTATTGTTATGTTGTATCTTATTCATATTAAAAATTATATTAAGTCATTAAAAATTATTTTTAGTCATAAAATTAGAATTAGACTTGTATGGATACGATGGGGAATTAATCTTATTGCGTTCAAGGGGACGATTGTCCATACATACACACTAGCGATAATATCATTATTTTGATATTAAAATCATATATAATTGGATGTTATATGATATATAAAGAATAATTATAATGTTACATTTATTATTTACATTAATTAAACATCATTATTATACCCATTTAAATTATAATGTTTTGAATAACAGTTACACCACGTCGTGTCGACGGTATGCCATATGTACGCACGTATGGTGACATGTCATTCAAAGGATGGATATAATAATGAATATGGTTCTAAAATATTTATAATAACATCACAGTATATATAAGATACAGGATTTATTATTTTAGAATGGAAATAACAAATAAAGAATATGTTGAATAAGAAAGGAACTTGAAAGAGGGTGGTGAAAACGTTACCTCTTCTTCGGGTTCTTCCTTTGGATTTGATCAAAAGGGTTCCATAGGTAGGCTTTCCGATCAAAATAAGGACTCTGGGTTGTAGTGAGGGATGTTGTTAGGATATTTAGGTAGTGTTTGGCCGAGCCAAAAGTCATGAGATGTGTACGGAATTAGTTATAATTGGTGTCTTTTTATAAGGGGGAGGAGGGGATATTTAGGAAAAACATTAATTATTAATTTATAATAAATCCATATTCGGTTTCTAATGGCTCAAAAGTGGTTTATACAATGTATAAGGTTAATAGGGGTCTCAAACCACCCATCCAATAGATTTTAGATAGGTTTGGGTCACTATAGTAACCTTATCTTTTAGATTTAACTCTTAGTTAAATATTTTGACATTTACCATGTCTCATTGTTTTTTTATATTATATAGTTAATAAACTTACTATATACTTCCAATAGACCCCCAAGTGGTACATTAATTATACAAATATAATTATATAATTCCTTTGGCCGAGCCTTATATTTTTAAGAATACAATATCAATTAATAATATAATATTTGTTTTAAAAACTCTTTTATTTCAATTTTGACACTATTGGGTATTTTATTTTTGATAAATTAAAACCAGCATTATTACTTCGAATAACATTTATATAACTAATAAAAACATTTCATATTAACCTAGAATTTTTTTTATTCATACAAAGTCTCAAATTACATTTATTTGGATATTTATAATATCACTTATTTTAATATTTCATTAATTTGGTAATTACTGCATCACCATTGTGTCATAAATAAATTAAATTATTTAATGTCAAAAAATTATAAATAAAATACAATTATGTATAAAATCCTTTTATATTTCTAATGAATATTTACAATCTAATTTATCTCATCTATAACCCTATATTAAAAATGTTTTAGTAATTAAACTTTGATTTTAACTCTTTTAACTCTTCTTGGAATTAAATGATAATAAATGTCTTAATCTAATACAAGTGGACCCAAATGATAATATTTTATTCCTAAGGTTTTTTTTTGAGATAAAACTTTCTATTAGAATTAATACATGTGTTAGTGTAATATTAATATCATTTTTACCCTTAATTATCCTATTTACTTTTAACCGCGGTAAAAAAAGTAAAAAGTTACTATAAACTAAAAATAAGTTTTATCTTATTGAACTACATTTTACTCCTTGATATTAACCGGGTCTCTCTAATTTTTTAAATTCCACTCACTGATGTGGTAAAATTATGTTTTACATTAATTTCCAAATTCTCCTAGGAGGTGGGTAAAAGACGGTGAAAAGTTCCATAAAATTTATATATATATATAATTATTCTAAACTAACTCCAATTAATTACATTGAACTGATATAGGTATTATGCATCCATTTGGACCTTAATTAAATTAAAATAAATTAAATAATTATTTAATTAAAAATTAGTTTTTAAACTATAACTCAATGTTATTCACTATTCATCACAAATTGAATGTTTTCAGAAAAATACCAAAAATTCACCCTAAATTAACTTTGATATTACGAATTCAAAAATAATGTCCATTTTTAATGATAAAATTAAATATTTTCATAAATTGGATATTACTATTCATAACCGCTAGTTTGATTGGTTGTGGTGTGTGTTAGAACTCAATGTTAAGTAAAAAACACACTATTGCATTATTCAAAGGGAAACATACCGTGGAAGCTTGGGGTGTTTCATATTTAATATATATATTGATTTTATTCTTCTATAATTTTTTTTTATAGCAATACATTATGATTTTTATTATTCTTAAACACGATATTTTCATTTTGGGAAGTGAAGACTACCACCCACTCAATGTGATATGAATCATTCACGCCAAATATGGAATGTATAATGGATGGAATTAATGAACATTTGTAACATGTATAATATATGAAATTATAATTTAATTATAATATACCTATATATCATTTATTTTTCATTCCATTAAATTTGAAAAATAAATGAAAGTAGCATTCATATGTACGTACGCCTTACTGTCTCCATGTACAGTGAATTTCATTTCTTATCTCAAAATGTTATGGAAAATTATAAATACATATATATTAAATTTAAATACATATATAAAAGATATATATTATACCTAAATCATAAATAATATTCTTGTGATGATGGTATTTTCACTACAAGGGCAATTTACATCAAAACATGTTTATTTTCGACTCAAGTACCTAATATCGATAAAACAACCTATATGAACCTAAAAATTATTTAATTCTAAAAAAATTTGATAAGTAATCAAAAATGAGTAATAAATAATATAAATTTTATTAAAAAAATTTAAATTAACATAAGTTTATTATTCAATAATACAAAAAATGAATGAGACTAGTCGGACTCAAGGAAAGGGATTTCATCGCAATCTCCTTTAATTAATGCATTTCCTGATAATATATACTATTTTTCAGTTATAGGATGTATATATAGCTATAATGTCATTTCATATTCAAATTTTTCGATTAACAAATTTATTTATTATATCATAAGATTATAATTTTAATGCTCAATGTGGTATGGGACACCTTGAACGATTAATGATTTAATTATAAAATCATTGTCTTCATGATAATAATTTAGATATTTATTTATATGGATATAAAATGATTCTAAAAGTCATATTATGTCTATCTATATGTTAATTCAATGTTTAATAATGAATATTTTTATACAAAGTAGTTTACTTTCTTTACAAAAAAATAAAATTAATTTTATTTTTTTAACGTATTCAGTGATAACAAATTCTCATTTACCATAACTGTTATTTGATATTTAGTTACCTTAACAAGACTTAATGTATTTTAAATTAATCCCTTATTCCTTTATTTAGGTATATTTGTATTGAAAATGGGATCTTAAATTAAATTTTTATATTTATATGGAAATGTTTTTTTATGGGTTTAAATGAGTTTTTTCACAAGGTTTTCGTGATAAACATGATTTTGAAATAGTACATGATAATTATATAAAACAGGTGATCTCGATATAGCTTATACAAAGGGTTGATCCCCATTATAGCTCACGGTTGAGCCTATCACAGCTTATACTAAGTGTTGAGCCCCATTATAACTGATGGGTGATCCAATTATAGCTTATATGATTGCTTGAACCCCATTACAACTTACGAGTGAGGTTGATATATCTTAAATAAAGGGTGATCCCCACTAAAGATATTCAATTAAGATTTTTACCATATGGTTATTTCAATTTAACGAAACTGAAAGTATTTTATGTATATTATTCTATAAGTCACCAAGATTAGTTTTAATTTCTTTCTATTTGTTTAATTTTTTTATTTGACAAAAATGTGTGAGTGTTATTAATGTGAAAATGTTTTTTTATTTATCTCAAAAAATTTTAAATTAGTAACCATGTTTTAACTAGACTCATTTTTTTCATTATTTTTATGTCCCTTACTGAGATTTTTATGCAAATTCCTTGTTTTGAAATGCTTTTCACAGGACATAATGAAGAATAGGGTCACGGATTGGATCAAGGTAAATTAATGTTGTTTAATAAATGATATGAAACCCACTTTTTTCATGTGTTTTAGTTTTTTAAATAACTGATTGTGCGTATAAGTGTATGCTTGTAATATTACAGATGTTATTTCTATTTTATTACACAAATAACTAATGTTCAAAACCTGAATAGATCATCGAAGTAAATTATTTTCAAGTGTTGAATTACCACATTATTGTGTATGGTTTATGGTTGGGTACTTATATAATGTTATTTAGAGATAGAAAGTTCATTTCTCAATGGAAATGGTAGTTTAGAGAGAACACTTACCTTAATCCCATTTTTCTGTGTATTATTTTTACCCTTAAATATTAAAATTAAGATATTTAATTAAATTCATTATAAAATCATTCAACATTATTTTTCCTTTTATTTTTATTATTACCATTTCATATTCAACTTATTTACCCATTAATTCCACATCATAATTATTTTCAATAAATTACCCATACAACCAAATTAACATAAATAATTGGAATAAGGTAAAAGTTATTCTTAATTAATCCCATAAATAATGATAACCACTTAATAATTTTAATTTTTATACAAAAATAATACTTTCTAAACCATCCATGAAATAGGGTTACAGAAAAATAATTATGTTATAATCAAAGAGACTATAGGTCGTACGTATACATGAGTAACATTTCCATTTTTCAAAGATATTGACAAAATGATATTGTTATAAGAACATTTTATGATGATTATTATATTATAAATATCATATTACTTATTCTATTACAAATACTCATACAATTCATAATATGTGGTGATAAAAAATATAAAAAATGAATTTGAACGCTTTATAAGGTGACACTCCCCCATACATGAATAAGTAATGGTAAGGTAAGAAATTATATGATATATTCATTTAACACATTTATTAAATATTGTAGTACTATCATATATTACCATTAAATAATACCATACTACCTTTCATATAAATCATATGTAAAAAATGAATCACATTACTTCACGAGCGAATAGTTTGTCATACACACTAACGATATTATTGTATTCATAATGAAATGGAACGTAAGAAGGTATATATGATATTATTGTTCTAATTTTACTATAATATCAAATTTTTCATATATAAATGTTAAATATATCATTTTATTCATCCATGAGAATTGGTTATGGAAAAAAATTTATATCAGTTCTCAAGACGATATTCCACTGTATGAACAATCAACATATTCATTTCCCTTGTGATGGATGAGGATGTGGTCATATGAAATTAATATAACATAAAACATATAAGTATATATAATATAATGAGTTTATTATATAATTTTTGTTTAATAAAATTTGGAGTAGGTGTAAGAATATAAAAATTAGACAATCAGTTAAGGACACTACATCTTCATTGGGAAACATTTTTATGGTTCACACCAAAATTCATCCTAGGTTGATGTTACGACCAATACATGTATTATAAGATGAGTTAAGTGAAGTAGGGATATAATATGGTTAAATATTTTCAGGGTAAAAAGGTATTTCATTTCTGGAATGGAGGATATTGAGGTCGGCCTTTTAGAAGTGGTTGAGGGGACGCACTTGATATTTCTGAAAAGAAGGAATTCCTCCAACATTTTTCTCAGACCAAAATAATTTAAATTAGACAATATTTTATCCTATAAAGAGCACAATATAAATATTTTCCTAAAATTGGAATTATAAATGTATAGGTTCATTTATAACCCCTATATTTTTAATTTCAACCATTATAAACTCATTTTCACCTTAACCCAATAAATAATTTTTACTGTTTTTATTTGTAATTATTTTAAAATTTTAAACTATCCTAATTAATATAAATAATCCATACAAAAATTATGGATGCCATTTTTTCCAAATTCGACTAACATAATTTGATAAGAATTAATTTAAAAATAAACTCGCATACAATTCCAAAGAACAATTTTTAAAGAAATGCATTTTTAAGAAAAATATTATCTCACATTAACTATATGAATAATAATAATAATTAGATGAATATAAATTGACATATAAATATATAATACATAAATTAAATTAATATATATCTTGATTAGGGGTATTTGTAATTATATTAAATATTTAATCATTATACACATTAAAATAGTTTTTTTGGAAAAATCCCTTTAAATTACAAAAATATTATCATATACTAAAATAAAAGATATATATGATTTATGTGTAATTAATATAATTTTATATTAAAATTAATCATTCTTATATTTTAAAATAATATTTAAATAATTTAGATACTTAATATTTTTTAAAAAATAGCTTTTATAAAACTGAGTATTTTTTCTATTCACTAAAACAATAATATTTACAAAAAATCCCGACATTTTATAATATTTTGCTTTTGATATTCTGATTTTTGGATTTATGTTTTATTCACCCAAAAAATATTATTAAACTACATAAATATAATTTTAAACTAATATTTCAAAACTCGACTAGATGCCTTTTTGAAAAATAATAATTTTTTCATTAAACATTCCATTTTCGACCATACAATTATAGTCTAATTTATAACTAAAAGATAACCACTGAGTTTACATTATTAATTTTTTAACAATATCATTTATATAATTTATTTAGTCATATTTCTATCTAGAAACATAATGTAAGAGTTATTGTTGGTATGTTTAAATAATAGTATTTTAATATTGAAACAAGATTTGATTAAACATAGTGTTGTATTCATCACAATATATCATTGAAATAGAATTTATATCAGTATATATATATATATTAAGGTATATAGGGTGATACATTTTATTCTATTCTATTTTTTTGTGTCATATATCCTATTTAACCATGTATTCATCTTTTGAAATCTCTCTGTGTTATATTCTAACCCAATTAGAAAAATTACATCCTTTTAATTTAATCTTTATCATTGCAATAAACCATTTATGATTTTAAAATATTTTTATCAGAACCCCATTTCCTAAAAATGGTCAATAAAATATTCATTTGATAATAGAGATAGTGATGCATGAATGTTATCCAAAATAACACATTATTTGGATTTTAATGTAAAAGAACATTGGTGTTAAATGAAATCAAGGACATTGAAAATTATACTAACACCCACAAATTAATAAAGATTGAAATATATCACTGATCAAAAAGAAGATAATTATTATTTGAGATTTGGGGACAAAAAACAGCAAATCTTCGGTGAACAAAAATAATATTACATTCATCATAAATGAAGTTAATAAGATAAAATCATTATTTCAAGATCCTTTTCCTTGATTTGTGGGATCTATTTTGTATCCTGACTAATAACATAATGGAATATACTTCCATTTTAATTTTAATTCCATCCCTTAATAATACCCACCATAATATTTTATTTTATACAATCAATGAGATTTCATGCTGGATTTTTCAGGCCTTAAGAAATAAAATATTGTTACAATGGTCCCTATAATCCCAAAAATACATTCTCAATTATCTTTAATAAAACCAAAATGGGTATCAGAAGTATTCATATATAATTATTTAATAATAATAACCTAAATAAAAACCCCTAAATTTAAACATAATACATTACATAAGTGTTTATCCTTAAATACATTCATCATTCATCTCCAAAAACATAATAGTATTCTTCCAAATTAATCCTTTATGTTAAAAAAATTATTTCTATGATTCAACATAATAAAATGTGTCCATAAATTACATTAGTCACGTTAAAATTCAATTACATAATACCTTTTTTGGGGTGTCTATGAATTTAGGACTATTATTATACTTAAAATGTTAAAATCAAGATGATTTCCATAAATCTAATTATAATCTAAGATCAATAAACATATTATTAGAGTATTAAAATAATCCATACATGTCTCAATATTTTTATCACTAAGATATTGTATTGTAGTGATACATCTACATCGTAATTATTAAATCCAAATACATAAATACATTATCCATATTTTACATTAATTATTTGTTAAAACAAGAGTCCTTCCATGGTCTATGGGATAACCATATGTTTAGGAAAATGAATTGGTTAATTATCTTGTACCACAAATAAAATATATAGAATTATTTTGAAATTTATTAATTTATGGTCTCAATTTAATAAAAGGAAAGGAATTCCCATGTATTTGATATATTATTTTAGGTCTTTGTTCCCACTTTCATAAAATATAAGAGTAAGAATCTTCTTTAATATATGTTCACAAAAATATGATCTTTCACAAAAGTCGATCCTCCTCTTATTTCGACTGTTTTGAGTCTCAAGAACGATTGTGTTTTTAATCATTTAACATTAAAATGTATTAAAAATAATCATGATACTTATCTCCTTAGTCATTATCCAATTCGGTTTACCATAATTACCAAAAATTCAATAAAATTCAATTCTAACATGAATCCTCCAGGTTACATCCATTGACTAAACCAAATAACCATATTATGGGAAATAGTAGTCAATGTTGGAAACCAAATAATTATAAAAATTAATTTATATAATGTATAAATAATTATTCCATCATTTAATTCATAGTCACCAAAGGTTTATACTTCATCATTTATGGTCATCATCTCTTTAAATTATCACTGATGTTTTGTAAAGAGAATTTTAATTTCCAAATCATATCCCTTGGAATAGTGAAACCATTTACGTTGTAAGGAATGTTGTTGTGTACCAAGTAATATAAGAAAAAATCATGTCATGTCTTCTTTGGGGAAACAACACTATTCTATATATTTTCCAGAACCACATATAATTTTATTATGTAGAAAATGATGTAATTTATCCAAAACCACTAGCTCTAAATGTCACCAAAATTCCAGGATATTTTTTTATACATAGTTTTGTTCTTTGAATCATCTATATATGTTCAATAATGGTTTTAATTAATTTTTTAACATCATAGTTTCCAATAGATAACTAAACCATTTCTATGACACCATATATGGTGGCCTATTCTATTTTGAAATATTATTAGATTTTTCTTAATCATAAATATCCCTTGAAAAAATACAAGAATCATAAATTCCATGTATCTTGGGAAGACTAAGATCATTTTATATAAAATAAAACATAATCCTGGAATATTTATTTTATTATCCATAGTGTGCTTGAAAACCCCATTTGTTCTACTCAAAATTAATGGGATAGACTATATAATATAAAAATAAAAGGGTGATATATAAATCCTAGTGAGGGAATAAACATAATAAGGAAACATGGAAAATGAGACAATATTATAACATGATATCACAAAAGGGAATGATAATGATTAATTTCATGGGGGGATATCTTAAAGAATAATTTATCTTAAGAATAGAGAATAATATAAAATTTGGTAATAATATATAATAGTATATAATTCTGAGTCATAGATAACCACTGAGAAAATATCTCACTTCTTACAATGTCCAATAATGGTAAATATTTACTCTCTAATCCCATATATTATATATCAATAGATTAAATACTTTCAAAATTCCTAATAGAAATATAGTATATATGCCATCATAATGTTTTGCTGATATATGTGTGAAACATAATTAAATTAAACGTAATTCAAAATAAAACTATTCACTATATAATGCATATGGGTTGTATAAAATTTTATCTTCTCATTAACCAAATAAATTTCATATTGATGTAATTTTAGAAATGATAATAAGAAATATATTCCCCAAAAAAGGTAATGAATAACAATCCAGGTATATATCTAAGTGAAATATAGATAATTTAGAATCATTCCATGTCAATAATAAAAAAAAGTGACATAGAGAGGTATTGTTCATAACCAAAATAAATGTCGGTTTAGAGACACCCCTTACCATATGAAAAATTTGTCATGTTTGGTCTTTACCTAATTACAGAAAAAACAGAGATTTTTTATTTAAATTCCAAAAATACATTTTCAAGTATAATATGCATTTTATTTTAATTTTTACCATCTCATATTCAATATCGTAACCAATTAATTTCATGTTATACATTTTAATGATAAACAATTCCTATTTCCAAAAATTAGATCGAAAATATGAATAAGAACATAGATATTATTAATTAACAATTTCTATAATGGTAAACATGACATAATTATAATTTATTTACATGTATTATTCTTTCTAAATGAAGCATAAAGTATAGTTATGAATAATGAAATTCTTTATAATCATGTTGATGATAGGTTATACATACACATTAAAAATGTTTCCCTTTTTTGATGATCATGATTGAAGGATGGGAAGTTTCATTACGTATTTCAGAAATGATACATATCTCATAACTAAAATATTATATATTTAAATACTATTTCACATACCATCCAAGTTATATGGAAATAATAACATTCAAAAAATTATTCAAATCACCTCCTGAGGCCATTGGCCACCATACACAAACAACAATTTAATTTTTAACTGATTGTAAGGTAAGAAGTTATATGATATATTAATTTTAAACAATGGTTAATATGTCATTATTATACTACATTGACATTAAATTAATACTTATTGCCTTAAAAGTATATCATAACTGAATAAATAATCACATCTATAAGTGAGGAGGTAGTCTTTCGTATACTTGAGTGACATTATCGAATTATCTACTAAAGAAAATTAAATAAATAATATATGAAATTGTAATATTTTATGATTAATTTTATCATAAATACCTAATTTAAGTGTTAAATATAATAATATAAATATCCATGTGAATAGGTGATAGAAAAATTTGGACCCCCTAAGGGATTAATGTTTTATGAATCACAAACCACACCCCTTTTTGAATCATTATAATTAATATTATAGGTTATAAAAAATATTAATCATGGTAATGAATCTTTATAAATGAAAAAAAATTCCACATGGTATAATAAGTCATTAACTTATGTATATTTTTATTGCATTATATTTAAAAATGTTTATTTACATTTAATTATTAATATCACTTAATAGGATGTTGTTCTGTATTAGACAGTAGTGCTTCATGTTTTTAGAGTCCTTGACACTGATTGTTTTGAGTTGTCACTGACGGATGAATCACCAATTAGGAGTCACCAGTCAAAGAAGAGACTGATTGACGAAGACACTGATGTATGACTCACTGGTAGAAAATACATCACACTAATGAACAAGTCAATGAGGATTAGTTACACTGATAGTTAAAACAACTCAACGATGAGAGACTCAGAGCTTAAAAACTCACCAATGGATGACAAAACAATAGTTCAAAATGAGTCACCGATGACGACTCACCAATTTCTAGACATACTAATTGAAAAGATGACTCACTAATTTCCAGAGTGCCCAATATCGATGGAATCGAATAACTAATACTGATAGTCACTGAAGCTAATAGAATGATTATATTGACTGACCAAAACTAATGAATCACCAATAGTCATAAAAAATAGTTTTTAATTTATTAAATCGAATTTATAACTAACAGTCATATTTTTAAAAATTAATGTCTTTGAAATTAATTAATGTTGTCTGTAAGATATTCAGTAGACATTATGAGGTACATGCACATGGGGTTGATCTTTGTATCTATTGGACCACGAACTATAAAATAACTTCAAGATAGATCTTCGGAGTGGGATAAAAAGTTACAAGAGAAGAAAACCCAAGATCTCTTCCAACTCTCGAATATACTTCCAAAACACAATAACTCAAAAAGAATAACATACAAGGAGATCAAGAGGTGAAGAAAAGGTATGCTGACCTAACCTACAATTAATAACAACATGAAGCTAATCATTTCATTTTCTTGAAATCTAGGCTATATAATCTACGACATTTTGTTCTGGAGTCAACTTTTAGAAGGGGACTCAAACATCTACTCCACTACATCAAACGAGTCCAAATCTACACCATATAAAAAAGATATCTCCAGACCTTATTCTTCATATTTACCTATATTGGGTTTATTTATTTACATTTTAGAGAAATGTGTGTATTTATTAGTTACACATTCACACACACTATATCCTATGAATTTCTAGAAGATGCATGATATCCTCAAACCCTCACTCTATATATCATTTTGTATCCCATATAGAACAATGGAAGAGTTCAAGTGTGACCTATTATCTATTTTCCCACAAAAACCATGGTAGTGGACCAGTGTGACCTGGACAACCCTATGTATAGTTCTGATCCCCGATACAGGGTATGGATCAAACATTTTATTAATTTAAATATCATAGTGGTATGTGATCACCAACTGGATAAGACTACGTCTCGACTTTAGGCTAAGCCATATTTTAATTTCTACTGTGTTTGTACTCTTTATTTATACTATGTTTAATCATAAATTTCAAAAAAATAAATTGAAATTTGATAGTTATTTTAGCAAGTGTATATGATTTTTTTGAAATAGTATCTTAGTTTCAAATGTTTTATTAATCTCTAGATTAATATAGCTAATAACTAATAAATCTTTTGAAAAATTAACTGACCATTCAAGAATCATATTAATTCTCTAAAAACTAAACTATATTATATTATAATTGGGGGAAATTTATAATTTTAATGATTAGAACATAAATTTTTATAGATACTCAATTCACCACCCTCTTGAGTACTCTACTTCGACCAACATTTGGTATCAAATGTTTTGGAATTTTTTAGTCTTCAATGATTTTCTGAAACCTCTGCAACTGTGATTCAAGTCATATTTAAAAGATCTTAAAAGTTATATATTTTTTTGGAAATTTATATCTAATTGAAATAATTTCACATTTTTTTATTATGGACAACAGATTAAAATGAGCTATTACAATAGGCCACCCTTTTTCAATGGAACATATTATGGTCAGTGGAAGATTATAATTATAATACACTTAGAAAGCATGGGATTTGAAATTTTCACTAAAATTTAATGAAAATGTGCAATAACAAAAATTGAACTACATACATGGGAAGAACCTACAAAGACTTCCTATAACAAAAACTATAATAAAATGAATGAACTATATTGTTCTATAAGAGATGAATATTTTAATCATATTTTTTCTTGTAAAACTACCATTTTGATTTGGGACACATTTTCTATTTCCCATGAGGGAAAATCTAATGTGGAGGAAATGAGATTAAATACTTATACTATAAAATAAGAAAATTTTAGAATGAAGCCTTCTTAATATATTTCCTATATATATCTTAGGTTCAAGTAATATGTAAAGACCATGAATTCATTAGGAAGAATTGTCGCAATAATGGAACAGATCATGGGAATTCCACGATGCGTACCAGAGAGATGGTGAGGGACATTAGTATCTATAAGAGAATCATGTGAAATTTATAAGATACCAGGGAAGTAATTTATTGGAATTTTAATGATTTATGAATAGTTACTTAAAGTGAATAAATTGAAGGATGAACCAAAAAAATATTTAGCCTTCAATACTATCACAGTGAAGGGTAAATAAAATGAGAAAATTTAGGATACTATTGAGAGCACAAATAGTGAAGAATCAACTTCAAACAGTGACGAGGAAAGGGCCCAACTGGCCTAGTAATTTCGGAAATTTTACAAAAATAAAATGTTCTTCATAAAACCAAACATTAAAGGAACATATAAAAATAGGGCTATTGGGAAAAGGATTGGAATAATCCTATAAAATAATAAGACATTGATTTCTATGAATGCAAGAGGAGATTACTTTTCAAATATGATAGTACAAAGTGAAAATACCTAAAAAAGTATGAATACAATGAAAAAATTTTATGAAAGCTATGTAGTCCACCTGGAGTGCCTCTAAGGATTTATCAAGTGAATCAACATCATCTCATGATGTGAAAAATTACATGGAAAATATGTGTTTTATGTAAATCACATTTGATGTAACATTAGACTCTCCTGCACAAAATTCTAATTATTTTAAAAATGAATGTGAATCATGTAATATGAAAAATGATGAATTGATTGAATACCATAACATATTATAAGAGACATGTAATTAACTAAAAGATAAATATAAATATTTATCTAAATGGAATTATATCACTTTAACATTTATGTCTAAACATACTACGGAAAAGAAAAATAATGCTCAAATGCTCATGGAAAACAAGGAGTCCAAAATGTATTTTATGAAATTGAAGAAAGATGATGAAAATATTACCAATGGAAAAATACACACTTACTCAAATTAATAGTAAAAAGATATTTCCTAAGTACACTTATGTTATAGGATATCAACCCAGGAAAAGGAAATTATCAACAACACATATAATGAATAAATCTGGTAAATCTATACCTTTTCCCAAAAATCTTGATTTTACTCCAAGTTCTAGTTCTACAAAATCATTTACTACATCACGCTTTTCTCGACCAAACAATGTTTATTTTTTAAATATATTATATTATATATATGAAACCAATAAGGAAACCGTGGTTTCCAAATTCCTTAATTTCAAATGATTCTAGACCCATAAAAATTGGGGTACTAAAATCATTTCATGGACGAATTGTTTTGTAGCTAAATTTACTTATGATTTATTGTAGAAAACTTTTGTACTTAGTGGATATTTAAGACACATGACATGAGACTACTCAATCTTGAATAATATAATCAATATTTGTGAAGGATATATCACATTTGGTTGAAATGGAAATTGAAAAATCATCGGCTTAGTATACATTGGTAACCATAACTCTATTTCAATTTATAATTTAATTTATATTGATGAATTAAGGTATATCTTTCTTAACATATCTCAACTGTTTGATGATGGATTTATTGTCAAATCAAAAAAATGATTCATTCCATGTTTTTGATGTCAAATGTAAATTAGTATTTACTACTCATAGAAATGATAATGTATATACTGTAAAATTAGACACACTAGCATCACAGAATGATTCTTATCTAAGTGCCTTCAAAAGGATTCTTGGATATATCACAGAAGAATTGGAAATTCTAATATACACTCCCTTATGAAATTTACAAACAAAAGTTTAGTTAAATACCTTCTTAAACAAGAGTTTACATACAATTGAGTGTGAAATCGGGGACAAAAGGGAAATCAATACAAAATATCTTTCAAACTAGTGAATTAAGTTACAACTTCTCAACCTCTAGAGTTGGTTCACACTAAATATTTTTGATCTAGAGTTTCATGTATCAATTGGAAAAACTATGATTATTTTCTTTTAGATGACATCTCTAGGTATACATGGACATTTTTATTATCTCACAAAAGTGAATATTTCTCTCATTTTACCATGTATGCTTGGAATAGAAAAAAATCAAAGTGGAATTAAAATTAAATCCCTTAGAAGTGACTATGGCCATTAGTTTAAAAATCAACACTTTGAATCTCTTTGCTTAAAAATCGATATAGGTGTAACTTATATTCTCCTACGACACCTCAATATGATGGTGTAATAGAAAGAAGAAATAGAACACTACAAGAAATTTACTAAACTATTCTCAATGAACATGACCAACCAATTTATTTATTTTTGATGAAGCTGTTGATACAGCTTTTTATATAATAAATATTGTCTTTATTAGACCTCTCCTTAATAAAACTCCATATAAGTTGTTGAATATTAAGAATCGCATGTTAAATTATTGAAAATTGATTGTATGAGAACATTATATTCATAATACTAAATATAATCTAGATAAAGTTTCCTCCAAGAGTGATGAAGCAATTTTCCTATGTTACATTACCTAGAGTAAATCCTATATAATATTTAATAAGAAAACCAAATGTGTGGAAGAATCTATACATTTCGTGTTTGATGAATCAGATCCACATGACCCTAAGACCACATTAGGGAATCTTGAGGAGGATTTGTCTAAGTAGGGCATTAATTCTAAATCATCAAACCATCCTATTAAATAATCTGTTAAAACGTCCAGATCAGGAAAGTCTCTAGTATCGTTCCATAGTGAACTAGAACCATGTGACGAACATGAAACAACTATCCATACCATTACTAGACCAACTAGAACCACTAAAAACCATCCCATAGATGTTTTAGTTAGTGATTTAGATAGAGGAACCCAAACTGGAGTTTCTTTGACAAATCAGGTTGAACCTCAAGCATTCTTGTCACTACATGAACCTGAAAATAACTATGATGCAATTTATGGTTAATTTTGTGTGATGGTTATGCAAGATGATTTTAATTTGTTTGAGGTATATATGGTCTAGAATAATTTTGAAAGACCAAAATATACCTTGACCATATGAAGAAAATTGGTGTTTAAGAATTAAGTGGATCAATCTAAAAATATAATTAGAAAAAATATAAATTGGTTGCACAAGGCTATAATCAATAAGATTAAATTGATTGTGATGATATCATTGCACCAATATCGGATCTTAAATCCATTAGAATTTTAATTTCCTAGGCAGCACACATGTATTCAAATCATTAAAATATGAATATCAAAAGTGCATTATTAAATGTTTATATAATTAATGATGTTTTTGTCGAAAAACCCCTTGGTTTTAAATATACACATTTTCAAAATCAAGATTTCTAATTTTCTAAATCCTTCTATGATTTGAATAAAAATCTATGGTCATGGTAGGATAGGTTATGATAATTTCTTATTTCTAAATGTTTTATAAAAGAATTTTCAGATCCAACTTTATTTATAAAATTAATTTCTAATGATGTTTTAAATTCTCAAATATATGTATATAATATTATCATTGGTTCTTCTAAAAATTCATTGTGTTGTAATTTTTAAAAAATCATATAATGTGATTTTTAAATTTTATTAATGGGTGAACATAAATAGTTTCATTGATTTAAAATATTCCAAAACAACGAATGGATTATTATAAATCCATGTAAATATTATAAATATATTTTGAAAATTTATTTTTATTATAGAATCATGAGTAGTGAAACAAAAATGATTTCTAAAAGTAAGTTAGATCTTTTTGAAAATGGGAATTTTTCGGATGAAACTACTTATAGAGGAATGATTGGTAGTTTTCCTTACATAATTTCAAGGAGGAAAAACATCATGTTTAGTGTATGTATGTGTGAAAGATATCAAAGAAACACACATTTTCCACATTTAAATGAGGTTAAATTATTTTCCAAATGCATCAAATATACAACTAATTTAGGATTGCTCTACCCAAGAGGACAACTATTTGATTTGGACTATTATTATGATTTTTATTTTGATAGTTGTTATTTTTAAAGAAATAACACCTCTAGAACATTTAAATTTTTTGGAAAGTAACTAAATTCATGGTGTTGTAAAAAGGAAAATTTGGTTGCACTGTCAAATGTAAGATCACAATACATTGTTGCTGACATTTTTTGTGCGTAATGTTATTGAATGAAAAACACTTTGTTAGATTATGGATTTCAATTTAGACACATCCCCATAAATTTTTACAATAAAATTTCTATTAAAATTTATAATAATCCAATTTCTCATTACAAAAATATACATATTGATGTAAGACATCACTTTTTCAGAGACCATTATCAAAAAGGTGATATAACTCTTTATTTTTTGGGATTGAGCATCAACCAGCATACATATTAACCAATCCTTTCAACACTAAGAGAATGAGTTACATAATACATGAACATGGAATGATCAATCTTTAATTACTATCCAAACTTATCTCTTTATAAAGACCTGTTTTTATGTCAAACCAATGATGTGAAACTAGAAAGGTGAAATTGATCAGGTGAAAAAAATCAGTGAAACCGATCAGTGAAACCAATCATTGAATGTGATCGGGTGAAACCAATCAGTGAAATCAATCTATGAAACTGATCAGGCGAAACCAATTAGTGAAACCAATCAGTAAAACTAATCAGCGAAACTAATCAGTGAAACCGAACAGTTAAACCAATTAGTTTAACCAATCAGTGATATAGACCGCGTGAAACTGATACATTAAGACTGAAACCAATACTGATTCCATTACATTCTATTTAATAAATTTGTTTACATGTATTGTGATAAATAAAATTACATGGTTTAATTATTTCATTTTATAAATTTTCAGTTTTATTTTTATGTGATTTAAAATCCATAAATGATTAAATTAATTAAATCCACACTTTGACCTTTCACTACCCTCACTCTACCTTCTAAACCATCAAACTTTCAACCCCCTCCTTCGAACCTGAACCTTTCAAATGGCTAGAATGATGTGAGAAACGGACAGAGTGTGTGAATCAACAATTTCCAATCATCGGAAAGGAGAGTCGATTAGTACAAATGGTTTTCGGATTTCATGATTGGGGAGCTATGTTGTAACTATATTGATGGAAGTTTCTGTAAAGGGGCTGAAATTGAGAAATTCTCTCTTGATGAGAGTGTTGGAATAACATGGGTTGATCAGCAGGTCTTCCAACAATGAGAGACCATTTTATCCCTAGCTGGGTGACATGTTTTATAACAACATAAAAATGTCTTTGGAAGTATATGAGGAGGAAAAAATGAAGTCAGTGGTTAAGGGAAATGAAATTTCATTTTCTTCAAAGGAATTTTCCGAATGCTTGGAAATTCCATATCATGGCATATATGCAGACCGTCAGGGAAATATTCCTCCAAACTCATATATGTTTTCATAGGTAAATTTTCTAATGTAACTGACTATAAATGATGAATTATGGAGAGATAAAGCCAGATAATTAGATGGATATTCATGATATCTTTTCAAGTTCCTTCAACATCATATCATCCCAAGGAATGGATATTTTTGTTCTTTTAAATATCAGAATGGTTTCTTGATTTATATTCTAAAAAATTGGTTAAAAGTGATTTTATGCTGGTACATTATGATAAAGAGTTGTGATATGATCAAACCCTTTAAGAAATAAACATGTTTATATTACCCGAGTATTATCTTTTTAATGATGAAGAACCTAGGTTATGTGGAAAATAGAGATTATATGATTACTGAATATAGTGGATTCTTCCTGCATAAATATATATGCAAGAAGATGAAGACCATTTTATACCCATATAAGAGATGTTTTTTAGCTGATGAGGATAAACTATATGAGGATTAAAATCACATAGATTAACCTACCAGACCGAGGGATCATGCTGATCTAGGTCATAAACATAGTGAGGAGGTAGTTTATTCAGATGAAGTGGGAGCATATCCTGAGGTTCCAAGGGAATAGTGGTTTTCTAATGATGATTGGAGTTTCATAGATATTTTTGAGATCCCAAAATACATGTCATATAGACCTTCTAGTCCACCATTACATTTTCCCTCTCAAGAACCGTTGTTTGGGGATGAAGAAGAGGAAGAGACTTAAGTCCCTGAAGTGGAAGGATCTGTAAGAAAAAATGATGGTGATGATGAAGATGATGATGGTGATGGTGATGATAATGAAGGTGAGCATGTGAGTGACTCAATAAATTCTCAGCAAGATGGATCCAGTTTTGGGGAGTAATCTCTATGTAGAGAAAATGATGAGGCTGATAGGCTAGATAGTGTTGATCCTATTGGACATGATGTTGCAGGTCATGGTGATGATGGAGTTTCTTGAAATGAGTACATGCATGAACACCATGATACTTATGCTCAAGGAATCATTATGAAGATTAATGATATCATGGTTAGATGATAAGATGAAAAGGATGAGGATCATATTTGACCTATTCAACAAATTGAGGAAGAGCCTAAAGTAGCTAGAATGGATGGAGTTAAAGTAGAATCTAATGTTCAAGATAGTACCAATTCCTCAAAATATTGCTTTATCCTGAGTATAGGAATATGAAGAAGAAGAGGCTGAGGATGAGAGAGATCCTCAAGGAATAAGAGTATGGATTGACATAATGCAGCCTAGATATTCGACATGTTCTTGTGATTGGAACAGAAATCCATGTTATATCTTGTTTGTGATGGATTATGACTCGGATGATGATAAGGATTCTCTTTCTACTACTTATGATAATCTGGAACCGATTTCATGAACATCGCCTATTATACCAAATGTGGATGAGTCAGTGGTAGAGATTGTGCCTAGTGACTATATCAAAAAGGATGATTTTGAGTAATTAAAAGATGATATATGTGGGTCAGTGAGAGCCTCTATTAGAGTCGGAAATGAAACTTCTACATCCTTTAGTATTTCAGAGGCTGATGATACTGAGATTGCATGTATGGTGATTCAAGAGATTCATCCTATCCTACTCTCTATATCAATGATTATTATTTGAAATAATAAAGTGTAGAGAGATGATGGGAAGAGAATAAGTAATGAATTGGAATCACATACCACTGATTTCATGACCAAACATGGTGGTGTAATAGAGGTTATAAGGTACCTAGTTACACATATAGTAAGTGTATATTTGAAGAAGACAAATGAGGATATGAGAAAGTTGATTTTTGGTGTATCTAATTCTAACGGTACCAGACCTACTGCTTCTGACATGGAGTCTCTTAGAGATGTGATGATGGAAGAGGTAAACGGTATTCAGAGTGACTCTTATAAAAAAATCTTGTCAAAGTCTTCAACAACACTGACCTGGTATATTACATGGTTAGAGAGCGTACGAATGAAACATCTGATGCTCAGAAGGAAATCAGAGAAAATATGGATAATTATTTCTATGAAATATATACCATATATAATATGATTAACAACCTTTAGTACATGGATGAAAATCTCAAAATCTCTCCAGTGACTAAGGCCTTCAAAAAGAAAGGGATCAAGTTAATGGATTTTACTCCAACATTGGAAAAGTTTATTGAAAACCACGAGGACTTTTAAAATTAAATTTAGTATGGATGTGAAATAATAAATGATGTTATCATGATTTTTATTCCATACCTGGATGTGAAAGATGAGACAATAGTAGTCCCAGATACTGCTTCCATTTTACATAGTTATCTGCCTCCTACCCAGATGTTTGGATCTCAAGACCTATCTCAAATCGGGCCACTAATCAAGGAGTATCCTCAATGTCATGGTATCTAAGAGGGGATACCATGCCATTCATCTAATGTTTCTACATGTATTTCCTTTCCCGACGTTTTCATTTGTTCATCCCTTCCAATAGCTACACCAACACCTCATGCACCATCAGTTAACCCTTTAGTCAAAGTAAAATCACCTCAATATACCAAACCATATCTTTGTATCCTTTATGTGATATGGATTTGTACTTTTATTTTTTTTGTTGTACTCTTTTTACATTTAATTATTATAAATTTTCTCATCACTATGTTTCTAGTTTTCATTATGTCATGTTTTTTATTCATTATATTTATTTTCACATTTTGATAATCCCAACAGGGGGTTAATACATAAATAGAATCAACTCATATTATATGGGGGATAATGTATGACATAAATTATTAATCTTAGGGGGATAACACTAGAATACTAATGAAGTAATGTAATCAACAGAATCTATATATCTATCCACTGATACAATAATTGAGTGGGAGCATGAAAGCAATGTCCTTATATTTATATTGAGAATTCACAATCCCGTTTTGGTATTCTATGTCATTTTATATAAAGTCCATAACATCATATGTAACTCATTAATTCCACGTTCTGTGATTATCAAAAACGGATAGATTGTTGGGCCCTCTGTGAGATAATTGTTTTAATAATTACAAACCATGCCACTTTACAAATCATGATAATTCATATTTTAAGTTATAAGAAATATTAAATATGTCAATGACTATTTACAAATGAATAAATTATGTCACATTGTTTAATAAGTCAATAAATTATGCATATTTATGTTTAATTATATTTTTAAATGTATATTTAAATGTAATTATGAATTTCACATAATCTGATATTGTTCTGTATAAGACAGAAACATTACAATTTTATCAAAGTCCCTGAAACTGATTGGTTTGAGGATTCACTGATGCCTAACTCACTAATAAGGATTCACTAATCATTGAATTCATTGATCATAGAATAAACTAATAGAGGACTCACGGATTTAACAAGTGTAAAACTGATGAACAATTCACTGATGATCGGTCACAATGATAGTTCAAGCGACTCAACGTTGAGTGACTCAACGATGAAAAACTCACCAATAGGAAAAACATTGATAGTTCAAAATGAGTCACCGATGTAGACTCACTGATACATGGATAGTTCAATAGTACAAATGACTCACTGATGCCTAGAGTCACCGTTACCAATGGAAATGACTCACCGATATAGAGAGTCATCGATGCTGACAGACCGATGCAATTGACTCACCAATACTTATGACTCACAGATAGTCATAAAAAATATTTTAAATTTTTTAATTATATTTATATGTAACGGTCATAGTCAGAAAAATTATTGTTTTTGAAATTAATTAATGTTGTCTATAGGATATTCAGGATACAATACAAGGTACATGCATCTGGGGAGATATTTGTATCTGCTAGAACTCGAAGTATACAAGAAGTACAAGAAGGATCATTCCTATGGGATGAGATGTAGTAAGATAAGAAAACTTGAGATCTCCTGAGACTATCAAATATACATCCAAAATATAAGAACTCAAAAGTAAGAACATACAGGGAGATCAATAAGTGAACCATAACCCTACTGATCTGACCTCAACATCTTTCCAGCAAGAAGCTAATCATTACATTCTCTTGGATGCAAGACCACATATGCTACATCACTCTATTTTGGAGCCAACTGCAAGAAGTTGACTGAAAATTCAACTCATCTTCATCAAATCAGTCCACACCTACAATGCATAACATGCTGTGATTTCTAGAGCTTATGCTACATAATTTTCTCTATTGTGTTTATTTATTTACATTTCTATGAAGTCTGATTATCTGTCAGATACACACACACACCCTAACACATATCCATATATGGAGGATACATGATATCCTCAAACTCTCACTCTATTTATCCTTTTTAATCCAACATTAAATTATAGAAGATTTCATGTGTGACCTATTAGCTGTTTTCCCACAAAAACTATGGTAGAGGTCATGTGTGATCTAGAAAGCCCTGTGTGTAGTTTTGAACTCTAATCTATGGTGTGGATCAAACTGTTTATTAACTAAAACTACTTTGTGCTATGTTCTTTTAATTTTTGGGGTTGAACAATTATTTTTATTAATAAATAAATGAAAATACCACTTTGAACTTGGTAGAGGAAGAGGACTAAGTCTCATCTTGAGCTATGTAATGGGATAGAATCCCATTGGTCCTTTGGGCTATGTCCTGGTGGTAGGTGATCACCAATAAAAGAGGACTAAGTCTCATCTTGAGATGGAACCTCTTGTGTTTTTCTCCTATGTTTTTAATATTTAGTTCTACTCTGTTTTATCACATATTTCATAAAAATAAATTTAACTTTGATTGTTAGTTTATAAAGTGTTTCTAACTGTTTTTATGTGGTATTTTATTCTCTAAAGTTGTATTAATCGGTACATTAATATATTAGAGAAGTAATCAATTTCGTAGAATGTAACTAAACTTTCAGGACTCTTATATGTAAACTAAAAACAGATATAGATTATATTTTAATTGGGATAAAATTTTTATTAGGGAATTTAGAAAATAAATTTTTATAGAAACTCAATTCAAAACCAACCCCACTCTTGATAACTCTACTCCGACCAACAAAAAACGAATTATATCATTTCTTAATGTGGTCATCTATCGTACACGTGATCACTAATTTCATTTCCCATTTGAGAGTGGATGAGATGGTTGTTGGACATGAAATTATCATAAAAATATCATTATATTGATTTATTGATTTCATTATATAATAAATTTCTAATAATATTTATAGGATGTGAAGAAAAAATAAAATAAAACACTCAGTTAAGGATTTTAATTCTTCTTCAAACAATATCTATTTTTTCCCCAATACGCTTACTAACTAGAAATTAAGACCGAAATAAGAGAAAATTGTTGAGGGTAGTAAATTAAGGATGTGATTTGGGTTTCTGTTATAATAAGAAGTGGTTTTTGATATGTGGGAATGAGTGGATAAGGGTGGCCTTTTATAAAGGGGAGAGAAAAATTTGGAATCATTGAAATTATTAAATTTCACCAATGTTTGTCTCATTATAAAAGTCCCAAAATTTACAATTTTTCATCCTAGGAATATATGAGCTCAAAATATGACTATAAAGTTTATGTTAAACGCATTTTTTATTTTAACATATATAATTCCTTTGAACCCTGATAAACATATTTTTCCTTCATTATGGGAAATGATTTTTACTATATTCAGCAATCATTATTGTCAAAATTTATGTTCAACATATTAAATAATATAAATTATTCTATATAAATATATGTGAATAATATTTTTCAAATTCTACTCACTAATGTGTTAGGATTTTTATTAAAATTAGACATATAGATGTGATGAGAAAACTGATTTTTGAGAAATACATTTTTTGAGGAAAATATTATATCATATTGAATATAATAATTTTAATAATATTTAGGTTAATATTAATATATTCTTATATATAGACAATATATAAATTTAATTTAAATAATTTCTTATTTTGGCTTATTTTAAATATTTAAAATGGATTAACTTTTTACACAATGAAAAAGTTTTCAAAAAATATTTTTTTTAAATACTAAAAATAATGTTATAATAAATATAGTATATATATGATTCCAATTTAATTAATTTTATTTAAGATTAATAAATAAAATTAATTATATTTTAAATAAAAATAATATTTAATGGAATCAATTTTAAAAAAATATGTATTTTCTATGGTCAGTTAAAGCTAATATTTTATAAAAAAATTGATAAATTTACCATAAGTTAATATCAATATATTTATTTTTAAACAATTATTTTTAAAAATAAATTTATAAAATTGTTAATTTTTTTGAAAAAATTATCTTCACAAAGTACGAGTAAACATGCTTTTTTGAAAAAAAATTATTTTTTTCGAAAACATTTTCTTTTTATTTAGTTTGTTGTAATTTTATTTCTAATATGTAGATAACCATTGAATTTATTATATATATTTGTAAAATAAACAAATTTTTTATTATTTAGCCATTCTAATTTATACATTACATCCTAATAAGAAGGTTATAATTTTAATGTCTCAATAATAATATTTTAATTTGGTAATGTGTATTGTTTAAACATGGTGTTGCATTCATCACAAGCTATCAAAGACATTTAATTTTTTTTAAGGAATATATCATATAATCTAGGGGTTCTACATTATCTTATATGTTATTTTAATTTCATATATTCAGTAAAACATGATGACCCTCTTCCCAAATCATGGGTTCTAACATTCTAAATCCTTAAATAAATTATGCTGTCATAATTTTATTATTATATTAGTAATCCAGCATTTGAAAAATGAAAATACCTTTTTAGGAAAGCCACATCAAAAAAGGATTAATAAAAACTATTGATATGATTGAAATAGATGTACAATGGTAATCTATAATTACACATTAATATGATTCCATTAAATAAAAAAAATTTGGGAAATGATAATTTTGACATGAAAGAGAATACAAACAATTATTGATTAATGCAATGTGATATATATAATTGATCAAAAGAAAAGTAATAATTTTTAAAAAGTTAAGGATGTAAAAAAATTGTGATGACATCAAAAGACATTTGATTCAATGAAAATGAAGGTATTATTATTTCATTATATTCTAAGATCATTTCCCCAATGATTAGGAATCCATTTACAATACATACATGGAATATATAGAAGTTTACATTATTAAAAAGTGTAATTTCAACAATTAAAAACTACCACTATAATGTAATGTATTATCCATTCAATTATAATCCAATATAGATTTTTTTATGTGTTCATCACTAAAACAAACTATTAATGGATCATATAATCCCCAAAAGGATAACCATATTTTCCTCTTTTAGATATTGACAACAAATGGTTGGCACTAGTATTCACTTATAATTCAATAATCATTAATACATCTATAGTAACTCCCATATTACAATATAATCCATTACATAAGATTCTATGATAACAAGACTTCATCAAACATGTCCAAAAACATAATTGTATTCTTCCAAAATATTCCATTATATTAATTCAAAATTATGTATTTTCTTTAACCAATTAAAATTTCCCCCAAAATTTCATTAGTAAACAACAAATCCATTTAAACAAAAAATAAAATGGGTTGTATAATAATTTTAACTTATGATCCACCTTTCACTAAAATAATGGTCTTGGTATCCATAGATGTTATGTTAATCTAACAAGAATACATATGTTCTTCCAAAATTTTCACAATAATTAGAAGTTTCATTATTCATATAACCAAATTTCCAATGATAAAATTACTTATACATCATCATTCATTAATCATAATACATAAATACTTAAACGCTTTTACTAAATTGATTTGGTAAAACATAAGTCCTTCCTTGGTCTATGATATTACTCATAGTTTAGGGCATTGAAAAGGATAATTGAAAATTTCCCCACAAATATGATGTCGATTTACTTTGAAATTGTTTTCTCTATGATTTCTATTTCCACATATAGAACATATTACCCACCATTATATATATTCCTCTATGTGTTTGATACCACCTTCATGAGAGGTAATAAGTAGAATATTATTTCCCCCATGTTCATCTACATATAAAATTTCATAAATGTCCATCCTCATATTTTTTGATATGATAACAATATCCTTGAAGTTCATGTTGTTAATCATATATCGTGAATTCCGATTCCGGATAATCATGATATATTTCTCTTCAATCATATACCAATTTGGTACGTAATAATAATTAATGTGAATATAACATTTAGTTTCAATCCTTTTATTTCTATGCATTTAATAACACCACAATGTATAGCATGTGAAATAATGTTCATAGTGGTGGACCACATAATCAGGAAACACCATTTAATGGATGAATAAATGAAGAAAAATTAATCTCAATATAAGACACCTTAGGATTATACTATTTCATTGATGTTCATCATATATTAAAATCCTTTAGGATTGATTTGTAAGAGTTTGTTAAACTCTAAAGTATATCCCATGGGAGTTTCAATCCATTTGTGAAGACATTCGCATTGTAGTGTTTTTAGTAATGCTAACGCCATGGGTGATGTTCATTTTTGTTGTTATTACCCCTAGGTGAATATGTTCCATAACCACTTCCACTTGTAGAATCCATACATGGATGTAATTTCTAGAATAAAAATCACAGTAAACATCAAAAAAATTCCATGATATTTTCTTCTACATATACATATACAAAGACTCATTCTTATACCTTAAACATGGGTTGTAACTGTTGATTTATCATCCTACTTTACAAATAATAACTAATAATTTTCTTTGATACCAACTATAGTGACCCAAGACTCTTAATCTTTTTATTTGAGTATTCTTAAACATAAATAAACATTACTAAAATAGAAGGATCATAAAGTCTTATAGTCTTTGTAAGACGTGGTTCATATTACATAAAAGTAAACATAAACATGGAATCATTATTTTAATTCCCTTAGTGATATCATAAAATCATTTTGAGAACCTAAAATGGAAAGGGATAACATAGGTAATACATTAACATTTGGGTAATCTAAATACCCTTTTATGGTAATAATCATGATAAAGAAATATATCACATCAGTCAGAGGAATTAAATGATGTCATAAAATATAAGGCTTGTGGATAATTTCATGGAATTGTAGCATATATAAAATGTTATAATAATATAATGTCATCATGTGAAATTTGGAAAGAATATATTTTATCAATTTTATATGACTATAGGATAACTAACTTGACAATAACACATGGTGGAAAAAGTCTCATAATGGATTAACCTAACTCCCTAATATCATGTATGAAATCTTATGAGATTAATGATTTAACTAATTAATTAGGGAACTACTTATGTGAAAAAAATCTGACATGTTCATGATCTTTTTGTTTGACAAAATGAAATAAATCATAAGGCATAATATAAGAATATCCTAAAGAATGAAAATGTTCTTCCAAATCTAACATAATATAATGAAATAGAAAATATAATAATTATAGGAATAAATACATGAAAATAAATAATTAATTACTATGTATAAATAATGGATATTATGATATTTATATATTTTGGAAACTTATATTCGAAATTTATATACATCCCATGTCTTTGAGGGAGAGATAAATTGAGTTAGAAAGAGAATTTCATAACCTGAATGAAATGGTGGTTTAGAGAGATCCCAGACCCTGAGCCTGATTTGGCATGTGTGTTGTTTATATCCCTAAACAATAACATAATATAATTACTTATTTAGTATGAAACTTTTTCAACATTTTTATACCAATTATTTTAATATTTACCATGAAATATTCAATTACTTAACCCATTAATTTAATATCATACATTATAATGATAATGGACTCAAAATTCCTATATCTGTTTTGTAGGTTGATTAAGGTTTTAGATATTATAAATTAATCATCTCCATAATTTAAAATCATAAATAGTTATAATTTATAACTGCAATTTATCTTTTTCAAACCCACTGTGATATATTGTTATGAGAAATAAACTATGTTACAATCATGGTGGTGGTCGACCATATGTACACATAAGTAACGATTTCATTTTTTAATGGTCATGATGGAAGAGATATAAGTGTTATTTTTTCTTTCTCCGATGATATTTATATCATAAATATAATACAAATTAATATAATACACTTACACAAACACTCCATGTGGTTTGGTAAAAATAAAATCAAAAGAATGAATTTCATTTCTTTGCATGGGGAAAGTCTATCATTGATGAACGATGTTACTAGTTTCAATGGATGGTAATGAATGAAAGTATATATTGTATAAAATTTAAATACTATTTAATATTTCCAGAATACAGTGTATTAATATTGAATTATATCTTACTACCTACCGTGTAAATCTTAGGTGATAAATTAATCACAATGCTTTATTGGGCAGTAGTCCATAGTATAAACATAATGGGTTATCGTAATATCTATATAATGTAATTTAAGATTTAATATATAATATTATAATTAAATAGTTATAATTATATCATAATCATAATAATTAAAAATTAAATACATTATTATATCTATCCATGAGAAGAGATGATAAAAAAAATACATCAGTTTGTGTGGCTGTAGTCAACTATTTATAAGATAAGTGATTTCACTTCCTATTTAAGGTTGTAAGAGATGGTTTTAGGTAACTAATTCCATATAAAATAAAAATTATGTTGAATATTCGGCATAACATATTGGATTTTAGGTGTAGGATGATGCAACTGAGCCCTATTTTGGATGTTCAGGATAATTAGGCCCCAGGTGGTCCTACTGTTGATTGTGTAAAGCACCTGGATGTGGACTATAATTGGTCAAATATGGGTTGTGAAATATCTATTAAAATTTCTAGAAATATTTTTTGTACATTGTGTTCAGGTTAAGAAGTGAACAAAAAGAACACTATAGTGACACCTCCTGAGCATAGAGTAACTATTATTTTTAAAATGTTGACAAGATATCAGGTAGGTCTCCCGTGTGATGGTAAAATTTCAGAGAATAAACATTCTAGTGAAATGGTTTATGTTAAGATATATATGCACAATAATAATGAACAAGATCATAAGGTATATGTTTTAGAGGATGTATCATTGGATAATGTAATTTTGATCCCAAATTCTTGTACCAATGTTATGGTTGGGGGTGCAATATGTAATAACAACCCTGAAGGGGTGATTCAACAGACTGGAATGTGTAGTTATATGGATTTATAAGAGTGGGATGAGCCAAGGAATGGAGTACAAAGATATATGAATATCTAATAGGGGTACAATCTAAGGACTTTAGCCTGTCTAAATTTGAAACTCCTCTATGATAGCATGAGTTTCGATGGAGGGGTTGAATGCAACAACATTTTCTCCTCAAAAGTGTAGCCCATGGGATAAAGATAACCCTATGATGAAAATGTAATTATATTATGTTGTAAAAGGCCTTCATAGTCTATGGATGAAGAAGGTTAATAAAGATAATAGGGACGTGAGGAGATGAATTGTCAATAAGAAATCGTAATCATATGGATGAAAAGACTAATCATATCAAACCAGATCAATAAAGATGTTGTTATACAAAATGTATTTTAATTCCAAGGAATAAGAGCCATAAATAATGGATGATGATATGGAGGATCATCATGTATGAGAAACTAGGACCCTAGAGCCTAAAAAAGAGGTTAAATATATTTATTGTACTTCGGAATTTCAAGATACTCCACAAGGGGATGCAGACAAGATATCCCACAACCAGAATAGGGAGATAATACTACAACTACAGGATGTGTGGCTAGTGAAGGAGGATTCACACCCTCCTAGAAAATAATGAGAGGTTGGGACTCACAATGGCTCTCAGCCACAAAATGATGTTCTTTTCTAACATAATATGAAACTGGTCATGAACTCTTGTAATGAAATCATGGAGGATGTTCTTCTGATTAAGGTGATAAAGGATTATGTTAATCAATTTATGGGAATATTTCTCAAAGTGGACACTACCATGGACCAATGTGAGTAGATAGACAAGACAGACCATATATTGATAACATGATTCAACATGGGAAGGATTAATGAAGAATATTTCCAGAATGGATGGGACTATCTAGCATATCATTACGAATATATTTAAAAGGCTGATACATAATTCTAGGTAAATTATTTTCCCTTGAAATTGTTATAATTTATTGATTCCAACCGACGTAATCTTCTATTTAATAGGTATATAGTTTAATTTTATGTTTTATCTAATTAAGATATGAGAGTATCATTTTCCCCTAAACTGAAAATTAATTTTTTTTATAATTGGGTAATCATATTTGGAGGAGGTCAAATGTGAATTAAAATAAAATTCCTAATTAAGGACATTTCCTCTTCTTCAGACAACTTCTTTTGGTTTGCACTAAAATTCTTAATAAGAAGTCATGATGAAAATAAAATGGCTTCTAGGATTGTAGTAGTGATGTGGGGATATTTTTTGGGTAGCTCGTGTCATAAACAATGTTTTTTGTATTTTTTGAAAAAGATGGATTGTGTGCGTCCTTTTATAAGTTAGGATGAGGTCACACTTGTATATTTGTAATGAAATAATTACTCCAATGTTATTCTCTGACCAAAAGGCTACAAAATGCACTATTATCAATGATAATAATATTTAATGTCTAAATATGACCATAAACTAGGAATTAAACCATTTGTGTGTAATTTATAAAATTTATATGTTTAGTTTGACTACTTGGTAAACTTATTTTAATCTTAATTGTAGTGAATATGTTTTTAAGATTTTAGTATTATTTTATTATCAAAATTTAGGTTAAATTTATTATATAATATATATTATAATTATTTATAACATTGAATCCAATTTCGAAATTGAACATATAACATATGAATAAATTGATGTAAAATCCATTTTTTTTAAAATAGTTTTTCAAAAAATGTATTTTATGGACGATATGATCTCATATTAAATATATTAAAATTAATAACAATTATATCAATTTTAATTTATATATATTAATATATTATTTATTTATTATTTTATGTAAGTTGTTGTTTGGATTTTTAATAATTTTTAAAATTAAATAGTCATTATAAAATGTATATCAACTATTCAGAAAAAAGGGGTTTTAAATCCTAAAAAAAATTATACAATATTATAGTATAAATATGATTTAAATGAAATAACATAGATTTAATATTACTAAATAGTACATATTTTAGTTGTAAAACATATTAATATAATAATGGTACAAAATTTGTTATAAAGAATTGATAAATTCATAAAATTTTGTATTTTCAATAATCACTAAAATGTAATATTCTCTAAAAAATACAAATATTTTAGAAAGTGCTAAAATTGATATGATATTTAAAAAAAAATTGTTCCTTTTAAAATATAATTCTAATATTTCAAAAAAATAATTAAAATTTATTTTCATAAGGAGTTACTAAACATCCAATTATAAAAATATTAATTTATAGATAAGAAATTTATTCTTTTATTCAAATGGTGTTTATTTTCTTTATAATTAATAAAAAACCATTGTATTTAAACTTCTCATGTGTGAACTATTTAATTTTTATAATTTAATTATTCTTATTCATACCCAACAACATTACAGCTATGTTATAATTTTTATGTTTTAGTAATAATATTTTAATATAGTTACATGTATTGTTTAAACGAGATGTTGTGTTTGTACCATCTGGATCTGAACCACCGAGTCTGACCAAGATGCTACGTGGCCTCATTTTTTACTCCCCAAATGCAAGCATCTACTGACAATCAAGGAGGGTCTAAATAAATAAGTGGGAAGACTTCACCCTTTGAATCCTATCATCAGACAAATAAATAAGAACTTCAATATATAAATACAATACATAATTATAGTACATGTGGCAAACCGAATGATGACATGCAGGATACAATACCCAGAATAAACATAGATCCCGAGTATGGGGTAGGACTGTAAAATCACTACCATAGATTGAGGTAAGGCGAGCACCTACATTTTTTAACATTAAGTAGAATGCACAGGTAAATGTTTTTCCTTTATCTGGGCTAGCTAAAAGGGCTGATAAAGGTCATGTTTATCATTGTTAATAATGCATTGAAAATGGTTTATTGTATATCAATATTTTTTGGCATTGATAAAATCAAACATTAAAATTTTTATTTGTAGAAATGTTTAATTTTTTTTAATAAAAAATATTATTAATTTATCTATAATTTTTATATTTATAATAAAAAATTAATCATTATTTATATAAATTAATGAAAAAATGAATGATTATAATTAATACAAATATGATCTAATATTATATATATTTTTAATAACTCAAATTTATATAAGGATTTCAAAAAATATTTATAATATTATATATATATATATAATTATAAAATTGTTATTATTATTTTCATATATTAAATATGTTTATTATATTTATAATTATGAATTTATAATTATAAATCTATAATTATATATTATTAATTATATATAAATACATTTTTACTACATTTATTTATAATTACACTTAATATATATATATATAAACATACATATTCAATGAATACGATCAATAAATAAGAATAAACACACACACACACACACACACACATATATATATCATGAGGTAATGATGAAATTCATGGACATGGTTATGATTATTTATGTACATATATTGATGTGTGTGCATAATTGACACCATGTGATCATAAATATATCTGTACATTTGATTGTGGGTTTCAATGTTCAAAAAGTTAAGATTACCGATATTATTATGGTGCATGCATACGTTATGTAATCAAGAATCAAGATTGTTCATTTATACATTGACACACTTATTATTCATATTTTCCATACATGTGATGACTCATTTTTATGACATATAATTTACTAGGTATGATTCATTCATGTTATGTTAGTTAATTAATTGTGTTCTAATAAATAGTTATAAATTTAAAAAATGATTGAAAAAATATATTTAACATATTAATAATTACAATTTTTAAATTATATATATAATATTTAAATATATTTACTTAAATTTTTTTATAAGTATATATATACCTGAATAGATACAAACCTAAAATAAAAAAATTTATTAAAATTTCATAAGTATATAAATAAATATTATATATATATACATTTATATTTTTATAAAAAAATATATTTATTTATAATTATGTAAATATATTTATTTAAATAATTATAAAATTATAAAAAATATATTTATTATAATAATAATTTTTTAAATATTATTTTTAAGTAAATATATTTATAATATTTATATATAAATATATTTATAATTATAAATAAATATGTATATATATAAAATATAAAAATATAATTAATATATTTATTATAAATTGTTATAAAATATTTAATATAATACATTTATTTATTATAATTTTATCATTATTTAAATTAATATATATTTATGAATAATTAAAAGTACAAATATATTTATATTTTTCATTATAATTATTAATGAACATATATTAATTTAAATAATACAAAAATTATAATAAATAAATTTATTATTTTGTTTCGTTTATGAATATCTATAATTATTATATTTATATAATGTTCTTATAAAAATATTAATTATATATATAATTATAAATAAATAAAAATTAATTTATATTTATATTTTTGAAAATATATATTACTTATATAATTATATAAATATATATAGTAATATAAATAAATTATTAAAATTATTTATTTATCAACATTGATAAATATAGCCCTTTAACAGCACTCAAAAACTGCTGATAGTACTACTCTTTATTAGTTCTATGATTTTAGCAGTGAAAAGGAACATCTTATCACTGGAAATAAAGAACTCATAAAAAACCATTTTATTAAAAATTTATATCATTGTGCTTGTAAAAGTACTCTTAATTAGGAATTTTTAAACATTGTTGATAAAATCCCTTTCTCTCCAGTTGGAAGAACCCTACTTGGATGTCTACTCTCACCCACCTTCATTCTATCATGCAACACAAATGTTACAGCAATGTCGCTCCCATTAAACATCACTATCATCCTGATGTTGTTCCATAACACTACCCAAACCACACTATCATTGTTCCACCACTATCCCCGAAACATATTCCCAATATCATCATTGCTCTTCTTGAACCCCACTACCTGCGAGTTACCCCTCTCGCTGAACCCCACTGTCGTCACACTGTTTACTTCACAAAACCCCACTCCAACTATCACCACTCTCACTAAACCCCACAAACATCTCGACATCATTCATGTTGATCACTACTATTGTTGCTGCTACTACTCCCATTCCAAATATAATGTATGTGATTAATCATTATACCACATCACACCACTGAACCACATTTCACCACCGCTACCTCACTTCACACCCATGCCCGACATTGCACCACTACACCAGATCACACCACCCATGCTTATCATTTTCCCACATGAAAATTATACCTAAATGCTTTTAATGTTAATAAAATCCCTTGTGTGATGGTTCAGTGCATGTGATGTTGTTTGGTGTTCACATAAGAGGTCATCATGGGTCGAAATCATCATTTTTCCATAGACAACAACTAGACTATCTTGTTATACATATATAATTTATATAAATTTTATTATTAAACATTTATAATTTTATAGTTTTAAATGTTTTTAAATTTATATAAATTTCTAAATTATATTGTATATAATATTACACTAATACAATTTACTAATAATTTTTTAATTAAAATTTATACATTTATAGTATTATTAATTTATTCATTTGTATACTTTTATATATTTTATATTTTATGATATTATACATATATAGTTTAAGTATAATTATTTTTAAATTTTTTGTACCTTAATTGTTCTCTATATTTATAAATTATAATAATATTATAGTTTTATTCATTATATATAGTTATAATTTTATACATTGGTAAATTAAACTTTTATATATTATAATTATATACTTTTATAAATTCATAAAACTCTGTTCTTCTATAAATTATGTATAATTTTATATAGTTTTTTAAATTTATATTCATTTACATATTTTGTATATTTATTTAAAATATATATTCTTTTATAAATTCGTTATAATTTTATAGTTCTACAGAAATCTATAATTTTATATAGTAATATAAATATATATACATATTTAATATATAATTGGCTACATGTATATGTATTTCAATATATCAAAAGTTTAATACTTTTTTACATTCATTATATTTCATCTTTGAATTTAATCTATATATGTTTATATTTTTCTAAAATTATATTATATAATGTTATTACATGTTCCTTCCTAAGTTGAATTAAATTTTTATGTCACATTTGTTTTAATTCAGGAATCACTTTCATCATTAAATTTGAAATTATATTCAATAATTCTCATCCAACCTAATGACAATTTTCCCCCTTATTTTTATTAAATTTCATCATAAAATATCTCTATATTATATTTAAAAACTAAAAATATGTATCATGTTTTATAATATTAATATTTCACTTCTCTTCCATTCAAATAATAGTTTTATAAGTTCATTATCAAGGTAGGTTCTTCTCAAAATAGAATACAAATCATAGAAAATGAAATTTCATTTTACATTCATAATTTTTATATATTATATTATACATTTCATGATAGTAAATTTATAACCATTAAAACTTCTCTTATATATGATTATTAAATAAAAAATTTTAAAAAAAAAATTTCTAATGATCTCAAAAATGATATTTAATGTTACTTGTAACATTTTATTTTTATTAATATATTAAAAATGTTTTTTGAAAACATTTTTATGATTTAAATTTTGTTTTCCCAACTATATCTAAAGGATTTATCTCCAAATATATTTTGATCATGAGTTATCTTATACATTATAATCTGATAAAAAAATTATTTAAAATTTTTATTCTTGATCGACTATGGTAAATGAGTTTTTTTTTCTTGATCGACAATTGAAAAAGAGTATTGGTGGACAGATAACTATGATAAATAGTTGGTGGTTGTTACTCTAATATTTTATGTTGGTATTCCCCTATAAACATGAAATCTACTATGATTTTCTATGACCACGTTTTATTCTCATGTTATATGCCACATTTGGATGTTATACTACATGTTTAGGAAATGATCCATGGCTCATAATTAGTGTGGTATGTACTTAAATTCATATTCCATGGTACATTGTTTGACTATTTAGGTTATATGTCCTTCATTAATTATTTTTAGATATATATTTTCATTTCATACTAATTTTAACATTATATTTCTTCCCATCTCTTTTGACCCATTTTATTTTGATTAAACAAATTTATAAACAATTTATATACCATCCATTTTTAATAATTTGAGACTCATCCTCCTTTTATATCCCATTTCCATTGGGATTAATATACAAGATTATCATTATAAAGATTATGTATCAAGATACATCATTGGATCATGTTGATGAAATATATTTTAATAATAAATATCTATAGATAATATCTAAACACATTAAAAGGACCATTTAAAACCCCCAAACATCATAAGTATGAATCACTTCACAATGAATTCCATTATATGGAAATTTCCTATTACAGATTAGGTTTATTCAATCAGGTATTTTTGAATAAATGGATAGTGATATATAATTTATAAGGTGTAGTAGATTGGTGTAGGGTGTTCTTTATGAAAATATTGAAAAATGAATAAGTTTATAGTATGAAACAAGATGTGTTAATTAAAATATTTTCATTCCCACTATAAAAATCATAAGAAATTATCCAGGTATCATGCCTCAATCTTTCAACAAAAAGAAAGTAATTTTATCCAAAATTCAACAATATCATTTTAGTTCTAAAAACACAAGTCAATTGATGTGAAAAATAGTTTCAAAAAGTGAAATTAAACCCAATTTATTATTATTTTTCAATCAATATGTTTTTTATCATGTTGGATGTTATTATATTTTGAAAACATACCATTTTCATTCATGAAATTCATGATATCCATCTTCAATTGAACATATTTTGTTTATTCTTGTTTTCAATATTAATATTAGAAAATCAAAAATGATGGATATGAATTGAGAATGAATGGATTCTAATCGTATGAAAACAAAATTTGAATATGGGGTGAAAGGGTTCATCATATTTCAAAAAGATCATGCATATGAAAATTATCAAATCCTTTTGTTCGTGATTACACTATTCTTATTCATGAATAATAAACTATGGGTATTTAGATAAATAATTCACATATCTTGTAATTGTTTGATGTTATTAATATTGGAATAAACTCATGGAAAATAAAGTGTCTCTATTGACTGGGATAACACTGTGTTTTGTGGATAATATTATATGATTACATGTACGAATAATGAAGATGATAATACCTATGATATGATTAAAATTTTAAATGCATTGATGATTTTGTTGATGAAATGAAAATGAAAATTCAATATGAACTTCATGATTGTTAAAATTTGTTTGAGATGTTAATGAGTTTTGAAAAAATGTCATAATATGTTTGTTTCACTAAATATACCACACTGTCAGTCGTATTGATGCTATATAATTTAGATGTAGAAAAAGGAAGGAGTGAAATCAGTTTTACTGAACTATATTCTCTCGTGTATTTTATGATATGAGAAGATAATGTACTCTCTTTCTATACATATGGTTAAAAAAGAATTCGGCATTCGATGGATATGATATATGAAAGAATATACGATTTTACAAATGATTTTATTCTATTCCTCATGGACCATAATACATTTAAATAATTTCCATTATGATGTTCTTATCGATACATGATAGATAGATTAGGTCCTAAAAAATTTATAATTTACTTTTTAATCATTTTGTTGTTTAACTACTTGTATAGAAGTTATGAGACAACAAGTCAATTGATCTGGCTTCCAGATACAATAAAAAAACGAGACACTTTTCACCTTAAAGAGTCTTCTTCGTAAATTATATTTAATCCCGAGTATATTGAACTTGGAAACATGCCATGAAAACTTCATCTATATGTATCTATAGATAGACTGAATGGTTTGGGCTTTCAAAGAGGCATTTATTACAAATGGTGTGTTATGTTTTTAAATAATAATATTCCCTAATGATTATTCATGAATCAAAAATAGATTATGTTATCTATGATCAATGGGGGAAAAACCATGTAAAAATATTGATGTTTATTTTTCTCAATTGATCAATGATTTGAAATTATTTTGGGATTCAGGTGTCATATAGAATGATGATTATAGAAATGAAGATTTCACATTGAGATATATGTTGACAGGATGATAAATTACTTCACTTTTAATATATTTTTTTAGAATATATAATTATAGGATCACAAGGGTGTATCATTTTTTAACTAGGTACATATTCAATTAGGACGACAAATTCAATGAAGAATTTTTTTTTGGAAATTTCAAATTTCTACCTAGATGTCATAAGTACCAATATTAAACAAAATCATTTGATGAATATTAATAAGAACGTACAAAACTATCTTCACTAATATGAAATAAAATGTTTTATAATGTTTAATATATAGAAACTTATTTTGGTTAATAACTTTTTAAAACCCATTTGAAAAGTGATTAAAATAAGAGATTAGATTTTTTAATTACCGTACTAGAATTATATGTTTGTCATAAAATTTATTTTTGATGTGAATATTGAAAAAAATGTATGTGATAGTTTCATTGGAACAAAATTAAATGAATTTGAAAACAATAATGCAATTAAACCTAGGTTTTAAATGATTGATATGGGAATATGGTAAGAGTTAGCTCCAGTGAAAGGTGAAAAATTACTTTTGTCAATCCATCTTCGTACATTTTTTCCATGAAAGAGAGATATTAGTTTTTTAACTACATGAATGATATAAAGATTATAGAGGGGTTTTCATCTGATATCATGATTATAATTTCATGAAGGATATAAAGTTAGTGGGTCTAAAAACACATAATGATCACGTTTTTTATTCAAGATATAATTCATGTATCTTTATGTTGATTTTCCCTTGATAATGTTGGTCATTCATTAAACAAGATCAATTTATTTTTTAAATCGATATACTGAAAATTTATAGGTACATAAAAATCTAATGTATGGAAAATAATATTTCAAAAATATTTTTTAAAATCTAATTTTTTTTCCCACATGCATTCATTGATTATAGGATTCACATGGTCAGATATATTTGACTATATTGTTCTACACATTATCGATGAACATACCCCATTGAATTTTATGTGAATATTTTGAAAAGTTATTCCAAAAATTAAAGTTGTCTAGAGTTTTTTATTATAAAGTGATATATTATTGTGGAATTCATTGAATGTTGTACCCACTACCTTTCTATTCTGGAGAAAAGTATGCTTCTGAAATCATGTCACATTGGGTTTTTTAGATGTGAATGAGTTTTGGGAAGAGATAATATCACAATAAACATTACATATCTATAGTAGGCCCACCATTAAGTTTTACATAACAAGATATAGGATTACCCTGATATTGAATCCCCCAATGAAATAATTATCCATTAAATCCATTAGGGGATGAATGGTGGAAATCAAATACACATAATCGATAATTTATATGATGTTTTTGAGACCATATCTTTAATGAGTCATAAGAAAAACTGGATTCAAAATTTTGAATGTAATTAATTTTTATATGTGATATATAAATTAAATGTGATGATGGAATTAAAATGGAAATTAGTTGAGTTACACTATTGGATGATGTGATTAATGTTTCTAAAACAATTGAAATATAACCAATTTATGGGAGTATAACGTACATTGAAATAATCATAAAATTAAAAGAGTTTGATTACACAGCATTCCAAGATAGTATTTTTTTAATTCATGTGGTTTGATTCTAGGATTCTTGTTATAATAACTGAATTTCGATTTATGAATGTGGATTTCAATAATAATGAGTACCAAAACTCCACATTTATATTGGAATCATAAGAAGTGAATGTATTTTATATTCTAGACCCCGTTATCCAAAAGTAGTCAATTGTTATATTATAAACCAAAACCGTAGAAGGGTCACATGAAAATTCAACTGATAATAACCCCTTAATCGATGTGAAAAAATCATTTCATAGTTTTAAGAATGTAGAAGGTGTTTTGTAAGTTAGTGGATTCCATAATGAACACATTTGGATACTCGATAGAGTTGTAAAATTCTTTAAAAATTTAAAAAATAGAGATCAATAATATAGTTATATTTGGAATGTACTATTCATTGGGTTTCCTCATGTTATTATCTAATTTATTTTCATTTATTTCATATAAATTAAATGTTAGACCAATTATATAGATAATTACTTCTTTACATTCTGATTCATCCAATCCTGAGGACCAAAAGGTTTCTAAACCTACAATCACTCCCTGTGATGTGGAACTACAACGATCTATAGATGTTGATGCCACCAATCAAAAGTTATAATATATTAATTGTCATGATTTTTTGGAAAAGTTAGAAGAAGACTCTATTCTTCAAAAAATATGATCAACATAGAATAACAATGTTTGAAAAAAAATATTTTGGTGGAATTGAAAGGCATCAAATAAGATGTTCACTGGAATGAACATGACTATACTACTTACCCAAAAAAACAAGGTTAATAATTACGTTGAGTTGTTTACTCGAAAACACATTCCAATTGATATAGATTTGTGCACCTTGGTTCTGACCATGCTTAAGGAAATTATTTTGGAGGACATTGTGGTAATATAATGACATTCATTATTTATTTTAAATAAAAATAAAATAATGAAACATTTACTTATAATTTGGAATCCTTTGTATAGTATATTTATACTAGATGACTCATACAAGAAATATGTATTTTTTATAAATCAATGGATTCACAGGATGAATTCAAATAATTCAAAATATATTTCATGTTAAATACATTGATGGGGAAATAAAACCTCACCCACAGCTTATGAATGTGCACCTATGATTACATGTAATATGAGATTCATTTTTTGGACATCATGTAGATAAATCATTTTAGGTCAATTGTGGATGGTAATACATTTTTTGATAATAATTTTATTCAACATATTGATTGAGAATATTTTATCTATGAAACAACAATAGAGACCTGAAAATAAGAAATTTTTTTTAAAACCCACATACACCTACTATAAATCTAGGATGAGTTATGTTTCCCTTGAAAAAAATTGGTATGTATTTTAAATCGACCATAATACTTTTGTGTGACATGAATCAACAAAATAATTGTATGCCTATAATTTAATGCTGATTTATGAGTCTAAATCCAAATAATGTTTCATCCCACATCATGTGCTATAGAAGGATGCATCTGTAAATAATTGTGGGATACTAATATATTATAACATACAATATGTTTTGGAAACATTTTTATATATGATATAATAAATAATAATTACATATCTATAACATAAAAATGATTAATTGTTTTATAAAATTTCTATCCAATATAGATGTAGGAATCATCAACACCTATACCAGATGAGCACCTACTATTAATGGCCATTAATTATCAAAAACCACATGGTTGCATAAAAGGTGTGGTTTTGTGGTGATTCCCCAAACATTTTTTTTACCAAAAACAACAACATGAGGATTATTATAATGAAATATTTGAGATGAAATAATGGTTAACTTCCCTTGAAGGGAAAATATTTTAGAAGGATTAGTTGTAATAATTTTTTTTGGGGGATGAAAAGCTAACAAACAACTCAATAGACATCATTTCATGAAGATCCACCCCCACAACTTTTATGAAGTCCATTAACCTCATTGATGTGTCTATGTTGAGGTAATAAATATTCTAATAGTTGTTTCTATGAAATGGGAATAAGAAAAACAATAGTACCGTTCTTACAGTCATATTATACATATTCAAAATAGATGTTATTTATATCTATCAACACCGACAAATCATTTTTTTTGTGTGGGATTCCATGTTTAATATAAAAAAGACATTTTATCAAACATACAACTTCTTACATGTCTTGTCTGAGTGTCAACTAGTGTAGATCATCAAGCTGAGAAGGAAGTTACCTATTCTACAAGATGACACCTATATTATTGAGATCAACCATGATGATGAATAACTCATTTCATAGAAGTCATATATTGTCAAAAAAAATTATTGACAATGAGGTATTAATTTCCAATTTATTTTTTATGATAAACAATTGAAAATTAATGAAAATTGGTCTGAACAGATGAATGTTATTACATATAGACAATGGAATGTGGTTAACATAAAAGGTTGAATCAAAACCATAATAGGGATCAACCAACCAATCAAAATTATATTTAGGAAGAACATTTATCCCACTGATTCAATATCCACATTTACTAACATTGATGGTTCAAGCTAATACAATGCTAAAATGTTTTTGTTATCACACTGTTGATTTCTAAGATAAAATATATTGAGAGGATATTATATACTATATTTTTCTTGATAATGGAAATGAAATAATAAAATATCAATGTCTGGGAGTCTATATTGTAAATTTTCACATAAGGTGTGTTTTCATGATTTGTTTTTCAAATAGCTAATATACTATATTGATTATTACTAAATACATTTCAGATTTTTGGGGGGTATATATCAATAATAATTGAAGGAATTAAAATATTATCATATAATAGGACTCATTAGTCCACACATAACTATTATATATCAAAATTAAATATATTAAAAAAATAAAAAATAGAGATGTGGAATTTTTTTTTGAAAAAAAATCATATGAATCATTCTTCTTAATATCAAGGATGCATAGGTAAACCAATAAAAACCAATAATATGAATTATATTTTATTTTCATTTGGTAATTATTAATTTTGGTTTTTATAGAATTATTGATTGATCATAGAGGTCATTTTGGATAGTCCAAATATTTATTTACTAGATTCAATGCATGGATACAAAAATGATGACTACACATAATGACGTTTTTCAATTTGTAATACAGTAAATCCTACATTTTTTAATTATAATTTAAGTTATATATATTATATTATGTTTTAATGACAATTTTTTTAGGATAGGTAGGTGTTTTAATTTCATGAAAGTCATGGAATGGGGACCGTCAATTCATAGAAGGATCCACACATATTCTAAAATTGGACATGTTTTAGGGTGTATATTTTCATATTTCACTATACCAACACATATCCAAAAAGATTACATATATTTATCATTTTTTCTGCAGTACCTATGACAAAAAATGGAATATATTTTTGTTGTTATGATTTTAAATTTATTTTGGATATCATATTCTATCATGAAACTAACACCCTAGAAGATGTATTTTCAAAGATAATTACTGTTTCATTTAACATATGTATTAATTATTTGTGTATTAATATTTTTTTAATACTACTACGAATGTTGAAAATTCTTTTATTCAAAATATGACACATATTTGTTTGAATTGAATGGGAAACATACCTAATGAAAAAAATCTATAAACATATCTTGAAGATGTGACTTCCATATAAGTAATGGTTTGATTCATATTTATGTTTAATTTATTTCAATAATGTAAGACTCAACCAAAAAATCAAAATTATATTTAGGAAGAACATTTATCCCACTGATCCAATATCCACATTTACTAACATTTATGGTTCAACCTGATACAATGCTACAATGTTTTTGTCATCACAATGTTGATTTCTAAGATCAAATATATGAAGAGGATATTATATTCTATATTTTTCTTGAGAATGGAAATGAAATCCTAAAATATGAATGTCTGGGAGTCTATATTGTAAATTTACACATAAGGTGTGTTTTTATGATTTTTTTTTCAAATAGGTAATATACTATATTGATTATTACTAAATACATTTCAGATTTATTTGGTGTATATATCAATAACAATTGAAGGAATTACAACATTAACATAATATAGTACTCATTAGTCCACACATCACATTTATATAACAAAATTATATATATTAAAAAAAATAAAAAAAAGAGATGTGGAAATTTTTTTGAAAAAAAAAACATATGAATCATTCTTCTTAATATCAATGATGCATAGGTATAAAAATAAAAATTAATCAAAAAAATTATATTTTATTTTCATTTGGTAATTATTACTTTTGGTGTTTATAGAATTATTGACTGATCTTCGAGGTCATTTTGGATAGTCCAAATATTTACTTACTAGATTCAATGCATGGATACACAAATGATGACTACACATAATGACGTTTTTCAATTTATAATACAGTAAATCCTACATTTTTTGATTATAATTAAAGTTATATATATTATATTATGTTTTAATGATAATTTGTTTAGGATAGGTAGGAGTTTTAATTTCATTAATGTCATGGAATGGGGACAGTCAATTCACAGAAGGATGCACACATATTCTAAAATTGGACAAGTGTCAGGGTGTATATTTTAATATTTCACTATACCAACACATATCCAAAAATATTACGTATATTTATCATTTTTTCTGTAGTACCTATGGAAAACAAATGGAAAATATTTTTGTTGTTATGATTTTAAATTTATTTTGGATATCATATTCTATCATGAAACTAACATCCTAGAAGATGTATTTTCAAAGATAATTACAGTTTCATTTAACATCTGTATTAATTATTTTTGTATTAATATTTTTTTTATAATACTACGAATGTTGAAAAATATTTTATTCAAAATATGACACATATTTGTTTGAATTGAATGGGAAACATACCTAATGAAAAAGTCTATAAACATATCTTGAAGATGTGACTTCCATATAAGTAATGGGTTTATTCATATTTAAGTTTAATTTATATCTATTATGTAAGACTCAATAACCATTTAATTATTATATAGGTAAATTATATTGGATTAGTTGGGGTTGTTTTTTTGAAGCATCTCATGCTCCTGAGAGGTTAGACATCGAGGCGGAAAGTGAGATAATGAAAAAAAGGAAATGGGTCATATATATATATATATATATGATTCATGAAATGGTAAATTCCATGTAATTATTTTATTCCATTTCACATAAATTTATAAACTATTTTTTGGTTAATTTCCTGAATTTTTTTTTCTAATTCATATTTCGTTTATTGGAAGATTTTTTGGGAAGTTATATTTTGCATTCAAATATCTACAACAAGATCAAAAAATAGATAGCATCTAAATTTATACCAATGTTACCATTCATTCTATGTCCATTTTTTCAAACTACTAGCAATACATATTGACTCGATGTTCTTATCCAAAAAACCATTCATTGTTGAAAATCAAAAACTTACAAGAAGATTTTTGGATACGATCATCGACTCAATGTGATGTTTTCATAGATTGACAATGATATGAATTGGGATAGTGTGACCAGAATAACACTAGATGGATATTTTTATTTAAAATTTGAAATAATAATATAAAAAGGGAAATTTTAAAAACTAAAAACTAAAAAATTCTTTCTAATTATTTTAATACTTTAGAAAAATGATATAAATGTATTTTTTGATATTTAGGAATCAGATGTAACTCGATTAAACACACGGTGTGACCGATAGAGTTCCACATGTGTCTAATAATTTAAAATTGACATTAAATGATATTAAAAAAATTAACATATTTAAAAACAAGAAAACACATTCATCTTATTTTGATACTTCAGTAAAATGATCCATTTTTTACTTTTTAGGAATAAGCCACCCCCTCAATATGATATGTGGTGTCACAAGTATAAGTAAATGGGATAATTTTTAGTCAAAATTGACATTAATTTTATTCAAAAGAACAATTAAAAAACTAAAAACTGAGTAAAATTATTCTTCTTATATTAATAATTTATGGAAATGATCCAGAATATATTTTTCACATGTAATAAATAGAAACAACACAATCCAATGCACTGTGTGACCGATATAACTCCAAATTATTCTTTTTTTAATGAAAGTGTCTTTAATATTAATTAGAAGAACAACTGACATAATGAAAATCCTAAAAACACATTCATATTATTTTGATACATTATAATAATGACCCATGAGAAATTTTTTATTTATATGATTAAATCCAATATCATTTTGATTCATGGTGTTACTGATATAAATTAAATTGTCCATTATCAGTTTAAAATTTTCATTTTGGTTCAAAACCTACATCACTCAATAAAAACAATGAAAACAAGATAAAATTGTCTTGGGAATTTAGGACTGAAATTCATTAGTCAATTTTTATTTATAGGTTGTTATCCCAGATAAAATAGACACATGATGTGGCTGGTATGATTCCAATTGTGTGCTTTCAGTTTCAAATGACATCTAAATTAAAAACATTGGTGACATACACAAAACCATGAAAACAAAATCTGATTATTTTAATAATTTAATGAAAAGATCCATTTGACTTTTTTTGTATAGGAATCATCTTTGTTTTAATCTATAGAAATTTGTGACAAGAATAATTAAAAGTGTGACTATTTATGTAAAATTGAAATAAAATTTAGTTAAATAAACTAGTGACATATTGAAAACTAAGAAAACGTATTAATTTTTTTTATACTATGGAAAATGATTCATAATACCATTATAACATCAAGAAATCAACCATAACTTAATATGATGCATAGTGTGACCGATATAACTGAAATTTTTTAATTTTTATTTAAAATATAAATTAACATTAGTAAAAATAACAAATGATATAATGAAAATTAATTAATAAATATTTTAATGTTTTATACGTTATGAAAATGATCCATAGTTATTTTATTACATGTATGAACCAATCGTACATTAATCTGATGCACAATGTGTCCAATATGACTCAAAAAGTTTGTTATTAGTTTAAATACATCTTTTTTATTTCAAAATGTACCACTCAAAGAACAATGAGAACATGTTATCATATTTTATTGATATTTTTTAAAAATTATAAAGACGTTAGTGTTGACAAGTTGGAATTACTCTCACATCAAAATGAAACATGATAGGATTGGTATTCCTTATTGTACGAGTTTCCAGTTTCACAAAACATTTTAATATAAAATAAAAGTTCCATACTCAAAACTCAGTTGACACATTTTTAATGTGTTGATTAATTTTAAGAAGGATCCATAATTCATTTTGGAAGTGAATGAATGACGCAAACTACAATCCAAAACACATTGAGACTCGCAGAAATTCCAAGTATTTAATTTTCCAAAAAAAATAAATTACTATTAAAAAAAGGAACTACTAACATATTGAAAACGAAGAAAAAAATTAAGATTTTGATTCATAAATTAGGAAAACTATTTATTATTAATTTATAACGTGTATAATTAAATAAATATAAATCTTAGTCATTGTGTGACCTATATAACTCTATGTTCATCATTTTTACTTAAAATTTAAAATAGTTTTAGTAAATATAACATGTGACATACTGAAAATTATTAATATAAATTCATATTATTTTTATTCGTTAATAAATTATATATAATTCAATTATGGTGTATTTGAATAAAAAACCACAATATGATGCATAGTGTGATTGATATGACTCCAAGTGAGTATTTTTTTTTAATATTGACAATAATTTTAGTAAAAGATATAGGTTACATACTGAAAACAATTAATACACATTTTCATTATTTTGAATCTTTTGGAAATCATTGCGTGATTCATTTTCAACATTTATGAATCTATTGTAAATAAATCTAATATCTGGTGTGACTGGTATGATTCAAAGAGTCCATTATAGATTTAAAATTGGAATTGTAGTTCAAAATGTGTATCACTCACTGAAAACTATGAAAACATGCTCAAATTAACATGATAATTTAATAATTTAATGAATTAGTCATTTGTGATGTCTAGTAATTTGTCTCACATATAAACAACACCTAATGTGGATAAAATGAATCAAAATGCATGTTTCAAATTTGAAAATACATTTTACTAAAAAATAGATGTGGCCGAATGAAAACTAAGAAAAATCATTCATATTGATTTGATACATTTTGAGAACAATCCATATGTTACTTTTGACATGTAGGAATTAGTGGAACCTCAGTCAAACACATAGTTGGACCGGTGTAACTCCATTTATGTCATTATTTAAAATTAGAATTAATTTTACTAAAAATAATTATTGACATACTCAAAACCCAAAAAAAATAATCATATGGTTTTGATTCCTTTTTAAATTGAAGGATAACTCATTTTAGACCAATAAGAATCAAACCCACCTTAATACGATTCACAGTGTAACCAGTATAACTCCATGTGTGTATTTTTATTTAAAATTGATATTTTAATATTGCATTCATTCATATTATTGATTAATTTATGTGTTAATAATATTATTAACTAATGTTTTTTCTTATATAAGTGGAATCATTTTCTTGAGATGCGGTGATTTGTTCAGAATTTGACACCACGGGCGACCTTTTTTTAGAGTAGATCATGGGTGCTAAGGATGATAAATCATTGACATTTTTAAATAATTGTGGATAATAATTATAAAAGTAATTATACAAAACCTTTTTAAAATGTATATAATAGTTTTTTTATTATTCATTATGATAAATTTGATTCAATTCTATTTTATATTTTTCATACATGTTACAATTATGTGTTTTTTTGTTGTTATAAAAATAGTACACATTAGTAGGCTCGGCCATTGTTAGCACTATTTCATGTGAGGTTAATGTATTATTTTTATTTTGATGAAGGCAATAACTACATTAGTGAATAAATACAATATATTATTTCATGATCTAACTCAATCTCGAAACATTAGTATCTCCCTGGTCCTCCTTATCAACCATCCACCACATGGAACATTCCCTTCACTGGATCCCAATGCATGCCATCTAAAAGCACACCAGAATCCCTAAGTATGGTGTGAGTACTAGATGCATTATGACACCATCAATTTCCATTAACATCACTGAATAAAATATATAAATGAATTATCAAAATGTAACAAGGAAAATATATAAAAATAACATATCACATGAGTATTAACCACATGTCGGGTCATTGAGGAACGACTCTACCTACATCAGCACCATGTGAGGAGGAACATAATTTTTTTGAAGAAATTTCGTGTATAAAATCTGTAACCAACATGACATATCCCCTCTTTATAATAGAAAAAAAAATTTATGATATATTCCCACTGATAGGGATAACCCAGGTACATACAGACCACTTCCATACATATCCCTCTTAGGGGATAGTCTAGAAGCATGTTTCAAATCCTGCATGTTGACCAATGTTAAACACATCCCTTTCGGAGGATATCAAAAAAATGCATGTGACACATTGAACCTTCTATAATATCCCAAACATAGTAGCCATCCAAATGCCTATAATATTCCACAAAAAGGATATTTTTATTTTTCTTACATGTCTCATGTTTCATTCATGTATAAAAAACATCTATTTTATCTAACATGTATGCTAATATCCGAACCTACGTGCTCAAATAAAGATGATAGTAATTTAGTATATATAATAAATAATAAAAATCATATATCCAACATCACATCACATAAACAAAACATAATAACTTTCATCCCAAACCATATGCAAAAAAACAAAAGCACAATTAAAACGCTACACATAGAAATCAAGTGGTAAAACATCTAAAATTTGTCTCATGGTCCACACACACATGCCAAAAACCAATATATAACATGCTCTAACGTAAATAGATTCTCAAGACTATGAAATCATGACAATAATTACTCTAAAAACATGTATAAAACTTTTACTAATGTAATGATCTTACTACCTTATGTGAAATAATGACGGGTGATGGGGGTTGACATCTATTTTTAACCAAATCATCCAAACATCATCACATTCATTAAATAATATTGTTTAAAATTATTTTCACCATGAAAATACTAAATACATCGACAACGTGTGAATATGATCACTATTGTATGATATATCAATGATAGATGATTGGAAAAATGGAAAAAATAAAATAATATTCGGAGAATGTGAGCAGAGAGGGGGATTATAGGGAGTGTGGCATTGTAATTGGTTGCGAAATCCTAGGTAATATCAACATAGGATCCCCCAATTAAATTTATTATATATTTTTCCCTTTAAATTAATTAATTGTTCCAAAAAATTTAATCTTAATTTAATTTATGTTTCCCTTAAATCAAAATTTTGTGTGCTCTCGTATTATCATTTTTTCTAAAACATCTAAATTAACAAAATTTAATCCTCAACTAAATATCTTATAAAACACAACATTAAATATACACACAAATATATCTATTCACACACAAATATACATATATATACATGGACACTCACGTATACCTATATATACCCACATAATTTATATATATATATATATATATATATTTATTTTCACATAATCCATATGTAAACATGTTCTATAGATATTCACATTATTATATATATACACCCATACACATACAAACATGCATATATATATATATCCCATATATAACATATAAACATCGAAATTGTTGTCTCATGTTAATATAAATAATAAAACCAATATTTTTATTATTATTAAATATATAACAAAATTATTACCATGATTCGATAAATTAATCACATTCATTAAAATCACGTTGTTAATAGATTAACCATATAATAGAATTTACGTGATACAATTAGTAATGTTTTATCTAAACATAGATTAAATATCCTCTAATGGAAATAAATCGTTTAATACTTATAAAAAATTCATTTAAAATAAAATTTCAACATTAATTTCTTGACCAAAAAAATAATAATAATATAATTAAATCGTAGTATTGTTATTATTTTAATATCTCATCATGTGTTTAAAAATAAAAAAAATATACTCATGTGAGATTTGACTAAATTTCTAATTCTCACAAATTTCATACCCCACATTGGGTAAACCCTGCATCTGGTACCTAATGGTGATCTCATATTTCTCATACGACACACCACTTGAGAGATTATACTCATAATTTTTTTTGAAAAACATAAATAATAAAATTGTATTATATTGTGCACTACTTCATAACACCAAATACACATAAACGTTATTCACATTATTGAGTAAGCGATTCATTCTAGACCTGAAAGTGGTCTTATATTTTATATAGTACTCATCATTTTGGATTTAATTAATTTTCTAGAAAAATACCTATATGAGTATAATTAAAAAATATTTAGTATATTTTTCCTAATAGAATTGAGGCTCTACAGACCATAGAATCACATGAAAATAGAGTTGCTAACTCTAAAAAGAATTCATATAATAATATAATTTGTTATACAGAGATTTGACCATTTCATATATTCATAATAATTACATGTATAGAAAAATTGCATTTCCACACAAAAATACATGAAATTTATGAATAATATTATGATTTTAATATATTTTAAAATTAAGAATGATATAATTCATTCCACCATAATTCTTCATGTCCTCAAAAATAATTTTAGATCATAGAACCACTACTTCCCACCATTGGAAATTCCATAATAAATTTAATACATTTTTTATGAAAACATTTTTTTAATTTGAGCATTTTTTATACAACCATAGGTGTTTATAATAAGTGAATTATAACTCTATTAAAATAATTAAAAAGAAAAAAAATGCATACTACATACTGAAGGATTAATTTCATATTACCAACATGTTCTTGTTAGATTCAAACACTTATATACACTTGTTCATATAATACAACATTATCAAATAAAATATTTCTATAAATAATGCACTTAGGCGCATCATAATTTCAATAAGAATTAAAAGATATAAAACCTATCTAATGATCATAACATGTTTATATGAAATGTAAGCATACATGATAAGTGTGATGCATGAAGGTACACCAAAACCCATAAACCACATATCCACGTCATGTGCATCACCCAAGGTGAATCAGATCAACGTTAAGGAAAAACATAATTTTTCCCTTTTAGGGACACTCGGAGGTCCACTTTTTAGTGATGATCAGAAACTAACATAGTTCTCCAACATAATTCCCAACCATCATATCTTTGGTTTATCCTATTCAAAATCATGGAAAAGTGAAAAATAACATAGTTATTCCTAACCCCTATGATACCATTTTGTTATATCGCATCCCTATCCATCGAGACTGATGTGAATGATACATGGCCTCATGTTTTCACCCCAAAATGAATGTGGCTTGTATCTAGTAGTAAGGCTCTAAATAAATAATTGGAGATATTATACTGACTTTATCATGTCATGGGATCAGTAAATAATAACATAAATATATAAATAAAATAAATAATCATTGTACCTTAAAAAATCTGAATAATAGAATAGTAGATAAAATAACTACACTAAGCATGGATCCCTTGTTTGGGGTAAGACTGTAAAATAAAAATAGTTTATGTCCTATAAAAACTCCATCTAGAAGCATTAACATCATCATTTTATAACTGCTCAACCATCAACCAGGTGGCCATTTCCTTATATTAGATCCCTAAGAATTATATCTACAAGTGCACAAAAATGACTGAGTAGGGTGTGAATACCAAACTCATTTGGACACCACAACCAAATATTATCATCAGTTCAAAAAATAAAGAAGTTCACGTCTAGAATATTACATGGTATTGATATAAAAATGATATATCACAAAAGTAAAAACTATGTTCTAGTTTCTCAAAGTCTTCCTCTAAATTCTTTGACACTATGCTAGTAGAATCATAAATTTTTCTATAAAATGTAATATGAAACCTACATAACCTTCTGAACACAATCCCTCTATGGATTATCCCAAAATAATTTATGAAACATTCACACTAGTATTGAATGACCAAGTATATAATTACCAATTCTATGCATATTCCTCTCGATGGATAGTCTAGAACCATGCATAAAATTTCAAATATCATCTAATATCAAACATAACCCCCATGGAAGACATCATAGAAGTATTTCAAACTTCCCATGAGTAGGAATAGATTAATTTTACATACAAAACAAATTTTTTCATATTCCACTAAGAGGATAGTGTAATAATTATGTTATGTCACACATGTCCTCTATATCCACAAAACATATTTCATTTCAGACATGAAGGCCAATATCTCAACCTATATTTTGAGGTGAAATAGATATAATTACAATATTTATGACACTTAATGAATATCACAATTAAGACATCACATAAAGCACACTCTATATGAAAACAATATAATCCCATGTCATAGGCTATACACACATGTCATGTGATCAATCATAAAATATAGGTCCCTTGGGCCACAAAATCATGTCATCAATAATGAAAAAAACATATATATATCACATGAAATAATGTCAACATCTTCATATAGGTAAACTCACATAATCCGAAAATCCACCCAATTACACGTATAAAACAATCACTAATGTCAAGATCTTCTAACACTATGTGCAATGATGACTGATGATGGCAGTTGATCTTTGAGTTTAACTACACCACCAAACCCCATCAATTTCATAAACATTAATATGTTTCAAATTTAATTCATCAAGAAGAACCTAATGACACCAATGACACCTAAATCAATTTAGTATTGAAGGATACATCAATTATTAATGGTTGACAAAAGTATACAAATAATTAAAAAGAATATTACTAAAGAGGGGAGGAGAGAGGGTGTGAGAGGGAGTGTGGAATGGTTTCTTTTGGTGGGGGGGGGATCCCACATTGGATCCTCTTTTGCATGCACCATTCCACACACACATATATATACATTTCTTATTAAATTCCTTATTTTTTTGTACAATTAAATTTCAATTTAATTGATGCTTCTCTTCCATCACCATTTCCCATTTCATCCATATTACCCTTTTTTCTAAAATTTATCAATTAAATAGATTTAACCATCCATTAAATATATTTTAAACATAATAATTAAATATATACACATATATATACACACTCACTCATATATACATATATATAACAACATAATATAATTATTTATATTTACATAACTGATATATATATATATGTTGTATATATATACCAATCCAAATTTATATATACACCAACACATTTATATATATATATATCCCATGTATGAAATATACACTTCAAATTTATTTTCTCAAATCTATAATAACAGTAAGAACAAAAATATTTTATTATTAATAATACATCAATTTCATAAATATGTCAATGAATTTTTCAATCAATAACATTCATTAAAATAGTTAAGCTAATAAATTGGCCAGAAAATATAATTTAAGTGGGAAAATTAATAATGTTTTATCTAAGCCCATAATAAATATCTAACCATGGAGAAACTCCATTCATTGATCACAAAGGTTATACCACGCCTAGGATAAACCCCACATACTAGTCCTAATGGTGGTCTCAAATTTCTCATATGACCAGCCATCTCAGATATATTAATTATTTATTATTTTAAAAAATAATTAAATAATCAAATAATCAAATGGTATTATCATGTACGATGTTGCAAAAATCATATAACACATAATAGTTATTAACCACCTAGGGAATACACTACATTCTGAACCAAATAGTTATTTCATATTTCTCTTAGGACACACAGTTTGTGTGTTATTTCATTTTTTTAGAATCAAACATGGAATCATATAATTAAAATATATTTAAAATTTTCTACTATTAGGATTGGGCCTCTATCAGCGTGGAAATCCAACACTAACTTATCAATTAAATCCAAAAAAATTACAAAGGATATTAAAAAGAATTATTCAAAATATTCACCCTTCATAATAAAATTATAAAAAATAATTATTAGAAAATTTTATTTTCCCAAAAAATAGGTGTACTTTATTGATACTAGGTGGTTTAAAAATAATATAAAATTGAATATCATACAATTTGAATTATAATATTCTAATGATATTAAATTTAACTAATTTATATATATATGGTAATTACTATGGGGTTTTAAATTATCTACTATTCTTGGAGTTTCATGTCATACATCTTATTGATCATGATTACCCTAATTTAAAATCCCAGGGTTTCAAATTCTCGCCCCAACCACATCATTATATTTCATGAGATAAATTTTTATATTTATCTAATTAATTAAGGGATTGAAATTTATATTACATTGTTAGAAACTGAAATCATAAAAATGGTCAAAAAATATCTCCATGATAATAAATAAATTGGATTGTGAAGGGAATAAAGAATAAGAAATTATTATGTTTTCATCTAGGTGAAATTGGTGACAATTGAAAACATATAGATGAAAGAGAAAATTGATTCCCAATGATTAATATAGAGTGATAAGGATTATTTATTGCAATAATTTGAAAAATTAATAATATATTAATGGATTAAACCCAAAAATATGTGATGAGTAAAAAGGCCATTTGATTCATCAAGAATAAATGTACTTGGATATCATTTTGGTTTAAGATCTCCCTAGAGTTAAAGGATCCATTCACATCCCTAATAAGAACATAATGATATGTAATTAAATTAAATGTGCAATGTCATCTATTAACTATTTCATCTGTAATCACATATTTTCCCCAAATAGTGAAAATTCTAGATGGAATGTCCATGCCTGAAGAACTAAATTTAACTTATAATCGGTAACAGAATCCCCAATGGAATAAAAAACATTTACTCGTGTCTATTAAATCCAAAATGGTTATTAAAATTATTCCAATATAATTATTTAATCTATAATATATCAATGTTGATTCCCATTATTCTACATAATCCATTCCAAATGTATGAATCCTTATTTCCCTTCTACGTACATCTCCATAAAATGTGATAATATTCCATAATAATAACCCATTAAATTTTAAATAATATTTTTTATATGAATCCTCCTAATAAAATGATTCCTAAAATATAATAAGTCACCTAAAAATTTATTTACCTAAAAGCTAAAAATTATTTTTAGAGACATTAAACATATGATCCAAATAAAATCATAAACCCCAAATGGAATCTATATCTCTAAAGATAATATGATATGAATAATTATATAATTACAAAATTAATATCATCCATGGATGGTTCATGCATTTTTATAACAAAAATACCATTTTAAAAAATAATTATACAAATAAAATTATGAATCCTAATACATAAATACATCAACCCATTTACTTCATTACTATGGTATAACATATGTCCTTCTTTATTCTATGGGTCAACCTTTACTTTAGGGAATTGAATTGGATATTTCCAAAGCTCCCCACATATAATACATCATATTCCTTGGAAATTTTTTCTTCTATGATCTTCTTTTCCACATAGAAAACAATTTCCCCTATATTTTATATATGCATATTAATACTTATTCTAGCCTTCTTGAAGTGTAGAAAGGCGAGTCTTCATTATTCTATGTTCCTTAAAACATGATATTTCATAAAATTTCATCTTCATTTTGTTTGACTTGTTTGTTATAACATCTATTTTCACATTATGACTCGTATATCGAGATATATTATTAAGAATAATCATCGTATATTTCTGTGTATTCACAATCCAATTTTATATTTCATAATAAATGATGTTTTCATAATATTCAATACAAACAAGGCTTGTCATAGTTCTATCCAAAAAATAAAACCACAAATAATTGAATGACCAAGAATAATCATATTAGGAAAACACATAATCTTGAAAAATCATTAGGGGATGTCTAAATCATGGAAAATTGTTTTCAATCTAACAATCCATAGGTTTATGCTTGGCCATTAATTATATTTATCCACTAAAATATATATAAATTTTTAGTATGGAGTTTATAAATATCAAATTAATATCCCTGAGGATATTCAAACAACATGTGACTTAAGGAACAATTTAATATACCAGGTAATTCACAAGTCATGCCTAAAGAGCCTTTTTAAGAGTTACCACCCCTAAGAACATATATTCTAAAACCAAATCCACTAGTATTTCCATGAGTCTATGGTTATTCCTCAAAAACCACTCATTCTAAACTTCACCCTAAATCATAGCTAATTTACTATACATTGTGTTATCATTAGAATCATACTAATTACTACTCCTTGAAAGGCCACCAATGTTTTCAAAATGATGTTTCTAAAGCTTTACTAAAAAAATATCTAATAAAAATAATGGGGAACTAATCCTTTCAACTAATATTGTTAAATGATTCAAAAATATTAATTTTACATTAATAGAACATAATGATCATAATGTCCAAGTTTATTTTGATAACTGGTAATATATTACCTAATAGGTAGCCTTATCATTTAATATTTATATTATTCTCTATAGTTATATACAAAAATCCATTTTTGCTTCTATAAAATCATGGTACAACCTGGGGAATACATAATGAATATTTTGAGCTAAAAACCCAATTCATGTAACAAACATGATAATGAATCATAACTTTTTATTCAAATGTATTACATTACAACATATAAGGGAAGGACAGTGAGTTATTTCATGTAATAAAATCTTAAAGAAAATGGTATCATAATATCTTCTAATTGTAAGAAATGTGGAAACACATAAAAAATAAAATAATCAGGATTCATCGGTAACTACATAAACAATATCATATAGAAGAGAAAGTCATGTAGTTGTTTAGGTAAGCTACATAATCTCATAGATGAAATCTAATGAGACAAAATATTTACCCAATGAATTGGAGAACTATATGGTAATACCCATAATGACATGTTAATAAACTATGTGTGCCATATAATGGAATCAATCATTAGTCATAACATAATAATTACTCATGGAATGATAATTGGTGCCATATTTTTTTTCATAAAAAAATGTATTTTATAATGAAGGAATTTGGGTAATGAAAACAAGACATGTAATAACCAATCAATGGAAGGGATAATTATATTGTTATATATTTTAGATAAATGTGTAGTGAATTTATATGAATTACAAAACATTAAGTGAGATATGAAGTGATTTTGAGAGAGACATTCCATAACCTGATCAAATGGATGATTTAGAGAGAGCCATACCTTAAGGTCTAACTGTCACATGTGTTCTTTATATCCTGGAATAATCTACATAAGTTATTTTTTAATTTCTTAAAAAAACCATTTATTATATATTTTTTAATTTATTATAATTTTTAATATGTTTTATAAAAATATGTAACACCTTAATTCCACATCATATCTTTTAATGATAAATGACTCATATATCCAATATCACTTTGGTAAGCTCGCTATAGTCGAAGAGATAATTAGTTAATCTTATTAGAAATGGTAAATATCAAATATTTATAATTATTATACATAAATTATACTATTTAAGATAATAATGATATATTTTTTAAAAAAATTATCTATGTAACAATGATAGAGATGAAAGGCTGTATGTACGAATATGTAGTGCTACCATTTTTAGAGATTGTTCCTTAAGAAAAGTAACGGTTATGTTAACCTAGTTGGATAATCACTATTTCAAAAAAAAAATCCATAAATACCCTAACACAAACAATATATGAAATTCAGTTTTGATATATTTAAAAAATATAATCATATCACTACCCATGGATGTAGTCCAATATACACAAACAACGTTACCATTATCAGTGGATTTGAATGTATGAATGTATATAATATATTTAATTAATATAATTTTTAATATTTTATTATTATCATATATGATAATTAATTTAATATGTATCATTTTCTATGTAGTTTTTTATTGAAGAATGAATCACATCACTTTTTGAGGCGGTAGTTCGCCATTCACATGAATGATTTTATCGTATTCTCCAGGAAATAGAATGTAAGAGAGTATAAATGATATTATAATACACATGAAAATTTATATTATTAATAACATATATAAAAATTAAATTCAACATTATATCCAATCTTGAATAGCGATGATGAAAAATTAATTACATAAGTTCCCGAAGCGGTAGTCAATCATACACTAGATCAATGGTTTCTTTTCTATTTTGTGATAGAAGATGATGGTTGAAGGTTATGAAAATAACATGAAACATATAATTATATAGTAGAATCTTATATTATTATATAATATTAATTTTATCAATATTTTTATTACATGGAAGAAGAAATATAATAATATTCTCAATTAAGGATGTTACTTTATTATTTCAACAAATTCTTTTGGATATCCCAAAAATCCTCTATACATTTGATTTAGGATAAAATAAGGATTCTATGATTTGGGTAGTTGTTTATATAAGGTACATGGGTAGGTATTTTTGAACAAATTTTTATTGGATGTGTGTAAATAGAGATGAGTGTGGTTCCATTTTATAATTATGGGAGAGGATGCACATGGACTTTTGGGAATGAAAGAATTCCCCAAAATATTTTGTCATGAAAAAAGGATTAAAAAGAAAATAAATTTGTACCTAAAAATATGTATGGTGTTTATATAAACATGAAATATTAATTATAATTTTTTTGGGTCATTTTTTACCCTTATAATTTTACTTTAATTCCACGATAAACCGTTTATATCTTAACCCTGGTAAATAATTTTTAAAGGTTTCACTATTCATTATGGTCAAAATTTTAGATGTCATTACTAGAAAAAATAAATTATGATTAATCAAATTATCGATTCCATTTTATAAAATTCAAATCATTGAGTTAACGAAATTTGGATTACAATTAAGAATGTAGATGGTAAGAAAAAACCGTTTTCAATAAATCCATTTTCATGGAAAAAGTGATATTGTATGTTATATATGAAAATTTATCATAATTAAAACAAATTTAATTACAAAATATTGATATATAATATATAAATTTATTTAAAATATTTCATGATTAGGGTTTATTTTATTAACATAATATGGATTAACATTATACACTTTAATAAAATTTTATGACGGATGGTGTTTTAATGCCTAAAAGTGTACTTATAAAAAAACATATCATATTTGTGATTTAAATGGATATAATTGGATTTTGTATAATTAAATAATACTTAATTTAATTTAAATTAAAGTTAAAATAATTAATGGATTTAATTAAACCAAATGAAATTGAAATAAAAATTCGTTATTTTTACTATTAAATGAAAATAAATATTTTCGAAACAAAATAAATAAATTAACCATAAGTTAATATTGATATGATTATTTAAAAAATAATTAATCTTCCAAATAAATTTTAAATATATGTGAAAAATAAACTTAAATTTTGTAAACAAAGCATTCCTAGAAGTAATTTTAAAAAAGAAAATTTTCCAAAAAAACAAAGTTTTCTTTACTAGTGGTTCTTATTTTAATTATAATATTTGGTTAAAAAATGAATAAATTTTATACATATGTAAAAAATGTAATTTTAGGAAATTATTTAGTTGAACTTATACTTTACAACTTAATATATACATAATAAGGGACATGATTAAAAAATAATAAATAAATAGAATCACACATTTTTTATAAACTCGATGATTCTTTCTTTATAAGCTATATAAAATATTTCATTTATATCAGAATAAATATATTATAATGTACTGGGGTTCTTACACTCTATTATAACATTAGTTTTTCATTTCATGTATGTAATAGAACATGATTTTCGCCTTTTAAAATCTTGCACTGTTAAATCAAACTCAATAATAAGTCTAAGAAGTATATAATGGCATGTAATGTGGATTCACAGAAATGTGTTACATGTATTCTAAGGATTTTAAACAAATATTAGATATGGGGTATGTCTAAAAATAAAAATTCCTGATAAAAAATTTCTCAATAGACTCAATCATTTATATAGATGTATTTCTTTAGTAGGACTGAAGTAAAATTATAAAAGTTTGAGAACCCTAGGTTCTCTCAAGAAAAATGGTATGAAAAATAAACATTAAAAACAGGTTTAAATGTATCCCACAAATTAGAATCTTATAATAGGTTAATAATGTTATGGTATGAACATAAATAATCAGTTTTATTATATTTAATATTATATTAAACAATATTAAGAAATAAAATCATATTAGAAATCATTCATAAAAAATTACAATTTATAATAGTAACATGCCTTTATTAAATTTTATCATATATCTATCACATCTATGGACATGATAAATAAAATATCCAATAAGATGAAATATTATAACTATATTTATATGTCTTCTACACCTGGGAGTAATAAAAAATTCAAGATTTCCATGGTGATTCTCTATCATTTATTTTTATGACATAATTTATCATTCTTTCATTTAAAATAAAATTATTGTAAATTGATATTATTGAAAAATATATGAAATAAAAACAATATTCTGATTTATATGAATCTTCGTCCTCTATTATAATTCCATTATGAAAGCTCCAAATACATCTTTTGAAACTACAGAATCAAAACTACTATTAAATTTATGATTCAATCTGATTTATACTAGAATGTGATAATGTAATTGACAATATTAGTGTTTATAAACCAAACTATATTCAAAGAAAATTTCATTGTAATCAATAAAAAAAAATTTCTCCTATAATGGATTTCATTAAGGTCTATATGTTAAACCATTAACATAGTTCTATTTTATTAGAGAATATAAAAAATTTACTTATATCATAATGATAAATGATTATGAAATCTAGTCATCCAGTTTACTAATTATTCTAATATTCAAAATCATTTTTAGGACACCATATTATGATGGAGTCCATATTTTAGACTCTATAATTGATGATCATTGGAATTAAAATATAAATAAATTTTGTATCTTATTGTTTCTAACATATCAGTTTCCATCTTCACATTAAAAGATATGATTAGTTTTTTACATTTTGAATCCTTACCCACATATTCAAACTTTGGTTTTTCTTATCCTTGTATAATATAAAAAGGGTTTCAAAATTTATCATTTTCAATAAATATTCTTCTTCTCTTATAATTATCTGGAGTATTTTTAAACATCAAAAGCACTAACATTTTCCCCTAATGATGGAGAATGTTAATAATTTAAAAATCAACATAATACATGAACTTTTTCTTCCTAACATAATCCTTCTTTTAATTATTAATTGTTGTAATGAATCAATGGTATTTGGAGTAATTTCATGATACTCTCCTTCAGTAGTTAGGGTTCTTTTTCATCAACAATTTCATAAGTATTTGTGAGCATGGACACTAAATATTCTTTTACCATCATATATTAAAACATGATGTTCTATTCATCACATCAATGAACCTATTTCATATACACAACATTCATGATGGTATTAATCATATTTATTTTCTTATTCTTGTAAGAATAGGTGGGACGGTTTTACTCATCCTATTTATTGGGAAACACATATTCATATTTCTGAGAAGTATTAATAAATTCACATACCCTTTCACATTCATTTGTTGGAAGTGATTATTCCTCTTTAGAAGACTATAGACATTAAAAAATACTCTTTCTTTTAATCAATATATTTTACTCCTTAAATACCCTACTTTTTTACTCTTGTTCTTTATATTTTTCACTACATTACTTAGATGGTTATTTATAAATGTATTAGGCCCACAGGAATATAAAGTATCAATTATTTTGTAAATTTTTATTCACATCACATCATCTACCTTGAAATTTTCCTCAAGATCAAGGAACACACATGTAGTATTATTTGTGAATCGATAGAGGGATTAAATAAAAATTATATTTTAATTATTCTAATGGGAATAATCAATGATGGGTTCTCCTTGAGGGTACTATAAAGGAGACAATTTTTTTGGCCATTCTGAAAGTTGGTAACTTCTTTGTAAGGCCTCTAGAAGCTAGTATCACTCCATTGTTGAGGTTACAAATTATTTTATCTATATGAATATAAATTATAACATATTTTCAAAAATTTTAACCACCATTAAGAGTTTATTTACATCCATGAGGTATTATACCCTTGATATTCAAGGTACTATTATGGTGGTGTGGAATATTGTTGATTTATAACGTTAAAAAATTTCATCCACAATGAAAAATCAATAACAAAACAAAAAACCCAAAATTATACTAAAATAGAAAAAACTAAAATAGAAAAGGAATAGTCTTCATATAATCCCGTGGTCTTGATTTATTCACTACTTTCCACTAATCCATGAAAATGGAACTAACTACATAACCAAAAATGGGATTTCATTAATTAAAAAAGGTTGATAATGTTTATATACATATAGTTCTCTAGAATGAAACTATCTAGTAATTCATAAAAAATGTAAGTATAGTGTCTATCCCATAATGAATAAAGATACCCAATGTCTAGTATGCACTAATAATTACATCATCGTGATTATTTTAGTATCATAAAACCCAATCTAAATTGAATTAAACAATTAAAATAAATAAACTAATGGGAATGATATAACAAATATCTGAATATAGGGGATCTAGTTTCCAAGGGAGGATTCTCCTAGATTGATGACTCGATTTCAGCCACAAATAAACTAAATTAATTTTTTTAAAGAATGTATTAAATTGAATATTTATCAATTCCAACAAATTATCATTATCATTCTATCACCTAGGAATTAAAAAAAACAAATGATAATCATGTAGAATTATTTTGATCACAAAAGAAAGTGAACAATCCAATCCACTCTGTTAAATCAAAATTTTTTCAAACTAAAACACCATGAAAAATTTAAGAAAATCTACATAATATATATACCATTTCCAAATATTAGAAGACCAAATGTTCTTATAACTACATATTTAATTCCATTTAGGCATGAATGTGGCTTAAATGTAAAATAAGTTGGCAAGACAAAGGTAGTATAATGAATCCCACTGTCTTCTATAGTAGTTTTAAATGTTTGGAGCACATTTTTTGGGTTCGTAGTAACTACTGTAACTCAATTGTTAGTGTTGGGATTCACCATATTCATATAAATATAAATTATCCCCACATTCTCCTTATGATGTTAAAAAATTGTAATTATGTGTCGAAATCAAGGTATAACCCTCTTGAAATCCAATTTAGTTTAGTTGCGATCTAACATAACAAAAAAATTTATAAATACCATCCTAAAAAAGAACCACTGAAAACCGAATGGGTTGAATAAGATTATTGGAACCATTTTTTTCAATGATTTTATTTTTTTGTATATTGTGTTTGTTTATAGAATTTGTTTTTACTAAAGAATATATTCTCTTTCATGTGAAAATACTTCATGTATGATATTATTGGTTTTTTGATGTGTTATACCAATGAATATTCATATTTTCCTCATCAAAATATGTTACATGAAAAATACATCATGAAATTCCTAATGTTTTATGACACATGGAGTTTTTTGAACCCATAAAACACATATGATATTTTTGTTATAGTATGGTGTTTTGTGCTGAACATGACATCAAATAATTGATGATATGTGATAAATGTAATTTTTTAGAACACTTATTATATTCTAAGTTAGTTTCATGTATATCCATTAAAATCTACAAACATCACCCACACATGTGGTGGTTTGACTCCATTTTAAGATCAATAGGATTTGATTGATGAAAGAATTGTGTAAAGGTATTTCTTGCATGATGCATTAATGCTTACTTATGTTTCATAAAGAAAGGTAAATAAGTATATCTAAGTTAGTGTGATTCATGAAACATTAATTTTACATAAAATACATAGTTGTGTGATAAATATAAATTTTTATGAAACTATATTGGAACCCATATGAAGATATAATTTTCATATATTAACAATTATATAATATATTAGGCTTTTCTGAAAGTTAGTAATTATCTAAAAAATAATTTTCCAGGAAACATTCTATAGAAAATGTTATTATAATGAAATAAATAATGATATTCAATATTTACATATAGAAAAAATAATCAATATATATAAATGTATACAATAGAACTTCAATTCAATAAACTAAGCAATACATCAACCCAATCATTGTGCAAGGGGGAGTTGATGAATGTGATTAGAGGGAAGCAGAGTGTTATCCCTAAAATAAGAATAAAGGATGTGATCTAGGAATGATGTGACTGTGATTGAAAATTTTTAATATATAAAACATAGTTATTATTACTGGATTATTGAAATACCAAAACACATTCAATGTATGCTTCATGGAATATTCCATGGTGGAAACCCATGTAAAAATAATGTGTGGTGTTTATAATTCATTATATTTGTGTTGGGAGAGTCCATGACTCATTCTAAGATGATGAATTAGTTCACAACAATGTGAGAACATGATTTGTCTAATTCAATGTTAATGTTGAAACACTAATTTACCCCTATATTCTCAGGGTCTTTTAGAATCTAGAAAATGCTATCTGAGGGATTCAACTATGACATTTAAATCATTCATCAAGATTTTTGTGATGGATAATTCAGTGAATGTAAGGGGATTTCACCTTTATGAGGGATTTAACTTGAATATTTGGATAAAAAGAATGATATATTATCTATAATATAAATGGATATGTATTTTATTTTCCATAATTCATTATATTCATGTTAGTGTTGTGGTTGGACTGTCTATGATAGAATTAGATTGGAAAACGCATGATATGTATGACTATGATCAAAATGATCTTATTGAAGCTCTATAAGATAATATATATTTCCTTTTAATCATTTTTATTATATAAAAGGCCATATGGGAGAAAATTAAAATATAAATGAATTCCATAATAATGTGAAGGATAATTTACTCCATGGTCATCATAATAAGAACCGGGATCAAAAAATTTATCCTAATGAAAATATATATTGTTTATTTAATTAATTTATTGATGTTACAAGAGTTATTCATGGTCATGGTGAAGAAATTAATTATATTGATAAAATAAATTAAATCTTGATAAGAATTCCACATATTCTAAATTTGAATGTTTCAACTCATAAATAATGTGAGATGTTAATTATTTCCCTTAATGATCTACTATGTAGATTATAGACTGTGAAATGAGAACTAAAATAAAAGACTTACAAATTTAAGGAAGTAAGGAGATGCAATTCAAGTATATGTAATAAAATTAAATTTTATAAAAGTATTTATTTAATATAATAGATATATTATGAATTTTATTCACTTATTTATCTAATTTTCAATTGGGGAATATATAGATTTAATGGAAACAATTTGATGAATTGTTTTTAGTGTTGAAATATAGCATGCATCACTTCCACGTTATCATGAAATCTTTGTAAAGAATATTGTGAATAATAAAATATTTTGAGACCTATCAATAAGTTCATACAATATGAAAACCTCAAAATAATGAATTCAATTTTATAGGATGATATTTTTTAGAAAAGGGGATCGCAATGATAATGTATTTTTTGATGAATAATAAATAGAATTTAAGATTTATTTTGTATATTTCATAGTGTCTACTATTGAAATCTAATATAATATAAGTGAGGTGGAAGATAATCCAGATGTTTCTATTTTGATTTCATTGTTATACTTGATGGTTTTCTAAAAAACGACGATATTTTGAGAAGGAAAAATATGAATATTAGACATTTTTTAAAGAATTATTTGATTATGTGGTTTATCCTGAAATATATATCGATCAACTAAAATTAGATGTAGAAAATATTTTGTACCTCTCATTGAAAAAGTTATAGTGTTTATTCTAAAAATTTAAAAGTATGTAATCTTTATCAATGTCCTTAATTCAAGGATTGAGGAGAAATATAAAATTGTTGAGTATCATGAAGAATAACTTGTTACCTTAAGGATTTATTAGGATAATTGAACTAAATCACAGGGACAAAAGAACAAACTTCACTTTGTATGTTTATCGTATTTAGAAAATTCAAAAATAATTAATCATGGATTTGATGAATTAGAGAGATATATGAAGCATAAAAGAGAAAAATATATCGAAAAAATTTAAATTTTCTATGATATAATTACATTTAATGAAAAAAATTATATTAATTTAAATAAATGGATGTAATATGTTAATTAAATTTTAAAAAAATAATAATCAAATTTTCAAACATATATAACTTCAAAAGAGTAGAAATTGAGGGATAAAACAATCCTCAATCATAATGTGATAATCACATACTAAAGATTGGAATGAAATTGAGGGAATTATGGAATAATGGAAGTGATATGTTATTTATATATATAAAATGACAATTCTATTGTTTCTTGGACATACTAGATCTTAATTTAAATAGTAAATGAGAAATCTTAAGGGATAATCACCTGGTACTCATTAAAAAAAATGAGACCATGTCATTAATCATATATATGATATGATTTCTGTGAATATTTTTTCCATTATTCTAGATATTTTCTTAAATCCATTCATTATATGAAAAGAGAAATATGAAATAGTTACTAGAAAACACATAAATAAATAAATATAGTTTATACAAGGAAAATCACCCACTAAAATAGGTACAATCTTATAGAATAATAAAATGATTATAATTCAACCATGCATGATACAATATTATTTGGGAGAAAATCTTCTGCCTCAATTGAATCAGATATCTCATGGATGGAAAATGTGAATATGGAGAAATATAGTTTGGAATTGAAGACACTCAAAGCAACAAAGAATAATGTAACCCAGATTCATGATTGTGGATGCTCATCCCACCAGATAAGAAATGATAATTTTTTTAAAAAGGTAATGCAAAAGCCTATTAAATATTGTGATTCATAAATATTCATTTCTAAAAGATCATAGGTAATTATAATCCCCAATTTGAATATAATGAGTTAAATATAAAATTATATCTGTATGTGTATTTCCTTCATCACAATATTCTGTATGGAACAACTCTACTCCTCTAGATTGGTGGTGACATTTCATCAGAAATCATGGACTATCAATGGTAATTTCGGTAAATATGTCATGATTTTTTTACAGATAAGTGAAAATTTATACATTGAATAGTGTATAGAAAACACTTTTTTAAAAATTGAAGTGGAAAACAAATTTTGGAATCATGTAGGGAGAGGTAATTTAATATTTTTATTGATTTTTATTGATGAATCTATTGTGTGATGTTTATAAAATGTAAACATGAAGTAATTTATTGTATGAATAGATAACTCTAAGTTGTATAAACTTAATATTTCTTAACAATCAATATATTATTTTTTGTTAGTGAAACAGAATACATGTTAATATGTGAAAAGTAAAATCAATAATGGGTTCATTGAATAGATAAATCAACAGGTGAATAAAATTTTTTGAATAATGATGATTGAATGTGTTTCTTATCATAAATACTATAAATATTATTTAAATTTCATAGTGTAAATTCAAAATTAAATAGGTATGAGTCCAAAAAAGGACCAGAAACCAAATTATAAGGAAATATATGGAATACATGACTAAATCATTTCAATGTTTTTGGAATTAAATGTTTTTTCTGAAAAAAATAAAATCATGAAATGTATGTTGATACTAATAATGATGGAATATTCCTTGGATACTAAATAAAGATTAAATTATCAAAATACAATATTAGTCAATAAAAAAAGAGATAAATGATTTATAGATCATGGTGGATAAAATTATAAAAAACACACAATGATATAATATGTTGATACATTAAGAGATAAATAATGGGAAATTGTAACAAGTTTAAATAAATATGTTTTGGATGCTTTTCCTTATATTCATGTTATATAAAATGAAAATGATTTAGATGTAAAATTTTAAGAGGAATTCTTTACTAAATAAACTCATCAAGAACATCAAAATAGAGAAAGCAGAGTATAATTTGTTCCATCCAACATTATTGGGTTAGGCCCATGAATGAGGAATTAGGTAAAAATGATAAAAATAATACAGTGGATCTTACTAATATTCAAAACAGTCACTATGTGATTAGAAGAAATTTGATCTTTATGAGAAAATATTGATGAGTAATAAAATGTGATTAAAATTTTTGAACTATTTTGGTATAAATTATATGACATGATTGAGTATATTAATGTTAGAAAACTATTTAGCAGTAGGATTATAGTCTAATATTCTCTTTATAACAATGATAATTAAAATGTGGTATAATTTTTTTAAAAGGATTTAAAAATTTAATTCATAAATTGATTTCTTAAAGAATAATTTTTCTTTGAATAGACAGTGGGATTTTTTGTTTTAAAGGATAAAAAAAGATTGAAGGAGGATCTATATAGTATATTTCAAGTACAATGACCATGGTATGATCCAATTGATTATTATGTAATGAATAGGTAATTTAAAAGGATTGTGCCAATCATAATATATATATATATATACTAGGGAATGTAATTTATAATTCATCTATTTGGGGATGAAATTTTTTTGGTAGATGTATGCATTATTTGAAGGAGTAATTTTTTAATCGCATGAACTCAGAATATAAAATGTATACTATTAATGAAATCACATTATTTTTGTGGTCAAAAGAAAAATTAAACCTTAATTTTTCTAGAAAATTTTTCAAAAGGCGTTTTTATTTATATTTATTACGAATTATTACAATCTAATGTCGTCATTGATTATCATTTAGAAATAATATTGGAATCATACAGATGATAAATTTTTTTATCCCACCTATAGGTGTAATATAATTAGAATATTTATATATTTAATAGAAATATTCCTATATATAATCATTTTATCATGTTTAGTGGATCACATCCAATGTAATTAAAAGTAATATAAATTTTGGATTGTTAAAAAATAAGAGGTACATTCCAGGAACACTTAATATTGGATTATTTTTTGAAATATTAAAGGATAATGAATGGTCATCAATTTTTGTACTTTTTGTGATGGTGATGTGGTGGATCGAAAGTACATAAGTGGGGATTATATAATCATTGGAAATAAACATGCAACCTAGTTGATTAAGGAGTGGGAAGGAACTTTTCGTGTTATATCTAAGATAGAACATATCTCCATGAAAAATATACGATCAAATCTATTCTGGTTAAATAATTTTCTTACCGATATTGATAATGAGTTTAATTAGACGATGGGGATATTTTTTTACAAAAATTGCAAGATTAATCTCATGAAAAATCCTATTCATTTATCTCATGTCATTTATATTTTGATTATATATCAGTTTATCAAAGAAAATATTAGAAAAATAATGATTAAAATGGAACATTTTGGATATAATTATAAAGTGGATACAACATGACTATTCCATTGTCCACACTATCATTTTAGAAACATTATTTGAACATTAGTTATCAGCCTCTATCCATTACATGAGGTGGATCAACATTAAACCCTCTCATTATGTTTTTAATAGTTATTTTCTGTTAGCGATTGTTGTTTAACATTCATGGGAGATATGATCTAGTGTTGTTTTAAAAACTATGGGTAAATATTATATTTCATTATGGTTATTAAAAAGGATGTATAATTTGTGGTGAAATTCAATTGTCATTTGAACTTTTTTATTGGTTATGAGAGAATTTTAAATGATGACAACTATATCGGGACATGAAATTCACTATAATTCACTATTTTTCAACATTGATATTTCTTAAAATAGACATAGAGAAGTGGATAATTTATTTCCCTACATTCAAGATTTTGTTTTAGGTTTGTTCATCATTTAAGTTATATTTAGTTTCAAAAATAGTTATATACTATTGCATCCAGATTTATTCGGTGCATGGAATTGTAGCTATATTGTATTTCCTTTAAATATATGATTTTATTGATTATGTTGTTGTACACTAGTTATTTCCTATTTTCCCCCAAAAAATGAGACTATGTGATTTGATGGATCCGGAATTTTTTGCATTGTTCTTTTAGTAATGGATTTTTTACGTTATCATTAGTTTAGAAAAGATGTTTGAATGTGATGATTTGAGTTTTCCTCCTCAAAATATGATAAAGGAATTTTTTATGAATGTTATAATGTTTTGAAAAAGATAGAGTTGTCTGAACTAACAAAATATTGATTTGATTTTTATGAAGCCATGTATTTTCACGTTAAAGATGATGTAAAATCATCAATGCTCCGTAATCCAAAAAATATGGGTGTAATGTTAGAAGAACACAAGTTAGTTATATAAATTCCATTCACTTATATAAATAGGAACACCGCATGTGTGTTTGTGAGGATTTCAATAAGAATATCAATGGTTATCATTAGAAAATCATGTTCAATGTATATTTGTGAAACATTATTTCAGGTGTAAAGTATTATTGTTTTCAATAGTTATATAAGTAATGAAACTGGGGTATATTCAGTCTTTATGAGATTCATGAAACATTAAAGTATGCTAAAAGTATGAGTAACATTATAAGGAGATATCTCATGAATCTAAAAGGGCAGTCATACCTGGATTAAAGTATCTTGGAGTGATAGTTGCATGAATGATTAGGGTTTCATAAAAAATTTTAGTTTCACATAATTTTTTATGAGAAATACTTGGGAATTGGTTATTTTAATTCATTATATCTTCATATGTAGTCTTTATTGATTAAAAACATCCTAAAAATATACATAGAAATAGAAGTATCTATTGAGTCAACAAACTGAGAAATACATCCACCAGGGTCGTGAGAAATAGAGGGTTGGGAAATGTTTTATATGGGAGGAAGTGTTCCATACCTAATATTATTTTGTGGTTAGTGTGCTTGTCATAGTTTGAACATGAACAAAAATAATAATCCAAAAACTATTGTGAATATTATTGTATTCTTGTATGACATAGATACTCTCAATATACGATCATTATATTATTCATATTGGTGAACCATGAAAAACTATTATAGTATGTTTCTTTTTAGTGGGTTTTGTATGATTATTTTTGAAGGGTCTAACTAGTTCCCTCTAATGTTGGTACAATATCCTTACAATTGAATCAAAATATTGACAACCCAATTCACAAATCCATTAATAGGGTGGTTTAGTTTAAAAAAATTTAAAAAAAAATTGACAGCTAAAATAAATAAGACAAGACAATTATAGAAAATATGTGACATATATATCAGTCTTGACTAATGCACTATTTGTCGATACTCCTTGGAAGTTATACAATTTTTTTTGATATTACGGCATGATCAATAACTCATATAGTAATTTGTTTGGAAGTTTTTACTTATAGAATCCAATGTCTATAAGGGTGTTTTAAATCACTAGGAAATTTAAATTATCTACTGGTGGAAGGGATAAAATTTATATTCCCTCTCATATTTGAGTTGTGACTCTTTAAACCCCTCAAAGGAAAAATTTTAGACATGAAATGAAGTGATCATGGTGTTTTAGGGGTCTTGGAAGAGTCATTTGGGGGTTTATAATCATGTTTTTTGTTTTTAGAGATATAGACTAGGACCCATGGTTTACTCATATACAGTATTATGCATGCTACCCACCACGTGGATTAATCAAATGAGAAGAATTAACTATTATAAAATGAAAATATGGCTACAATATTATCCCAAAACTTATTGTAAATTTCATATCAAATTTATATGGTTGGTGGAAAACATTTAAAATTTTGTATAAAACCATACAAAATATAGTTTTTTTTATTAAAGGAACATCCATTGTTGGTTCATAGTTTAACCAAATATGATGAAACACCATGAGTCATTTAAAAATCATAATAATTTAATTTTGAACTCATGTTTATCTTATATCATTTAAACCCTTTTCTTCTACCATTTTTAGCCAATATATGTTTGTGTGGCACCCATTAACTTGTTATCTATTCAATGGAGGAACTCATCCCTGTGATTTTCATTTGAATTTTCTCTTTTACATTTGGGATCATTGAGGTATTTCTATGAGTCCCCTTGATTATTTGTTCAATTTAATTTTTTCCATGTTTCCAAACATCATTTATGTGGGTTATGACCAAGTTTAATGGTTTGTATCTTTTATCTTGATATTTTTTCTTTTCTTCTTGAACCAGGGCCAGTATTGGATTAGTACGATCTTATGAGGGTAAGGTAGGTGGCGCCTATATTTTATCATATAGTATTTCTGTACTTTCGAGTTGTATTTACGTTGTGGTCATGAGAGGCTTCAAATTATTAATCCAATTTATTAGAAAATATTTTAGTTTGAGATACAATTGTTGAATGACCAATTTAATATTCCTTATATCTAGGTAAATGAAATTTATGTTGGACTTCACAATGAGATAGGTTAAACTTGAATGGATCTATGTATCTAAATTCCCATGTTATTTTTTAAATGTTTTATTAAGATAATTGGTTTTTATTTGTGGTATGATATTGTTATACAAGAACATTATGTTAGAATTATTAATTAATGATTTTTTTAATAAATTTTGTGCTATGAAATGTAATCTCAAACCCATTAATGGTCATATATTTTTATTAAAAATTTTCATATAGTGTCTTAAAGATAAAAATTCAATTAAGTTTACAATTTTTTAATATTATTTTATGGATTATATTATATAATTATGTGATGGGAAGTGAGGTTGATAAGTGACTCGATTGATGTGAACTAGATATCTGTGATTTATAATTCCAAAGGGAACTTATTTTTCAGAATTTGTCTTTATTAAATGGTTTTGATTCATAAAAGAAATCAATATTTCTAAATTTCAAATTGAACCTAAATTGTGAAATGATGAAAATGGTTCCTCATCGAATTAGGATTAATGAGAATAAAATGAAATTAATGGTATTTTAATGAGATGAGTAAAATGAATTTAATTTCATAAGAATGTAAGGGTGAGTTCATGGATTCTATATGTTATATGTCACTTGGGAATGCAAGAATGAGTGCATGTATTATGTGTGAAACATTTTAAATGGAAATAATGTGTTGTGAAACCATATTTTTTGTGATCAATTAAGACTCCGAGAGGAAATTAGTATTTCATACTATTATATTATAGATGAAGATTTGGAAATTTTTGGATGACTACTTATGTTATACTATAATACCAGGATAACAACCTTGGATTATATTTGATAATTGATGATTTGTGAATATTGGGATGAGAGATTTGAATACCTAGTAATACCATAATGAGAATCATGATTCTGAGTGATTCCTGTTGATTGGGGAATACATTATTAGTTTTAATATTCCATATCAAACATCATATTACTGAGACTTGGTAGTATAACCACCTAGAATTCAATTTGATATTTACAGATGTTATTTTTGATGTTCCAAAGGAACGAATAAAAACTAATATGGGGTTGAATCATTTGTTCACATTGTATGAGTTTAAAAAAAATTGAAACCTAACCCTATAAACCTATTAAGATTTGTTTCCATATTATTTATTTGTAAATAATAATCCATTAAAAAGTAAGAAATAATTTAAATAACACAATATTTATATGTATTGACCTCAATGTGAGAACATACATCCCTTTTGTATCCACTCTCAGGGGGTCCATATAAATTCAAAATTTGGAAGAAGTAAATGAAACATCAAACAAACCCCATTGGACACCTTATATACCTTAATAGAATAGATAATACAAAATCATGCGAGATTTAAATGTATTATTTATAAAATAATTGATCCGAATAAAATAATATGATTTGTTGAAACTACTCAATAATATCCCAGTCTAAATCTATAACACAATTTTTCTAGATCCCATTTTCAAAATCTAATTTTGTTGGATCTAATTCACTCTATAAAAAGATAAAATATCTGGTGAGCTCAATATTATTAATTAATTCCCAATATATATTTACCAAACTATAATCAAATTCTCAAAACAATTTTTTCGGTCTAATCAACTCAATACAATCATTAAAATGTGATATTTCTAAATATATTAAACAAACATTCACATGTTTGATTCTCCTCACTAGATCTCTAGTCATAAATGTACTTCACATTATTTCATCAGTGCTCCTCCTTTTCTTCTTTTGTGAAAATCTTTCAATAAATTTATTACATGAGAAACTATTTATAAGTGAATGAGAAAATAAAAAATGAGAAACTTGAATTTTTTTCTATATTCACATATATCAAAAAATCTGAAAATCTCTGATATGTAAACTTCAATGTTGACTTCATAAATCATCCATATATATCTCTGAGATTTACAAAAAATTAAACTTCATCTTTGAAATCATAAAGTCTATATAAAGTATCTGGAAACTGTTTTAGAGTTTTTTAAAAATCATCTTATTATGATCATATTTTCTCATCATCTCTTGATGATTTTTGTTTCTTCTCCTCTCATTACGATCTATTTATATCTAATCTCACTATGAATTTGTTTCCTTCTCAGTTCACTATGATTTTAGTTTATTCTCAAATCACTTTGGATTCCTCATTATGATATTGTGTATCTTATGTTGACTCCACATATAAAAATTTACCACTCTCAAATCTCCTCGACTATGACTCATTGAAAAAATAATTATAGATTTCTCGAAACAATACAACCACTAAGGTTCCTCCATTTCACCCACATATTTTATCATGATATTTTTTCTGATATGTTTGAACATCATTTCAAGAAGTGTGTTGTCTAATATTCATATGGAAGTATGAAAACATTTTATCTTATTACTTCACAATCTTATTTCAAAGCAATTTTCTATGAATTAAAATTCTTCCCTCAGTAACTATTATCTTTCTAACTCAGAAAATCCTTTCTCTCTTTCAATACAAAAATTGTAAATTTCAATAAATAAAAAATTATTCCTCTGATATTATTAGATTCAATGATCTTAAATTTCATTCTAATAGACCTATGTCTGATTCTATATGATCGGGAAAACAAAATTATTAATAACATAAAATTTCACCCCCATTATATTAGTGTAAAAACATTATACAACATTCAAAAGAAACTCATTATAATGGACTGGGTCCAATTCCTAAATAAAAAAACATTCATATACAAAAATGATAGTTTTCATCAAATTTAATAAAAAATTAAAACAATTATCACAAAGAATCTTCAATCTCCACCTTTTTATTTTTTAACAATACTTATTAACAACTCCTTAAACTCTCCAAAATGATTTCACAACTCAACATTTGATTTTCATCAAAACATATGATTTCTATAAATAGTGTGTCTTATAAAAAAATACTATATAATTTAATGTTTTTGAAGAATTCCATACATTGGTGAAAAAAATAAATTATGAACATGTAAAGATACCCCGCACACTTTAATCTTTTAATTTCATTTTTCTTTTTCACTCCCCAATTTTATGTTAACAAAAGCTTCAAATTCATAAAAAATATAAGTAAAATCCCTTTATAAAATACACTACTATTACTTTCTTTATTCTTTTTCAATATAATCTAATGAAAAATGGGGCTTCTACTTTAAAAGGATTTGGAATTCATGGGAGGAGGTTGAACACGATTTTGCAGACTCAATTCCAAAATCCATTCGTTAAGAACTATTTTTTTATTGATATTAGCATTATGGTACTTTATTGAAATTTATTCTAGAAAAACATCTCCATCAATATATTAATATTTTAAAATGTGAAACATTATATCAATGAGTTTCAATCACTAATATTGGAAAATATTATTATAATGATCAATTGAACTCCAATTAACAATATCTATCATCAATGGTTTTGAAAATTTTACTTTCAAATCATCCATATAAATTTCAGCCGCAACATTTGAGTACAATCCTATATAGCTTCATCATATTTGGATTCAGTGGTGCTCAAAGATATTAAACTTTGTTTTTTACTATTCGAACTCATATAACACACACCTAAGGAAAATGTTCCCCCTAAAGTTTTTTTTTCTATCAATACAATATTATTCCAAATGGAATTTATACTATGATGAAACATCATCTCACTATTTCATTTGTACACCAACTCATGGGAAATCCTTCATTTGGTATATCTCAAAATTATTTTTTTATCACCAATATATGTCATTAATTTTTATTACAGTGATATTGGGAACACAATGTCACAACATAAACTTAATCAGGGCTTGAGGCAACAAGATAACGTAAACTTCATATCAGCTTTAAAATTCCTTTTTGATTCAAAATTTTTTGAATTTTTCTTTTCTAGACATTTGGTCACACACATATAGGAGTAGAATATTTTTTATATTCTTTCATCCCCAAATTCATTAAGAATTCCCTAGAAAAACTTTCTTGATATAAGAAAATGTATTTTTTTCATTACCATTTAAGAAAAGGATGAATGTTAATTATCCCAAAATTAACATTTCAAAATTGTTGTTTATTTTATAAGAAAATTCTTTGTAAAATTTTTCTATATCCCGGAAATTTTTTTTTTCATCCATATAATGAATTAAAAATTAGAGTTTCAGAGTTATGTTCATTAACATAAAACATTCAATCAAATTTTCCTTCAAAAAATTTCATCATTATCAAATAATTATAAAGATTATAATACCATGAACATGGATCTTGTTTAATCCCATAGAAAATTTCTTCAGTTTACAAACATTATTCTTATCCTCGTCAAGTAGAAACCCACAAGGTGGTTCAATTTAAACATCTGCATCAATATTATATATTATAAAATATAACAATACATATATCTAGAAAACATTGTAATTTGAATGTGCATCCACTGAATGACAAATTCTAATGGTTTATAATCATGAAACGGGGGAATTTTTTTTTATCAAAGTCCACACATTCCTCTTATTCATTTTTATCAGAAACAATCATTTCTTTGTTTCATGAAACATATCCATTTTTTATATATTATTTTTGTAAACTCGCATGATTATGATAACATATTTTTTTGATAGAAATGAAACAAGTTCTCATATTTCATTCCTCTCTATCTGATGAAAATCCTCATTCATAACATCCACCCATTACTTTATTCATTAATTTTTAAAACTAATTCATGGTCAACATTTGTGATAATTGATGTTTGATTTTTCTAATATCAACTTTATTATTTTATAATCTAGATCCTCAAGATTTATAATAATATTTTCAAACATAAAATATATTATTAATTTATGAAATTTCAATGTTTTTTCTGATTAGAAATTTCAACCTCAGATGAATTATCCGAATCATGATAAGATTTATTTGATTATTTTACTGTAGTCGGAATTCTCATGTTTCTCCTCCTCAACATTCTCAACATCTTTTGTTAAGGTATTATGATTTTAAATTAATTTCACATAATATGAGACCTCCAAATTTTGTAAATGTTTTTTTCAACATATTTTACTTCTTTCATTTGGTTAATAACCCATAAAAGTTCCTTCCTAATCATTCTCATCTATCATTTTACAATCTAGATTTTTTTAATTTTTAGCAGACATTGACTTCAAAAAACATTTATATATTTCAATATTTTTTTGTAATACCCCATTTTATATGGAATCATTTTAGTTTTGGTGTCATTAAACATTTATTTTGAACATGTACAACAATACCAATAGCTTTTCTCTAATATAATTTTGATCTTTTTTGTTCTGCTAATATACTTATTCGAATTTCCACCAAACATCTATTATTTATTTATACTACTCTATTTTGTTATGGATTAGAGGGAGCACAACACTGGTATTTGATACCATGAATTATCATAAAATTATAAAATGTATATCTTCTAAATTATATACTCTTATCTACACTCAAACTTTTTGTGGAAACCCCCATTTTATTCTTAATATGTTTTTTGATGAATTTGAACCTTTCTACAGCCGTTCAATTATCCTTAATAAAAATAAATTTTCTTTCATTAGAGTGAAATCATAAATAAAGGAGTTACTATTTAAATATAAAATTATTAATGGATGTATCAATGTAAAACAAAAATTATAATTAATAAGATCAATTGGTCTGGTAGATTTAATCTTTACTCTTTTATGTCTTTGGTTAGTCATCTTCAATTTTTGACAAGTTACAATGACATATTTTTCTCTTCTTTTCATTGATGGAATGTTTCGAACAATATTATATTTAGAATGTTTATTAATACATTACTATCTATGGTTCCCATGACATTAGTGCCACAATGTTTTTCATCTTCAACAGTCAAGTAACACAATTTGTTGATTTCTCATATTTGGAAGAGATTCTCACTTATTCTTCCTCCTTTTGTAATTACTTTTTCATTTTTCATAGTATTGATGTTATGAAAATATTTTCGAAACAAAACTCCTTTTACATCATTATAATATTGAAATAGACTAAATATTTTATGTTTTATTTTATCAATAAATAAAACTACCTTTGATATTATTTTTCCTCTACAATCTCGGTCATTCCAATTCCTATAATTTTTAAGGAACTATAATTACCAAAGGTAACTACTCCACCATAATCACATTCAAAATGTTTCAATATTTTTATATCACATGTCATATTTCATGTTTAAATACTATCAAGTAACTATTTTTTGTTCCATTAACTTATATTCAATGATGCCTCAACATAAAAATATCATTCCTCAACTTTCTTCTTTTCAGTTTATTTTTTTCTATCATGAGAAAATGTTTCTAAGAGTGTCATACATCTTATATAATTATTATAATCCTAATAATAACTTCCAAAAAACTTATTCAAAATATTCTAATTTAATTTTTAGAAGGGTTCTAACATCTTGAGAACTCACATTTTCAACTCTCTGTAGGTTAGAAGTGTTACAATTTATACCTTCACTATTTCTTCAACATTAAATATACCTTCCTATGGACAGAGATAAATTATGAAAAAAATTATAAGGTTTGTTTCTTTATATCCCACAACAACAAAAATATATATAAAATCGTTATTTAATACTAAATAATGATATTGCTATATAGAAACATCGTTGTAGTTTGTAAATCATTCAACTCTAAGAAACTCATCATGGGAACTATCTTTTCTATTGAGTGAGTTTTTTAGTTATGATGATTTGATAGGTTTCTCAAATAATTTATCGACACAATCATTCCAAACACATTTTATGGAACAAAAAATTGTTCAAATAATAAGATGAAATATTAATTTTGGTAATAGTATATTTAACTAGATTCTCATATTGATCATCCTCAGATACATTAGATGTCGCATCATTTTCTTCTAAAGCATTGTTGGAATTTTCATTCATCTTACACAAGGTACATTCTAACTCAAGATAATTTTATTTAATCATGTGAGATTCTTCTTATATATCTTCTAGAATCATATTAAGATCATCAATGATAATTATATATTAATCAATTTGAATTTTGTGTCATAATATCTCCACAATAAATTCCACCTCCATCTTGATGAAATGTTTTCTTCCATTGTAGGCGTCATTATGATCATTCTTTATTAATATAATTTGGTTCCTTATAGTTTTCCTTCATCAAGACTTGAATCGTGTTCTTTTTTTTAGCCGATACTCTATAGTATTCTTCACTTCATTAATAACCATAAATGGAATCATTTGTTTTTCCAACATTTTCAATGAAGGTTATGAATTTTTATGAATTTTCTTCTTCCGAATAATGGTTTCCAGTTGAGTATGAATAAAAATTATTACTCAAAATACCTCTTTTGTTTACAGTAAACTTGGTTTTTCTATTTTTGGATTACTTTTCTTCTTTATCATTTTGGTTTGATTTCTTCCATTAAGGTTTTTCATCAAAATAAAATAAATATTATCCAACATTACTCTTGGGGTAATTCATTGAAGAGTGTATGATTACACCACAGTCATAACATTTGGAGGATTTCTTCCTCGATATCTTCCTCTTCCTCCCCAATATTTTATATTGATACAAGACATAATATTATCATTAAAATCATCATATTCCTTATCTTCAGACACACATGGTCCGACATCATCAACATCATGTTTTCATCTTTCTCATAGCTTCAAAAATTTGTTAATCTCTCATCTTCTTTTTAAAAATTGGTTCTTTCTTCATTTCAAAAAATTAATAATGTTAATAAATTCAGCAAGAGATAAATCATCCTTATTCTATAAAGAAGACATTTTAGAATCAAAAAAATACAAGGTGTTTTAAATGAGTTTCCTCACATCTTTAGAATCGTCAAGGATATCTCTGAATCCTATGATGTAATAACTAATTTTTTTTACTCTAGTGAATTATTCATAAGTAGATTACTCATATCTTATTTTAATGTCTTTTTTACAAATTTTTCCAAATTTTTCCCTATTGGAGACAAAATATTGGATGAAGAGAATGAAGAAAAGAAGGCCCCAAGGCCTTCCCCCCAAATCCCAGATGTGGAGCCCTATAAATCTACACAACTGCCGCGAAGCAATAGAGGCGACAAGTACCACGAACGTCCCTTACATTCTCGAACCCACCGAGAAGCAATTGAGGCTGGATCTCTCCGTGAAACCATTTGACGTTCGCGACCAGCCACAAAGCAACCAAAGCCCCCTTCACGCCGCGTGAGATCTACTTCATGGCACCCCTTTACTATAAATACTCATCTCCCCCTGAGCCCTCGGGACGTAAAATCCAACCATTCACCTTCCTAGCTCCCAATTTGTGAATCACCCTTTGGTCGGTGAATCATGAGCTACATGAGGTATTTTTCTTCGCGAGGTGTCTCTACATTGTCTCGTTTTTATCCCCTCTTCCGAGAGGGATACCATTCACGATGCCTAAAGGATTTAGCTAAGGATGGGAATCCACAAGGGGAACCAGATAGTCATGGAGCATTTATGATTCGCGAAACACCCCTTATGTACCTGTTATCCACATTCTAAGGCAGGGTACCTGTACTTCGTGAAGCACACTGCTTCGCGGCACTTTGCATCGTGAGGCACCTATGATCCGCAAGGAAGTGCTCAGTGAACACCCTTCCACTTTTCAAAGTACCTACCACTTGCACCTTCTCCATATGCTAACTCTAAGGCACCCCACTTATTGATTTACACCCCTTCACAAGTGCCATTCACCACCCAGAGCCACTGAGCTCCACAAGGCCTCTGCCTATGGACCCCTCTTCTTGGAAATTCCTTTTTTCTGTGCGACCATCCAGGTTTTCATGATGTGACATCAATGTACCCTAGATGATACTTCCCATGGCTTTGCTTTTCCTAATGATTCTTCGCATTGGCACGCTAACGGCTATTGCTTCTTCTCATAGCCATGCTAATGTGGACCCCTCGATAGTTCGCTCTGAGACCCCCCCCCCCCCTTCAACATGGAATTGACAGTACCTACCCTCCCACAAGGAGTGGAGGGTAAAAGTTCTGTAAGTCCTATAGTGGGGAGTGAACCCACCTCATCCGAGCTACATGACATTAAACTGCCAAGCACCTCGTCCTCAGCACATGATGTTAAACTGTGATCAGGCCCTGTGCCTCGCACGCAGGGTCCCCCCGGCTCGGACATTCTTTATGCGCACTCGTCTCCATGGGGAAGGGATCACCCCTCACATGGGCTGATATCCTCCTTCTCGGAGTTGAATTTTTCCACGAGGGAAGGGAACACTCCTTGGTGTAAGCCCCTAGCTCTTATTGTGGATGGTTGCACCCATGCACCTCCATACATCACCAACGCCAGGGCCAGAGGAGGGTGTGATAGGGAACGAGGCACCTCCTTTATTCTGTTCTAAATCCCTCTCCCTCTGTGCTTTATCGCCCCCAGGCCTCCATCCTAGAGTAATTCCCAGCACCATGGGTCACATAATGCATAAGCCCCTATTCACTTCCCATGGACGCACCCTTCACGATGTGATTGCTAGGTCCTTGCAACCTCTTGTTTCTCACACCGAGCATGACTCTCGTGGACATAGAATGAGCACTGACCATGCCACACCCTGGGCCACCTCAGAGTGTAATACCCAAAACCCTCATCCCACATGATGTTAAAATGCATAATTGAACTATGAGGACATTGATCCATGTCATGGTATGGTACGTAAGAAGCCTCCATGAGGTTCAATCCCACCACTCAGTCGTTCCGACTTTCATCATGTCGATTAACCCCTTTCCCGCATGACGTTAAACTGTATTCCACACCAATATGAACTATGAGGACTTTGATCCATGTCGAGGCGTGGTACGTAGGTATCCTCCATGAGGTTCAAGCCCACTACTAGTGGACCCCCGGCTACCCCTTCACATCGATTCGCTGACAAAACCCTTCCTGAACTATGAGGACTTTGATCCATGTCAAGGCATGGTAAGTAGGAATCCTCCACGAGGTTCAAGACCACCTCCCAGTTGTTTATTCACGTCAATTTCTACCCTAGTATCGCATGATTTTAAAATGCACACCCAAACTACAGGCAATTTGATCCATGTTATGGCATGGTACCTAGGAAGCCTCCACGAGGTCAAACCCAACAACCACTGGCCCCGACCATCTCCATGTCGGTGCATCAAGCTTCCACCATCACCCTTTTGAACTATATGGACTTTGATCTATGTCAAGGCATGGTACGTAGGAATCCTCCATGAGGTTCAATCCCAACATCCACATGGACGAAGGTCCCCCTTCATGTCGGTTCTCCGACACACCCTCGTCCCGCATGATGTTAAACTACATCCCAATCCAGTGGTAAGCCATTGTGACCCTGCCACCCAATTGTTCTAACATCCCTTCCTTTCAGTTCAACAGCTCATTTTCAACCCGAACCACGAGTAATTTGATCCATATCAAAACATGTTACGTAGTAAACCTCATGAGGTTCAAGCCCAACACCCATTGGACCAAGGTCCTTCATCACATCGGTTCACCAGCATCCATTATGATCTACAGAGTATTTCATCCAAGTCATGGAATGGTACATATGAATCCTCCATGAGGTTCAAGCCCCACCATCCATTGGTCCAAGGTCCTTCTTCACGTCAGTTCACTGGTTCCCTGTCCCAAAATACGTGGTCTTTGATCCATGTCAAGACATGGTACATAGGAAGCCTCCATAAGATTCAATTCCACCAACCATTGGTCACTCCGACTCTCCTTCACATCGGTTCTCACCAACCGAACTACGCAGAATTTGATTCCCTGATACGGGGATACGTAGGAGGTCTCTTCGAGGCTCAATCCCAACTTCACTGTCTCCCTTGTGATGGTCCCACCTCATTCCTCCTACAATCCATTCAATTTTCCATCACCCATCCTAATTCATACCTAGGACGCCACATCCCAGTTAGATCATGCCACCTCATTTCCCCTACCATTTTTATTTGGGAAGCCACACAGGTGTTGGCCCAAATATCAGTGATCCCTCAAGGGGGTTCTTCAATCTGATCCACTCCAGATAGTGTTCTGATTAGTCTGATCCTTCTCCGTTTGGTATTAAACTCGCGGCATACCCTGTGTTAGACAGAGGAAGCTGATGAAACCCTTAGATACATGCCAATGGCATATGATTCCCTATGTTTGATGTGGGATGCCTCGGGCTTCCACGCCCTTGAGAATCCATATAATAAGTGACAAAAGATAGACACACCAATTCCCCAGTGTCCAGACATGCTAGTGATGTCTCAACCTGACTACTCCCCCAACTGAAGGTTGAGGCCTCGACCGGACCCCTTGGAATATCCTGTCAGAAGCATTGTAATTAACCGGGGACCATGGAAACATGGCACTGGGAAGAGTTTCCCGAACAACATATTAAATCTATGATGGATACCTAGACTAGGTGACGAGATCCAAGGAGGCATCCACATAAAGAAGAACCGAAATCCCATCATCCCAGTTTCGATCAAGAAGCATACATCCATGAATAAGGAGCGAATGTCGCCTGCCTTTGGAAAGCAGGAATGTGGGGCAACCAAAATCTGGGCCAATTTCCCCCAGTCAAATAGTCACGTGCAACCCAGTGAAAACATCAGAAATAGAAAAGGTGAACCATATGTGAAGTGATTCTCTTCAATATAGAGATTAGTAGTGCTGGAGACATCAGAAGATTGACGTGCCACTAGATCGATATATCTAGCACTGGTTTCCACCAAGAAAATAGCAGGCCTGGCATGAAACTCACTAGAATATGGGGCAGTAGAACTTTGGGAATTATTTTCTGAAACTTTGTCAGCATGGATCCCTTTTACCGGTCATGTAAGATAGGATGGTGATGGGGCACTGGTTATCGATTTTATTTCCTCTTAGTGTTGATGTGTTAATCTCCCTACTTCTCAGGAATCAGGTTGCTACTACAGGGACACGATCAGCACCCACTCGGATACGCAACGGCAGGGGAAACACCAGTACAGCTGCTCCACATGGCTCAACTACTGCCACAACGACGTCTGCATCCACGAACATGGGGTGCCCATGCCCCCTCTCCCTATCAGAAGTCGTCCAATAAAGAGTTATTAATGACCTCGTACGTCGTTACGAGGAGGGAATAATCCCAACCCGAGACATGGCCTTCTTGGAACTGGAGGAATCTAGTCCTCATCGTCAATTACACCGTCAAGGGCCACTCTGGGAGCCCCTACTCCCAACCCCAATGTTCAATTTTTCCGGGAGCATGTCCTCAGAACGCATTGACGACTCCCTGCCTTACGCTGATGAGGTGGGTGACATCCAGCTCAGCCCGGCCAGAGTCCTAATTTAAGGGCTTTATGCAAGGGCCCCAAACTGGCCGATTTAGCACTGTTTCCAAGCCTTTCTGGAGGAACAGGTAGGTTTTGCGCTTGCACCACCCTCAATAGCCCGCCTGACCTGACACCAGCATTGGGCTCGAACTGATTAGGCCCACCAAGGGGCATTAACGTCGGAAACTACTGTGGCCCGAGCCACCTCCAAGGCATATCATAATGTCCCATCCCACACTGAACAGGGGAGATCTTATGCCCAACTGGTACTGAGGCCCCAATCACCCCACAGGCAGGCTGGGTCGACTCCCCTAGTCGCAGGCATTAGTAGTGATCGCTGAAAACTAGCACACGGTGAGGTCACCTTGTACGAGGGTCCTCCACATACCATTATTCCACAAAGCAGGGGCCTCCCCCTCTCCGAAGCACATCATGGAGCTTTTCCCCTTGCTACCCCCAACCCGAATAAAGGACTACCCTGTGGCGGTGACACTCGGTGCGGGAGCCTCTTCCCTGCCCACCACACCGGGTATGGAATTACACCTCCTACCCCTGACCGTCGATGTGATGGAATTTCCCATCTGATCCCTCTCTAACGTGGGGATCCCGCCTATGTTCTCTTCAAGGATGGAGAAGGACCTCCTCGCCCTGGAAACCAAAGGGGTGAAGGTCATCCTCACTCCACCAGCACCAAACATAGAGGTCCTCCCCATGCTCCCGCTGGTTACGACGGAGGTTTCGCCCGCTCATGTTTTGTTCATGGAGTTCATCCCCTCGTCCCCTTTGACATTTTTCCTGGTTCTCCTCGCACCCCGGCTATCTCAAGTGGTTTTCCTCTCTGCACTAACACTAGTGCGGCCCCAAGACTACATATCGGGAATTAGACTTGTCTCGAGGAGCCACCTAGGGGCAGGAAGGAGGGTCATCAACGCCACAAAAAGAATCCTAGGAAGGCTCAGATGGAAATCAAACTAACCCACTTCTCAGATTCTGAAGTAGAATACGACCTGGCAGTGTAACCCTCCCCTCGGTCCTCCATGTCAAGGACTGGGGCAAGAGAAAGGCATGTTAGCCTCATCCTCCCAGATTGTGTAGTCCACAGGATTCCAGCCTCTCTTCGTAGGTATATCCAGGAGGAGGAAATTTTGGGACTCCCAAAGGTTTCAACCATGCAGTCACCACCTTCGTCACTAGAAGCGCCCTCTACCTCGACCAAAGATCACAGAGATCTATTTTGGGGACCGATGTGGGTTGAGAAATAGCATGGCACATCGTCGGTAATCGTGATCCCTACACCAGAATTAGTGGTTGTTAGACTTTAGTATCGTGATGTTGTGCCCAGGTCACTGCACTCTTTGGAGGATTGCCCGGAACACGGTGGCCCGTAGGCTCATTCACCGAATTCTCCATAGCATAGTTTATTATCCCACTAGTCCCACTTAGTACCCCAACCAGTTCCTCAGCCACCTCTGGTTGATGAGTGGGGAAATACGGGGCCATACCCTGAATCCGATCCGAGGAGCTTCTGGAATATTCTTGAGGCAGATCATTTCCCAGAGAATTTCTAGCCGGTTGTAGCATCGAACATTCATGCACTGGAATCCCTCACCCTAGAAGATGTTGAGTGATTCCGTCAAACTCTATGGTGATGCACTTCTTCCTTCATTATTATCGGGTGGTGTACCACAGGATCCAAGTGCACTTCGAGGAAATCGGCGAGAAATGTCATCGGGTTGATTTGGCAGCACTCGCCGTGGCCCAGCGCCTAGAGTCACCAGTTCGTTAGACAACCCTCCAACAAAAATGCATACAGAGTTTCAAGGTACATTGAAAAATCAGCAGGGAGGATTCCCCCCATGTGCATGTTTCTGGAGTGGTGAAGTACATTGCCCTCCTCTTCAGCCTTATTTGACGGCAACCCTACTCGCTATGCGATATCGAGGACATGACCCCGGGAAGGGTCACGGTCCACATGGCTGACATAGTGGATAAATAGGACGACCTGGAATTTATTGATGGAGACATACACCCTGTGGATGTGCCACAATTGTTGGACCCATCAAGGGGGATTACCCGTCAGCAGAGTAACTTCCTAGATCTCTCTGCACCCACTGAGTCGTTGGTAATCAGCTGGAATGCTAGTAAGGTTAAAGAGTATGACGGAGCTGTCATGAACTCTGACCCATCTGCATCAGTATAGACGGCAGAGGAAGACCCCGAGAATGCCGCGTTATTCCAGCAACATGCTAAGCAGAAGAAGGTGGTCGACGAAGTCCTAGCTGAGCGTGCTATAGAGTGGAGAACAGACTATGGTGATCCTAGGCTAGGGAAGCAGGGGAAGGAACAACTCCCCCCCAGTGAGATCCCTCCAGGAAACCCCAAACACACCACTCCCCTGGGCAGGGCTGAACACATAATGCACGGAAAGAGGGCGTGATAGGTCTCACAAAACCCTCCCGAAAGGGACGAAAATCTGAGGAATCCGACCCGGGTTCCTCTGGCCGCCCTGCAGGCCGCTCCTCCAGTCGCTCCACGAGCCTTTGAATCCATCTATCGTTTCAAAGATCCCAGCAACGCACTCTTGGTTAGGGGTCCCTGCCAAGATAGGGACCCCCGCCTAGATGATCTGATAGAGGAACTCATCGCCCTCCTCGAGGCGTTGGAAACGCGGAAGGTGGAAGTTCCACCAGAAGGCAAGCCATATCCCGTGTGGGTAGATGATATGTATGTACCTCCGTGTTTTGGAAATCCCATTTTCTCTCCCTTTAATGGAATAGGGGGTCTACTGCATCACCTGGCCCATTTTTCCTCCAGGTTTGGCCCCATGTTGGGGACCTCAGTGCAACCGGAAGCCTCCATACTCCGATGTGTTGTGCAGACATTGGAGGTCCATGCATATGTCTAGTACATCCAGCTCCCTATTGGGTCGGTGACCAGCTGGTAGGATCTCCGCTGACAATTCCTATACCAGTTCATCTCCACCACATGAAAGACCAGTATCACAGACATCTTCAAGTGCAAACAAAGGCCTGCCGAGAGAGTCGCGGACTTCATCGCCCGGTAGAAGGGGCTCACATACTCCCTTGATATTCCGCTGACTCATTAGAAACTACTAATGATGTGTGTAGGGAATTTCAAAGCATAACTGGTTCCTTTAATGATCACTTAGAACTACCCCTAGAGGGTTCTAAGATTTCTTAGATAAGGCTCAATACCTCGAGGAAGCTCTACAGTAGGCTAGTCAGGCACGTTCGCTGCCCCCTGTGATCCCTGCAAAAAGGGCTACCAGAGCTGAGCCCACCGTGGTGGACCAAATAGAATCCCCCAGGTAGCTATAGTTGCTACAAGTGGCATTGGATCCGCAACCCCGCATAGGCCCACCACCTCAGGCACAGCCTCTTTCCCAACAATGACCGCCTCAGAATTGGTAGGTTCCCCCGCGCAACGCGCCACCATAGCCTAGATGGGACAATCAGGCTCTACCTCCTCAGCAGGCCCCTCCGGCCCCTCGTCAGATCCAGGCTCCCAGATCCCCCTATCTAGAAAAAAGGCACCATACGTACTTGATCAATGGGAAATAGGTCCCTGGCTACTTCTGTAGTTCCCAATAGTAGATGATTGTGCGCTTACCCAAGTGCAGAAGGCCAGAAGAGGAAAATCTCACTGATCGACCAACTACTGGCCCTATCATCAAATCCTGGGGCACACCCTCAAGCAGTGATATGTGTATGAATACTGTCTCCAATACTAGGTCGATAACAACATAGTCAGGTTGGGCCAGGCCCCGACATAGGTGGCGGGTGTCTTTGTAAAGTCATAAAGTAGAAGCGACGATGAAGGCGAGCAGCAGCAGCTTCTCAGCCGTGAATCCCATAAGTATGATGACTGGATGGCTCATAAAAGAGTCTCCTTTCCCCATGGTATTATTTGGGCATGCTAGAATCAGCTCGAGCCTTCAGAAGATACGACTAGTGCCTCTATGTCATCATCTCAGCTGGCCTCTTCCCAGAAGAGCAAGCAGTAGCAGAGCAAGAAGAAGCAACGCGCTCCACCACGGTCATCGTTATCCCGCACTCTTGGTGACTTCATTCCCCTAAGATGGGGATCTATCCAAGAATCCACCCAATGGTGGATGATTCATCTAGTGATAGTCAGGGGTACACTTAAGTTAATACCGTGGAGTTGGTAAATCCCTATATGACTCCCGATGAGGTGGAATGCCAGGAGAACCTCGCCAATGTCCCATGTCAACATTAACATCAACGTCAGTGAAGTCGTGACTACATGGGTCGTTAGGGTGAATTTTTTGTCACCTCCATCCAAGAAATGCATGCTACTGAATCCAGACGGTAGTCCCATCGTAGATCTCACCACGCGCAACCTTCTCACCTAGTGCCCTCAGATCTAACTCCACCGCCATTTGTGATACTAGATCAGGAAAATCTGATTCGTCTATACTGCGGCCAGTGTCACCCTACCACAAGACAATCTAATTTGTCAAGTCCTCATCTGTAAACTACTCTTCAGGCCTCAACTTGTGATTAATGGGATATACCTAGCACTAGCCAGCCGTTGGTCCAGCCCGTAGGGCCTGCCTTGCCTCCGATTGCAGAACTGCCTCCTGTAAGCAGAGGCTCATGTTTGGCTTAGAAGTATGATGTTTTGAAGCACCTTGTCAACATTCCAGTGAGGATTTCTATAATTGACTCTCTTCTCCTATCGTCTAAAATGCGTGAGGTGCTTGACAAGGCCCTAAGAAGCACCCTCGAGTTTGACATAGAGGTAGCAGCTACAGAATCATTCCACGCCGAGGAAATTGAGAACTCCGAATGATAGGAATATATCTCGTTCTCTGGTGAAGATGGAGACCCTCCAATACAGGGGAACATTCTTCCATTGTACATCACTGGCTAGTTCAATGGTGTGGAAGGCTTCCATTGTCTAGTTGACATGGGTTCAGGGATTAACCTAATCCCAACCCGGACACTACGGAAGCTGGGGTTGTCTGAGGATGATCTAACTCCCTCCGACCTCAGAGTCTAGGGATACGACAGGACCAAGAAAACATTGGTTGGAAAGATCCATTTGAAATCCCAGTTCGGTGGCCAAATTGCCAGTACCGAATTCATGGTTGTCTCCCAGGACATTGAGTACATAGCATTGATGGGTAGGCCATGGTTCCACCTACATGCAGTGGTCCCTTCGTCATATAACCAGTGCCTCAAATACTCCCTCAATGGTCAAGTAGGAATACTCCAAGTTGATGCATCTCCATTCACCTCTTGTGAATCCCTTTATCTGTGCACTGACTACTGCAAGAGAAAGTATAAGCCAATTATGGAAAGTGAGGTTGAACCCACCCCGATCACAAGTGATCCCTGGGTAGGTCTGGATGATGCCTATGTCTTCCCAGTCCATCTTCTAGAGGCCACAACCCCAAAAATGGGGGAAAGCCATGTCGTTTCGGGTATAAGAGGAAGGTGTATTCCCAGTTTCAAGCGATGGTGAGAAATGACCTCGTACTCCTACACCAACCAGGATCGGGTGTTCTCGGAACCTCCAACCCCTGTACGGTATTGGGATGTGAGGCTCATAGCAATGGAGGTACTTCATACGTGTCTGTTTCGCCGGGCTGGAATTAACTGAATCAAGCCAACGTGCCACTACTGCTTTGATGTTATCAAAAAACGGCCCCAAGGGATGAATACCATATGGGATTGGATCAACTTCCTTCATCTCTATGCTTTCAGTGGCATATTAATCATCTGACATGATGACCACTACTGCACAAGTCAGCACCAGCCTCCAATCAAAGTCTAATGGCTCGGAGAAGACTCTCATGTTGTAATATCCCTCTACAAGTGGAGAAGAGGACCTAAAGGATGCCCCCCCCTCCTTTGAAGAAGGTGTCTCTACCATATTTGATGAACTGGTATATGTGAACCTTGGTAGCGAGGCAGATTCGAGACCCACATTCATCAGTGTCGCCATGTCCCTCGAAGAGAAGCAGCGGTATGTAAACTTCCTCAAATAGCACCGTTATGTGTTTTCCTGGAGTTTCAACAAGATTCCAGGATTGGATCCTCATGTAACCATCCACCGTCTTGGTCTCCAGACAAACCATCGTGGGTTCAAGCAACCTCCCTAAAATATGCACCCTTCTCAGGGTGCCATGGTTGAGGTCGAGGTTGATAAACTTATCAAAACCAACTTCGTCAAGTAAGTATATTACCCCAAGTGGCTAGCCATTACTGTGCTAGTCAGGAAGAGGAATAGGTAGATCAGAGTATGTATTGACATTCGCGATCGCAACTGCCACTATCCGAAAGATTATTTTTCCCTCCCAATGACAGAGTTGTTGATTGATGCCATGGCCAGGTTCCAAGCCCTCTCTTTCATGGATGGGTATTCTGGGTACAACCAGATTCGGATGGCCCCTGAAGATGAGGAGTCCACTGCTTTTAGGTCCCCAAGTTACTTTCTGTTACCAAGTTATGCCCTTCGTCTTGAAAAATGCAGGTGCAACCTATCAGCGGGCCATGCATCGCATATTCAAGCTAATTTTGGGAACATTGGTGGAATTATATGTAGATGATTTAGAGGTCAAATCCTGCTAGTTCCAGGACCATCTCAGAGACCTTGAGAAATTGTTCAGTTTCCTCCATTCCCTCCACCTGATGATGAACCCATTGAAGTGTGCCTTTGGGGTCACCTTCAGGATGTTTCGTTGGCTTTGTTGTTAGATACCAAGGCACCACGATCGATCGAGAGAAGATCAGATCCATCAGCCAGATGCCTCCCCTGAGTAATATTTGGGGGCTTTGAGGTCTTCAAGGCCACTTAGCCTACATACGTTGATTCATTATGAATCTGGCTGGGAAGTGTATGCCCTTTTCCTGGATCATGAATAAATGATCTTCCTATGAATGGGATGAAGAGTGTCAGGACGCCTTCTAGGAGATCAAGCAGTATCTGCTCAATCCTCCAGTCGTGATGCCACAAGTGGCCGGAAAGCCATTGATCCTTTACGTGACAGCCCTGGAATAGTCCCTCGGCAGACTGCTCACCCAGAAGAACAATGAGGGGACATAGAACAGCCTCTACTGCCTCATCTGCATGCTCCACGATACAGAAACCAGATACATCCCCATCAAGAAGAGATTACTTGAACATGTGTTTTCCATACAGAAATTGTGACAGTGCCTGTAACACCATGAGGTAAAATTGGTCTCTTTGGTGGACCCACTGAAATATATTTTGAACTGCCCCATGTTGACTGGCCGAAAAGCACATAGGACGCTAATTTTCGAGCAGTTCGACATCAGGTTTGTTCATGAGAAGGACATCAAGGGGCATTCATTGTTAGAATTTCTAGCTGCCAATCCAACCCCCATAGATCAATCTCTGGACCTGGATTTACCTAACAAGGAAATCATATCAATCGATCTTGATGTCTCATGTTGTAAAATTCACTTCAATGGTGCCTCCCGGAGCTCCACTAGTAAAAGGCTCAATGATCCTAAACTCAAAAGATTGGGCATGGTTATCGTCTTCATCACCCTGGTGCAATATGTTCTTCCATACTTATTCTTGTTTTTATAAGGCTACAAAAACAATGAGGCAGAGTATCAGGCTCTTTTCACTGGCCTCGAGGTAGCCCTTGAGATCGATGTACCCCGTTTTCACGTGAAAGGGGATTCAGAACTAGTTATCAAGCAGGTCATTGGTGACTATGTTGCTAGAAATCCAGAGCTCATGACATTGTTAGAGTACACCCTCCATCTAATGGACCGGTTCCTTTCTCTACCAGAGTTTACCCATGTCCCTCGGTCAATGAATTGTCGAGCAGATGCTTTGCCCGGCCTAGCTGCGTCACTTGCAGAACCCGAGCAGGATGATCTGATTAAACATGTGGCACACCGGAGAGTCATCTCCCCCATCACCCCATAGGATGACGATGGCTTGCAGGTAATCCATACTACCACAAAATCATACATTCCAGGAGCCCCAGGTTCTTCAAATGTTGTGTTAGAGGTCACTCCCGACTGGAGGGAACCTTTTGTCGAGTATATCCAAAATGGTCACCTCCCAAGTGATCGGCCGAGCATGAGCGAATCTGATGCGGCACACTGCAGTTTACCATCCATTGTTCTCCTAGATTTGAGTGGATCCTCTATAAGCGGGGTTTCTATGGTTTTCTCCTCCATTGCATTCAAGGAGGTGAGATTTTTCATGTCATTCTAGAGGTTTATTCTGGTTCCTATGGTGCCCACTAGGATCGGCCAAGGTTGTGCCATCTGATCCGAAGACTAGGGTACGCTTGGACCTCTACGTTCCATTATTTTATTGATTTTTGAAAGAGATTACATGAATACCATGTTCATGATAACTTCTTACATCGGCCGCCAGAGCCTCTCCAATCCACCAAGTAATCCTGGCCATTTGCGGTGTGGGGACTCAATGTAGTGGGAACATATCCACCGGCGACAACTCGCCAGTCTAGGATCATCCAAACCGCTACAGACTTCTTCTCCAAGTGGGAAGAAGTTGTTCCACTCAATGAATTCAAGGACTGTTCCATCGTTGAATTCGTGAGTTCCAATATCATCCACCAGTTTGGAGTCCCTCACGCTGTCCTCACCGATAACAGCACCAACATCTGAGCAGCCGATCTGAATAAATTGTACTCCATGTATAATATCCGTTTGAATCATACATCTCGCAATAACTCACAAGAAAATGGATATATCTAGGCAATCAACAAACCCCTTTCTAAAATTTTGTAGAAAACGGTTGGTCAGAACAAGAAAAGTTGGCCAGAGAATCTCCCCAATGCCCTATGGGTGTATCAGACGACGACTCGCAATTCCACCTAGGTGACTCTATATTCCCTGGTGTATGGGGCTAAGGCCATCATGTCCATTGTGATCTAGCTTCTATAGTTACGCACTACAGTTTATGGACAACAAGCACCAGATAAGGTGGTCGAAATCCGTCTAGCTGAATTGTAAGAATTGGACAAGAATAGGCTTTGTGCCCTGCACAATCTGGAAAGGAATCAGAAAAAGATAGCCAGAGACTTCATCAAGAAGGTTCTCCTTCGCTCTTTTCTGCACGGTGAACTGGTATTTTCCCTCTGAGCAGCAATGATCCCAGTCAAGAAACCACCAAAGCTGGAGCCCAAATGGGAAGGACCTTACATCATCCATAAGTTCTACCCCAATGGAGCATACTCCTTAGTAAACAAGAATGGTGAGTGAATAACTCCTCCCACAAAAACCATGTCCACAAGAAATACTTTGCATGTGCCTATAGGTCCTAAATGACCCTAAACTGCACCCCAATCCCACACTACGTTAAACTGCATGGTCCCTCATGACCCTAAACTGCACGATGGTCCTACAAGACCATAAACATTCCATTACTACCTGACATTAAACTGCAACATCGTCCTAGAAGACGTTAAACTACATCATCGTCCGTCATGATGTTAAACTGTTCATCTTCGTCTGTCATGACGTTAAACTACTCTTTATCATCATGCATGCCAATAAACTGCAAAATGGTCCGAGCTCTATGACCCTAAACTAATATCTCCTTCGTCTTCACTGAATGAAGATAAATTTTAAGCTGGTCGGGCCTTCCTGATTGAGTCCCTTGGCCTTCTTAGGCCTCTTGGCCTTTCTGGGCCCCCGACCCTCATCCTCACTACATGACGATAAACTAGAAGCTGGTCCGGACTTCCTGACCGAGGCCCTTGGCCTTCTTAGGCCCCTTGACCATTCAGGACCCCTGGCCCTCATCCTCACTGTAAGACAATAAATTGCGAGCTGGTCAGGCCTTTCTGATCGAGGCCTAGCCTCAGGCCCCATGGCCTTCCCTGATCCAACCTCTCTTATCGGAATGTAAGGTGTGGTATGGAATTTTGTTTTCATTCATGTCGGGTTACATGCCATACCATACACATTCCCAGATGATATTCCATTCATCGTCCTACATGAAGTTAAACTGAGCTTCTAGAACTATGTATGGATTGATTCACATCCTCATGGGATACGTAAGAATGCTCAGACACATTGTTTTGAGCCCAGCCCCAAACCATTCTAATTAACTATCCCCCTGGGTATAGCTTCCTCGGAGGGTCCTATCATGATGTAGATTTGGATTCCTTATCCCCACTCATAGGAGGATTATAATGGTCTCACCATGTTCCCACTCCCATTCGTCTATCCTCTGATGTCTTCAACGCACGACGTTATACCGCATGGCCTTCAAGAACTATGTATGGATTGATTCCCATCATCATGGGATACATAGGAATGCCCAGAAATTCTGTCTATTGGCCCATCCCAAAGTCCAGAATCTTCCCCTAAGGTTATGAAATATGGTGGGGTGCATACTTTTCCCCCAATTTACGTCAAACTAGCTTCAATCTGGCTGCACGTCACCCTCCCTGGATATGTTCGCCTCTTTCGTAGACAGGTACATCTATGCTTTACCCACTCCATGACTTATATTCCATTACCTTCCCTATCTGTAAGGGACACTGAACGGTATGGATATACGGACTAAGGGCCCTATTAACATTTCAGGCCAACACCATCAGAGATTCCAAGCAACAAGCCGATACAAGTACCATGTTTCGAATGTGGTCAGTGGTCGATGATCATTTATGGATCCCATCACAGGCTATCATAGGGAAATTGTGTTTCAAACACAGTCAACAATCAACCTAGATCTTCGCGTCCACCCCATGGTGTCCCAAACCTTGAGTATAGTGATTCGTTCTTCCCCATCCTGAAGAGACAAACTCTTTCAGAGCAGGGCCAACTGTCAGGCCCCTTGGCCTTCTCCGGCCCCTGGCCCTTGTTCTTACTGCAAGACATTAAAACGCTAGATGGTTAGGCATTATTGACCGAGGCCCAGCCTCAGGCCCCATGTCCTTATCAGGACCCTTATCCCAAGTTCATATCCAGAGTGTATGGTGTGGTATGGGATTATGTCTTCATTCACGTCAGGTTACTCGGCGTGTTGTACCCCTCCCCTGTCCAGGGAATCCTATTCACTGACCCTCCTCCTCACCCTCAGACATTAAACTACAAGTAGTCCAAGCGTCCCTGACCAAAACCCAGCTATCAGGCCCCTTGGCCTTTTTCGGCCCCTGGCCCAGGTTCTCTCTTACCGGCCTGTGTGGTGTGGTATGAGATTATTTCCTCATTCATGTCAGGTTATTCACCATGCTGTACACGTCCTCATTAGGGTATCCTGCCCATGGGTGTGATCGAGAACTATGTGTGGCTTGATTTCCATCATTATGGGATACATAGGACCACCCGAATGTCTATACTTCGGGTCCAGCCTCATCTCTTGGAAATCTCCATCCCACCTTAGACCCTTGGCCTACCTCTCCTGAGCTTTTTTGTCGACCCTTTTCGGAGGTCCATCGATGTGCCTAAGGGTACTCCAGTTTAGTACTTGGAATGATGGACTCTACTCAGATATGTTTCCACCCAATTTTCAGGCTATGTGTTTCTCTTCATTAGGGATTTCATCACCTTTCACACCCGAAGGGACTCCCGAGTGGCATGGATGCTAGGAATAAGGGCTCTCCTACCATTACAGGCCAACGCACCCGAGGGTTTTGGACAACAAATTGATACAAATCCTATGTTGCCAATATGGTCAGTAGTCGATGCTCATTTTTTGTTCCCAATTCAGGCTAAAATGAAATAGATACTATTTTTATCCACGATTAGCAGTTATCTTCCATCACCACACCAACCCCATTAAGCCCAAAATGTCGGTTACACAGTTCACATCCTTCTCCACCTTCTCATGTCCAAGTAGATCTTTGACACTCTTGATGCTATTCCTCAGTGCACATTTTTGTGTTAGAAGTACAAAGCCATGGAATTGGCATCTTACGTGGCTCTTCACCGATTTCCATCTGATGGATGTTCCATGTATTGCAATAAAGACCTTCCTCCATTGTTTCCCACACAGAGCATCACTCATGTGGGCTTAGTGATTGGGTCGAGGTCTACGCTTACTTGGAAGGTTGCCATCCCTCCATGGTCTGAGTTCTAAGATCCTAAACTAAGATCATTTAAGAACTACATTCAGATTGAGTTATCATAATTTGTATTCTCAGCCCTACCATTGAGATTTTGACTACGGTACTGCGTGATATGGTACAAGATTATTTCCTCATTCAGGTCAGGTTTGCGATAGCTGCACCACGCGCACCCCATTTTAAAAATTAGCCATCCTATTTACTGTCTCACAAGACATTAAAAGGCATATTTCTAGAATTACATGCGGCTTGATTCCCATCCTTATGAGATATGTAGGACCATCCTAATATCTAGACTTTTTGTCCATACCCACCTCTAAAAGATCTCATGATCTCCTGGTCACCTAGGCCGCTTGCCCGGTTCCTCTCCACGAGAAGGATAAATAGGTGTGGTATAGGGTTCTTGGAACCATGTCCCCCATTCTCTTGGGATTCCGCCATCTCATGGATGCCATCATGTTGAGTCCCTCGACCCCTTGTAGTGGTTCGCCCATGTGTTAAGAGTAGTCTGGTCTAGGACCAAGACTGTCAGATTCAACATGGTCAAGTTCCTTCATCTTTTCAATCTTCTTGTTCCCCTTCATTCGGGCTTCCATCATCTTTCACACATAAAGGGACCCCCATGAATGACACAGATACAACGCCTAAGGGATCTCCTACCATTTCGGTCCAATGCCCTTGAGGGTTTTAGTCAACAAATTGATAAAAATCGCACGTTGCGAACATGGTCAGCGGTTGATGCTCATTTTTTTGTCCACATTTCAGGAAAACACAACAAGATTCTATTTTGAAAACATGTTCAGTAGTAATCCTCTATCTTCACGCCATCCCCTTCAGACCATTAATGTTATTTGAATGATTCACATTATGTTCCACCCCACCGTGTCTAGGTGTAATCTCTACACTCTTGGCACTATCCCTCGGTGCACCTCTGCACATCAAGGAGACAAAGCCACAATAAGACGTCCTTCGGGGCCCCCATGGTCCAATATCTAAGACCATAAACTAGGATCATCATTAATGGATATGTGCGGCTCGATCCTCATCCTTGTGGGATGCGATGGGTCATCCAATCATCTTGTTTCCGAGTCCAGCTCATCTTGGAGCTAGTTCCTCATGCCCCTTTCACTCTCACCCCTATTTTGGCACCTTGGTCCTAGGTTACTATCTCGTAATTGTATATAGTGTGATGAGGGATCATGTCCCCATCCATGTCATTTATGTTTCACGGCACCGTAAACACTCCCCGCCTAGCATCATCTCTGCTACGTCTATGCTGCATGACGTTAAAATGCATGCTTGGTCCTATCACATGACCCAAAACTATGAAATTATCCTCTTAGATGCACGATGAAAAACCACACTGCATTGTGATGACCTCACCATAGAGGAAGTCACATTGGGTATTGGTTATAAACCATGCCATTTGTCAATGCCTACTACGGCTTGATTCTTGTGGTGAAACCAGGGCCTACTACCCTAGGCCTTTCTCTTCACAAAAAAACCACTCACTTTAAAGGAAAAACAAGATTTATCAAATAACACTTCTTTGGTGCAAGGGTCTTGCCCGCACTCCCCATTTTCCCAAGCAGTGGTACCTTACCGTTCCACCTTCTATATCTATGTATGGCTTGATTCTCATCCTCATGAGATACGTAAGAGCGCCCGAGAACTTCCCCGTGGGCCCATCCCAACTTTGGCGTTTAATCCCTTGACTCGAGCACCTCCCCAGATAACACATGGTAAGTAGGGCTTATGTCTTCATTCAAAATGGGTTTTGTAACCACCTTACCATGTGTCCCCTGCTCTCCATTCCCATTCATGGTCCATGTTCTAAGACCTTACACTAAGACCATCTCAAGAACTACGTGCATCTTGATCCCCATCCTCATGTGGTATGTAGGAAGGCCCTCGCACTTTGCTTCAGGCCTAGATCAACTCTCGTTATTGGTCCCTCAACCTAAATCATTCCTAGAAGCACGTGGTTGTCAGAACCCCTGGTTCCCATTCACGTCACGTATTTGAGTTACCCCACCATGTGCCTCCTGTGTTTCTTCCCACCCATGGTCTGAATTCTATGACCATAAACTAAATCTCCATATGGGAAGGGAATAGACTACCCCTATCTAATGAGTCTCATTAACATATTTAGATGTGTTTTGACAAAAAGATGGGCTTGTGGGATTTTCATGGAGACATTCCTCTCTTTCCCTGACCAAGCATCGTGAGCTCGCCATTGGATCCTCATCCTCTTACACATCTAAAAGCACCCTAGGACGACATGGATTCTAGGATTATGGGATCTTCATTGATGTTGGGACTAAGGGATCTCAAATCGTTTTGGGACAATGTCCTTATGGATCTCTGATGAAATTTGCGACATGGTCCCATGTTTCGAACATGGTCAACGGTCAACCCTCATTTAACTGTCCCCATTCCAGGTTAACGGGATATTGGTGCTGTGTTTTCGCCATGATCAACAGTTATCCTCTATCATCATGCCTCCATCATTGTGATCCAAATCTCAAGCGTCATGATTCATACATTTCCACTTCCTCATGTTCAAGTGAAATTTTGACACACTTGGCTTTATCTCTTCGTGCATCTAGGTAGGCCACATGGACGTGTTATAATCATTGGGCCATTATTCATCGAGAACCCTATCGCCCTAACATACCCCTTCCGGTGTCGGTAATGGGTCCCATTACTTATTGTTTACCACATCGATCATGAATCATGCGGGCTTAGTAGTTTTGTTAGGATGTGTAATGGCACAACCAGGTTTCTCGACCAACACGATGTTATACTATGCTCCAAGAACTATGTGTGGCTTGATTCCCATCCTCTTGGGATATGTAGGGACAAATATGTATTTTTCCAAGGGTCCAGCCCCTAGGAATCATTAACCATGTTCTTCCACTTCTCGGCCCCCTGGTCGGTCCCCTCGTAGTGGACAGTACAACTATAACCCTGCCCTGAACAAGTTCAGGATGCCCCAAGATGACATTGGGAAGTGATATACCCCCTCTCAAGAGAGGCCTTTTCTGAAAGAAAGAATGATCCATGGTCAAACCAATGCACCCATCTAGCATACTCCCACCATGGTGGCGTAATTTCATGAGTGTTGTATTCAGTTTGAACAAACCATCACTCCACATCCCACACTTCGTGTGGCCCTTATTTGTACTCTCATCCCCTTTCATGTACGAAGGAACCCACTAACTATATGGATTCCCAACCTATGGTCCTCCTACTGTCCTGGGCCAACATTCCAGAGGACTGGTAATGTTTGGAAGCACCCCCTAACAGTATGGATGCTCGAACTATGGTCCACCTGCTATCCTGGGCCAACGTCCTGGAGGACTAATCGACGATATTTGAGTTAGGCCCCGTGTTGTGAACATGGTCAGTGGTCATCCCTCATTTGTCGTCCCCATTTCAGGATGATGTGATGTGGATACTGCGTTTCCACCATGGTCAAAAGCTATCCACCATTGTCACACCACCCCCGCAGTGTTCAGAATCTTGGGTATCATGATTCACACTTCCCATTCCCATATTTTCGGACCAATTTCAGCGACCCTGGCATTGCACCATTCGTGCACAAGAGCATGCTGGAAAAATAGTTATTCGGCTGTTCTAAGAACTTCCTTCTCCAGTCAGGTCTCTCCCATTTCCTGGAAATCCGGACCAGTTATCCAATCCCCAGATTCTTGAAGCTTGTTTTGCAGTCCTATGTTTGGATGGGGCGAGGAGACGACTAACTCATGTATCTCACATCGGGGCCGACCCATGTGAGCTTGGGGAATTGTCACTACACATTCCGGAAACATTTTAAGTATGTAATGAACTAGTGCGAACAACAGAACTCATGCATGTTAGAGATTTCACAAAAAAATCAAAGCATGAAAGTACGATTAAGGGTTTGTAATCATTACAGTACTCGAGGGTCAATTCCCCCCATGGAAAAATTGACCGCGTAAAAAGAGCGTTGAAGATCCTCCACTCTTCAACTTGTGACGTCTAGGAATTGCTGCCACTAAATCAGCTCCAGCTCCTCTTCAGCAGCGATGGGGCATAGTTAATCAGTCTCAGCTCAGTTCTGCACTATGTCAGCCTGAATAACGGCCATCTCTTCGGAATCCTGCCTCATATACTCTGCCGCCTTCGCTAGCTAGGCCTTCTATCACAAGATCAGCTAAGATTGTGCATTGAGAGAGGCTGAGTGCTCATCTTCCTAGATCTTTAGGTGTTGGACATTGTTTTCAGCCACTTGGAGCTTCTTGATGTTTCTCACCTTCCTCGGCTACCATCCCACGCTGATCCCACGATCATACTCTCGGATCTTTTCTACCATAAGATCTCAGATGAGAATACGAGGGTGCTATGTATCCACTCCCCCAACACACAATTCATGCTACCGCAAGTGTATTTGGTCCATTTCATCCAGCCATAACACTTGGGGGTGTCACTGATTAAGCATGTGATCAGCTTCCATGATCTGTGATAGACTGTTTTGTCATCCTCTTCATTAGAGGTCATCTCATCCAAGTCCTCGTGATTAGCAGGCTCATACATGGGGTACACCCACTAGAAGTCTTCAGCAGGATCTGCATCTGGCATGGGATCAGGCACAAAATCTGGAATTGGATCAAATACAGCGGGACTTGGGTTGACCGGCATATCTTCATCGCCGGACCCCAACTCGATGACCTCAGGCAGGGCCCCACTGATGGTTCCTCCAGTGATAGGGGACACTACAGCTCTGTTGGATGGGGTAATGATCTCCAAAATCACCATCATGCCCCTAGGAGGGATGCCACAAGAAAGCCCGAGCAGACTCACCACAGCTGCCCATGCCAATAAAATAAATGTACGTGACATGGAAGGGAATGGATGTCAGTTGGCACAATCGACCTATGATAGTAATGACTTCGGTAGAGAGGACCAACAGAGATTGAAATCCTCGTACTACTCTAGAGTCTATATTGATAGGGCCCCAAGGCGTGGCCCTACATATACTTTTGGAAGGTCTGGAGATTCTGGAGGAGCCACCTGAGATGTCCTAGCCCCTCCAGACACTGAACTGGACTCAGCCACAGGTGCAAGTTCCAATGGTCATGCATCATCACCCACCTAGGGGCGAGAGCGAGGTCTGTGTACCAGGTCCTCCTGCATGGTTCAGATGTTGGTAAGAAGAACATAATAGACTAAGAGCATACCTTGAGGAAAGAAACATGGAATGTTACCTCAAGAGCCTATCCGAAATCGTCGAGACCCGAGTCTCGATCGCTGTTTTCACCTTCCTCCAATGGGCTCTCTTCATCAGCCTCATCACACCTAGAGTATTATTCAGAATCTTCCGATAGTGGGAAGCGATCCCTCAACTCGGTGGATGACTATTGGGGGGAACCATCCGATCCAGCAGTACCCTCACCCAGTCTGTCATTGGAGGCAGGGCACCACTGGAATGTAAAAGGTCCTCCAGAACGTCTAGATGTTGCTCCGCCTCTACTAGAGATAGCGTGAAACTGGCCCTGACAGGGCCTATACACGGTAAATATATCCCACATAGGTTCACGTGTTCCCACTTCTCAGGCGGGCTGAGTAATTGCTGGTCGACGCCCCAAATGTGCCAGGCCTCCAAGAAAACAGCATTTTCTGGCATGTCGATATCACGCAGCCGCTTCCCCATAGCATGAGTTGATATCCTGAAGATTCCCCTCGATGACCGCCCCTCCGGATGGCTCTGATCTTCCGGGACCACTGGGTCCACTACCGCTATTGGATCCACCACCAGTGCCTCACCCTCAGCTGGTGCAGGTCTCTCCACCATGGTAGCCCCACCACCGCAAGATTCCCTTACTTCCCTCTGAACCATACCTCGGGATATTGGAGGCCCGTCGTCACTAGCCCAGGCGGTTGGTTTCATCAGCATTTCCCCCGGATAAGCTGCCTCCCAGCTGATGGCATACTCCTTCACCAGTCCAAAGGCGGTAGTGGGTGGATGATATTAATTTCACATTTTCCCATCTTCCCATGTGAATATGACCCACAATTTCCTCATTACACATGGTTTCTCCTCATGCGGAACCTCCCAGTAGACATTCGGGGTCAGCTACTGCAGGGACTGGAATCGCCTCACAAACCGGTGTGGGGTGTACGGCTAATAGAGTGGCTCGCGGTCCACCTGTGCCACCAAAACTCAACCATGAAAGGCTAGAATATAGTTTTGATGACCTTCTGTTCCATGACCATCATCGGTGAGTACTACCGTTGGCTACAGAAACAGGTGGAAGTTAAACTCGTATACTTTCTACAGCAGGTTTAGAACCATCAGTACAGTATGATTTACTAGGAAGCTCCAGACAGTATTTAGGATGGATGGGAAGAAGTTTGACCCCAGAGGCGATATGGGGTTTGGATACTCGTAAACCCCCCTCATGTGCACCACTATCCACCCATAGAGAAGGTGGAAGGGCCTGCATATCCTCGGCGACTTCTTGTCATCACTAACATGCCAGAGCATCTTGTACAATCTGGCGAGCTTCGGAATCCCCAGACTGACCCGCCTTCTTGTGTCCATCATGGATTCCATGATGAATGAGTTGGGTCGTAACCCCATGTTGTTATCCCTCATTGGTAGGATCAAAAAAACAGATAAGTGCCATGATAAATGCTGTCATCCGGACTATCAAATGTTGCTCAGTGCTGACACTGAAACCCCTAGTGTTCTGTTGGATGTGTTCCATGAGCCGCCAATATGAGTGCACCTTAATTCTTTGATCACCCTTACGACAAGTTCGAGCCCTTGAGGGAAACTCTCAATCCTTCGGGAAGTTCAGGAACTGCTTGAACCACTTCTTAATGTAGACATCTCTCACTGATTCATTGTCCTCTCCGGGGACCAGTCCCATCAGTGCTGGTGCCAACTGCGAAAACTGCTCTGGATCCTCCCATGCGCTTATGACGGGGAGGTACTCATCATACATAGCCCCCATAATTGGGACCCCCGAAATCTGATGGACATCCAACAGACTGATGCCATCCCCACCCCGGTGCAGGTGAAAAGTGTTTGTCCTAGACGACCATCTGCTCAATAGCTCTGGCATCAGCAATTTTGGTTGATAAATGTGGAGTTGGGAGGCCCATTTCGGCTCATACAAACCCACTCTCCTCAGATCCAAACCAAAATCCTTGAATGAGGAACCTACCAAGTAGTCCCATTCCAAATCATTGGTGATTTTTCCGCCATGGCGCAGGTTCCACTAATCGGACCACCCCTTCTTCAAATCCCTCAATGTTGCCTTCAGTATGGTGTGGTATATGGGAGGGGATGCCTCTAGTTACAATGGTTTCCCATAAATGTTGTTCATATGGTTGTACAGATAGTCGGAAGTGATAGGTGTGACGTCCTCCTACGCATGACCATCTGCCGCCCTGAACCATTGGTGCTGGCATGACGTGCTTCTGAACAAACAAGCTGGTTCGTCCCTACGCACCTCAGGAATTAAGACGTCATCCCTCAGCACAAATCCATACACGGAGAGATTCTTTCACATCAGATAGTTCTATTGGATATCTCGTAGTAGATCCATCAATGAATTACGGTCTAAGTGGCTTCGAACCTACTCCCTCTGGACCAGATAGTTGGCTATCTCATCCCTTCAGGTAGCGTCTGAAAGCAACTCCAGTGCAGCTTCCTGATGTGCCATTGGGTTTTAGAACTTGGGAAAATTTCCGGATGGATTGGGGAAATCGTTCACAGAGATCGTTCTCAAACCTCATTCGCAAAGCCGAGACACGAAGCTTGGCCTCGACATATGAGCACAGGTTCGTTTGGCGCAGTCGCAGAGTCAAAGACTAGCGGTTCGCTGTGAAGCTCGATTCACGGTGAGCAGACATAGAGTACATGGAGCATCATGAATAGAGAGCACAAAATGACAATGTTGTGGAATCAAAAGAGACAAAATAATGGTCCGCCCCTTATTTATAAGTGTCGGCCCTCAGAGCTTCGCAGCGCGTTCATCCCACAAGGAGCTTCACGACGCATCCGGACCACATGGCCAATATCCGCCTCATGCGCCCACATTGTGATTCAACACCATGATCTGCCGATAATATTGGCTATTTACCTCATACATCAACCCTTGATCCCTCCACGGCTCTAAGTCTGAGGGGGATCATTTGTTGGTGCCAAAATATTGGATGAAAATAATGAAGAAAAGAAGGCACCAAGGCCTACCCTATGACGCCCTGACGCGGAGCCCTACAAAGCAATGCGCTCACCACGAAGCAATAGTGGCCTGAAGCCCCGCGAACATCCCTGAGCTTCACGAACCCTCCACGAAGTAAAGGAGGTGGTATCTCTCTATGAAACCGGTTAATATTCGTGACCCTCCATGAAGCAACCAAAGCCCCCTTCACGCAGCGGGACCTCTTCTTCGCAGCACCCCTTGCCTATAAATACTGAGCTCCCCTTGAGCCCTCGGGACGGACAATCCGACCTTTTTCCTTCCTAGCTCCCAATTCATGAAGCACCCTTTGTTCTGCGAATCATGAGCTACGTGAGGTATTTTTTCTTCGTGAGGTGTCTCTGCATTGTCTTGTTTTGATCCCCTCTTACGAGAGGGATGCCCTTTGCGAAGGCTAAGGGCTTTCATGAAAGAAGGGGATCTCCAAGGGGACCCTGGTAGTCGCGGAGAATTTATGCTTCACAAAACACCCCCCATTTACACGTGATCCACATGCCAAGGCAGGGTCCCTGTACTTCGCAAAGCACACTACTTCGCAGCACTTTACTTCGTGTGTCACCTATGCTCCGCAAGGTAGTGCTCTGCAAACACCCATCCACTTCGAGAAGCACCTCCCACTAGAACCTCCACCCTATGCCAAGGCTAAGGCACACCACTTCACGAAGAAAACCCCTTTGCAAGTGCCCTTCACCACCCATAACCACCGTGCTCTACAAGGCCTCTGCTTATGGACCCCTCTGCTTGGAAATTCCTTTTTCCGTGTGACCCTCCTGGTTTGCATGATGTGAATTCAAAGTCCCCTGAATGATATCGACTGTGGTGTTGCTTCTCCTAATTCTTATTCGGAAAGGCTTGCTAACAGATATTGCTTCATCTCATAGACATGATAACATGAACGCCTTGATGGTTCACATGGCAACCCCCCTTCACTATGTCATTATTGGTACCTTCCCTCGCACAAGGAGAAGAGGGTACTAGTTATGTAACTCATAGGGGTTCGGTGTAAACCCACATCGTCCGAGCTTCAGGACGTTAAACATTCAAGCACCTCGTCCTCAACACATGACATTAAACCATGATCCGGCCCCGTTCCTCACACGTAGGGTCCCCTTGGCTCAGACATTCTTTATTCCCACACGTCTCCACGGGGATGGGATCACCCCTCACATGGGATGATATCCTTTTTCTTGGGGTGGCGTTTTTCCATGGGGGAAGGTCACCTTCCTTGGTGTATTCCCCTTACTCTTCTTGAAGAATGTAGCACCCATGCACCTCCATACTTCCCCACCACCAGGGCCAGCGGAGGGCATTATAGGGAATGAGTAACCTCATTTCTTCAGTCCCAAATCCCTCTACCTCTGTTCTTTTTCGCCGTCAGGCCTCTATCCTAGCGTAAGTCCCAGCACCATGGGCTACATAACACGAATTCCCCACTTCAATTTCCACGGAAACACCCTTCACAATGTAATCATCAGGTCCCTACAACCTCTTGTTTCTCACACAGAGCATGATTCCCATGGGCTTAGAGTGCGCGCCGACCATGACCCACCCTCGGACAACTCAGAGTGTATTCCACAAAACCCTCATCCCACATGATGTTAAACTACATACCTAAACTATAGAAACATTGATCCATGGCAAGGCATGGTACATAGGAAGCCTCCACGAGGTTCAAGCCCACCACTAGTTCGTTCCAACCTCCTTCATGTCAGTTCACCCCCGTCCCGCATGACGTTAAACTATATTCCACTCCAATCCAAACTATGAGGAATTTGATCCATGTCAAGGCATGGTATGTAGGAAGCCTCCATGAGGATCAAGCCCACCACCTGTGGACCCCCTGGTTCACCTTCATGTCGGTTCACTGATAAAACCCTTCTGGATCTTCGGGGACATTGATCCATGTCACGGCATGGTACGTTGGAAGCCTCCACGAGGTTCAAACCCACCACCCGCCTGTTTATTCACATCGTGTTCTACCCCAGTCTTACATGATGTTAAACTACACACCCTACCTATGTGGAATTACATCCATGTAAAGGCATGTTATGAAGGAAGCCTCTAAGAGGATCAATCCCCACAACCACTGGCCCCAACCATCTCTATCTTGGTGCATCAAGATTCCACCATCACCGTTTTGAACTATGTGGAGTTTTATCCATGTCAAAGAATGGTACGTAGAAACCCTCCATGAGGTTCAAGCTCAACATCCACATGGTGAAAGGTCCCCCTTCACGTCAGTTCTCCAACATTCCCTCATCCCACATGACATTAAAATGTTTCCAAATCCAGCGGTATACCATTGTGACCCCACCACACAGTTATTCCGACATCCCTTCATGACAGTTCCACAACCCATTTTCAACCCAAACTACGAGGATGTTGATCCATGCCAAGGAATGTTACGTAGGAAACCTCACAATGTTCAATCCCAACACCCATTAGACCAAGGTCCTTCTTCATGTCGGTTCACCGACATCCATTATGAAATATAGAGTCTTTGATCCATGATAAGCAATGGTACATAGAAAGTATCCCTAATGATCAATCCCCACCATCCATTGGACCAAGGTCCTTCTTCACATCGGTTCATTGGCACCCCATCCCGAACTATGTGGTCTTTGTTCCATGTCAAGACATGGTATGTAGGAAGCATCCATGAGGTTCAATCCCACCACCCATTGGTCACTCCGACCCCCCTTCACGTCGGTTCTCACCAACCGAACTACGCGGACTTAGATTCCCTACCATAGGGATACGTAGGAGGTCTCTTTGAGGCACAAGACCAACATCAGTTTTTCCCTTGATACGGTCTCATATCATTCCTCCTCCACTCCATTCATTTTTCCATCACCCATCCTGATTCATACTCGGGCCACCACATACAGATGAGATCATGGCCCCTCATTTCCCATCCCATAGTATTCGAGAAGCCGCCCATGTGCTGGCCTAAATATCGGTGATCCCTCAAGGGGGTCCTTCAATCTGATCCACTCTGGATAGTGTTATAATCAGTCTGATCTGTCTCCGTTGGAAGTTAAACTCTCGGAATACCCTTTGTTAGACACAAGAAGAAATGTAAAACCTCAGATACATGCCAATGAAATATGATTCCCCGCACTCGATGTGGGATGACTAGGGCTTCCACGCCCTCGAGAAGCCCTATAATAAGGGAAAAAACAGACATGCCAATTCTGCAGTGTCTAGAAACGCCAGTGATGTCTCAACGTGACTACTCCCCCAACTGAAGGTTGCTTCCCTGACCGGACCCCTTGGAATGTCCTGATAGAAGCAGTGTAATTAACCAGCGACCATGGAAACATGGAACTGAGAAGATTTTCACGAACAATGTATTAAATCTATGAGGGAGACCCGGACTAGGTGACGAGCTCCGAGGAGGACGCCATTGAAGGAAGAACCAACATCCCGTCATCCTGGTTTTGATCAAGGAGAAGATGTCCCAGAATACGGAGTGAATACCTCCCACCATTGGAAAGTGGGAATGCAATGTGACAAAAAGTCTCCCATGTCACACCCTGGTAGACGGAAACACGTGCCCCTGTGAAAGCATCAGAAACAATACCTTTTCTTTCTACACTTTAGTATTCCCTTGGAAAATAAATTCCATCTTGTACCAAATATTTTTAAAGTGTTGAGACACATAAACTTAAGATAATCATTATATGATAAGGACATAATGATTTCATTTCTATAATTTCCATCAACTTCTATATTTATCAGGTAATTAAACTTCTTAAAAGAATCATTCTCAATAGGTGTAAAACCAATAATAGTAGTATCAATAACACCTAGACCATGATATGGAATATAAGAAATCCTCTTAAAATTTCATCCATACTAATTTTTCACTCAAATGTATGAATTAATATACTATTTATAAAATTGATATTATCAACGATAAGTCTTAAATAAACAATTCTCTAATACATATTACAATTCCAAAAGATGGAATAAAAACTAGAGGGGGGTTGAATTAGTTGTTCAATTTTTTGTGTTACAAAAATTTTAGAAAACATTACCCCTCTATTATATTAGGATTTATTTCCATTAAAATAAATAATAAATACTCATGAATGAAAAAGTTGTAATGTACATAAAGCACATAGTATTTGAAATGTTCTTCTTCAGTATAAGAAGCTGCATCATTTCCATTGCCACTCATTTGGGACTATGGAAATTCACTAATTTTTAGAAGTGAAAACAACTTTTCCCACCTCCCATTAGACACCTTATATCTCCAAATTCTGATGATTATAGAGAATCCAATTAGATTGTAATTTTTTATAAAAAAAGATCCAAATTAATGATTAAATAATTTTTTAAACTACACCATAATTTATCAATCTAAATCACCAGTCTGATTTAGCTGGATCTGATTATTTGATACAGATGATTCTATATCTGAATAAATCAATACGATGATGCTGGATCAAATGAACTCATACTAAGAAATTAAATCTCAATATTCACTGCTCAATGTCTACTCAAATTTTTAATATGATCTTTCTAAGTCAAATCAACTCAATATAATAAACTAAAATTAAAATTTCTCAATATTATAAACAATAATTTAGATATCTGATCCTCCCCCTAATATCTCTGGTTAGAAATTAATTTCCCATAATTTATTTATCACATTTCCGTTTCAAATTTTATGAAAATTTACTAATCATGGAATGATCAAAGAATATATTTATAAGTAGATCAGAAAATAAATATAGGTAAACTAGAATACTATTCACACTTTATTATATTTTAAACTCATTGAAAATATCTCATATTTAAACATAAACAATTTATGGATTAATTCTCATTAGATTTATCAATGATTTAGAAAAAATGAACATTAAGAATCACCTTTAATTCTCTTTATAAAACATATGGAATATTATTTTTGAGTAATCATCGTAATCATCTTATTAATGATATTTTTTCTTCTGAACACAATATGATATCTATTTATTCTAATCTTATGATAGTCTCTACCCTTCTAAGATCAATACAAATTTATTTCCATCTCAGCTCATTATGATTTCAATTTCTTCTCATCTCATTAAAAATTTTCATTCCTTACCATCTAATTAATATTTCTACTTCTTATTCTACTCATTACGATGAAATTTACATTATGATAGAAACTCAATTATGATGATCTTTTCCTAAGGATGGAATTTATTCTATAGTGAATCAACATAGAATATTTGAAATTATTAAAACTTAACCATATTCATACATTCTTCTTCTTTCATAAAGATCCATCTTCTGATGGATATTTCTTAATTATAGAATGGTCCTTTTAATAGATTTTTAATTTCAATCATGTATATATGATGATAACTCCATTCAACAACATTGAAAAGTCTCTATCCACCTTAGCTATTACTTAATAAAAACATTTTGTGATTTTTGGAACCAAGAAAACAATTATGAATCCCATATTTCATCAATATATTTTATCATGATATTTTCATGTTTTTATTTAACATCTTCAACAATAAATAATCATCCGGTTTTGTTTTCAAATTATGAAAACATTATAATTGTCAACTCTGTAATAATCTATAAAAAATATTCACGAGTAATAAATATTCTTCATTCAACGCATGTTCCCTTTCAAAATTAGTAACTCTTTTATTTCTCTAATTATGGTAATTGTAAATTATAGAAATCATCAATTTCAAGCTCTAATTATCTTAGATCTCATGATCAATAATATCATGGTGATGGACTTATGTATGATTATCTATGTTCAAAAAAAAACAACATTCTTTAAAACAAAATGTGTCCCCCCGTTTATATGTGGGTTCAAATTTTAGATTCTTACAACAAAATTCAATATAATGGGATTGTTCTGATTCTTTAATTAAAAAAACATTCTTATACAAAAATTATAGTAGTAAAAAAATATAAAAAATTATTAAAACAATTTAACACATTGGATGATAATTTTTCAATGAGTTATTCTTAAAGATAGTACAGTAGAGCCCCATGTAGGTTTGGTTGATCATTGTCTGGAAACTAATGATCAATAATTCTATAGATATGCTTGGGTGTCACTGTTAATATTGGGAATCACCTGTAATTGTTTTTTATGTAAATTATTTTAAAAAATTTAAAAATAATTTTTATAATTCTTATTCATTCACTTCATATTTAACTCATTATATTTTGGATTTGATTGGTGGTTTCCTAGTAATGTATACTCACACCCAATGATGATGCATGTTTTTTTAATTCCTTAGTTAGATCTTAAAATGTTTCCCAGAAGAAATATGAATTAATTAGTGATATATTTTTTTACCTCAAATTGCTGTTATTTATTTTTTATTTCATTTTTTATAATCCATCTATAGGGTATAAAATATATATAGCTCATTCATTTATTATTCAACGTTCTGTTTTATATATTTTTCCTCACTTTACTTAGTTATGATATTTACCTTAATGTTTTCAAAATCATTTTATTTCTATTATAGATATACCTTGATGTGAGGTCATAGTATCCCAATGGTAACCTCTCAGAACCTCATCATTATTCATCCCCCTCTAGCATATTAGGAATCATTTTTTACGGATTTGGGTGCTTCATCTTTAGACTCCATTCAAGTTTCCTCCATGTTGGGTTGTTATAAAATGGAATTATATTTTATTTTTCCTAGTCTAACTTTTTGTGAATAGAATAGATGATACTAGAATATTGTTATATCCTCTTAAAGAGATCATACCTTTTAGAATTTAACCATATTCTGAGGGGAAAGTCTAGTTTCTAGTGATATAGATGGTTATTACTACATTTTTCATTTACAGTTAATTGATTTATACCTCAAGTGGTACACATGGATTGGATGTAATTGATTTAAGGTATTTTATCTCTTCTCACCAAATGGAAACAGAGGGTGTGAGTTAATGAATCAAGATAAGAAAATAGAATACACATGTCATTTACATGTTTCAATTGATTGATAGCTCTATAAGATTCACATGAGATTGTTTTATATTGAGTTCATGTGGTAATGTATTCTGGAAATGTATACATTTCTATTGTTATAAATAAATAAGTGTTGTCGGTATTTAAAGAGTTCATAGTATTTTATATTATTTACATATAAGTTTATGGTGACATTCTACTTGAATATATACTTAAGAGATATATCATTCATAGGATGGTATAAATTAATTATTAAATAGGTGTTTTTTGTTAAATAAAGTTATATTACGAAACATATATTATATTTTCCTTTATAAATGGTGAATGGAAATCTATATAAAAACCCATAGAATGACCTATATAATACATCATTTAATTTATATAATGATGGAATTCAAAAATTATTTTAAATGTGAATACTTTACTTTTAAAAGATATAAATCATAATAGTATTGAAATATGAAATGATGGATCATTTAGGGACCTTGGTGATGAGTACCCCTTCTTTTAGTGACCAAACTCAATGTGATTATAGTTTTGGGATAGGGAAAGTGCTTGTGTGGTGAGGGATCCATTTATTTTTTTTGATAACTTGAAAGGCATGGGTTAGATAGATAGTAAGGTTCTATATGATTTATTTCATTTTGGATATGACCATGAGGTATTGAGATGTTTCTTGGTATCATGGTTACATATTCACATTGTTTTCTATGAAAATTTTCAGATTTTTGGACCCTAGAATGGGATTCATGGATTTGGGTGATTATATAGAAGGCATGTATATATGGGAATGTGGTACCTAGTGTAAATGGATGACAACATAACAGTAGAAGATGTGGGTTTAGAATGGGGGTAAGAGTGTCACTTGTGAGCACAGGTTTGTGTGATACATAATATAATGAGGTTAAATGTGAATACATGGGTTTTAAAAGTTACAGAGTTTAATTAAATACATATATAAAATGGTGTATCATTTTGGGATCTTGGTTATGAGAACTAATTCTTTTGTGACCTCACTCTATGTGTTGATAATTTAGGGATAGAGAAAGAGCTTGTGTGGTGGGGGACCTAGTTATGGGTTGTGATAACTTGACAGGCCTGGGTGAGATAGATATTAATGTTCTGCATGAGTTATTTTAGTTTAGAAATGCCCATGAGGTGTTGAGGTGTTTCTTTGTATCATTGTTTCTTATTAACATTATTTTATATGACCCTTGTGAGTATTTTGGGACCATATAATGTGTTACATGGATCATTTTGAATTTATAGGGGGCATGTATCTATGGTAATGTGGGACATATAGTAAATGGTTGACCATGAAGCACTGGAATATGTCAGTTTATAACAGGGATAAGAGTGTCTCTTTTGAACATAGGTTTTTGTGATACATGATCTAAGTAGAAATGATTGATATCCCTATGATATTTGGAAGATCAATATGAATAGTATTGAGTTATAATGTTTGACAATAATGTGTGACCACAATAGGGTTCACCCATATGTTGTGTATGTTTTGGATATGTGATGGTCATTTTGATGCTCATATACAAGGGAATTGATACATATGAGTTTCTATCAACAATTTAGGGAAGTAATAGATATTCCATGATTATTTTTTGATGGAATCACCTAATTTCTTCATGTATTGGTTTTTAAAATAGTTTTAAGGGAAGGATAACTATTATTATTGACATATTTATATTGATTCTAGCTTAATATCATAATAGGATTTTAGCTAGGGTGGATTATTCTAAGTATTGTGGGGTGTAGATGATCACTTATATTTTTGAAACAACACATGGTGGGATGGGAGGATACTTGGTTGATCATAACTCATGATAACTATCAATATGGTTTGGTAGATTCATTTAGGATTCCTCATGTCTAGTGAGACTAAAGGGATATAAGGTATGGTCATATTCTTAAATTGGGCCATGGTTCATGTATAGGTATTGTGAAACTAATGGGATCTTGAGAAGTCCTGTTATGTGGTCACATGGTAATGTAAAACCATGACATTTTTAAGTGTTCTTGGTAGCATGTGAATATAACAGATGTGTGGTGCCATGTGGTAATTTTGATTTTGTGGATAAAAAACAATAAATCATTTCATTCAAGGTTTTTTATTGGATATTAATTAGGTTTTTGGTATTGTATCTTTATAAAATACCATTTTCATTTCATGTATAATCATTCAGGCATCATTGGATCATTAGTGGTATGGTGTATTATGGCCATTATAATATGTATCATGGATTCTTAGAAGAGGGTCATGTCCATATGTGTTATTTTGATTGATGGGTACCACATGATATGTGGTGACTAAAATTGGGATAGATTCTTTTGGGTAAGGACTGTTGAGGAATCCAAATGTATTTTTAGATATCCTTATAGTTATATGTATATTTATTGATGGATTATATTGTAATGGCATAGATCTATGAGTTTTAAATGGATTATGTAATTAAGCATCAATTAATATGTTGATTGTGGATTGGGATGAGTTGATTGCCTCTTTTTGACATGAAATTGTGGATTTTCCACATGATGTGTGATATAAGTGATGTATTATAGTGTAGATTTCACCATTGGACATCAGTGGGTGATTATCTCATTTTGGATTGGATATTTTGAGATTTTTTGAGTTTCATTATAAGAATATGAGAAGGATTAGTGGTTGATGTCTTGTTGTTTTATGTAGTTTAGAAAGATATAGTCATATCCAATTATAAAACTCAGTGACGAATGGACCATGGGATGCGGTAGTTTCTATTTTTCAAGTAAAAAATGATAACAACAATCCTTCAGTGCTAAGTGACTTATTTGTGAAAGGTTTACAAATCCTTTTGTGGAATTATCATGAGATTATTTATTTAATAATAGAACTGATGGTGGTAAAATCATGAGGTATATTTGTAAAATAAATATATGTATACATGGATTCGTCATGGAAATAAAAATATTAAATTCAATTTCGTGGTGTATCAAAACCGAGAGAAGGGTTTGATCTTGAAATGGATACAATGTTATTTGAGGTTTCTTTGTTAGAGGTGTTTTGGGGTGTTTGTCTGTTTGTCAGAAAAAAAATGTGTGGTATCATTGAGTATCAAACTAATTAATATCTAAAAAAGTTGGGTATGGACTCTAGCGGAAATGTTTGGGTGATCACTAGATCCCTTTTTATGTGAAAGCACCGTGTTTAGGTATATTTCTAATGGATTTTTTTTGTTGGAGTTAGGAATTTTTACGGGACTTCGATGAGGATGATAATGATTTTATTTGTACGTATCGTTTAAGTGGTCAGTTGAAAACTACATCAACCACACCAATGGAATTATGGAGTATAAATTCATTAAGAAATTATTATTAAATTGGCACCAAACCATTATAATTTGTGGGTTGTATGTTGAATATTCATTTTGGCAGCACCATAGGCCTATCAACTACATGTACAAAAACACAAATAATTCATCTAGTTAAGTAGGAGTGGGTATGTTCTATAATTTTGTATTGGTTTATGTGATATGTTTTGGAATATGTTTTTTAAGATGGATAAACTTTAGGTGAAGGTTGTGTCAAGGGTCTACCTCTGATATTGATAAATGGTAATAGGTCATTTAGCATTAAATTTATTAATAATTATGGTTAGGAGATTTGGTAATATGAATACCAGAAAATATTGAGTATGAGAAGTGTCACTGTGAGGATATAATAGACTCTAATGTCCATCTATATATTCTGAATTTATGGTAAAATCAAATTTCTTAGAAGTCATGGGGCCATATTTTCACCTAGCTTTTAAGATTAAATTATGGATATTTGTAACCCTCAAATGTCATTTTTTTGTAATGAAGTATTATAGCGGTTTCTGGGGAATTTTGAAATATTGAGAATTCATGGAACAAATTTCAGGTTTTGGATATTCATCTTGGGATGTATTGTTAGCACTTAATCAGTGTTAACCCTTCACCCCAACAATATAGTTTGCCACGAGGAGGATAAATATATGGCAAACAATATTATGCATAAAAGATTCAATGAAACAACTATAACAGGTCATGGAGTTGTTTCCCATGGTTGGGGTGAGGTTTTTCAATCAGTGCGGCTATCTATCTAAAATTTATTGTTTCTGGATAATTGAGATTACATGGTAGGTGAATTCTTTTTCCAAATGGGTGGAAAAACAATGCACCCATTAAAAACTATATAATTCCATTTTTACGTCATGTTTTTTTAATTATTATAAAACCCATTATTCACCCATTTTCAAAAAGTGGTCACACTAGAAGATCCCCAAATAATCTCTTCTCTTCAATGTTGGAACATCCCCAACCAATTTCTGAAAATAATTCCATTATCAGGGTTGGAAAGGTTTAGATGAATTTTGGAGTCCTATTCTATTGGTTATTCGCTTATGTTCTTTCATGTTCCCTCCCATAATTTATCTAGGTTATTCAATTTTTTGGGGGTATGTTAAGATCCTAAATTTCAACTATTTAAACAGCAATTAAGGGATGATATTAGATGAGCAGTTTCATATGAGGCAATGGTAATTGGTCCGAATATTTAAACACATATTCATTCATTTGTTTTCAATTATGTGAATAATGATGTCATGTATGTAGAGACACAAATCTTGATGTACATGGACATTACATTACTTTTCCGAAATTCTTATTAAATAACAAAAACAACCACATAAGGACCGTAATAGTTTAATGTCTTTGGAAACTTAGGACATAATCTTATAATCATGGTGAATGATCTTCAACATCTCCCATAATGATCTTCCCCTTTTCTTTTCTTACCTAAAACCTTTCATTATATACTGGGGAAAATAAAACATATAAAGGGTGAGCTCAAATGCTTAGTAAGGGTAATCATGGAGAAAATAAAAAAAACCAAATACATTTGAACATAAAAACATGAACACAATGTTTAAACATCAAAATATTGAGCAATAAATGAAAACATGGAAGTACGTAATGGATATATCATAATGGAACATCAATCATGATAAAATAGCTTGGAAATAAAAGTTGAAATTGTGGAAAAACATTAAGAACATGATATGATTTCCATAGTAGCCAAGGAATTCCTGTCAAGACCATCTTAGTGGAAAAAGTCCCTTTATAAATTAGGTTCACTCCTCATTTCAGTCCTGTAACACTAAACTAGATTAACTTACCATTCCAGCCGTGTCTATCTCATGAGATATAAATCTTTACCCAATGCATTGGAGGGTGATATAGGTCCCACACATAAAATAATTAAATAATTCTTACTTTTGTCACAATATAAACATAAATCATTCATCAAACCCCAAAGAATAAAATGGGTTTCATAAACATCATCCCATCATAACATAATCCTTATAAAACCAATGGATATAATTTCATCATAAGAAAAGTGACACCATGTAAATCATAGATACATTATACTTGAAACATACACATATGAAATAATTTCATCTTAGATGGAAAATGTTTTTGATAAAACACTTGAAATGAATTCTTGAGGAAAATAACCTTTCTTCTTCAAAAATCATTATGTTTCACAAAATGCCATGTAATTTTAAAAGGAAAGTATTGTGTTGAAAATAATCATGAAATCATGTAGATTATTCTTTATATAAATAAGGAATTATGAAACTGTAAAAATCTTTTCAGTCCGTATAAGTTAAAAAAAATTCTTCTCGTACTTTTGCTGGAAAAGTCAATAATTACCTCGTATGGTAAAACAAAGAATGATTCCTTACATATCATGTAGTAAAATTCAAAAATGGGTAAAAAGGAATTTAAATATACTTGAAACCATTTTTAGAAAATATGGACGTAGATGAAAAATATAACCCCAGTAAATACTTATGAATAAACAATCTCGGTTAAAAACGAGTTTGGAAAAGTTATCCCCTATCTTATGTCCAATTTCTTATGTATGTGTTTGAGAATCTTGTATAGTGGGTTTAAAAATATTATTTACTTGTAACAAAATCATAATAACATTTTTGATATCATATATGATTCACTACGACTTTATATTATCTGTTCATTTGTCAATTCCATGTTAAAGCAGCGTTTTGGGTAAAATCGTTTCATTTTTCGCCCGTGTTTTTACTTGTAATTATTAATATGATTACTTAGTTCATGATTACTTAATTATAGAATATAAAAATTGATTTATATATAATATATATTCAGACTATACATATATATAATAGATCAATAAATGAAAATAATTACACCGTTCATGGAGACGGTAGGCCATACGTACGCATGAACAATGTTTTTTGTTTCCTTATTGAATTGAATGGAATTAAGTAGATGACATACATATATATATATACATAAATATAGTTTAATTATTATTTCATATATTTCATTATTACTTATTATATATACTTTATAATCATTCTTGAATTGTTAACATGGAAAATGAATCTCATCACGTCGTGGAGACGGTAAACCGTACGTACGCACGAGCGATTATATCTTTCCCATTTTTTATTGAATGTAATTGGAGTGGATGATATAATATCTTATAATTAGTATGATTTTATAATAATCATATATAGTTATTCTTTACACCATTATACTTATCCAAGTAAGGTGGTGGTGGAAAAACTGATTACACCACGGTGTGGAGAAGATATTTCGTTCGTACGCACGCGCTATGATTTCATTTTCCATAGGATGGATATAAGGTGAAATAGGGTTGTTTCATATTTATAATAACATATAAGTATATAATTAATACTGATGTTATTACTTTAAAATGAAACAACTAATTAAGAGGAAGTAGAATGAGAAATAAACATGAAAGAGTCGGTAGAAGAGATTACCTCTTCCTTGACGCACCTCCTTTAAACACTTTCTCAGGGAACTAGAGTTGGTCTTTTGAAAAGCCAGGAACCTCTATGATATAACTATAGGGGTTCAAAAGGGGAATTTTCAGGGGTTGGTTGAGTTTCAAGGCTCAAAAGGGTGTGAAGAGAATAGGGAAGGGGTGCCCTTTTAATTAGGGAGGAGAGGGGAACCTTTGGAAAAACCTCAAATATTATTTTATAATAAAGTCATATTCAGTTTATAATAGTTCCAAATTAATTTATTTCAAAGGTAAAGTGGGGATGGGTCTAACTCCTCTCAACCAATAGGTTTTAGAGAAGTCTAGGTTACTATTTTAACCTTATCATTTAGTTTTAAATCTATGTTAAATAATTTAACTTTTACAGTGTCTTCATGTTTTGTTAAACTATATGGATAATAAACTTAATATAACAATCCAAAATAACCCAAATTGGTTAATTATTAATATATATAACCTCATATATGTCATTTTCCAAAACCATAGATTTTTATGAATATAAAATCAATTAATAATATAATATTTCCTTTAAAAACTATTTAATGTCAATTTTTCCACTATTAGGTAATTGATTTTTGTGGAAATTATAACAACATTATTAATTCAAAAAAATATTATTTAATCAATAATAAAATGTCATATTAACCTAGAATTTTTTTGGAATGCATAAAATGTCTCAAATTACATTTATTTGGGAATTTATAAAATCAATTTTTTTAATAATTCATTATTCAGCTATTTACTGCATTACCATTGTGTCATAAATAAATTAACTTATATAATGTCTGAAAATTCTAAATAAGATACCATTACGTAGAAACTATTTTTTTCTTTCTAATGAATATTTATAGTCGAATTTATCTTCTGTATAACCATATGTTAAAATTTTTTTGTTATTAAACTTTGATTTTAACTATTTTAAATCTTTATTAAATATAATAATAATAAATGTCCTAATCTAATCCAGGTGGACCTAAAGGGTAATATTTTATTCCTAAGAATGTTTTTGGTCAAATTACACTTATCCAATAGAATTAAGAGATGTGTTACGGTAATAATAATATCATTTTACCCTTAATTACACTATATACTTTTAACAGTGGTAAATAAAAGTAAAAATCTACTATTCACCAAAAATTATTTTTATCTAATTGAACTATATTTTACTCCTTGATATTAATGGGTTCTCTCATATTTTAGAAATTCACTCATAGAAGAGGTAAAATTATGTTTTATTTAAAATTTTAAATTCTCCTAGCAAGTTGGTAAAAGACGGTGAAAAGTTCGATAAAATTTTTATATATCTAAAATTTTTATGAATTCACTAAAATTAAATACATTGAACTTATATAGGTATTATGTATCAATATTTACCTAATATAAATTTAAATAACATAAATAAATTTTTAAATAAAAAGTCAATTTTTGAATAGTAACCGAGTATTTTCACTATTTATCAAAAATTGAATGTTTTCAGAAAATTACCAAAATTTTACCCTAGGATAATTTTAATATTCCGAATCCAATAATGAAGTCCATTTTGAAGGATAATATTTATAAAATTTCAAAAAGTTGGTATTACTATTCATAACAGCTTGTTCATAATAATATTATAATAATATATCGTTTAGTGAAACTCAGTATTGCGTACTACACACACTATCGAAAAAGGTCTTGAATGCGTGTAATGCAAGCCATGTCAGGGATGCAGGTAGTGAAAATATTGATTGTTGTTACGTATAACATAATCAAAACTTATTTCATTTATTCATTAAACTAAATCTATACTTAATGTTGCGTAGAATAATTTCCATAAAACAAACATGAAATTGTGTGTAACACCAGCCAAGAATAGTGTTGCATATACTGTAAGATAATACGGTGTTGTGTATAGTACAATATAATATTGGTGTAGTGTATAATAGAAGACATCAATGAAATTAAAAATAATATATCTCATAAAATTACGGGTTGTCATATTCTACCCCTCTTAAAATGAAATTCTCCATCAAAATTCGTTTGGGTTATAAATGGTTTACTACTTGAAAGTTTATTTCATAGAAACCTACATCGTAAAAAGAAATAATAGTACATAATTTTAAAAAGTGAAGTATGAAACATATCGGTTACCCAAATTAACTTATCATTGTGTTTCCACATAGGATAAATTGGGTGAAAATATGGATATGGAAGAGAAACCTAACCATCATGTTCTGATGGAGAGTGGTAGAGATCATGGCTATGAACAAGCCCACAATCACAAAGCCATAAATTTGTGATGATCTAAGGTACTATCTGATTCATAAGATATCAGGGCACCATGACAACATTTTTGGTTTTCAAGATCATTTTCCAATTGTTGAATAATTTTTGAAAGAAATACTTACTTGATTTTGGTACAATATTACCGTTGTTCGTGCCTTGAACAATTTCCAATTAATATCTTAAATATATGAATCTGAATTGTTCATTCGTGATGTTTTAGCAGATCATGTGATAGAATGATAGATCATTCCATCTGTTTCTATCACAAAAAGTTTTGCACAATTTATTAGATATAATAAGTCCATCTATGTTGATATTAATCGTATATGGTTCCTAAAATGGACTTATAATTCATCTATCATAGCACTTAATAAAATAAAAGTTGTTTCTACTAACCAGGGACTTCATGTAGGCCAGTGGTAGGCGAAAAAGGCACGTCAAACTTCGGTTGTGGGTTTGGTTCCCACATCCTTGTCTGACGCAATGGGCTATCGATCGTCCTGTAGGTTGTACCTTTTTCTAAAAATATACTATTATAAAATTCCAAAAATAATATCAAAAATTTATATCCTTAAACAATACTATGTAATGTCTAACATAATCTATTCCAATCTTTAGGCTTACCCAAACTCATAGTATAAGGAAAAAGATTGATAGATAGGTCATCTACCAAGAATGTAAATACCTTCATTTATCCTCATATATCATAAGATATGTCTTGTTGGTCCCATTCCGAAAATTCTAATGCCCTAATAATGTATTCTATTGAAAAATGAAAACCCATTGAACCTTAGTGAATATAGTAATACAGTTAAAAGATAACTCTTTCCACATACCAAAATCCTAAAAATTCTATATACTCAAACCATGATATCACTTAGTTCTTATATCAATCATGAGCTCATGAATACTATCAAACATATTATTTTCTCCTTATCCATTCATTATGAGAATATCATCTTCTTTGCAAAAATATCTGAATATACATTCATGGTTACAAGTACCATATACTTTCAAATAATTTAGGAAAAACAATAGTGTAACTTTCTTTAGATGATTCTTTATTCCAAAGTACCATTAACATAACTCTTGGAAAACATACAATCACTCCACTACCTTCTTAAACCATCAACCAAGCTTCATCATTTTATTCCTAAACACTTCATTCATCTCATATATTATTTGAAGTTTCTTCATCATCATCGACATAAATACTACTCATACAACCATGCTGATTCTCTTCAAGATATTTTCCCTTATGGAATTGGTTTTCATAATTCCCATTCATTAAAAATTTAAAACATTTAATCATTTTTGATGTCATAGAAATATCATTATTCTTTTCCATGGTGTTAACTAAAAAATTTACTTTGCACTTACTTCCTTTGTGTCCTTCTTTTCCACACCCAAATCATCTTCCAGATCATTTGAAACATTCCCCTTGATGCCTCTTCCCACATGATTTACATGGGGGAAATTGAACTTTCTTTCCTCAATGGTCATCATGAAACTCCATCTTTCTCTTATTAGATGAGTCAGGAAACTTACCAAAGTTGAGATTATATATCATATTATGATATTGCTTATTATTCATAGTAATGATTTTTTTACATCTAAATACCATATCATTTGGCTTCTCATGAAGAATATCATTCCATTGTCTGTCATATTCTCCATTAACATGAATCCTTTTGTTTCCTTTCGTTTCTTAAAACCCAAAAAGAGTACTGTGAGAGGAAAAAATAAAAATCAAGGTGGATTACCTTTAATATCTAACATCTTAGGTTTATTTCAAATATCCTTACCATAATTCTATAACAATAACCTATACTTATACTTAACATTAGCTACATCCCTAGACATACCTTAGATATATCTCTATGGTTCTCACTAATATTCTCGCATCCTAGTTTCAAAGGTTAACTAAGCCTTTCCTCTGATACCAGCTGTATTGACCCAATGCATGACTTACATGGACATTATATAAATTTTTTTGAATACTTAATACATAACAAAAAAACACACAAGGAACATAATAGTTTAGTGTCTTTGTAAACTCTAAACATAGTTTTGTAATCATGGTGAAGGATCTTCAACATCTCCCGTAAAGATCTTCCCCTATTGTTTTCTTACCTAAAACCTTTCTTTCTATACTGGGGAAAAGAAAACATACAAAGGGTGATCTCAAATGCCTAGTAATGGCATGCATGTAGAAAATAAAACAAAACATATACATTTGAACATAAAAACAAGAACACAATCTTTAAACATCTAAATCATGAGCAATGACATGAAACATAGCAGTACATAAGGCATAGATCATAATGGAAAATCAATCACGATAAAATAGATTGGAAATAAAACTTTTAATTCTGGAAAAACATTATGTACATGATATAATCTATACAGTAGCCAAGGCATTGCTTCCAAGACCATCTTAGTGGACAAAGTCCCTTTCTGAATCAAGTTCCCTCCTCGTTTCAGTCTTGTAAAACTGAACTATATTAACTTACCATTTTAGCCATGTATATCTCATCATATATAAATCTTTACCAAATAAATTTGAGGGATATATAGGTCCCAACCATCTCATAATGAAATCATTCTTAATTGTGCCTCAACATAAACATAAATCATTCATCATAACCCAAAGAATAAAATGGGTTTCATAAACATCATCCCATCATAAAATAATCCATAAAAAAATGGATTTCATTTCATTATAAGAAAAGTGGAAGCATGTAAATCATAGATACATTATACCTGAAACATACACATATGAAATAATGTCATTATAGATGAGAAATGGTTTTGATAAAACACTTGAAACGAATTTTTGAGGAAAATATCCTTTCTTTTTCAAAATCATTTTATTTCACAAAATGACATGTAATTATAAAATAAAAGGAATTTGTTGAATTTAATCATGAAATAATGTAGAGGAATCTTTATGTAAATAAGGCATTATGAAACAGTAAAAATGCATTCGTTCTGTATAAGATAAAAAAAATTCTTCTCGTACTTTTTCCATAAATGTCAAAAAGTACCTCGTATGGTAAAGAAAAAATATTTCATACATACCATGAAATAAAAGTCAAAAATAGGTAATAAAGAATTTAAACATCAATGAAACCATTTCTAGGAAATATGGACATGGATGATAAATATAACCCTAGTAAATACTTAAGAATAATCAATCTCTGATAAAAACGAGATTGGAAAAGTTATCCCTTACCTAATGTCCAATTTCTTACCTATGTGTATGAGAATCCTATATAGTGGGTTGAAACATATTATTAACTTGTAACAGAATCATAATATTATTTATTATTTCATATATGATTCACTTATGACCTTATATTATCTGTTCATTTGTCAATTACATGTTAAAGCAGCGTTTAGGGTAAAATCGTTTCATTTATCATCTGTGTTTTGACTTGTAATTATTAGTATGATTATTTAGATACTGATTACACAATTATAGAATATAATTCATGATTTATATAGAATATATATTCAAAATATACATATATATATATTAGATCTATAAATGGAAAGAAATACACTGTTTATGGAGACGGTAGGCTGTACGTACGCGTGAACGCTGTTTTTCATTTCCTTATTGAATTGAATTGAATTTAGTAGATGAAATATATATACATACATAATTACAGTAGAATAATTATTTCATATTTTTCATGATTAATTATTATATATACTGTATAATTATTCATGAATTTTTAACATGAAAAATGAATCTCATCGCGTCGTGGAGACGGTAATCCGTACGTACGAACGAGCGATGATATCGTTCCCATATTTATTGAATGGAATTGGAGTGGATGATATAATATCATATAATATCTATGATGTTATAATAATAATATATAGTTATTCTTTACACCACTATACCCATCCATGTAAGGTGGTGGTGGAAAAACTGATTACACCACGACCTGGAGACGGTATTCCGTACGTACGGACGCACGATGATTTCATTTTCCGTAGAATTGATAGAAGGTGAAATAGGGTTGTTTCATATTTATAATGACATATAATTATATAAGTAATACTTATTTTATTACTTTGTAATGAAACAACTAAATAATAGGAAGTAGAAGGAGAATCAAACTTGAAAGAGTCTGTAGAAGAGATTTCCTCTTCCTCGACGCACCTCCTTTAAACTCCTTCTTAGGGTACTAGAGATGGCCATTTTAGAAGACCAGAACCTCTATGATATAACTAGAGAGGTTTATAAGAGGAATTGGCAGGGTTTGTCCAATCTTCAAGGCTCAAAGTGTGTGAACAGAAGAGGGAAGGGGTGTTGTTTTTAAAAGGGACGAGGAGGGCACCATTGGAAAAACATAAAATATTATATTATAATAAAGTCATATTTGGTTTATAATAGTTCAGAATTGATTTATTTATAATCTAATGTTGGGATGGGTTGAAATCCTCTCATCCAATAGGTTTTAGACATGTTTAGGTTACTATTTTAGCCTTATCATTTAGATATAATTCTATGTTAAATAATTTAACTATTACCGTGTCTTCATGTTTTCTTACACTACATGATTAATAAACGTACTATAACAATCCAAACGAACCCCAAGAGGATTATTAGTAATATATATTTCCTTATAGAAGTCATTTTTCCAATCCTTAGTTTTTATGAATAAAATAACAATTAATAATATAATATTTGTTTTAAAAACTATTTTTTGTCAATTTTGGCACTATTTGGTAATTGAATTTTGTGAAAATTATAACAACATGATTAGTTAGAAAAATTTTAATTGAATCAATAATAACATTTCATATTAACCTATAAAAATAGTTAAATTCATAAAAAGTATCAAATTACATTTATTTGGGTATTTATAATATCAATTATTTTAATATTTCATTATTTAGGTAATTACTACATCACCATTGTGTCATAAATAAATTAAATTATTTAATATTTAAAATTTATAAATAAAAATACATTAGGTAGGAAATATTTTTATAATTATAATTAATATTTATAGTAGAATTTATCTTATGTATGACCCTATATTAAATTTTTTTTAGTTATTAAACGCTGATTTTAACTATTTTAATTCTTTTTAAAAAAATTAATAATAAGTGTCCTAATCTAATCTGAATGGACCTAAAGGGTAATATGTTATTCTGAAGATAGTTTTTGGTCGAATTACACTTATCCAATATAACTAGGACATGTGTTAGGGTAATAATAATTTCATTTTTACCCTTAATTACCCTATTGACTTTTAACCATGTTAAATAAAAGTAAAAAGTTACTATTCACCAAAAATTATTTTTATCTTATTGAACCAAATTTTACAATTTTATATTAACCGTGTCTATTTTATTTTAGAAATTCCACTAGGAGGAGTGGTAAAATTATTTTTTATGTTAATTTTCAAATTCTCATAGGAGGTGGGGTAAAAGACGGTGAAAAGTCCAATAAATTTTTTATATATCTAAAATTATTATATAATGACTCAAATGAATTACATTGAACTTATATAGGTATTATGTATCAGTTTTGACCTAAAATAATGTTAAATAAAATAAATAATTATTTAAATCAAAAGTATGTTTTTAAATAGTAACCCAGTGTTTTCCCTATTCATAAAATATTTAAAGATTTCAGAAAAAATACCAAAATTTCACCCTAGGATAATTTCGATATTCCAAATCCAATAATGAAGTCCATTTTGAAATATAAAATTTATAAAATTTTAAAAAGTTAGTGTTACTATTCATAACTTCTAGTTCGTAATAACATTATAATAATATCTCGTTTAGTGAAACTCGGTATTGCGTACTACACATACTGTCGAAGAAGGTCTTGATTGGGTGTAACGCAAGCCATGTCTGGGCTGCATGTAGTGAAAACTCTTTTTGGTGTTGTGTATAACATAATAAAAAATTATTTCATTTATACATTAAACAAAATCTATACTTAATGTTTTGTAGAATAACTTCCACAAAACGAACTTGAAATTGTGTGTAACATGAGCCAAAAATAGTGTTGTGTATACTACAAGCTTATATGGTGATGCATATAGTACAAGATAATCATGGGGTAGTGTATAATAGAAGACATCAACGAAATTAAAAATAATATATCTCATAAAATCTCAGGTTGTAAAATGTTAGATTCTTAATGAATTAACAAATATAATATAAATTAAATTACTTTTAGTATTATTTGTTAGATAGAATATATTTTTTGTTTTGGGAAAAAGGAATGGTAGTTTCAAGTGTATTTATTATTAGGGGATTAAATCCAGAAATGGATCTATGTCTTTATATACTTTTGTTTTTTTAATTGTTTTAGAGAATAATTGGTTTTTATATATGATATAAAATTGGTTATCCTATAAATTATATTTAAATCCATAATGATTTGGTTTATATTGTACAATAATGTTTGTGAAATTTGTTCTCAAAACCACTGTGGACCATGAAGTGATAATTAATTTATTAAATCAATTTCTTCCAAATGAAATGAAATTATTTTTTGATTTAGATAAAATTATTTAATTATTTAAACTGACTGATTTTTTAATGGGATTTTGTTTTGGTAGATCATTAGAATATTTTGAATTAGTACCCTATGATTTAAAAATCCTATAGAAACCTATAGTTGGGACTCAATTTTGATAAAATGGTTTATTTATGTAAAAATAATGAATAATGATGATTATAGAAAAATTTCACCATAAAATTTGAAACAATTACAGTGGTTACTTCTGGGATTGGTCCAAATGAAAATAAAATTAAATAAATGGTATGTTAATCAGATGATTGATATGAACCATAATTCATAATAATTTTTTGATGATCCCCTAGAATCTGTATTAGGGATGTGAATTTGGAATATTAGAATGTGAATATATATTTTATATATTACATAGTCTATATGAATTTCATGATCAGTGATAATATTTTGTGTGATCAATGATTACTCTGAGAGGAAATGAGGACTTCCTAGACTCATGAGATACATGAGGACTTGGGAATACCTATATAATCCCACAAAATAAATTTTAAATCCATTATTATATCGTTAGATTCATGGTAAAAATTTATTACTTAGGAATGTCAGGTATTGATAAAGAATTATATGGGAATTCTACTCTGACTGTATAAAGTCATTATGATACATGATGACTGTGTAATTCTTATAGGAGTACAAAAATTCTATATATCAATATATAATATTGGTGAGTTATAGGATGAACTTTTGGATTCCCAATAGACATTTCTACTGTTCACGACCATCGATACATTTTCATAGACACCTTCGTAATGGATGAAGTTGTTATGGTTGATAGTGGTCACAAATAATTAGATCAAATATGGAAGATAATTACCAGGGTGTCACTGTAAACCTAGTGCATTAGTAGTTACTATTTTATAATTAATTTTTAAAAAATTTCAATACCCTTTCAACAGTTATTCATCATGAACATTTTAATATAATAGATATTTTTTGGTGGTCATTGGTGGTGTCTTACCGATTTATACTCCCATCCTTCTTGGGCCACCATATAACATGGATAACGAGGAAGACAATATTTAATTAAAATCATTTCTAGTTCCTATAATATCATAATTCTTATTCATGTAGTGTATCTATATATGTTGGATTTGGATAATATGACTAGACCTGACTCATGACTTCTTTGGGATAGGATATCATCCACTATTTAATTTTATTTCATTCGTATTTATTATACAAGATCTACCAATGGGTGTATCTTGTATGTATTACGCATAAATTTAATATTGTATAATAAAATGGGGGGGGGGATTTTATTTATTACTCATTCATTTAATATTTTATAAACCATTTTATTGATATATTATGACTCTCCCTAGTTGTGATGTTTACCTATTTTTTTTCTAATTCATTTTATTTGTTTATTATTATACACTAGTATGAGGTAATAGTCTCTCCCCATTAACAACTTAGGACGTCACTAATACTTGGACCCATTTAAAATTTGAGTAGGTATTCCTAAAGTATTGGGTAAAACATTCATAAGTATAAAATCATGTGTCCTTCCAGTCAAGTGTCAACAATAGTTCTCATAAACATCACAAAAAACTAAGGGATAAAATAATTTAATCACTTGGTCGATCCCATAAGGGACAATGATTCCTAGTGATAAATGTCCTCTAATTATTATACCACAATCATAATAAAAATATTTTGAAACACAATATAAATTTAATTAAATTATTAAACTAAATAAACAATTGAGAAACATTATATAAAAGAGATGAAGAGATGGGAACTGGTTTTATAGGGGGACTTCTCTAAGAAGGATGGATCATATTTACTTGTAAAGTGACTAAATTGAATACTTGTGTGCCCATAAATGTATTCAATTTTAAATTGTTCAATTACTATCCAATGAATTATATAATTCTAATCCTAATGATAATAAATTATTAAATAATTAAAATTTATATAGTAGATCCATAAGGCATTAGGATAATAAAAACCATTGTTTAGAGATTAATCACATTAATATCCCATGGTTTTGTTCTCAATTATTTTAATTCGATCAATGGATTTATATTGAATAAATTAAGAGTATACATGATTAATAATACAAATAAATCATATTTTTATGAGAGAATTTAGATAATTAAATAATATAGTTCACACACTCTTCAATAGGAACCAATCTATCTTATGGTTCTAATCATTCTTTGTCGAGTGATCAATAATTATGAATCATTAAAGAAACATATAATAGGGAATATAATTCATAAAATAAATTAATAGTAATGAAATTTGAAAATATTCAAAATCACACAAATGTGAATACTATAGAATTATATTGTAAAAACAATGGCGCTATCTACATTGAACATCCACAAGTAAAACCCCTAGAACTCCATCTAACTAGTAGAATAGTTCCCTCTAAAGTGATTGAATTATTCACTTGAGGTCCTATGAATAATTCATGAAATATAATGGTCGAATATGCTTAAAATACCCTATAAATAGTGGAATATTAAATCGTTTTAAGATTTGGTATTTTAAACCTAAACAACACCAAGGTGTCTTTATAATATGTAACATATTATCCCATGAGATATTGTTCTGTGGGCTTGAAGATAGACATATAAAACACTTCATGTAACTTATTTGAGACATATATTCTCCATTATTTCAAGTATTTCATTGTATGAAATCACCCTCTACATGACATGAGAATAAATCCATTTTTACATTCAGTTTTCCTAGAATGGCCTTGGATGGTCACCTTGATCTCACTGTGAAAGATCATTCTCATATTATTCATTTCATGTGTGAATATTCTGCGACTATTTATTAATTTCATGATATAACCTCATGAACTATTATTTTAAACCAATTTTTATTATCCATATTATTCATGGTAGTAATACACAATGGAAACATCATTTTTTTCACTACTACGAAAATCATATTATTATATATTTGCAGCATTACACGTAATATAAGACCACAACAATAACATCTTTATTAAAATTCAAAATGAATATTCTAATTAAAAATTTCTTAAAATACTCTTATGAAGTATCCTCCTCATACATATGAATTCACTGAAAAATATATGGGGTCACATAGATGAACAAAACTATAAATATTATTCCATAATAACTTTCTTCAAAGTTGAATAGTCTAAACTATCATGTGTGATACTCAATATTTATTTTCCATTATCATATCATTATCATTTATAATATAAAATATATTAAGTAACAAATTAATATACATTAATATGTTATTATGTACTCACAGTCATTAATGTATTCATTCCACCTTCATGCATTGCTCATATAAAATTCACAAAATATAAAACATATCAATGTGTGGTTACTTGGAGGTCTCAGACATCAATTTGTTTCTTTTGTGCTTCCTCATCATCATCATGGTTCCTTATGAAGGTATTGGTATAGTGTGAGTTCAAGTTCATACACAATTCTATGTGTTATATGACACAAAGTCCATAGGCACAATGAAAATAAAGGTTAAAACTATGCTTGTGATGAAGAAAAAATATATGACTTCCTACTGCATATTTTCTCTCCTATTTTAATTAATGATTACAATGGCTCTATAAAAATGTGGCCTACATAAAAAATTGGATTTAAGGTCATATACTAGTCAATATTAATGTGGGGGTGTATGATAGCTCAGACATAGCCATCTGTTAATTAGAATACATAAATAAAATATTAAATTTAAAAAAATTACCAAGACCTTTAAGGTTTGTAGTGGTATATAATTATTATAATATATTAACTAATAAAAATCATTCTCGTTTAACTCATAGTCATATTTTCCCAGTAAGTGGTAAAATTTTTAATCCATAACAAGTATTCAACATCTAAAATAAAATTATCTTAATGTGAAACTCCTTTATCTATTATCTATTTTTTTTAGTTTCATAATAGAGGGAATGGAATCATAAGAAACGGGTATGATCAGATTCACCAAAAAAGTAAACACAAGCTTTAGTAATCTAATATCATAGGTAAGAAAAAGATGAGTATATAAAAATAATAAATAATGTTATTACAAAAAATCATATATCATAAATCATGGAATAATATTTTGAATAAAATTATATTTGATTTCCAATAGTATGGAAATATGAGTCAATAAACATAATCTATGATAACTAACATTGTCATAAGAGCATGAATAAATATATTTTATCATTAAAATATAGAACAAACATGTGAAAAGAAACTCATTTTAACCATGATTATGAAATATTCTTCAAAATAAAAATTGTGAAAAAATATTACCACCTCTCATTCAAAGACAAAAATAATAACCAAATATTCTTGAATCTCATTCACATTTCATAATTATGAATAATTATTCTCGAATCCCATTCCCAAAACAGACTTTTTAATAATGAATTTCATATCTAATTAATGTTACATTTCATCATGTCATTTGATATAAAACCAAAATCAACTCATTGGATGGATATATAAGAAAAACATCCTCATCAAATATACATATCAGTGCCACATAAAATAAACATTCATCTGATCATAAATATTCCATGGAAAAAAATAATGGGTGTCTTAAACTATTCCATGTAAACAAAAAAGAACATTATGATATCATACGATATCAGGAAATATCATTTTTAAAAAAGGGATCATATCATTATAACTTATGAAAACAGAACAAATAATATCTTATTTAAAGATAAAACATTGATTAAAAATATGAGTCAAAATAATTTTTTTCACAAATCTAGTTAAACATTGTTATAAATGATAAAGTAAAAGTTACATTAAAAAACATTTTTACAAGTGATAAATAATAATTTTTAAAAAAATTATATTAAAATGATCCTTAAATATAGGATCATTGAAAAGGATAATGAGGATTTGTAAGGGTGAATTGAAAACATTTTGAAAACATATTATTTAAGAAAATTTTTAAACTATTTATAAATTTAAAATTCACAATAATTATAAAACATCAGTAAAGTGTTTAATATAAAACATTTTATTTTTGGAAATATGGAAATCCCATTTAATAATTTTAAAATAATTTTTTTAAAACCAACACCATAAATGATGAACTAATAACATTTTAAAATATTATAAGGAAAATTTAAATTTCACATTGTTGAACACCTATATGGATTTGAAAAGAATTAAGTGAGATATTTTTTACAAATAATGAACATAGAAATGGTAGAAAATGCGTCTTAAATAGAGATAATATTTATTCCTAAAATCATCACACCTTCATGGGATATAAATTAATTTATAAAACTTATCTCAGTTAAAAACATCATTTTACATAGATATTAATGTTTATATAACTTATAAAAGTGTAAATTCACATATTTATCAATCATTGAAAATTTGAACTCAAGGATTATCATTTTATCTCAAAAAAGAAAACATAAGGTAAAAAAATCCAAGAGGGATGTAATATTTCATTAAGAAACAAAACATTAAAAATAAGCCATGGTTATAAATAACGTATAAAAATATAAATTGATTCATAATAAAATTAAAGTTGATAAGTTAACCAACTTATATGAAATATGTTCCATAATAACCATAAAAACTCAATGAATGAGAATTTAGATTCCAAAAACACTTTATGTAATGGTAATGCATGAATAATAGGGTCACCATAAAATTGGAGGTAAATCATAATGTAATGATATATATTCATTATACATTAACCAATTAGGGTATTGAATACACCATATAAAAGAAATAATGGGGTGTAATATCAAACATGCCTCCTAAATTTGAAAATGAGACAAAGAAACCCTTACAATATGGGGGGAATTCAACTCAAAACCTCTATAAATATATAGATATTAAAATAGAACATCAATAAACATAAAAAAATGGTATTTCATGATATACATTATCAATTAGAATGAATATAAATCAATTAATCTAAATTTGGTGCATAATGAAAAACATGTCACAAAGAGTGTAATTTGATATGAATGTCCATAAAATTGAGTTTCTTCTAACACAACATGAATATAACCACATATATAATGATCATAACTAACACAAGTAAATAATTAATTACGTTATTCATTTATATAACACATTTTACATATTATTTATAATTCTTCATTAAAAAAAGATATCTTAATAATAGTTTGGTTTCAAAAACAAAAGTTAGAATATTAATTTATTTGTTTCATTAAAATATCATTGTAATATAATGGATTGACACAAAGTGGATCCAATTAAAAAAATAAAATAACATTTAATATAAAATATTCATTATTTTCTATATTTTGGTTACTCTTTATTTCCATTAAGTGGATGAAATTAATATGGTTTGTGAAAATTAAAAACAAGATAAATTTTTATTGTATTTAACAATAAAAAGGTGGGATTATTAAATATTAAACATATTAAAAGTGGATATATATATTTATAACCAATAATAAATTTTGAATTAAAAATCATTATATGATATTTAAATTATAAAAAAATCCTTTACCATTTATGTCATAAGAATTATAATACCATTCACCTAGTTGGTAAAATAAATTCAAATAGTAATGTTTTATAATGTTTTCATGTGTAAGGGAATATATATAGATAATAATATTATGATACCTTCTAAAACATAAAAACTTAATTAATAATAAAATAAACTAACTAAATCCATAATTTTAACCATATAATATGGGTTGTAATGGTAGATGAGATTGTTTATTCTATGAGGTGTTATCCCATCTTATGCATAACTAAAAATAATATTTCTCAATTAATGAAAAAATAGTGCTATATGAAAAATATTCTTTTAATACTTATATTTGTGATATATAAAAATTATTTATTCGAAAAATATATATTTGATTCCATCCATGTTATGAAATAATGAAAAATAAACAACATCACTTTGAGGAGGTAGTAATCTGTGCGTACACACATTAAATGTAAGTTTATATTTTTAGTGTATGTAAAGGATTTAATGAATTTGATAAAACTCATATAATAGAATTTCAGTATACTGCTAAAAAGAAATTATTTATATTACTAATTATAGATAATTTTATGAGAGTAATGACATAATAATGTAACTACAAAGAAGATGTAGGCACTCATGTTAGGGACTTTTATTTTCTTTAAAAGTTATCCTGATTTTATTTTTGTATATTATTTTTAAAAATTTTAGTCCAAGGGTTGAGAACACATGTTATTCTGAGGCCCAAGGTGCCCAGATCGATTGTTTGAAAAATGTAACTTTTTTAAAAGCACACACATGTGACTTTTCTGAGAATGTGAAATTAATTTTAAATAGGTTCTCGGATAAAAAATGAGAGGGAATTGCTGATCTCAGAGAAGTTGATCTACCAAATGTGAGACCTGGCATTTTTCGGCATGGGTGAACTATAGAAAAAGTCACCATGTGCATAGCAATAAAAAAATTATTAAATATAAATTATTTTATTTTTATTTCCCAATAACTCATAAATGGTAAGATAGATTCGAAATCCATGATGACTATTTAATTCAAAAAGGCGTGTTTTTATTAGGTGAGGACTAACATCCATCAGTGTGGGTCGCCTGAAAATGTTATTTTTTTGACATTGTAAATGAATAAAATAAACATTATGTTTTTTATATTGACGTTTCATAATGATGCATCAATGCTATAATGAAGCAATTATATGATGAAATTATGTGGCAATGAAATTTATTAAATTGAACATGAACCTATGGCAAGGATTATAACCTTGGAATTTCTTGGAGGCTCTAGAGACTACCAGAGGAATCTCTCTCGACAGAAGATGAGGACAAAGTGGTGGAGCATGACAGTTCTTGGTAGAACACCAACGGTAACATATCCTATATGTCTAACGATCCAAACGCCATTTATGTGTTATTAATTATTTATTTGATTCCTCCCTTTTTGTTTCAATGACGAACACCAATCATCCCTTTAATCAGTTGATTAATGGTTCAATTTTTCTTTCTGGAGGGATTATGTTACAGATATTATTAATGGGATACCGATAGATATTTTCTAACCCATACTTCCCTAAATTGTGATAGTTGGATATGAATTCTTCTCCACCTATTCATGAAATTTTATTTTTTCATTTAGAACCCCTCGATTCTTGGATTGAAGATGTCAGGTGGTTTAGATTATGATCAGATCCCTGGATTTGAGGAAAACCCATAGTTGACCTTGTAGTAGTGTATATCGGGTGACAAGGAACCCGGATCAATGATTTCACCAAATTTCGAGCATCCATCAGGGATAGCATGAAATTCGGTGGGTGATTCGGTTTCAGCATGGCAGAAAATAGACATGCCACTAGTAGGCACATTGCGGTGGGGCACACAACCTTTGTCCAAGTGGGACCTCACCTGCAGAGGATCCCACAACATCATAGGCTTCTAGAGGGAACCAAATTCTTCTTAAGGAGGCTACAATGTTGGTGGAGGGTTGCAACCTGAATCCATGTCGGACGCGACGAAAGGCCACATTGGACGCAGATACCGGACATGTGGGATATGATGATTGATCACATGGAATGTGGAAAACGACTTCCATGGATGCGATTACTAGCCTCATTAACTAGGGGAGATTGATGGAAACTTTTTCGGGTGACCTTGAGGACCCAGGAGATGCAGCCAAGGCGACCATGTTCTGGTGGCGCAAGGCCAGATAATACAACACGGGTTGGGCTGGAGAATTGGGTCAGTCCACCGGCCCAACAACCCAATGATACCTGACTATCAGTTTGGGATAGATCAGGCTGACCTGAATAGAATGGGAATGGTCTGGTCATCCTAACCATGTTGGGTCGAACCCATACTAGACTGGCCCCTTTTTCTACATAGTCCATACTATTCTAACATTTTGTTCATCTAATGAGATGTTTGTAGCATTGTAACCCTTTCAAAGTGAAAATCCTTTTGAGATACATTAAAGGAGTTTTTGTGGATGTTGGGTTAAAACCTAATGGATTGAGGAATTGGTTTTCCTTGAACATGGGCGCTATGAGTAGAATCAGTTGGTTGTTTGTGACTATGTGACCTTGGTGACTATGTGACTTGGCGGGTGCATAGCCCATTACCACTCCATAAAACATTGATTCTATTTGCATCATTGATACTCTCAGTACCATTGATGCTTCGTGTTCCTTTGATGAACATTTTTCAATGGTCCCATTGAGTGACATATATGTCCCTAGTGTCATCATCATTTTGGGATCCATCGACACTCATTGCACCATTGAAACAATGTGTTCCACAGACACACTAGTCTCCCCGAACACTTTGTTAATTATTAACACTTCGTGCCCCATCGAAGCTTTTTTCACCCCCAAAAATTATTTTTTCAAAGGAATTTGGAGATTTGTGGACTACATCTATAAATCCTTCTCTCCATGAATGAGAATTATACCTCTGCGAGGTGAATGAATTTACAATAATTCATCTCTTTCCATTGTGTTTTACATCATGTGTTTCTTTTGTGGTGCACATCATGTGTTTTCGTTGTGGTGTATTTTTTTTATTTCTTAGTGGTGTACCATTGTGGTTTTGTGGTCCGTACTGATTATTGTTTTAATCACCTATACACAGGCTATTCCCACACGTGCCATGTCTTTTTATGAAGAGCATGTCTTTGATGGTGCCCATTATGGGTAGGGAATAGGTGGAGCATAGTGAGAGGCCCGATAGACGAGGTGTTCTTCAGTGACTTAAGACAACTGTTTCTTTACCTGTACTACGTGTAGGGTTTTTTGTAGACGAATTAAAAGAGCATGTACTTTTAATTTTTCTTTGTCTTGTATTCTGTCCCAATATAAAATCATGTTTTGTACTATCTTAATCTATTCTTACAATAATTGGTGTTCTCATTTTTTTACTAAGGGATTTCAATTAATCACTTTTTATGGAGTTGTGTGTTTGTGTGTACATGTACTTTTGAAAATGCCTCCCATTTGTGGGTTATTCCTACTTTGTGACTGTCATCATCATATGACCTATTAGAGCCTGACATTGGGTAGTCACAAGATGGTCCCCATGGAATGGATCATGACATAGTGGTATCATTGGTGGTTGTTCTACCAAATGAACCATGATTGTGTGATGTTGGTTTGGGGAAATAGTGTCGAGTGTTTCACATTTAGAATTCAGTCTCGGGAATCAATTATTGTTGTGGAAGCCAACAAATCAATAGAAAAGGACTCTTAATTCTTATTTTCCACTCAGTACATGAATGCAGTTGTTGTAGGGAATATAATGGTAAATGAAAAATATAGGATTGAATGTGTTCTCGTGTATTTATTGAGTTAGTTTTAGCTCAACTAGTATACTCTATTGACTACGGTATATAATTATTTATTTCAGAATGCCTCAACATAGACATCCAACTAGGACTTTTATACATGATAATAAGGATGATACTCCTATTGATGAGGGATCTATTCCTGGACCAGTACACTATAGACCCCCCCACAGTATTTGTAACTTTGATACCACCACCTGGAGAGTAGTTGTTACTACCTGCATTACCGGTAGATTATGCACGCAAGATGAGTGAATTGCATGAGTTCCATTGGTAGAAACCTCCCTGGTTAATGGGAGATCCATACCCCTGGGAAGATGAGGATTGGATGGAGTTGGTTACACATGTCTTCTTTCTGGTGATGATGACTCTTGACTAGATGGTAATCCTAGATGCGAGTCTACTACATGGATCAGTGGGGAGATGGTGGAGCATATTGTTCCATACACAGGAGGAGGCAACTCTTTCTTCGGAATACATTGAGTTCCTCTTCAGGGAGGATTTCATTCCAACACCATTATTCTCTATGAACATATAAGATATCCTTTATCTATAAAAACTATGTAATATAGTTTTATAGTACATGGGGATACATACAATTCAATATTGCTACTCCTCTGATATGGTGGGGGGGGGGGATGTCCCCAACCCAAGGATTCTCTCCCCCTCCTGGTGACGATGGCAGACCCCACTCTAGCCCCTCCTCCTTCGGTGGGTGAGGGATCTTCGTTACACTTTCGGAGAGAAGGGACAACATTTCACCCATTATCCAACCAAGATTTCCTTCCACCTTTCCCAAAAGTTTCTTTAATCACTATAGCTCTGTATCTCCTTGATGGCATCCCTAATCTTCATCTTTTAACCTCTGAATTCTCCAAAACCTCTTCCATCCTAAACCTCACATTGGTTTCTCTCTTCAAGTAGAGAAGACCTTCATTGGATGTGTTCGATAGGTTTATCTTCGGCTCATGGGATCGTCCGGAAAGGGCGATTGTCAACATTCTTGACAGTCGCCACATCATGATTCTATTAGAATCTGAAGCAGACCACATCAAGGCATGCTCGAGTGCTCCGCTTAACATCAATGGGTCATGGTTCTTCCTCTTCTAAAGTTCATTTGAATTTTATATGAATTGAGATTCCACAACTACTATGGTTTGGGTATGTTTTCTCAATCTTCCATTGTCGTTCCAAAATCCTTCGGTTGTTCACATGATTGGTAATCTCAAAGGTAGATTTTCGTACTCAGATAGCCGCACTGAAGCTGTTTGTCACACGGTCAGTCCAAGGGTATGTGTAGAATTTGATGCATCTCAAAAGCCTTTTGATTACGTTTAGATTACTATTAGATAGGATTATAGGTGAAAACAATGGGTCATCTACAAGAGCTGGACATACTTTTTCTCCTCATGCAGTCATTTATGTCATGATTTGGAGGTCTGTCATATGGGTCATCCACTTCCGTAAGTCCATTGTCAGAGAGTCCAGTCTAAACCTAATAATGATGATAGTCAAAAAGGTAAATCACATGATGTGAGTGTTGAAACTGGCCCGTCGCAGATGAAAATCAGTGGAGGTAGTGGTAGGGAATTTCAGTCTCAACGGCTGGTGGAGATGGATTAACCAAAAGGCGATTGTAATAGTTCAGTCGAGATTATGCATGGGTTGGAATCAAGGATGAGTGCTATGAAGATCTCAGCTGAATTGGGAGAAAAATAAAAACCCATGGGAGGCTTGTTGCAGTAGGCTGAAGTGAAATTTTTGACCTAGGTGGTGGGGAGAAAGGACACAGTGGAGTTGGAGGATGGCAGGGTAGTGGGTTTTCCTGCTGAGACTTCTGGTGCGGATAGTGGTGGCTCTCGGAGGGTAATGGGAGATGAAATTGAGTTAATTCATCCATGTGATGGGGAATTCGCACAGTATAACACTACTCGGAGTGATGGTAGGAAAGTAGTGGGTGAGACCCAAGTGGTAGGTGTTGAAGAGGATCCTAGAAGAGCATTTTTTAAGGAGATTGTTAGAGGCAGTGGGGAATTACACAAGGAGAGGTAGGGGTCTTCACTGGATTTCGAGGTCTGTAATCTAGCTGGTAACGAAGGGATCTATTTATCCAAGATCCAATATGCTATCCAGGTGAATAATAGCTTTGATGGCCTTGGTACAATTGGGGAGAGTATGGAGGGGACATTTGAGGTCAGTAGGAATACTTATGTCGGGGAAATCAGCCTGAGGAGTAATAAATGTAACCGTGGGAGGAAGGGTATGATGGAAAACTCCTCCTTGCCGCCTCCATTAAAGACTCAATCAACAAAAAAGAAAATGGATGAGAAGGTGGAAAGTGAGTCCATTTCCCAGAATTCATCTCGCCAACCAGAACATTCCTTGGATCTTTTTTGGTATTCAGAGGATGATGTGACAGAGAATGTGTTGTTTCTCAATGACTCGGAAGAAAAAGTGACTAGGATGATGGGTCAAGACATTGGAATGAATCTATCTGAGGATAAATATTCTTGGGTTGAAAAATAGGACACTATACTAGTTGGGGGTTTCAATACAGGGTTGATCGGACTTGAAGAGTATATAGTGGTCTGGGATAAACTAACCTCTCATTGGAGGTTCTTTTAATTACGATCCACTCACTCAGGTAATATTTATTTCCTTGAAGTTTTTTAGGGATATGAATCCTGGAAGAATTATATTTTTCATCAATGATACTACATTAACCTTTTCTATGTAACACTTGGTTTTCCACTCTCACCTTCCTTGTTCCTGTGATGAGGATTACTCTCAGCTAGAGCTACTAGAGATTTTTTGGTGGTTTTTTTGTTGCTTGTTACATGGATCTACTATATATAAGGTTTTGATCATAAGGCCGCCACTTCTGCATGGCACATGGAGTGGAAGACTGAGAGGGTATGGCATGGCCATCGGTTCTGTGCTCGTGCATCCTTGAACGGGACTGGTTATTGAGTAATCATTCTTGGTGGGGGCCTAATCATGAGGTGGCTGTTAGGGTGTGGCAGGACATGTGTTTTTTGGGTTGTTTTAAGTTGTTAGTTTGGTTGTGATGTTGGAATCGGTGGTTCTCACTTATCTGTTAAAGTGATTCAATAAAAAATTGAAAAATAATTTTCCGTCATCCTGATATGGTGGGGGGACCCAATTTTCAGGGCATGTACCATTGAGTGGGGGATACATCGAAAGATCAAGAAATCAATGATATCCCCTAGAATCAATAAATGAGATAGGTTATAAGAGCAATCAACTCACCGTGAGAGATTTTTGGTGGAGCAGATACAGACAGTAGGTGATTCCACTGAATGTTAGGTACCTGAATCTTTGGTAGATGGTAGCCAAACGATGATGTAGGGATCCGAGCCGAGTAGGTTATTTCATGTGTGACACCATGATATGGTGTCATTGGTTCTCGTATCATATGGAAGAGAAAGTTAGCCGATGTATAGGCTGTGTTACCATTGCAGCAGTCGGGGACATCTGGATGGAGATTGTCAGACTCATCGTACAACCAATCTATAGAATGTCAAGGGACCACTAAGGCATGAGATAAGACATGAATAGGTTGTTACTCCATTAGGTGGATGTTTAAGATGAGCTAGAGGTACAATAGGATGTTGGTGTAGGTTTTTGGTACTACCACCACCATCCCAAGGGGGTGAACCACTTTCTCATGGAGTGGGTGGAAATGGATGAGGCCAACATCAGGAAATGGAGGATTACAACCCTTGTTCTCCAGACATGATTAGTCATATGATCTGTGTCTTTTCCACCCTTTTATTGATAGACATAGGTTCCAATCACTCCCTTCTCCCCAGAACCCTTGTTCGAGATATGAAAATTCATGTAAAACCATTGTTTCAATCCATACACATAGAGACTCCTACTGGGAAAGATTCTATGATCCAAAACCTTTTTGGATAGTGTTATGTTTCTCTATGGGTGATAGTTGTGGTTGAGATCTCATAGTGGTAGTGTCTAGGCCTTATGACACCATTCTTGTTATGGACTAGTAATCCATAGATCATGCCCAAATTTACTATTATATGTGTTGAGTGAGGTTTTTCTATGGATATGGGATTACAATTCCCTCTATATGAAAATCAAAAACCCAAGAATCATAGGATGGAGTAGCACATAGGTCGGTGTATCCGATCATAGGCCAGTGGCTAGTTTGTCCCTCTGTGTACTGGATTAGATGAGTCCTCTGTTTCTTGTAGTTGTTACAGAGTATCAGGACATCTTTAAAGAGGATGTTTCGAGATTTCCTCCCCATGAGGAACTAGACATATACATTGATCTGTACCCCAGTATGGCACCAATATCAGCACCTATGTATCATATTTCTCCCATTGAGAAATCATGAGTTAAGGGTCCAACAACATGACTTATTGTGGAACAGCATCATAATACCCAGTGTTTCACACTTGGCGTCCCCAATTTTGTTTTACAATAATGTAGAAAATAGATTGAGTTTATGTGTGGAATTATGATATTATAATATAGTTAATTTTATTAATAAGTTTCCATTATCGAGGATTAATGACCTCTTAGATCATTTTAAGTTATTGAGGTAGTTCTCGAAGATAGTTATAATATATAGCTATCACCATCTTCATGTACAGGGATAAGGATGTACTGAAGATAGCCTCTATATTTCTATATGACCATTATGAGTACCTACTGATTCTGTTTGCATAAATAATTCCCCACAACGGTTCATGGGATCATGAACATGATATTCTATCCTTATATAGACTATTTCTACATAGTCTTATTAGATGGCATTATAGGGTACACGGTGTCCAAGGAAGAGAATATATTTCCCTTGATAATGGTCCTAGAGACATTCAATGAAATCCATCATTACTGGATGGTCTTGAAGAGTTAGTTCTAGATTTGATAGGACCGCATTCTAGGTCACATCATTTCATATGAGTTGGATTCATTAGATCTAGTGAAGATTTAAGTGGTGATTTCTTATGAACCACCAAAGACCATTACTAATGTATAGTTTTTATTTGGCTTGACAGGGTACTATTAGTGTTTTATCCCAAAATTTTCCATAGTAGAAGGACCCTTGATGTCCTTTATGTAGAAGGGGGATCCTTTCATGTGGATAGAGATGTTCTAGTAGTTCATTCAGGAGTAATGTAAGATATTCATGAGCGCTCCCATTGTTGGATTACAGAGGGGTTGTTGAGTACATAGTAATGTCTGATGCATCAAGGATAGAAATTTGTTATGTCATGATTCATGGATAAGAATTAATTTCTTATTATTCATTGTATTTGAGGAATCAAGAGAATAACAATGCGACCCATGATCTTGAGCTATCATAGGTGTCCTTTCCATTAAACGTGTAGAGACACCACCTGATCTGCGAGTGGTATACCATCTAAAATGACCACTAGAGTAACATTTATATCTCCTCTAAAAATTATTTGAACTTGAGATAGAGGAATTGGATAGAGTTACCCTTGGTCTATGATTTTGAGATTGTCTATACTCTTGGAAAGGAGAATGTGGTGGAAAATTCTCTCAAATGGAGATCGAGTTCAAAACTATTGAATGAAGAATTTTTTCACTTAGCCTTGTTGAAGATGTCAATTATGGATTAAGATGAAGAAGTATGTTTCCAATCAATGGTTGATAACCCTACACTATTACACTAATTTGGGGAGGCATAGGTCAGAGATATATATTATGGGACTATACATGTTTTGATGTCCATGGGGCATGCCCCTAATGGAAATTCAAAAGGTGGGTAGAATTTCATTCTCCTTAGAGGTTTAACTGTAGTTCTAGTGACATAGTTAGTGGTAGTATTAATGGATTTATATAATTAACCTTTGGAAGTACATTCATAAGTGGAAGACATGAATGAGAAAATCTGAACCCAGCTCATCTAGTTGGGGATGAATATGTGGTGGGAGTGTTTTTTTCAAGATTCCTGACTTTTCAGCAAGTGAATGATGAGCCCTAGGTTTGAGTGGGTTTGAATCAACCCCTTGAGGTTCCAGTGTATGAGTGGGATGAGATATCAGTGGACTTTTTCATCGGTTTACCACATATGTCCTAGGGACACGATACCATCTAGGTGATCATTTACCAAGTCACTATGTTGTCCCACTTGTTTCCTATCCATGAGAAGTGCTTAGTAGAGAGTTTGGGATGCCTCTACGTGCTGGATATAGTCATCATCCCAGAGTACCATCATTTATAATATGAGATTTTGTTTCCTTTTTCACAGCCTGGTTGGGGTGGGATTGGAGGAGGTGTTTCGGACTCAACTGTGCATTAGAATAGTTCTTCATCATCAGGATGGTTTCCAAATGGCGATGAACATCTATTTTCATGAGGACATGATATGGGCTTGCATCCTATACTTTTTCCATAGTTGGGGGGATCTTTTACCACTAGTGTAAATTTCTTATAACAACATTTATCACTCCACCTTTGGTGTAGCACCATTCGAGGCCATATATGGGGGACCCTTCGAGTTTCAACATTGTTGGATGGACCTAGGAGAGTCATCACTCATGGTCCTAGAGTTGGTTGAAGCCACATCAGGGAAGTTGAAGGTAATACAGTATAGCATAAATATTGCACAATGTCGTTATATGTCTGATACCGAGAAGAGGTGGATGACTTGGGAGTTGACGAGGGAGACCATGTGTTCTTTCTGGTCTCACCTCAACAGGGATTATGGTGATTTGGTCAGGGCAGAAATTTATCACCAAGATATATTGGCCATTTTTAGATTCAATGTAGAGTTGTATTGGTGGACTACTGCCTGGTTTTACCCCCGCAGTTGCATTGGGTTCATGATGTATTCAACATGTTTCATCTAAGGAGGTACGTGCAAGATTCATCGTATATCAATGACTGGGGAGAAATGGACATTTTTTGATGGGGAGACTGTTGGAAGGTACCCAGTGGAGATAGAAGATTGACATGATCAGATCCTTTATGGGTTTTCGATTCCTACAGTGAAAATTCATTGGCAGTATGAGAATATCCATTATATCACATGGTAGGGTTAGGATTATATTAATTATCATTACCCTTATATTTTTTTAGTATCAATTAGTTTGGATTTCAATAGCGCAAATACCTATGTTTGGGAGAATTTAAGAACTCGTATTTTCCGAATTTTAGAATTTGTAATTGCTCAGGGAAATTCTGAGACCATGTACTAAGACAGAATGTGATTTCGAGGCACAAGTGTATGGAACAATTGTTGGAAAAATGTTATGTTCTTAATAGAATGTGGGTGAAATTTTATAAAAAAATGAAAAACTCAAAAATTGGTTCCCAGAAAAAAATATGAGGGAACCATTGATCTTAAATTAGTGTCTTTACGCTTGGTTCCACCTACCATTGGTTGGCATGCGTAAATTATAAAAAAGGTCACCTGGTGCATAACCATTAAAAAATAATTAAATAAACATTATTCTATTTTCAGAATCCTACTATCTCAATAAATGTTGATCATTTTGGAAATAAATGTCCACTATTGATTTCTTAAGTGGGATTTTTCCTTATGTGAGGACTAACATCGACTTACATGGGTCGGTTACAGAAGATAAATTTTAGATTCTTTGAAAGAATAAAATAAACATTAAGTTTATTTTAGATTGACGATTCGCAGGGACATACAAACAATTAAACATGATTATTTTAATTGAATAGGAACCCATGGTTAGGCTCATAACCATGGAATTTCATGGGGGCTCTGGAGGGAAATAGAGGAATCTCTAACGATGATCGAAGATGGTGGAGTGGTTGATCAAGAGAGTGTTTTACAGATCACTAATGGTATTGGATAATTGATATCGAATGATCCACACTCTATGTAGTGGTTTATACTTTGTGATTCATATCCATTATTTTAGTTTTAACAATGAACATGGACCAACACATGAACAAGTTGATCTACGGTTCAATCATTATTTAGGGAGGGATTATGTTGTGGGGATTATTAGTAAGATACAACTTAATCCTTTTTAACCAAATCATCCCTGAATCATGACTGTTGTCCAAGAACACATGGACAACGATTCTAGTCATTTTATTTTTGGAATATCTCCCACCGTTCATTGTGTTTCTCACTATTGGAAAATTGTGTTTCTTCTCCGAATATTTTCAAGTGGTTATCAGTAAGATCAGACCATCTAATTCAAGGAGGACAAACATTAGAAGCCATAGTAGGGTAGATTAGGTCATGAAAAACCTTGATCTTAAATTTTGCCAAATTTTCATGCATCCAGTGAGGATAACATGCAGTTGGACAGAAATCCTAGATTCGGTGGGGCCTAAAAAGGATGATTCATCGATGGGGCACAGTGTCATGGTTCAGTTGGGACTATGCCAGAGGAGGATCCAGTAGAGGCGTAGTCCGTGGGTAGTGATTATAGGAAATGACATGAGGCTGTGGTGTGAGTTGATGGATGCATATTGAATCCTCAGTGGTGGTCATGAGGTAGGGGACATGGATGTTGGTAGTGTTGTACATTACAACCTATGTTGTTGACTAAGTGAGTAGGCTGGCCACATGGTTGGGTGGCTGTGTGCACTAGTGGGATGAATCCAAGGTGGGCCTCGTCTGATTGAGCAAGGATATCCCACATGACATAGGTTGAGCTATAGAACTAGGCCTCTCAAATGGCCCAATGGGTTGGCCTAGTACAGGTCATCCCAGACTGTCCTGTTCAAGTTGAGTTGGTCGAACCAGGATGGGTCAGCTCGTCGGTACCGAGTCGGGATGGACTCCGACCGTACTTACCACTTTTTACAAAGTTGCTCATATCGTTCAAACTAGGTCTTCTTTGGAATAGTCATTTACGTTGATGTGACTCTTGAGACAAGACGATCCTTCTGAGATACTCTATGAGAGATGTTGTGGATGTTGGGTTAAGAGATAATGTATTGAGGAGATTGGTCTCCTGTAACAAGTGTTCTATGAGAGGAATCCAAATGTTGGATGGGACTACGTGATCCTAGAATCTATATGAATTCGGAGCTACATGACCCATTGAAGCTCCATGCGGCATTGATGTTGTGTGCACCACTAGTGTTGTGTTCTCCATAAACTCTCCCTTCTCCATCAACACTCCATGTGCCATCAATGCTTTGTGCGCCAATGATGCCCCAGGCGCCATCGACACTCGGTGCACCATCAATAATCCATGCACCACCTTCATTCTAGGTTCCATCACTGCTAAAGTCACTATCAATGTTACATGAACCATTGATTCTCCATACACTGTCAACCCTCATTGCACCACAGATACTACATGGTCAATTGATGTGTCTTGCCCCATCATTGTTTAGTGTGCCGTTGACACATCAATGTCATAGAGATTGGAAGATCTTCCGACAACAAATTGAAATAATTCTCATCATTATTTATAATTATACATATGTGAACTGGCCATATTGATTGTAATTTCGTTATTTATTGGGCTAGTATTCTGGTCATATTTGATTTTCATTTTAGAACATTTTTACACTATATTTGGTATCTTAGAGGTATTAACTCTTGTTTAGATAGTGTTTTTGGTTCAATACTTATCTTGGAGAAGTTTTAATTTGTAAATGATATTTTTAAAATGAAACATATTCATTGGATATTTATGGCACTTTTATTTTCACTATTTAAGATAATTGGTAACTTCACTTCAACAAATATATATTGCAATGATGCATATATCCACATTGGGTGCATTGCAGCATGTGTAACAATTACATATTATGATTTATTCATGATAAGTGTAATATATTTTAACTTTTTATTAATATGAATGATGGAAAATTATACCACATAGAAAACTCTACTTTATTTGGATCTTATATCACCCATACATCTTGCTTGATTAGCTTCTATATAACCAAACCACGAAAATCATCTTGAGATGTCATATTTGATATCAAAATATATTATTCCACTGATATATATGAGAATTAATTTTATTTTCATGTGATAAAAATCCATTGGGGTAATTAGGAATAATGAACATATGGTATCATAATAAATTATATTTGGTCTTGGAGCTGTTAGATACCAAAAACTTCTATTCATATCCTGGAATTCATTAAAATCATTTCTTTTTTCACTATATTTGGAAAACGTAGTTCCCATGTAAATTGTTGTGGGAAAGGTTTTGAATTATCCATACCAAACATATTAGGATTTACCTTATTATACTTACCTAGATATTGAATCTTGTATTTCTTATTTTGTGATATTTTTACTCCACGAAAATATTTCCTTTGACCAAGAAATTATTTTTCAAAAGAAATCTTCTTCAATTCAAATACTTCTCACATGTTCATTTTTATTTCTAGAAAATGATATTATTATCATAATAATTGATAATATGTTGATAAATAATATGATTTTCATGGAAATGTTATTGTCTAATATTACTTCAATAAATTTCATCTACAATAATAATATATCAAATTTGGAATGCCAAGGTCTCAGAGCATTATTTAACCCATACAAATTTTTTTTCACTTACGCACAAATCATTCAACTTTTATAACAAAAAATCCACCTGGTTGTTTAATATGAACATCTTTATATATCATTATAATGAGAAATAAATATTTCACATCCTTCTAAAAAATTTCATAACTTTAATTTTTAGAAATTTTAATAATGATTCTAATTTTTTCAAACATTACAACAGGAGAAAAAGAATCTTCAAAATCAATTCCATTAATGTATATGATACATTTATAAACCAAACATGATATATTTCTTATCACACATGAATCTTCCCTCAATGGGATTAAAAAATAAAACATTATACTAAAGAAATTAATTTGGTTTGTGTGCATGTTCCTAAGTATTATTCCTCTCAATCTGGTGAAAATCATAATTCATAGTGTGAATCAATTACTGATGCACAGACTTTTTTTAAACATTATTTTGAGTATAATTTTTAATCTAAATTTATATGTGTAAAAACATTTATTTTATTCTTGTTGGAGATTTTTTTTGTTGATCACCAATAATGAACTTTAGGTTCACTTGTTCCCTCATCCTGGATGGAGATGTGCAACGTTCTTCCTAATAACTGAAAATGGATGAGCAATATTGTATTTCTTGATTGGGATCACTAATATTAGAATACTCATTAAAAAATATTTAACTTCTTCATATTCTCCATTTTTCGGTATTTGTGAAACATCATCTTCATTTATTTCATGATATTTTAAATAATTAGAAGCAATTAATTATCTTGTTTATTTGTTAAAACATATGTATCTTCTTCCATTTTCATTATACCCAAGAAATTTTCCATGTTAACATATTTGATCAAACTTTCTAATATTGGATCCTTTTTTATGATGCAGAGACTCACAAAAAATTCTTAATTATTTCAAACTAAGAGTTTTCTCATAGAATATTTCATGAGTCTTAATAGATCGTTTCCTGTAGAATCACCGATTCAAAATATAAATTATTCAACTCATATCCAGCCTCCATAAGTGTTCAGGAAGACCGTATTCAATCACCATTGTACATCCATTTTCATTCAGAATTATATTTTTCTATTCTGTAAGTCCATTTTTCTGTAGTGTGTATGGTTCATAGAACTCTTGATGAATCCCATGTTTATTATGTTAAATTCAGGATTTTGTATTCCTTTATTCCCCATAATTATTAATTTTAAATTTCATAATTGAATATCTACATTCCATCCCATCTCTTCTCAGAAAATTTTAATCATTTTAGAGAGTTTGATTTATATTTAAAATACACTGTATATTTAAAACAAGTAAAGTCATCAGTGGAAGAAATGAATTATATATCCCTTAATGTTTGTTGATTACTAATATCCCCAAAAATATAAATTTTTAATATCATGAGAACTGTATAAATTTGTTAACTTTATCATATTTTTCTAACACATATGTCCCAACCATTTATGACTTACCAGAATACCTTACATCAAGAATAGGTAACTAATATTTTGCACTTAATAAACATGAAATATGTTCCCATTTGAATGTTCGACTTTTGTAACAACTCTTATATCATAAACGATTTTCACAAAAAAACAATCATTTCTAGAAAAAAAAGTCATTTCATTCATCTCAATGTTGAGAAATAATAATGAATGTGTTTTTTTCCATTAAAAACCTAGCCTTCATGGACATCATATTTTCTTCCCCAATTATAGTAGATCTAATACCTTGGATTTCAAGTGATTCAAAATTTTCCAAATTTCATTAGACCTTCTTTATAGTATTTCACATTATTCAATATATTCTAATATCCTTTTATATTTTAAAATCAAAAAATATACAAAATCTAGTGTTATTATCCTTTTATAGATATAAGAGATGTTTATATAACAATTGATTTTTCTTTCCATTTATATATATTTAAATTTAGCATTTATGAATGGTTACAAACATGTTATTGGGATAGGTAGAAAAAATGAAGTCATTTTTCAAGATTTATTGGCTGTTCACATCTATTATAAATATTTTACAGGTGTTGGGACCTATTTTTGGCTTTCAGAAAAACATTCTCAAAATTCCTTCTTCGAGTGGATTGACTCCCCCTCAAAAGTTTTTCCTATTTCTCATGTGATAATGGGGGTGTTTTTTATTGGGCCAACAAAAATTTTCTATATTCTAAAATCCATTACTACTCCATTATTATCAATATATGAATATCTTACTATTTAAATTCCAAAATATTTTCAGTTTTAATCATGTTTTAAATAACATATTGTCATCAACACTAGAACATTGTTGAGACCCAAACTTCTAGTTATCATACATAAAATTCTTCTTTAATTTTGATTTCATCCAAACAATAAGAGAATCATAAATTGCCTAAAAATATATTTCAGAAATCTATATTATACAAACTTCAAAATTTTAATCTTTTATTTCATTGGACACAAACACAATTTTTTTAGAATTATTCATCATTCTGAAAACATCTATTTTTTAGCCATTGAATATTATATTTTTTATCTTTCTTAGGTTTACACTTTATATAACATTTTCTAAACTCATATATATAGTTCATGAAACATATAAATATATACTAATCATTAGATAATATTTCTAGAATAATTTTTGAATCATCCTTTATATTTATCTTCACATAAATAATTTTTTTGTAATTCAATTAATTTTCTAGATATTTCATCATGTGATCAATCAATTTTGGAAACATGGTTTTCTAATCAAGAAATGATTCTTGATTATTTTCTATAGAAAATTACTTTCTTAGTCTTCTATAATTATCTTTCTAGTCTTACAATTATTATAAGTAATTATTTCAAATATCTTTTAATGTAAAATTCTAACTTAGTCTAACCTTCTTTAGATAACCTTCAATATTCATCAAAAAAAAACTTCATCAATAAATTTTTCGATAAATATGTTTTCTCTAGAATATTCTATGAATTTTTTCAATTTGATATTCACCATCATCATCTTCATCATATTTAGACAAGAAATATTTTTTTTATTAAGAGAAATATTTTACTTTTGACTTGGAATAATATTTTTCTACAAGTTTGTTCCATGATCATCTCATCCTTCTGGCATTTTAATCACGTTCTTATTCATTATTTATTCTGGTGAAATTTGAAGCAACATTCCCAACAACACAAATTTTATAAATTATGGTGGTATCTTCCCTATGAAATTTATTGTATCACTTTTCACATTTTTAGAATGAAATGACAAGATTTCATAAATATTGTTACTAACCTCATTTTGAGATTTTGAATTTCTAAAATATAACTCTTTTTGAATTTTCATACAATTTTTATAATGGAATTATTGAAAAAAATTTCTTATTCATTTTTTTTTTCTTTTCATAACCTTATCTCTTATCATTTCATATGTAATGAGTGTACTATGAAGATCATCTAAATACTGAGTTTCCAAATCTCTCTCTTCCAAAAAAGAAACTACGACATCAAAATTCTTAAAAATAATTCATAATATCATTTCAAAAATAGTTGAAACTTCTAGATTATTAGAAATAAGACTTATTTTTCTTAAAATATCATTCACTATTGAAAATAAGTCCACAACAGATTCATAATCACCCATTTTGAGATATAAATAACTTAACCTCCAGATTTGTTACTTTTCCTTACTCACCTTCATGTTTACTTCATATGTGTTTTAAAAAATTCCCTAAATACCTATAATATTTCCAAATCCCTACACTCAAAGAATATCATTGGTAGAGGGTGATGAAAATAAATAATTGATATACATTCCAACATTATGTAGGTTTCTCTATTCAATAAATAAAGATGAATATTTTAAATAAGACGAGGAAATACATCTATTTCTTTGTTTCAATAATAAAAATGAGGCTTCGGCCCCAACCTTTAAAAAAACTGAGATTCACTCAGTTTTTAAAAAAAAAATAAAACAACACTATTGTGTTGATACAACAATATGAAAATACCCTTACACTTGGGATGTACTATGATAAATAAAATAGTTCATCTTATTCTTTTATCAAGAATCGTATAATATGTTTTCGTAACAGGTTTAGAAGAATTCAACAATTGGTTCCAAATATTTCATTATGATTATTAAATAACATCATATTTTCTCATTTTCCATATAATTATTCTTCAATTTCATACCGACCAAGAAGTGTGAACAACTTCTCTAGATATTGTGTGAATATTCAGTTGGATTCCTCTATCCAATTTTGTCAATCCAATTTTTTCTATTAGAAACCAGTATGATTCACTTCAGTCATATCTTAGAATGTTTTGTATGAATACATAGACTGAACCGAAAAACATTTACCACACTTTATTATTATCAATTCTTATAATATAAGAACATCTCATAATAACATCCTTCCCAAAATAATCAGTCAACTATTTCAATCTAAAAAAAATAGTCCAATCCCTCTTTACTTCATGTGAATAGTTTAATACTTCATTTTACATTTAGCTATAATTAAATGTTCTATAGAAGTAGAATGGGAAGAAAACCCATTTCATATTTCTTCTCATAAAATTTACCAAATAATCAATTTTATTTTTATTTATAATATTTTTTTACCACTTCTAAGTACATGTCATCTTTTCTAAATTCTTCTCAAACAACCTTCATTCATCTCAAGAAATCATCTGACCTCAAATTTACAATAAAATATTAATTTTGATATCATTTTTCATTTTTATATTATTTTTCACTCTACATACCTTGATCTGATTGAGAACATAAAAATTAAAAAACTACACATTAATATTCTAGATACCAACAAAACCTATACTGGTATAAACATTATTGTAGCTACTATTGACTATAAATCCCAAAAATTGTTCGATGGAAACATTGAAATGTTTCAAAATTATTCATTTTTTCAACTAACCTCACACTGATGCAGTGTGTCTGGGGAAACATTTTCTTTGATGTTTTATCAGTATATCACCTTGAAAGATGGGTCCAACCTAGTAGTAAACTATCTATAACTATTTCTCCAAGAAAATGGTCGACTAAATTATTTTCCGTTCTTTTATCAATCAGTATCTAATCACATCAGATATATTTGTATTCAGATATCATTTTATTTTTTAGTTTATACACAAGATAACTATAGTCTACTTCATATGGAACCGTACATCAATTTTTTTTTCAAATACCAACAATTTTTCTTATGGTTTATTGTAATAATCTATTACAATTGACAACTGTCGGAACCCCTGTAAGGAATCGGTTTTAGATCATGTCTGATGGATAAATGTGTGTCGACTCCATTATGTATTGTACTCATCAAATTAAGGGTCATTCAAAGAATCTATTTGACTAATGAATTATACTATCTAATGGATTAGATGATCGAAACTTTACAAAACCTTTAACATCCAAAGTATCAATATTTTTTCGTTAGAACAACATCTATGCCAAGTACAAAAAAAAATTATGATTTGTTACCAGATGACGTTAACTTTTTAATCTCCCCACTTCTAAAAACTATTTATTATATTTAATTATTCATGATATTGATATCATTATGATCAATAAATAATTGAATGATTTGGTGTTGAAAATATGGAATGATATTTTGTGTTCAATATAACTTCCCACATAAAAATATATGTGATTACGAAAAATAGGTTCATCAGGAAAATGTATTCAGAAAAGAAAAACATAAATAATGGAATTTCTTCTAAAATAATCATCTGGTCATCTCAGTATGATACTCCATCATCCAATTAGATAAACATTCAATGTAAGTTTGTTTTGCATATTAAAAAAAATAAGCAAATAGAAACCATATATTCAACCATTTGAAAAACACCACCATCCATATTGGTCCATACAAATATTTTTACATTTATGGTGAACAGAAAATGGTGGATATGAGCTTCTTCTAATAACTCAATATTCATATATGGTATAGAAAATATATATACATTATTATAGAACCTTATCATTCCATCATGGCCAAAGTTAATCTCAAGAACATTCATAACATTATTTTATGGATCTATATCATTTTTAGAGCCTCTTAAATCTTCATATGGATAGACGATTATATATTAAATTGGTCGATATATTAATTTTCAACTTCTTTCATGATTTGTAGATAAATCTTTTGAAAATCCATAAATACTAGATATTTTGTGATCCTCTTCATGGATAGTCTAGTATGATTATTTCGGCAAAGATAATCAACAAACTTGTATTATTTTCAAGAGTGATAATAAATTGGTAAGTCCTAAACATTAATCAGATCCAACCATAGTCCCACTTCTTCAAAAAAGGCATTTAATAGAACTTGAAAATTGCTTTATCAGCTCTAGAGAAGTGTTGGCAACCATAGATATTAAAACACATGGATTGTTATATATTCTAATAAAGTGTTGAATAAGGGACTTTTTACTATACTTAAAGAAAAAATGTTAATGTTTACCTCTATAAGAATTCATAAATGTTTCTTTTATCTTAGATTTGAAAATCACTAATAAAAGTCCATAATGCAACGTGCTACAACAACTCACTACAACACCAATGAATTTTGCTATAACATTACACTACAACACTAAAAACACAACATATATCAACAAAAACTAATCCCAGTACAAATTATAAATGAAATAATTTTTTTTAAAATAAAAACACCATATTTAAAAAATTCAAACATTGGTGTATAAAATTACATAAATCCAAATTATTACATATATTCAAAAACCTAAATGTTCCTTGGTATTTTAATCCTTACCCCTAATCATATTATTGCTGAACAAACCACCCCCACTAAAGAAAAAAACACACCCGTATAAGAAAACGATTATTAAGACAGAAGTAATATAATCAAATAAATTACCATAATGTGTTACTTTTTCAGAAATTTACGTTAATTTTATCAAAATTGATGTCAATTGTAAATAAAAAGATGCACTTATAGTAAGATCAGTAAAATTATTCATTGGATTGTGGTGGATCTAATTTCAACACATCTCAAATATCATTTGGATGATTTTCTCGAAGTATCAAAACATTCTGAATTCGTTTTATTGGATTTGAGTATGACATTTTTCTTTTTTTAATAAAATGCCATTTTAAATAGGGAATATGATCTTTTGACTCATTTTGATTAGATCATGTGTTACATTGACATGAATATAATTCCAAAACATCACAAATGAAATATTAATTATTGTCCAAAATTATTAAGAAAATCTGAGTGCATTTGATTGGTTTTCAGTGAATTAGACTTGGAGAACAAAAGCGTCATATTTCAAACTGATAACATACACTTTAATTCATATCGGATAGATTATGTATTAGATAGAGGTTATGATGATTAATACATGTCAAAATTCAAATATGGATCAATTGTGCAATGTATAAAAATAATAAAAATGTGGTTTCCCAATTTTGTGTAGGCTAGTTGTCCATTAGACTAAAATAGATATCAAAATAAACTAAAAATCAAAACTTTGATTCATACCGGTCACACTATGGTCTATATTGAGGTGTTTATAATACATACACATCTCAAAATACTTATCTATAATTGTTTCGAATGTATCAAAAAAATATGAATGTGTTTTCTCAATTTTGATTACATCTATTTTCTTTTTTACTAAAATATAATTTTAAACTGGAAACAAACACTTTTTCTCATTCTAATCACATCGTCTATTGTTTTTATGTAAGAATAATTCCTACTTATCACCATTTACTTATGAATAATTTTTGTAAATTATCAAGAAATACCTATTAGATTTGATTATTTGTTAGTGACTGATATGTTTTGAACTAAAATGTCAATTTAAAATTGATAATGGAGACTATGAGTCAGATAGAGAACATTTAGTATCACATTGAGGAGTGAATGATTCCTACACATTAAAAATGACTTATGGATTTTTTAACGTTAGAAAATAATTTGAATGTATTTTATCAATTTTGAGAGTGTTAGTTTTCCATTTTACAAACATTGATTACAATTTTAAATAAAAAAAGCACATTGAGTCATATCAGTCACTTCGTGAATTGGATTGAGGTAAAGATGATTTCTATATGTATCAAAAGACATTCGGATAATTTTCTTGAAGTATCAAAACAATCTAAATATTTTTTGTCAGTTTTGATTATATCTGTTGTATTATTTTACTAAAATGTCATTTTAAAATGGAAACACACAATATTGAATCATTTAGATCACATTTTTTATCTGTGTGATTAGGAAACAATTCCTACACATAAATATTGATTTATGAATCGTTGATCTAAATTATGATGAAAATATGAATATGTTTGATCGGGTTTTATTCTGTAAAAATATTTGAACTAAACTATCACTTTTAAAATGGTACCAATATTTACGTCTAACCAAGCACATTATATATCAGATCGATGTGCAACTAATTATAACACATCACCATTGATATAAGGATAATTTCTACAAATTATATGTTTCCAATTGTTTTTCTTGTTGTTATGTAAGTTAGAATTCCATTTTAAAGAAATTGTTGTCAATTTTAAATATAAATACGAACTTTGAGTCATTCTAATGACACTATGTGTTAGATTGAGGAATTTTTTAATCTTAGAAGTCCCAAATAACATATGGTCAATTTTTCTATATTTTCAAATCAATCTTAATGTTTTTTCACAGTTTTGAGTATGATAGTTTTATTTTTAAGAAAAATTACTTTTTAAATTGGAAACACAGACAATTACTCATTCAGATTCCATAATATATCCGTTTGATATATGAAAGATTACCACACCTCAAATATTATTTTTAATTCATTTGGTTATATTATCTCGAAAACCATATCACATTTGATCTGTTTTCAGTGAGTGACACTTTTTGAACTAAAATGCCGATTTTAAACTGATAGTGGATAATCTGAGTCATACTGGGTACATCATGTATCTAAATACGGTATGGAAAACCCATGTTTGAAAAAAATGAATTAAGGGTATTTTTATAATGTATCAAAACAATCTAAATTCTTTTTCTCAGTTTTGAGATGGCCATTTTCCATTTTACTAAAATTTATGACAATTTTAAATAAAAAGACACACTATGAGTCATACCGGTCACATCGTCCTTCAGATTGAGGTGTGGAAAATTACTAAAAGTCTATAATAACTTTTGTATCAATTTCATAAATGATAAAAACATCTAAAAGTGTTTTCCCAGTTTTGAGTATGCCTATTAAATTTTTTTATAAAATGGATTTTTAATCTTGAAACAGACACATTGACTCATTCTGATCACATTTTTCATTGGATTTAAGTGAAACCTATTCCTACAAGTCACAGTGACTTATGAATGCATGGGATAAATTATTATGATAGTCCAAGATCATTTGATCAGTTTTGAGTGAGTGATATTTTTAAACTAAAATGTCGATTTTAAACTCATAACAGACACTTTGAGTCATACTCAGAACATCAAGTTTCATATTGTGGTACATATATTTTTACATGTCAAAAATTAATTATGGATCATTTTTTAAATTTTATAAAAATTCAATATGTTTTTGATATTTTAGTAATCTAAATAACTATTTACTGAAATTAATTTCATTTTTAAATAGAAAAAAATATTCTTTGATTCATACAAGTTACACCAAGTATTGGATTGAGGAGTATTTGATTCCTATATATCCAAAAAAAATTGGATGGTCTGGTATAGAATGGATGAAATATGGGAATAATTCACCAAATTGAACAAAAAAATCCACCTCTATACAAAAAACAATAATTACCTGAGTAATAATAGAAATAAATAAATTAAAAAAATATTATATATTACATTTATTCAATGGATAATTATTTTACATTGAAAAAATCATGATTACCTCTGTGATTGAGTAAAGACAACTTTGTTTAACTTCCTTTAAAGTCATGATGGATGGGAATGAATCTTCACAAATATAAAAAATCTACAAATAATAATGAAAACTAAATCAACATTCCATTATATAATGCTTCAAAAAAATAGATATAGTACATAATAAAATTACCTTTACTAATTTCTAAAGGGTTTCCTTCATTATAGATTGTTCTCTAAATGGATTGGGAACATAATCATTTACATAAGACATTGTCTACATGAGTAGTTAAAAAATTAATTTAGATTATGTTAATATAATAGGGAACATACAATATTATGAGATAAATAATAGAATATTTAAAAAAACATTTAACTTCCCAATGAACAATCATTATTGTTTTAAAGGATTTAGTGATTTGGTTCCTATATAGATAATTAAAATCTTTTGTGGTGGTCCTCTCTAATATAGTGTAAATTTTAAACATTGGGATAACACAATGTGATTGTGGTATCTTAATAAATGGTTCATCCACGATTGAGTTTTCTTCTGAACCTATAATTTTTTAGTTATTAGTATAAAAATTAAACAATTATATTATTATGGATTAGAGATATAAAATACATTCACATCTTGTGATTCCATTATGAATGGTTCATCTTTTTTCTATTATATACTGAAATTCACCTTTATTAATCCAATTTCATCAACTTTCATTACTATGATATTTTCAACCAATTTGTAATGGAACATTTGAACATGAAATGTTGTATATTCAACCTTGTATATATGTTTAATAATTCCAAAATATGACATATATCCATAAATTTAATTTATATATTGGGAACTAGATATGTCCTTTGATTTATTTATGAGTGTAACACCATTGTGTTTAATTATACTAATATCATCATGTAATTTTTTATATAATATATGAAAATTTATTACAAAACAAGTGTGTGATAAAACATTTTCATATAGTGATCTGGTAGGCCATTGTAGCCAATTTGAAATTGTATTTTTATTTTTAGATAACACTATATAAATTTGATCTTTGAACTATCATATTAACAATTGATTATGTGTATTTGATATCCATCATCCATCTCCTGATGGATTCAAATATTTTGGAATTTATTTTTGGGCTTCAATGTATTGATCAACATCTTCACTTTTATGTAAAATTTAAAGTTGTACATGCTCACCCTATATCAAGGTAATTGTAATGACATCTCTTCCAAAAATCCCTTCGTTAATGAGGCATTCATTATAATCATATTTTATGATACATATGTTTTGAACATACGAAAAATAATCAGTACAGAATTTGGTAGCTTATTAAAAAACATACCCTTCTTCAAAAAAACATTATTGAGGACTTTGATTATTAACAGTCAATTTCAAAATATTCATATAAAATTCAGTGGGGTAAATCCTTAAGCAATGGAAATGACCACATATTTGAACCTTCATAAACAACATAACCTTTCACTAGAGCATTATTACAAATAATTATGGTGTAAAAGCATCTCAAATTCACATAATATTATTTTATCCTCTTTATTGATGAGGGAAACTTTGTCAATTATATAATTTTTTTGTAAATGGAGTTGATAAAGAATGATATATTAGTTAATTTTGGTAATACATTTTGAGGAAGAATCAAATAGAAAACAACATGCATTAAATCATGCATGAATACATGAAAATTTTGTGATTTTAGTCCTTGAAAATTAAAATTATTTATTGAAAAGACATTGTTGATATTTTATGAATCTCCCAATGGAACATTTACAGTACTATGGAAGAGGAAAATTGAAAATTTTATTTTTTGGATTAAGTGTATGTTTTTGGAGCAATACAAGTCAAACATTTACCCTTCACTAGTGCCAGCTCTTCCCTTATCCCCATTTCTATGATGTCCAATGTATCATGGCTAAAATCATTCATTTTTTCACTTACTTTTAGTAATGTTCCAATAACTCTATAAAATAAATTTTTTACATGCATGACATATAAATAATGTATGACATATAAAAAATTACTCTAGGGTAATTAAAAAAATTGACCTCAACATCTAACCTGATTTTGTATGGATTTTTGAAAATAGATTTCCATAAAAAAAATTATATCTTCTAATTTATTTTAGAGTTGATTTCAAATCAATAGAGATAATTTAATTCCTTGTTGAATATTCCAATATAATGATGCCATCAAGAATGAATATTTATGTTTTCAAGGTAAGGATTTCTAATATCTTAAAAAAATTCTTTGAGGAATGTTTCAACTGAACTGAGAATGTATGTTTTCCACAAATAGGACACCCCAAAATTTCATTACTTTAAATCCTACTAAATTTATATAATCAAGGAATCAACTTATTATTTCATACAACATGTCCCTCAATGTGAATTATTCAATTTTATGAGAATCATATATTGTAAAACTTATATCCCATGTCAATTTATGATCTAAGATAAATGGATGAAAATAGACATCAATATCATTACTACATTTCATTGGTCAAGATATAATAAGAGAAAGCATAATTTATTTATGTTTAATGCATAAAAATGGTGGAAAGTTATAATTTTGCATCATGATGGGCCTTGTACAATGAGTACCACTCTATAACTCCAAGGATTTATTCCATCTATAAATAATTCAATACCAATGATTCTCTATTCAAATCAAAATTCAGGATACGAGTTATCAGTTTCCATCCACTAATGAGAATCATCTAGATGAAATAGACACCCATCATTAATTCTGGTATGTGCATGCCATGTCAATTTTTTGAAGGTTTTATGACATTAATATAGTTTTATAATGGATGGAAATATTTTAATGTACAATACAGATTTTGAAGGAATTTATTCTTTTTTCTGGTTTTGATCAATTCCACAATAAGGTATTTTTATGACTTATTCATGGTACATAAAAATTAGTATGAAATCATTTAGACAAGCATGATTTTTTTAGATACCATTCCCATTGAACGTATCAATTTTTTAGATTCATATGTTTGATGTGGTGGTTCATTTCGTTCTGATATAAAATCATTTCAGATAGAAATTAATTATATAAATCTTGTTTCACTTCATCCATTTCCATCATTAAAATTAGATAACATTAATATTGCTGACAATGTTTTGATTTTACTACAACCATTATACAATGGTTTATTGGCATAAATATTTAACTCCTCAAACAAATTTTTAAAATCATGAAGGACATATTCAATTTCCATTGACAATTCTTCCATGTTATCCCCATCATCATTTACACTAGTGTTCGTATCAAATTTTCTATAAACCACACTATCATCCAAATCAATGTCCACATTACAAGATTCCCAATTTTTAGTCCAATTGTTATAGCTATGATATATTACGCAACAAATCAAATGTTCTTATAACTCAACCATACTAATTTATCTAGAATAAAAATAGAATAAACACATATAAGGGTTTTGATAAGGGTCATATTTATGGTCTATTTCAAACTTGTTGAACTCTTTAACAACATCTTCATACTCTTTTTTTAAACAATTAGGAGAATGCATTTTCAGTTCATATCCATCCTATTGGATTCATAAAAGATTAATTTTTTATACTAAATAAATTAATAGACATAAGATATTAATTATCAAATGTGAAATTTTTAATCAGTTGTAATATAGGAAACATAGAATTTGATTATTTCAATGTATTTCTTTATGTTGATGAAGAATAATGAATTGATTTTAAGAAATAAATAAGCCCACTATGGTAGGTTTTATCATATTAATTCATTCAAAGGTGAATGTTATAGACAACTCATACTCATAAACCCATATACAAAACATTTATCATTTCATTTTTTTGATTGAAAAAACCTACATCTCTTGTGGAAATGCACTTTGGTTGCTTGAAATACTCTAAGAATTATTCATCCATTGGATGGAAAATGATCAAACAATTACAAGAAACATAAACGATACATGGGATGAGTATCATGTAATAAATTTCAATAAATAATGATTGAAAGATAATGTTGATGGGGAAGTGAAAATTCATTTAATGAAATGGGGGATGAGTCTCAAGAAACCAATTATAATAATAACTCTTTATTTGACACACATAAATTATTTCATTAAGAAATTAAATATGATAATATAATCTAGGAAACTAGTAGTAATTAGAAACAAAAATATGATAAAAAACAATAATAAAGTATTATTCAATCAACTAGATGATATAAAATTTTATGGATAAAACAATTCAATAAATAATGATTTATTTCAGATGTATTCATAGTAATTAGATATTCCAAGGGGTGAAACCAGTACATGTTGACATAAAATGATGATTATCTAAAAAAACCAAAATATAGAACATGATAACATCCATTCTATATTTTGTTCAAGTGATATAGAATCCAAAAGAATTATTACATTTAAAACAAATAGTATGTCAAATATTTGAAAATATTTCAAGAATATTGGGATTTAAAATCACTATATCAGCCCATATGAAGTATTCTGGAGAGGTCATCACATCAGATCCGCATATCTGAAGTATTATAAAAAGGATATCTAATACACATTGACCAATCCTTGAGATACTAGGTTGGTCTAAAAAGAATATGGAATAAATAAATAATACACTTCTGCAAGATATATCACAAAAAACAGAAAGAAACACACCAACCCTTACATAGTCTATCCAATTGACATTTGAACACACACCCACAGACATTCACACACACACACACACACACACACATATATATCTAATAGAATTTATGACACACATAATTTAAAAACAATTTCACATTTAAAATTTTTTTTAATGAAAATAAAAATTAATTCTTTTTAATTAGGAAATCCAAATCAATATTTATTTTTAAAAAAAAATATAGAATCACTATTATATAATAAGTAATGAAAATAAATATTAATTGATAGAAATATATATTTTTTAATAAATATATAAATATATATATGTATACATATCTTAATAAAATAGAATAAAATTGATAAAAATATATGTAACCATTAGAGTTGAATATCACAACATATTATAATAAATACAACCCTATATTAATTTTGAAAATTCAGATACATTGAAAAAAATTGTATCCCCATTATTAATATTTATCTTAAAATAAACCAACAAAAATCTATTAAAATACATTTTTAAAGAAAACCCCGTACTACAGAATATTAAAACCGAGTTTAAATAAATAAATTACATTACATGAAATGCATAAAATCATCTTTTATTACTGCTTCACACCATCACCAAACTGAGAATCAAATTTCTAAATAATTTTTCTCATCTGTTTAATATTTTCAAATCCAAAACATCTAGTGTTTATAGAGTGAAATAAATATTTAATTAATTGGTTTTCAGCAAACCGTAGGTGGTTATCTATAATTTACAAATATAAAAAATTTATCATGCAGGGCATGATAAGGAATATATGTAGAAGACGAATAAATTTAAATAAAATATATTATTTTAAAAGACCAAAAATTAATATCCAAATAAGTAATCCAGACAAAATTAGATAATAAAAAAGGAAACAAAATATACAAAAATCATATCACAAATAACTGATTACAAAGTCCAAGAAGAAATAAAAAATTCAATGAAAAATAAGAAAATAAAATTTGATCCTATAATGAAGAACATAGGTATACCTCACTAGGTTGGAGAAAAAATATGAGACCGTCAAACTGGATCTCTATTTTTTCGTAATCCCTAACTAAAAGCAGAAACTATATACATCATAATGTTTGAGCAATTGGTGGTAGTGTGATTGTGTGATTTGACTGTGTTTGTGTGATTAAAGCTTCAATTTAATGTTTTGGGGCACCAGTAGTGGGTGTCTCTCATGAAAGTCTTCCGATATTCGGATGAGTTCTCAATTGGTTAGTTTTTTTACAATTGATGAGGACACTTTTACTAGTTCATTCAAAAAAGCTCTAGTAAAGAGTCTATATATCAACAAATAAGTGTTATACATAGATATAGGCAGGTCTTTATCATCACTTTTTTCAGTTGATAATGCATCATCATTATCCTTACTAAAAATGCACTGATAAAGATTTTGTTTTTCGCGGTTATTACATAAGCTCTGATAACAGATTTATAATTATAATTATAATTTTTTTAATATATATATATATATTAAATATATTCCTTATTTAAATATATTTAATATAATTTTATAAATATTTAACTTTATAAATATCTTTTTATAATTACATAAATAATTTTTAAAAAAAATATTTATATATGTAAATATATATATATATATAACATTATATATATATTCAATAAATATATATAAATATAGATATGGTAAATATATTAATTAATTAATTTAATTAATAATAAAAATAAAAAAATTAAATATGTATAATTATTATTTATAAATATATTTATATTTTCTAAAAATATTTCTTTATTTGTAATTATAAATATATAATTTTATAAATATAGTTTTTACATTTAAAAAAACTATTTATCTATAAAAATATTTATTAAAAAATATTTTTTAAAAATATTTTCTTACAAATATTTTTTTCACATTATTAATAAATATCTAATTTTAAGTGCATGGATGTTAAAAATGAGTGAAGTTAAATTAATTAAACATATGAACACTTAAATAATATTGAAAAAAATGATAAGTTTTGAGTGATTTAACCTTATATAAAAATTCATTTATTATTTATATGTGAAATCAATATAACACAAATTTGATCTATGTCAAATTGAAAAATCAAACAACATTCAATTATCTGTCCATTACACTATGCAATTATTTAGTATTTTAATTCTTATGAATTTTACATTATAAACAATTGTTCACTTAATATATAAATATTTATTGTAAAGCAGATAAATATTCTTTAATATATATATCATATTTATATAAATTAACAGATATCTATAAATTTTATATATAGTATTTATTAACATTATCAATAATCATCTAATATATAAAATGCTGAATATTTTTATAAATTTAAATATTTTTAATTTTAATTTTTTTAATTTTAAAATTTTCATTTATCTCTATATAAAAAATAATAATTATTAGTATTTATAATTTATATACAGAATAATAAATTTATATACTTTTATAAATAAATATTTATTTTAAAATGTAATTTATTTTTTAAATAAACTCATTTTTTCATTATTTGTTTATTTAGATTTTTCATTTTTATTATTTGGACCTATATCATCCCAAAAAATGTACTGATAAAGCATTCCCTTATTACTGTAAGAACTATAGTGCTGATAAATGGTACCCTTTATCATCGCTAAAAATACATTGTTGATAAAGGGTACCCTATATCAATGCTTAAAATAAAGGTTTGATAAAGGGAACCCATTATCAATTCATCAACTAATGTGTGGATAAATAACCCTTTGTCATCACTAAATGTAATTTTATGATAACATTTTATATTTATCATGCTTTCTTTATCACATTTAAAGATTCCATTTATGTGAACTATTGTATAGCACTGATAAATACCAGTGTTATTGAACACATGTTTTGTAGAAGTCTTTCTATCTCATGTTCAACTCCTTCTATGTGATTATATACATTGAAAACTTTTGATCATTATATATGTCTCACTTTTCCCAAAAATGATTATTCCTCTATATTTATAATGAAAAATTACTACATGTAACACCATATCATTAGTTAGGTAATTTTTCTCATGAATCTACAATTTTTATGCGGCATAATATATAACCATTTCATTATTTATAAGAACACAACCCAAATAATTATTGGATGAATTAGTATAGATTATAAAACATTCTCTAATATAACGTAAAGTCAGCATACATGCACTGACTAATCTTTTCTACTATTCCATGAAATTTTCATCACATTCATTGGTATAGAAGAACATGGATCTATTTTGGGAAAAATTGGTCAAAGGATTTGATAGTCATTTGAAATTATCCTAGAACCATCGATAATAACCAGCTAATCCAAGAAAACTACAGATCTTAGTCACCATGTTAATGGACTCCATCATTGATGAATCAACTAATATACCATCCCTTGAGATTATATAACCTACAAATGAATCATTTTCCAGGAAAAATTTACAAATTTTATATTTTTCATATATTTTATACTTCATTTATGATATTATTAAAATTCCTAACAACTGTTCAAGATCTTCCATTCTATTTAATTAAAAAATAATATCTTCTATATAGACTATCAAAAACTAATCCAGCTCATATATAAAAACTATATTCATTAAATACATGATGATATCAGGATAATTAGTAAAACCGAATTGCTTCACTATATATTAATAGAGTCTATACATTGTACTCCAATTCTCTATTGGGCATATCCTCATCATTAAACGTCAATTGATGATATTAAAAATGAAGGTCAATCATGGAATTTTTTTTATCTTCATGTAGTTGATCAAAAAATCATTTATAGAGAGAATTTGACACTTTTTCATAATTATGATCTTGTTCAACTCCTAATAAACAATTCATAGTTTCATGAATCCGTTTTATTTATAAAAAAAGAAATAGGTTCATCCCAAGGTAACCCACTTGGCTGAAAGAATCAATTGTCTTGGATTTCATGGAGATTCTACTTTAATTCTTAAAACTCTATCAAGTCCATTCTATAGAGATACTTGGAAATTGGTATCTCCCCAGTTTTTATTAATACGGAGATGTCAACTTCCCATTTTATTGGAAGACTATAATACACTTATGGAAAGACATTATCAAATTCCCACACAATAGGAATACCATTGATGTTGAGTTTATCAACAATAATTTGAAGTAAAACCCCTTCCGAATGGTAATTAAAACTCATAATATTATTTTGATATCCATTATATTATATATCATAAAACTGATAAAAGACTATATGTTGGTTTATAATATCATATATGAAATAATTATGACATCATGGGACTAATAAGACATTATATGTTCTACAGTGGCTGTTAACTATACCATTCACCTCGTCATTGTCACACCCCTCACCAGAAATAGTGATCACATTTTACATTTGATTAAAAGTTTTTTGATGTTTATCATCATCAACAACCTTCAGATTTGAGAACTAGTTGGCCTAGTGCCCATAATCTTTGCATTTGAATCATTGGAGTGTATGTGGTGTACTCATGAAATATTTCTCTATATTCATGTCATTACACGAATTCATTATATCACTTCATCTATTAGTTTATTGATGAACTTATCATCCACATATAAATATAAATTATTAGACCCCATAAGACAATTTTCATATTACTTATTACTACCCATTGCGAATAATGGATATCATATATTCTACTATATATGTTATTTATAATTTCTATTTAACTCTATATTTTTTTTTCTTGTACAACCCCTTACTGTGATATGTAACTCCATCCTCTATTTCCACATTAATTGAACACTGAAAAATGAATTCATAGTTACTAATGTCTCATATAGATCACATGCTTCAAAGACTTGGTTTTAATCCACAAAAAAATGATCAACCATATATATTTTTTAAGATGATGATGCCTTGGTCAGAAGACCAATGAAACAATATATATTAAGATGATACACATGTTACAAATGTCTAAAATATAGAAATTTATTATATTATTTTTTCTAAATCAGGGTGAGATCTTATGGGAGATCATTCATCCACACAATAACACTTTAAATTATTTATTTGAAATGTTATCTCCACCCTTTTTCCTCATGGAAAGTATTAGTGATATTATTTTGAGCTCCTTAGAATGTTGGTGGCATATACTACAACATGATGTGGGAGGCCATCCCTAGTGAACCACCCCATTTTGGAGTTCATGGTAGATTCTAGTGGAGTCACTTTAGATCCATATGTTATTCCAAAAAAATTTTTAGTTTGGATTACAATACTACAACAATACATTGAAGTGCTTGTTAAATTGTACACATAAGTACCCACATATTGATTATCAATTTTATTCACCTTATTGAACTCATTCTCTATCTTTATATAAAGATCATGTGGAATGTACTTATTGAAATTATTTCCTTCAACATATCTGAATCCATGTAGTCAATTTCAACTTTTTTCCTCATATTCTTGATATGATTCCACTATTAATCCACTTCACCCTCCAAATTGTAGATATAGAAAATAACATTTTAATGTTCTGAACTCTAGAGAAACCAAAATCTATTTTCAATGGGATATATCCATTTTCCAGTAACTATTTTTTTAGAATACCCTTGAATGAAGGTGGATGTTGTCTCATGATGTACTCAATAGAACATTATTCCCCCGGTTAAACATCAAGAAGTCCATCATGATTTATAGGTTGAAAAATTAAAGTGGTCATAGTTATGAGATTATAAATTATAGCTCCCAAATAATTTTATCCTCAATAGGAAAATCATTAATTTTTCTATTGAACTAAGCATTAACAATGTTTCTTTGCGGTCTAGATGATGATTAAAACAAAAATGTGAGGCATATGAAATAATAATCAAGACATGGAACAAATCGATGATAAAAAATATATTATAGTATGCCTATATCCTAAAACCATCTTTACTCTATTAAACATCAGCTTTAACTGAGGTCATTCTTAATCATAATCCATTTAAATCCTTCATTATGGTTTTTATAATGTTTTAATATTTCCCAAAAAAATTCCTCATTAGTGTCTAACTTGGTGCACATTAAGGCCCATTTTTTGCACCACTTCCCAAAAGATTCTACATCAACACTATGTTTATTGTGGTTCTTCACCTATATAAAGATGTCCATGATTCACATTCACATGTAATATCAATAAATTGATTTAACTTCCATGAAACCAATCTTTCTATCCCTTGAAAAATGAACATGAAATTTTCAATTACATTTGTTCATGTCTAGAATTATAATTATATATTTCCTTAAGAAACTCAACAAGGTTTGATCAACATGGATTCTAATGGCTAACTAATCTTATCCTATTATTCAAATTAAAGATACATAGAATTATCATGCATATATATTAAATAATTTTTTCTGAATATTAATTACATTACATAAACACATGCCTAAATACCCTAATAGATTAGTTCCTTCGGAAACATGGAAATATAAAAACATAAACATATGGGAGTTAGTTCATCCTACACTATGAAATTCAAAACATGAACCCCACATAGACATATCATACATAATACATCTCTTCATAACTAGGGTAAATGAAACATAACAAAGGGTGATATTAAATTCTTAATAAGTGTAAAAAGAATGATACATAATCATAACTGTAGCATAAGGGTGCGATGACATTATAATAAAAATTAAAAATCACACCCATAATATCAAATATTATAATTGTGTATCATGGAATAACTATTGGCAGTTCATAAAACATAAATCATAATATAATCAAATAACACAATCCATGAGAGCTTATCTTTAGAATAAGACATTGATATTTGGCATTAAAAAAACAAAAAATGCATTACCATATTAATCCAGGATCACCTCCAAGAATATCATATTAGAATAATTTCACTCCCCAATCCATAATTTTAATCATGGTTTACATGTAAGTCCATCATAGTAGACAAGTCCCATAGTGTATCTAGTTGACATGTCAATCCATTCATGTATATATCAAGAGATATAAATATTTACATAATTATTTAGAGGGATACATAGTTCCCACCAGTCAAAAAATTAACACCATATTTATGTGACCCATAATATCATATAGATTCATCAAATTAATACCCATGAAATAAAATGGCTATAAAAATTATTTCATCATATCGTAACATGTGGAAAAGATATAGGTTTCTAAATTATTTCATCATAAAATATCCCATTAAAAGGAATATGATTCATAATAATTTTCTAATTATATAATAGATGGAAGATAAATGGGTTTCATAAACATCATTTCCTCATTATCATAATTTACCCAGATAAATAATATGAATAGTTTACTTATATAATTTTCCAAATATGTAAAATGTAATATCCTAATTTTCTAAAGTTAATAAAACCCTTATTGGTAATAATATATAATTACATTTATATAAAAATGAAATTTTACTATAAAAACAACATGATAAATTTATTAATGTATTTGTGAAAGGTTAAAATAACTATTAGTACCTTAGAATAATCTACGAACTGTTTTTAGAGTCGGTTGTTGTGTTTGAGGTAGACAAAAAGGGGCAAAGATCCACAACCAAAAAAAATAAAAATATTAAATATAATATGTTATATTCGTGTGATTTACACAAAATAGTTGAATATCTCTCAAATTTTTTAACATTTGAAGAATTAGATACTATTGTTATGTTTTGATTGTGGTGATTATCCTAGGGGTATAACATTTGTGAGTTCTTGATGTTCGGTCAAATCACATTCAAGGATAATTTATTTTATGTTTTGAGTTTAATATTGTTCACAAATAATTTAATAAATAAATATTGGTATTTTTTATGAGATATGTGATACCACTATTAGATCCAGACTGTGGGGTGTACCCTATATGGGGTATAACTTGTATAGTTGTCTAATGTTTGGTAACATCACATGAAATGATTAAATATTTATATTTAATTGATAAATTATCTTGATTTTTTAAATAATAAGTAATTAACATCTCTCAAACTATGTGTCATATGAGAAATCCAAGAAAGTATTAAATTATAAAACATGTGTTTTACCAAATGTGGGACATAAAATTTTTGTGTGTACAGTGTTTGGAAACATCGCACATGTTAATACCCTTTTAAATTTTTATATATTAATATTTCGATTTTAATTAATTAAAATCCATTTATTTGAAAAATTAAAATACCTTCTTATTTCTTTCAATGTAAATCTCAACACTGATTGCACCGCATCAATACAGAAGATTCAAAATACACCATTTTTAGAGATTTAAAATAAACAATCCCATTATTGGATGGGTATAGAATCTCAGTCATTAAAATCACATTGAATCATGGATTAAATTTTTTTAAATAGTAGTATTTAATGATGGTTTCTGTTAAAACATTAATGGTGATAATGATTACTGATAATTAATAATAAAAATAAAAAATATTGTTTTATTATTATTTTTTGTTATGGGAAAAATAATAATGGTGCAAATGATTGAAGTGATTTAATAGTAATAGTAATATAATATTATTATTGTTTTTATTATTAATGTGATATTTTTATTAAAACAATAATTGTTGAAATTATTTTTATTTTTATGTTACAAAAGAAATTTATTTCTATGAATTCTATAATTTATTTTTATATATATTGTTTTCTTCACTATACTTATTGGATTAATAAATTTTACTTGATGAGGTTCTTCAATTAATGAAATTATTGATCAGTATTGAATAAGTAAATTGAATAAATAATAAATGGTGATTTTTTTTGTTTTCAAAACACTATTTTGATCATAACTAATTCGTATGTTGTAGGATTGACATACTGTTAATGAAATCATGACCCTAGAATTAGGATGATCTTTTAAAAATCAGTTATGGATATTTAACTTGAGCGTGTGATGTAGGTACAAAATCCCCCAAATATGTTGATGATGTAGGCACGTGGAATTAATTAGAAAGAGTAAAAAATAAGTGATGTAAATAATAAATATTATTAAATTAATTGATAAAAAGGTATTGTAAATTGTATTTGAGGTGGTGTGCTTGGAATGGATAAGAAACCCATTATTACTCTCATCATTCTCTCCCTTTTTCCGCCACTCTCTTAAAAAAATTCTTCCTATAAGCAAACATATTTCATTTAAATATCATACAATACATTAGGGATTGATTTGTCGTCATTTCTATTATATTCAACCCGACGAGGTGAGGTAAAACCTTATTATTTATTGGTTGGAATCATGGTATGTACATTATGATTTCACAATTTTTAAATGGATAATAAATAAAATATTTTGAAAAGATAAATTACTAAAATTATAAAACAATAATTGACCAATTTTTAGAGTGATAGTGTTGAAAAATGGTCAAATGATGATTTCACAATTTAAAAAAAATATAATTTTCAGAAGTTATCAAATAATTTTCAATAATTATCAAATAATAATTACAATGAATTATCAAAATATAATTTAGTGTTTTTATCAAAAAATAATAATATAAAAATTATAAAATAATAATTTATAAGATATTATTATAAGATTATTGTCAATAGGTAATTTATGGAAATGATCAAAGGATAATTCATTATCAAAGATTGATCGGGTGAATTATCAAATGATAATTGCATGAAATTTTCAAAGATAATTGTATGAATTAGAAAATGAAAATTTCATCAAATTACCCAATGATGACTATAAAAAAAATATAATTTTTTAAGAATATCAATGGATAATTTATAGAGAAAATAATAAAAGATAATTTTGGATTTATGATAGATAAATTTATTGGATAATTATTGGAATATATTTATACAAATTATCAATGGGTAATTATATGAAAAATTATCAAGTGATAATGAAATTATATTTTTGAAGTATAATTTTGAAATTTCCAAGGATGTTTATATGGTTTTACTAATAATTAATTATTTGGAATTCATGTCTGTTCTCAAATTATTTTAGAGATATAAATTATCGAATATGGTTTTCTAATTATCCTTATAGATAATATTGGAAGATAATATCATTATTGATAAATCAAAAATCACCTGGGAGAGATAAAATATCATTAATTTATATATTTTACTTCATTTTGACATAAACTATTTGGTATTAGTTTTATGAATCCTTGACACGAGGATGAATTTTTCTACAGGGTGTGAAAATACGATTTAGGGGAAGACATCATCGATGGACCTTCTGTTGACATCGATGAAATTGGGGTTAGAGGTTCCTTACATGAGAACATAGTTGAACAGGAACACCTTTTATGAACATATCGTTGATAACAAAGACTTTGCGGTATGAGGTTTATTACTTTAATTGGCCTCATATATCTATGATGTTATTATGATATGATGTTGTGATGTATGAATGGACCGATGGACTTCTATTTTAATTCATTATTTACAGTACCCATTTTAATAATTGAGGGGGGCCCTTAAATAGACTATGAGATTCATGAGGTTATATAACCTGAAGGTCTTAGAGGAATAAATCTAGAATATATATACTTAGAATACCCCCTAAATCTACATCATGATGTTAGATCTCCACCTTCGCATGGTTGTTTAGAATGGTTTCCCAAGCATGCACATGCTTGTCCTAATGGGAATTTCCCTAACCCCTCAATATTTAAAATCTATTAGCTCTACTCTAGTGAATGTACATACTCTTAATCGTCATCTATGGCCTTCTCTTTGTAGAGTCTTCCTGCTCCATTTATGCCCAATTTTATGGGACCCGAAGGCCTTGAGGTGGCCCTAATCCTTAGTAGCTCGAAGGCCATGGGAGGCCTAAAGGCTTTTAAGGACCCTAGTATGATATGATGTTATGATAGACTATCTCTTTTTTTCAGATGCATCTGGTTGTGTGACTATTCATGGGTATACTGGTTTTTTTGTGTGTGATTATCCTCACTTTGATGTTTGTGTGATTTATCATTACTTGCTATGACATGTTTTGTTTGATTGTTGTGTAGCCTGTGGAATTGTGTTTATAGTACCAAGATACTTCGGTCAAGCCTTGAGGTTTGGTTTATGAGTTCACCCAACCTGATGTAGCTCTAAATTTCTTGAAGGATGGGCATGGAATCCCTTGTATAGGATAAAGCATGGTGACTAGCTATAAGGTACTGATATAAATTAGAAGAGCTCTGAGGTTGTGTGTATGTGGTTACACTACAAAATGTTGTCCTAACATCCTTAATGGTAGGAGTGGAAACCCCTGTTGATGGGAAAACAAAGTAGCTAACTGGAAGATACTAAGATTCATAGGTGGATCCTTGAGGGTGGATGTTACATGTTCTAATGTTCGTTATCCCATCATGGCACATTTCAAACTTCTTAAATGCATAATTAGCTACCCCTATAGAGGTGTTAACATAGTTTATTATTGTAATATATCACTCAATGATTCCCAGGAACATGATTTTTTGTGACTAAAAGGATAAGTGACAAAGGATTGACCCGAAGGATCAGGTGATGTTAATGTAACCACAACCGAAAGGGTGGGGTGATATATGCGACCTTTATTGTGGTACATTTGTTCTTGATATTATTATTCGTAATAATAAAAAGCATGTTGTATTGGGATTAGTGGGATCTTGTTCAACACATGATTATGTGACACATGTATGTTTACTTTACATATATCATCACATTCGCATTTATAAATATAGTTCACTAATTTCAAAGATACATTGGTGGAGTCATACTAATCCATGTACTCACACACTACTCGGAAATTTCAATATGTCTATAAATATTATTACCAAATTTCTAGAGAAGGGAAAGGATCTTTCTATGGATAGCTGAGCGGCGGATAATGGAGTTGGAGTGGACTTGGAAAATAACCGAATTTCCCCTCCTTTTTTTGTTCATTTACATGTCTTGTATTACCTACATTCTATACACTTGATATGATAACCAATTTGGGAGTTAATTCTATATTAATTTCATTATTGAATTTCTTCATTTTTCACTGATTATTTATTCATTGTTTTATTATTATTATTATTATTTATATCGATGACATAATACGAAGGGTATCGTATCCCCATGGTTCCACTTGAGACCCTCACTGCTAGTGGGAAACCCCTAACATATGTGGAGGTGCGCATGAGGCCCTTTGGCATTCCAAATCTATCACACTACTTCCTGCCGAGAAGTTACACATTGTTATAAGAGAATAATGATTCAATAAATTTTTCTTACCATTGTATTGGGATTTAATGGGATATTTTTTAGAAGATAGGATAGTTGGGTATTGGGTAAGGGAAATAGGACAGTACTAGGATGGCACTGTGTAGTGGACCTCCAAGATTCCATTAAAAAAATTATATTTTCATTTTACTACTGATTATTCTAACCATTGGTGATGTAAATAATATTGATATGTTATTTATGTGATTTTGGGTTTATTTCATGCATCATGACTACACAATTAGGTACAAATTCGACACATATATATAATGATTTTTATGTTTCCAAATAATTTATTAATTAAATTATTTTTTTCCACTAACTTTTTTCTCTAGTTTATCTTGTGTGATATATAAATATTTCTATGCTTCATGGTATATACTTATTGGTATTTATTAATTGAAATTAGTATTATTATATGTTAGTATATATATGATTACGTGACTACATGGTAGGGATAGAAACAGTCATTAATGTTTTGAGGGGTATACACTGATTTCAGGATATACTCTATGGAGAACCTTCTGTGATAGTACAGTCATATCTAGATAACCCATGCGTCATCTCATAGACTTATTAGAGCTTTTCCTAATGAATATGTTTCTTTTCTTAAATGTTTTTATAGTGTTTGAACTAATATGAAATTGTGTTCCTTAAAAAAAAGTGGCAGACAATGAAAACTATTGATCTAACACATCCTGAGTGTGGGATTGGTTGTGTAGTGTATCGTGATGCATCAAGAAATGGTATGTGAGTGGTGTGAATGGAAATAGGAAAATTCTAACCTATGGGTGTTTCCATCTATAACCATATTATTTGAGATATCATACACATGAAATATAGAAGGAATTCATTTTCCACATATAGAATTATTGGCAACACCACCGGTTTGGTGAGAATTTTGTTGTGTATAAAAATCACAAGATCCTTTGAAATATAATATCATAGTTTTACCTAAGGATAAAAAATGTACTGGGGTTGTGTATCTATAGATGTTCAACCTGGAAATTATGTATTCGAAATAAAAAGTTAAATCACATTCAGATACTCATTATATTATGATGTATATAGAGTAGATTCTTGGTGGGAGGAATTTGGGGTAGTATTGATTCATGGTGAACTTGTTGGACACCTAAAGAATGGATGCTTATGAGGATCATTGAACTCTGAATTCTTCCAATTTTTTAATCAAATCTTAAATTATGAATCAGGTGATGAATGGTTAGGATCCAGACCCAGAGGTTCCAATGATGAGGTAATAACTAGATAGAGTTCACTGAATACCAAGATGGTTGAAGAAATATGATGATATGATTTTGGTGCATGGGAGAGTATTATTCCATGGATTCATCAATGTGGATATGATGAGGGATTTCCATAAATCTAGATGTATAGTAAATCCAATTACATGAAATATGTATCCTGAATTTCAACATAAGTTCTGTGACCACAGATGAAAAGATGCATTTCTAGTTTATCCCCCTTATGTGTTACTATCAAAGGGTAAATGTTGATCTCCAAAGACTAGGGAGTTTATTATTTCCACTATTGATACTTATGATGATGTTGGAGGACATTATGATTGACTTTGTGATGCTGTTTTCTAGGTCCCCAAGGAGTCATGATATGATATCAGAGATTGTAGTTTGTTTAATGAATCCTTCTCACTTCATACCAATTATAGAGAGTCAACTAGTGGATAAGATGAGAATGTTTTTTATTTTGATAGATCTTACTCATTCTAGGAGTTTTATGGAGCATTGTTTTCGATTGGGAAGCACATTTCATATAATGATTTTAGATGGTTATATAGATATCCCTTGGGAATTAGGTGATAAAGAGAATGACATACCATTCCCAGATCGCTAGAGCATGGAAAGCTACCAAAATGATTTTTGGGACTATTTTATTTTACCGAAGGAGAGGGGAAAATTGCATATCATTTTCACCATCCTCCATTTTATTGAATAATACAGTATCTGTTCCATGTTTATTAGCATTAGAGGTACATGATCGATATTTTCTATTTTATAGAATACTAGGATGTTAAGTTAGTACATGATTCATCATACAAGGGGAATCTGATATGTATTATATAATAGAGTGAGAATGTAATATAAGGTAAAATGGGAACATTTTTTGGGATTCTTCTTTGAAGAATATATAATTCATATATTAAACCTGATAACATGATTCTGATGTTAGAAATCAGTGGCCTGAGTTTTTTGATCAAGACTGCTAGAGATTCATCTCGAGGAACAAAAATTGATTGTGTGAGAGAATTGTAATATCTTGATTTTTTAAGTATTTGAAAAATACTCAATCTTGATAATTAATAAGTTTTATAATTTCAAAATTTTATTTTTTTAATAAAAATAACCAGAATTCTATTTTAAAATGTTTTTGTAAGAGTAAAAGCCTAGTTAGTAACTTGGAGTATAATATGAATCATTTTAAGAGTTGGGAGATATGTTATTACGAGATTCTAATTCCTAAAGGGCCATGGCACCAACATAATAAAAAATATTAAATATATTATATTATATGCACATAATTTATCAAAAATAATTTAATATCTCGAAAATGGTATGTCGAATGAGAAATTAGATTATACTGATATGATCGGGATGTGCTTTTTACCCAAGTCGAGGTATAAATTTTTTGAGTGTGTAATGCTTGGTCAAATCACACAAGGATAAATAATTTATTATTTTTAATTTATTTTTTATTTGAAAATAATTAAATATATCTCAAATTTTGCATCATATGAGAAATATGAGACCATTTTGGGGCCCATAACATGGGGTTTACCGTATGCGGGTTATAACTTTTATGTGTGTTTGGTGTTTGGAAAAATAACATTAGATAATAACTTTTTTATATATTATTATTATATTATTATATTTTTTAAATAATAAATAATTATTATCTCTCTGACGGTGTATCATATATGAAATCTAAAACCATCATAAGTTCCTGAATTTGGGTTTTATGATAGGAATTAAAAAACATTTATGCATGTTGTGTGTTTGGTAACATCACACGAGACAATTCAATTTTAAAAATTAATTATATTAAATTTAAATTTTAATTAATAAAATTTAGTTTATTTCATAATTAAGTTATCTTCTTCGATGTTTCAATGTGAAGACCACCATCGACGATGTCTCTTCAATCAAGATGATTCAAAATATTACAGTTTTGAATAATTTACAATATAAAACCCCATTAATGAATGATATTATACAATATATCATTAACATTAATTTGAATCATGGATTTAATGGGTATTTCTATTTGCGGTTATTTAATAATTATTTTTATTGAAATATTAATAGAGATAAACATTAGAGATAATTAATAATAATACAATAATTTTTATTATTATTACTTTTATAAATTATTGAATATAATTTTAATAATTGAAATAAGGAAATTGATTCAGTAATAATAATATTGTTTTGTAACTATTATTGTTACTAGTGTGAAATATTTAATAATAATAATAATAATTGTAGTAATTAATATTATAATGTGGTAAAAAATATTTTTTTGTTGAAATTAATTAATGTTAATATAAATAAGGTTGTCTTGAATATATTTATTATGGAAATAAGTATTTTTTCAGGATGTTTAATATTAAAGAAATAATTAATGTATTTTGAATGAGATTATTGAATTAATTAATAAATAAGGAAATAAGTGTTTTTGTTGTTGAAATAATGTTTCTGTTATAACTCAATCATTTGATGTTAGATTGACACATTGTCAGTGGTAGCATGACCCTATAATTTAGATAGTCAATCCATGACTAGTGTTGAATATTTAATTTGGGATTTTAATGAATGTCAATGAACTTCCCAATATGTAGTTTTTTGATGAAAAATGAAATTAATTGGATATAGTGATAAATAAGTGATCCAAATAATAAATTTTACTAAAATATTTGTTAAAAATTAATTTATAATATAATATGGGGTGGTGAGGATGGAATAAGTATGATGGCCATTATTCCACTCATCCTTCCCTCCTTTTCTCATATTCTCTCTTATGGATTTATTTATCATTTTATTTTTTTCAATGAACTTTTGTCTTCGATATCACCTCCCAAACTGGTCGGATTGACAGAACATATCTTCGGTTAGATTTTCCCTAACAAGTAGAAGATGAATCATATTTTTTTTTGGAATTATGATATGTTCACTCTATTATTTGTCATTTTTAGTGGATAATAAAAAAATTATCCAAAATTAATTATTAAATTTATCAAAAGATATTTGTGAAAATTTAATAATGTTAATTTTTGAATATTAGAACATGATGATTGGAAATTTTTAACAATAGATAATATTGAAGAATTATCAAATAACAATTAAAAAATTATCAAAGGATAAATGAGTGAGGTTATAATAATATAGTAATATAGAATTATGAAATTATAATTTAAAATTAATTATTATAAGATAATATCAACTGGTAATTTATGTAAATTTTAAAAGGACATTTTATTATCATGGATAATTTCGTGAAATTTCAAAAGATAATTAAATGAAATTAACAAAGATAATATTAAGTATTATAAAATGATAATTTTATCATATCATCCAATTATGATTATAAAATATAATTTCCCTAAATTATCAATGTATAATTTATAATGATAATTTTTATAGATAATTATGGAATTGTGAAGTTTAAATTGTATGAAATTTTTTTGTTATATAACCATACAAGTTATCTATCAGAAATTATAAGATACGTTTTCTAGTGATAAAGATATTGAATTATAATGGGATAATTGGGAAATATTCAAGGATGATTATATGGTTTTACTAAAAAATAATTATAAGAAATACCACATATGTTCTCAAATTATTTTACATATATAAATTATAAAATGTTGTTCTTTAATTAATTTTATGAATAATATTGAATGACTATTTCTAGAATAACAAATAAAAAATTATCTAGGAGAGAGAATGCATTCTGACATGTTGTATTTTATTTATTTTTGAAATCAAATATTTTATATAGAATTTAAGAATCATTTTCTTATGGTCATATTTTCATGGTTGGTGTGCAATCACGTTTTGAGTGAATACACATTCGAACGACTTGTCATTGATGTTGATGACTTTGAGGTAGGACGTTCATTACATTTAGAGTCCTTATATAACTATGATGTTATCATGAAATAAGGTTATAGTGTACATTACATACATGCATTGAGATTCATGTGGATTTTTGAGAAGATATGGTGCACTTTTTATGTGTGATTATTCTCATTTTGATCATGGTGAGACTTTTCATTACATGCTATGAGATGTTTTTTTGTATATTTCATTACCCATGGAAATATGTTGTAGGTAACAAGATACTCAGTTGGAGAATTGAGGATGGGTGTGTGAGGTTTCCCAACCTGACGCAATCCAAACATCCTTAACAATGGACATGGCCACCCTTATTGAAGGGAATGCCAATTGACTTGCTATTAGGTACTTAGATAATTAGGTGGAGCCTTGAGTTTGGGAGTATGAGGTTTCCCAAACTAACATAATACCAATATCTATAAATTCTATAATAGACACCCAATAGAGGGTAAATAAAAGTGGATTGCTATATGATACTAAGAAACACAGGTGGACACTTGATTGTGAGAGTTATATGGCCCTGGGGCTAGTTACCCATCCTGATATAGTCAAAATGTCCATAAAGTTTGATATGGATACCCCTATGTTGGGGAGGACATAATGTATTGATGAAAGATATATGTCATGGAATCCTAATGACTTGGTTCTTGGGTGATTAAAAGGACTAGAGAACCAAATATAAATTTGATGGAACATGTTTCGTTCCTATGAAACCCACAAAAAATGGTGGGGTGAGTCATGTGACCTAAATAGAGGTATGTGTGTTCTTGAAATTCACACCAACCATGAGCAAAAGTTGGTTGGGATTGGGATTTTGGTGGCTTGATCCTCACATTATGGATTATAAAATGTGTGTTTTTTTAGAATTAACATATGTCTTGATATACACGGTTACATATATTGTGAACATATGGTAAGTACACATTGGTGGTTTTTTATTGAGTCATGTACTTACACACTACTCGAGCATTTCAGTGATCTTTTTGATGTCATGACTAGAGATCCAATGAAGAGAATGGGTCATATGGTGAATATTATAGAGGATGATCATGGATCTAGAGATGTCCAGGGAAGACACTAGATTTACGCATATATATATTTGTTTGTATATTTTTCCTGTATTACCTACTGCATACAGTCTGGAACTGATTTCCACTTTGGGATATACTTTTATACATATTTCATTTTTCATTTTCAACATTTTACTCTGATTATTTATTCATTTTTTATTATAGTTCACTATTTTCCTTCTTGATGAAAAGGTACGGAGGGTATAGTTTCCCCATGGTTTATCATGAGACTGTCACTACTAGTTGGAATCCTCTATTGTGTGTAGTGGAAGGAAAGACACTTTCTTCCATTTTGGCTTGCCATAGTTGTTCATTTCAAAATATTATAAAATATGTTTTTTGAATAGAAGAAATGTTATATGTAAATTATATAGGATGATTATTTAAAACAATTATTATTGGAATTGTCATTTATTCTTAGAAAAAACCTTTTTAAAATGTAAAATTTTTAAAATAATTTTAACATAAAATAACATTGAATATTTAAAAAAAGCCTTTATGTAATGGGTTTTCATCATGTAGATATGTTTATTTCATTATGTACAAGCTAAAAGGAATGGTCATTTAAAACATTCCAGAAAATTAAAAATGCTATTGTTTAGAATGTATCATGAATATTGTTTTAAAAAAAAATTCGATAAAATTAAAACACTGGTCTAAATTTCATTTAAAAAACGATGATAATAATTAATAATTGAATTTATTTATAGAAAAAAATATTTTTGGATAAAATGTATCTATGATTGAAGTGAGAAATGTAGTTATATTTTCTTAAAGATTGCATAATAATTTTAATTTGACAATATTTGGGAAATAGTACTAATACCTAAATATATAATGAATAACTAGAAGCTAATAAAATTAATTTGTTCTATTAGAGATGTATCATATGATTTTTTCATCAGAAAAATAGTCATTAATAGACCCAATAAATGATAAAATTGTAACAAAAAATCATAATGACTCTGGTAATATTAAATGATAATCCCCATCAAGGGATAATATAAAAATGAAGTTAATATATTTTGATAATAAATAAGATCCTGATTTGAGGTTGTTACCATTACATAACAACATATCAATATTTATAATATATTTTAGAATTTTTAAAATCATGGTATAACAATAATTTAATTGCATGAAGGTTGACATAAAACAAAAATTCTTGTTAATGATCATTATATATTTTTCAGGTATCCTTCTTACACATGCACTAAAAGCCTTCCTATGATAGATTGATTCCCAAAACGAGGATTATAAAATGAGAATAAATAACCTAGGAAGTATTTTTAGTGTTATTTTTAGGAGCTATAAATTTATTAAGGTTTGAATAATAAAGGATAGGGGTGTCCGTTTATAAGTGGGGGACGTGACACTGATGATATTTTTGAAATGATTTGAGTGGTACCATGATATTAATAATACTAAGGGTCAAAATTTGATATTAACGAAATTTATCGGGGGAATGGTAGAAATATTTTTATCTAATAGTATTTATAGTTGTTTATAATATATTTTTATTCTTTTCATTTTAGATTAATGCCCCAGTAAAACCATTTTATCCTTAATTGTGGAAATATATTTTTTCTGCATTCACTATTTATTTTGGTAAAAAATTAATTTTACCTTATTAGATAATATAAATTATTCTATTGGGAAATTTGGAATCTATTTTTTCAAATTATAATCACACAACTGAAAAATTATAACTTAAAATTAATCTCACAGATGTGAAGATGAAGTGGGTTTTTAAAGGGAGAATGTTTATATTTTTAAAAAGATTCAATATCAAAAAAATGAAAAAAAAATTAATCCAATCATTCATTTGACATTAATATTTCAAAAAAATGTTTGTTTTTTCATTTTAGTTTTATAAAAGTGTGAATATATATTTTATTAACATTTAAAAATAAATAAAAAGAATATCTTTTTTGAAAATAGAATATTAAAAACATATAAATACTTTTTTGAAAAATTTGGTACTTTTAAATCAATGTGCTTTCATTACATATAAAAATTATACATAATATTTTAGAATTTTTAATTAATATTTTTATAAATTATTATAATACACATTTTTAAATGATATTTTTTAAATAAATATATTAAGAATATATAATGGTATTGTAAAAACTAAGTGTTCTGTGTAATATAAGCTGACCTAGTGTTGTGTGTAGTGAATTATTAAGTTGGTGTTATATATAAAAATACTTATAAATGGATTTTTATTTATTAAATAATCATGGGGATTTAGAGGAAGCTTTCTACATCATGGGGTGACTAACATGATGGGGGAGAGAGGTGGTTGTCTATGTTTAACCAACCTCACGATATTCTCCACAGATTATAATCCTTTAACTTAAAATTTATTCAATCCAATATTTTAATAAAAAAATAATCTCTTTGAAAAATAGAGTTTTAAAAATTAATCATAATCTTGAAAATAATAATTATTATAAAATAGGTTCAACAAATAATGATATAGTTAAGAAGTAACTAGATTGTGCACAATGAAATAGTCATCGATTCATTATTATTTTCCTTAAATCCATTATATTTCATATTATCCTTGAATAATGTGAAAAGAATAATCTCTAGATTATATGTAAAAAATAATATAAACCAAATTATAGAGAATAATGACCTATTTATAATTATAGGACACTATCAATAGGATAAGTTTCCAACTACTTAGAAATAAGCATTATCCAAGTATTAAAACCCAAACATGAATTGTACACCCAATATAAAACTACCAAACCCATAAATATTATGATGATATATCTTCCCTTGGTGGGGACAATTACAAAATATCACCAACTATTCTCATTCCCACTCACTAGAAAATTGAATATAATTTAAAAAAATATTTACTGATATCCCAAAAAACCCAAAAAAATTAATTAGATTTACAAAAATTCAATATAATTTTATTTAAAAAAATAAAGCATCAAAATGGAAAACATTTTCACTTTATATTATGAGGTATTTTTCCTTCCACTATAATATTTAAATATTCACTTGAAGAATCAACATTCATTCTAAATAAAATCTCATTATGGTAATCATATGAACATCATATATGTGCACATGATCCTCAGCCCAGTTGGTTATGAATCTTAAATGCATCCAAGAACCCAGGGATCAAATTTAGAGAGAGGCATAATTTTTCGGTACTATAGCAGTACTATTGTGGGAACTGTGTAGTACTGTAGCAGGTACTATAGCTGGAACTGTAGTAGGCACTCTTTGGCACTGTAGAAGCCGGGAATTTTCCCCAGTTTGGGCCTTCATGCCACTGATTTGGACCCCGAGTCCTTGAAGGCCTTCGGGCACCCAAGCCTTTAAGACAGTAAGGCCTTCGGCCAACCTTAACTACAGATGCAAACCAAATAACCTACAAGTAACAAGCTCTATAGGAAGACGAACAAGGATCTTTCAACACAATAGAAGATACTTGGATTGAAAGAATGAGAGGGTATGAAACCTGCCATCAGGATAAGCATGTGCATGCACGGGATAACCCAGCTGAAAAAACATGTGATGATGGAGAGCTAATTTCACGAGGAAGATGTTGCGGCGGAGCAGTTCCATGTAGTTAGTCTGGGTTGTATGTAATGTTCGAAGTCTATGGGCATTGAATTCCTCTAAGGCCTTCAGGCCTTTGAATAATTACACCTATGGGCCTTGTAAGGGTTCCACCTCACCCCTTGAAAGGTGGATTATCAAAATCGATAACAAATGAAGGCCTTCAGGCCATTGGATCGAAATACATCATATATGTTATGAATTGGGAAAAGATCCAATTTTTTATTTTTTATTATTTTCATGGAGAAGAATGATAGTGTATTTTGAATTATAGGAAACATGTATATATGTTAAATAAACTATATTTCTATTAGTTATCCCAAAAATAAAATATTATATTATTCATATAATAAAACTTAATACAAAGTTCCTATTTCTTAACGAAGATTTCTCCCTAAAAAGGAATGAAATAATATAAATGGAAATTGATATAATGTCAAACAAGGAAGTGAATGAAAAAACAAAAAACATTTCTGGAAATTATATGTGTATCATTTATATTAGATGTTATTTAAACCTATCTACATTTTGTTAAAACATAACCTCTATTGTCTATTGGGATTTAATGGGAGCCTAAGGTTTATTGATTTTTAACGAAAATAATGATAAATTACTGTTCAAATATGATGAATTTATTTCCCAGTGAGTGTTTTTTGAGTATTATAATTTTAATAAATAGTTGGAATCCATTAAATTTGAGATGGAATATATTTACATTATCAATGTTTTCTACTTATTGGATGTGAATAAAATGGTGAGTTCTATAGGGTGAAGTTGGTTTTATTCAACAGAAATAATATAATTGTAGATTTTTTGCATATAAATATCACTAGGTGGAAAATTTTTATAATCATTTTATTATACAAACTATGTAGATTCATTTTCGCAATTTTTGAGGATATATTCAATTTGGATATTTATATCCAATTTTACTCATTTATTAATGATATATATATATATATATAATGGATTTCAAAAAAATATTAATTAATGTGATATTAATTAAGGATGTTTATTTAATATAACCCAAAGGGTTTTTGATATTCAAGATGATGTCTCCAATGATTTTAGGCTATAAATTTTCTTTTATGTATCTGAAATTCTACACATAGGTAGCATATCTAATTCAATTTTATATCAAATGTGTTTCATTCCATCTGTAACATGGATGCATTTTTTAAATATAAGTTGATTAGTTGGGAATGTTATTTTGTTTTGGTGTTGTGTGTGTATGTCATACTAGTTACAGAAAATGAAATCCAAAATTTACATTCATTAATGGTATAGTTTGTATAAATATTTAAAATGAAATATAGTGAAGAATTAGTATACAATATTGGTATAGAGTTCCACGGAAATTGATCAATGATTTTTCATGGACAGTGTAACAACACATTTATTTTTAATGGGATAATGTTTTTTAATATTGAGAAATACATGTAATTTTATTATCTGGTATTGCGTGTCATGAAGCTTAGAAATCTAAAATGATCTTATAAATTGTTGAAATGAAGAAACATGGAAAATATTCCTTATACATTCTCTATTGGATTTATCATCTATAAATTGTCAAATTTATGTCTCTTATACTTTGATAAATACAAGTGGATACCAATCAAAAATTGGTGAGGACCATTATATTTCAATAATAAACCAACATAAATAAATTACAATATTTAAATATATGTTGTTAGTCTATATGTTGTGGGTAATCTCATTCTAATGGATTAAATTAATGATTTTTAAAAAACATTGATTATATAAAATTACTCTGCGGTTTTATATTTTCGCTCAGGGGTTGATTTATCATTTGTAAGTCTTCCAAATATGATATTATCATGAAATCTACAATATATTTGAAGTACATAACTATGTATTTTTCTCTGAAGTAATCAATTTGGATGAAGATGTTCAACAAAAAACATAGTGAATTTACTAGAAATAGGGGACCAATTGATAATTATTATAGAAATAATAGATTTATTTCATAGTCCAAGGAAGCATAATATCATAAAGTGACTCAATATATACATTTAAAATAACCTTTAATTCGAAAAATCAATGATAGAGGTTATTATAAGTTATATTGGGTGGATATAGGGGAAATACAATGAATCAACTAACAAATACACTAACACTGCAGGATGAAGATGGTCATCTAATTTCAATTGTGATTATATACATGAGATAAAATATATAATAGTTTTTAATATAGATGTATCATGTTACTATAATAATTAAACCTATATTTATAATTCATTCATTATTTCTTTGTATAATTCTAGAATAGTGGATTGAAAATATTTCCACATTGTATGCCCTTGATTAGTCCATAATTGAGCATTATTAGTGATTATTAATGGTTGTGATGATATTTTAATACTATTGTGTGTAGAATAATTTGTATTATATTGAATAAATTAATGTGATATTGTTTTCAAAAAAATGTTATATGGATTGGTCTACGATAGTATTTCACATGGAATTTCATATGATAATTGATATACACATAATTATAGGATTATTATGAATCTCTATTAACTAAGGATTAAATGATAGTAACATGTAATATTTTGTATGTTGATACCTTAATTTTACAATCCATGTCAGTAATATCTTCATTCATTTTTTGGGTTTTTTGCATAACATTTCATCTATTGACATTTACTAAGATAGGATATTTCCACTCATATGAACAATATAAATATTTGGTCTATTTACTGAATTAGACTATGTAAAATATATGGATTTATTATGTTTATTGAAATATGATATTATAATCTTCTTTTATGAATGACGTCTAATGTATTTGATCTAAATAGTTATTTTATTTTAAAGAATAGAAAATGTATAAGATTATATATACATGATTAACATGTAACGTATTTATTAGTCTCTAAATTTCATGTAAAATGGATTATATAAGAATATATTGAATTTTTTGGGATACATATTGTGATAAAAATGATATTATAGATATATGAATTTGTTTGATTAGTAACTCACTGGACCCATTTTTATTATAAGTAGTAATGTTATTTTTCTCGAGGGAGATCTTTTCATAAGATTTTGGATAATTGAATTCATAATTGTTATCATTTCAATAATGTCCCAAAAAGGATCACATGTTGATTTATAATGGGGATTGATTTGGTTAAATTTTTTCTAAATTATTTTAAATAATTTAAATGATAATTTGGTCAAATGATTTTTGGATAGATACATAATGAGATGTGATTTTTTTCATATTGTATGAAATGTTTTATGTATGTGGGAGATTATTGTGAAAAATGAAATCAATTATAAAGCATGGAATTATAAGGGTAAAAAAATTATGGTTGGTTCATTATTGTTGTTCATAATGAAAAATTAGGATTACTTTTCTAAGGATATGGAATATCATTCGATTGATGTTCATACATGGGATATAATTCTACTGACTCTCTTTCATTTAATATCATATTATTTTTGTATTGTATATTTTTTATCTGAGGATGTCAAGATATATTATTAATTGTTAGATGAATTTATACATAACAAATAAATGTAGCAACCAATGTAAAGTGTTTCAATGGGGTAATGTACGTTTTTATTCTATTTTATAACATATAAAATATACGAACTCAAATAATATTCTTTAAATGATAATGGATCTATATTTAAGGAATTTTAGGGACCTTATTCAATTACCAAGGTGTTTATACACATATCAAAAAAATGATAAAATGGTTTCTATTAATTTTCTTTTTATGATGCCCTTTTACTATATCATTATGTATCTAAGTCCTAACAAATGATTTTTTTGGTTCCACTTGGAGGAGGATAAATTTAGAGTGAGGAACATTTTTATTTCTACTATGTTAACTAAATAAAACTTGTTATTTTTGATACATCTTGAAAGAAATATTGTTCACTAATTACATTTTTCATTTCACCATGTTTATTACCGCCCATATTAATCTCGTTTGATTGTATTGGGACATATTTTTGATGGATATAATACACCTAACAATCTCTGCATATGATTTATTAAAAAATAAAATGAAATAAAATTTTTTACATATATTTAATAAGAAAAAATTTCATATATATTAAATTAATGGAAGAAGAACAAAACATGACATTACATGGTTAAGATAATATTTATACTCTATAGGGGATGATGTTGAATAATAAATAAATTAAAAATAGATTTATATGGGAAACATATCATTGAGTAATGAAATCCAACTTGATTAATAAGAGAATCCCTCCTAGATACTGCTTCTAGAATCCCTACTCAACGAACCCTAGAAACACCATCCCATGATGAGATTCCAAAAAAATAATTCCAAAGGGAATATACCCATAGATATTGAAACTATCATTTCTCCTTCCATCCTAGATAGATATCACATGATCACTTTAGTTATTGTGGAAAATATATTCCATGTTATAATTAAGCTTGTTTTAGAATTGGATGAAAATACAAAGGAATTTAAATTTTATCAATTGGTGTATGGGATATTTATTAAACCAATATTCTAAATTTAATTTTAAGAGATGTAAAACAATAATGTTTTTTAGAATTAGGTAATGTCCCAAGAGGTCCCATGGGTGATCTACTGAGTTTTGGGAGCATCATGATCCAAAAAATAAAAAAAAGAGGATTGACTGGGCCACACATTTTTTCTGAAAGTACATGGCCCCAGTATAAAATCATGATGTTCTAGTAGGGGTGTATATCTTCCCCACATTGGTTTTCAAGGGTGTACTTGGACCTCTCACATATCCCACTCTGTTAGTTCCACATAGGTAGTACCTAATCACTATTCATCTCAAGGCTGGTGCATGGTTAGGGTAACCCTATGGGATAATATAGTTAAGTGTGTTCCTTTGGTAGTGGGTACCTCACTAGTTGAACATGGTTTGGAAAACCCATAATTCTAAATCGTGATGCTAATGTTTTAGGCTAATTTTATTGTTTTAAACTTAATGAATTTAGGATCTCAATACCTTTTTTTCTCATTCATCTCTTCTGTGAACATTTTCATTGTGTTCCATCATTTTTATCCCAATAAAAATATAGTATTTTCTAGATCTACCCCCTCTTTGTAAAATAAACACCTCATCAATATTTGTGGATCGTCAGTGGTAATCTCTTGATTCCTTTTTAATCCGTCTTCGTTTAATATTATCCAAATGAAGATATATTGATTCCAGTATAATTTACCAGTTTTCAGGGTGAATATCAGTTGTCTTTCTTTCTTCCAAACCAAAAAGAATCAGACCTTGATATTAGATTATGGGAAAAACCTAAGAATAAGGTAGGTGGTATATGTATTTTTCGTAAATATCGCATTATTTTGTGCATAGCGTTATTATGTCGCATGTGGGACATTGTCATGCATTTCCCAAAAATATCAGTTCTTCATCATAAATTGATAAATTCACCAAGATACACTCTATATGATCCCTTTATATTATAAAATGGTTATCAACGTCTGTCACAGTCATCGCTTGAGTGTGAAAAAATTCATTTCCCTTCGTTTTTAATTCTATAATTGACTAAAATGCCTTTTGATAATTCAGAATATTTTTTAAATTGGATGGTACCTTGTAATAAATCGTCCAAATGATAATGGCACATCAAAATTTCCACTTTCATCAATATAATTAAATTGACTTGTTTTGTGTCTTTCTAAAATATTCATTTTAATTAATTTATTTATGAATAATGAGTTTGATTCATAATTATGTTAAATTAGTCGTTTGATAAACAACAACATCATTTATAAAAATCCCCTAAAATGAGGTGTGCTATCTTCTAATATAAAAAGGGTTATTTTATTTCATAAATTCTTGGTTGTGTTTTATTAGATTATGTATATAACACTTTTTATGGATTGATATGTGGTATGTTTTGGACAGGAACCATAATGATACTTATTAAATGGACCTACCCACTCATAACTAACTAACAGGAAAACCATGCCCCTTATAGGGGATTGGATTGGTTGGTAATTAGGAAATACATTTAGGTAATTAACCAATGGAAAATTCTACAACATAAGTACCTCTTTATTATTTCTAAAATTAATTTTCATGTGTCTACTGGATTAAATTACATGTATTAAATGGAATGGATTGACATTATGGAATGTATTCGTTAATTGTCAATAAAAATTTAAAATATACGAATTGATTATATTAAATGGAATGTTTGAAATTTAATTTAATAGGTGGAAAATACACACAATTTAGTGAATGTGTATTCATATACTTAATTAGAGTTGATAAAATAAAATTCTGTTGGTTATAACATGATTATTATAAATGTAAATCATGAGAGGAAATTCCTCATGATGTCAATTATTATTGTTATAAATATTATTATGCCTTGATATTGGTTATGTAATGATGGTAAGGGTTCTAATGATCATGGGGATATCACACTCCCTTACATTTGGTGTTGATTCATGGCTTCTTACACCAATATCATTATCGAGACAGTGGGAATGAAACACATCATAACCATGTGAGGGTTGGAGTGAAGGAAATCTCACCACAATCCAATGTATTGACATGACGACACACTCATCATCTGGAGTGATGAGCATGAAGTCTCTAACTAATCAAAAGATATAGTTCTTGTATTCTATGTAGGAATGTATATGCTCATTTAGACTTGTTATGGATTTCTGAGTTACCCCCGGTCTAACTAGTAACAATTATTCTAGGTATATGGCCCCTTATGTCTGTAAGTACATGGTACTTTTGATAATATGGGGTATATAAATATACTATGAATATATTATAACTATATAAAAATAGTTACCATTCAGACACTTATTCAGACCATGATATAAAAAAGGTAGAGTCATCCCGGTGTCCTATTGGTACATGATCCGATTGGGATTTATTTATTTATTTTGGTAATGATTATTAATTTATTTTACATGAACACTGATTTACTTTTATTCTGGGATTTGATTCAGTTGTTGACACCATTGATAGTAAGCTACTAGGATTTATAAATCACACCCTATTTAGGATGCTATTGCACTGGGGTACGATAGAATTCCTGATGTTCATATGTCCATGAATGATAGCATGTACTATTTTTCTTTTAACTAGGAGTTAATATCCTAGGGACAGGATGGTTCTCATGATGCTCATGGAGATCTACTTTGGGGATCTTTTTTTGATGTCATTATTATTGTGTTTTTATGTATTGTTTACTTCTATATTTCACTAATATGAAATTGAGATATAGCCACACCAATAAATCCACGTATTAAAAAATTTATGGCTAAGCCCCAACAATTAGCCAAGGCTCCGTGGCTGAATACCCTGACCCGTTCATTTCTTCTACCTTCCGCTCGATCCATCCTCCATGAAACCCCTCAACAGCCTGATGCCCTACCTGAAGCCTCCTTATTACGACCATCCTCATCAAGAGAAGTTTCTCCTAGCGGCCTCCCCACCTCCTCTCTTCCATCCAAACACCTCCCTGAAGCCTCCTCCCCGACTCCTCCTCACCAATATCTCTCAATACCCACGATGCCTCTTCAATGCGACCCTCCACCGCACAATCCTCCTCCACCAGTGAAGCTTCACTAAGAGGCCTCCCCACCTCATCCCGTCCTTCCAAACAGCACCCCCACATCCCTCAACAACCTAGATGCTGAGGTCAGGACCCCCCATGCCCTATCATCAAGGTATTGGAAAATTTCTTTGATTTCTTCATTTCTTTCTTGAATCTGAAACTAATACTAGATGCAGAGTGAACTACGAATCATTGGTTGATGGTGTTTTTCTTTTTCAATTAATGACATAATTTTATAATATGATTTTTCATTAAAGACCCATAATTTCAATGTGATGGAACCAACATTCCAAAAATAATCAAATCAATTTTTATCACCTAGCTTAAGGTAGTCATGAAAACCTAAATTTTCTATCCTAGATTGTTTCACTAGATTTGAGCCACCCCATAGGGTGAATAACATTTAATGTCCTATAATACATATAACTAAATTTAAATTGAACACTTAATTGAGGTATGTTGAGTATTCCCCTATTATTGTTTTTTAGTGTGAATCTAAAAAAGGTAAAATGGTAAGCCTATATTCATAGGCCCTTGTTCATATTTTTTATATATTGAATTGTCATTATAAATTAAATAAAAAAATTGAATGATGTGATTTTTAAAATGGTATGGGTTAAACTATCCATGACTATCCAAGATAACATGGAAAGGCTGATACAAGTGTTCTAACATGAAACACCGTGTATGTGATCACTGATATTTTGAAATAAATTGAATTATAAATAGAATTTCATTACGTTGTAGGTGGAATATGGATTCATAGGTAGAATGAATTAGATGATATCACATTGATAGTTGTCTTTAATTATTTTACACGTGACACTTGGGTTCCTTAGATGGAATATCGAGGATTGTCTCAGAGAGAAGTGTGTTACATTATGCATTGTGTGACACTTGGGTTCCCTATATGGACTAACAAATGTAAGATTAGTATGCGATGAAATTATACCATGCATTGAACATTCTTGAATTTATATGCGGATTAAAATAGATGGACTTTTAGGGGGATGGGTTTACAGTGCACTAAATAAATATTGCGGTTACCTATGTTAAATTCCTTGGATTGGCCAAAATTTAAAATTAAATTAATTTGACAACTTTTAATCTAGTTTAAAAAACATACTTCGATTTGGTCAATGATTCACATTCACAGAGAACTATATTATTTCCTTCATTTAGTTCCAAATTCCATGGGTGTTATTCGTCACATATATAAGTAATACAGTATATGAGCCTAGTTTTCGAGATGATATTACAATTTTATAATAATTAATAACTTTTCAGACATATTTTGGTATAGGGTGAAGCGGGTTTTTTATATGGATGTTCTATGGGGACCATGAATGCCATTGTTTATTTCTTTATATCCTTTATCATTTAAATAGTACACCTCTCATTGTATATTAACGTATTATATTTTCTTAGAAACAGTTGTTAGAATAGTGTTTTAAGGATCATTAATTCCCCATGAAAGTGTTAATCATGGTTTGGTGCTTTGTGTTCTATTTTTTAATTGGAGAATATTGTGGTCCTCATGTTGTGGTAGGTGACCTATTACATTTCTCCGTGTTTAATGTGAATGTGTTAAATTATCATGATTTAATCCTTTGGGTAATAGTTAAATTAACTTAATGAAGATAAGAACATGGGAACATGAAGGAAGAATGAAGTTGTTGTTTAGGCCTATAATCACTTTTGGTTTTATACCTGTTAATGCCTTTTCATTTTCTATGAAAGAGTGTTATCATTTTGTTATAGCAGTTGTTGTGTTAGCCTATTTTTTCTATAAATTAGATAAAAAAATGTTACTATGGAAATGTTAATGACTTTTCTAAATAAAGAGGCATGTAATATGATATCCGCCCTTCCTTATTTCTCATATAATATGTAATTCATGTTAAACACAATATTAAGTTATTTAAAATGTATTAATAGTGGTTAAGATATGTGTCACCTATTTCTGAAAATCTATGAACAATAAATTTTCTAATTCAGAAATGGATTTAAAATATTTTCCTAAAAGTTATAAATACATTGGGGAGGATCAATCCCATTCATGTATTTTAGAAGTCGTTATATCTCATTTCTTATCTCTCTATTTTCTTATGGGTGGTTTATTATGATGAGGCTGGTTCTCTCCACCACTATTGAAGATAGTGAGTTCAACATCAGATTTGAGTAAGGTTTATTCCATTTTTATTCTTTGGCCCAATATTAATTAGGGATTTTTTGATTTTTGGGTTCCTTATATTTTTTTAGTATATTTTGGATTTTGTTGAAGTGGATTCGAGTCTCCATTGATGAAGGCTTACAGTTGTATGCATATGTATGAATATACATATATATTTCCCCCCTTAATATATATTGACTCCTTGCAGTATGAATATATATGTTGGGGCTAGGTGTGGTTATATATGGATATGAAAAATGCATACATGTTTAAGTGTAAAGGGGTATATTAAATTATAAACATATATATAAGGACCCCCTTGTGCATATTTTGGCCATGAAAATATGTAAATATGGGATAGGTCTCATTATATATATATGTGAAGTTTCATATGCATGCATGTGGAAAATGGAATATTCGAGTTGTTTTTTTCAAAAGCAAAACATCTTGAGGTTGTGGTAGGTTCCCTCTGCATAAACCATTATTTTGAATTCTATAATTGCTTGATTGTTTTATAAACAAGTTTCCATAATTTCTTTATTGTTTTAAAAAAGTGGTTTTCTAATAACCACAAGCATTGTCAAGGAATATTATGAATATATCCATTGATCATGTGCACATATAAGTTGTAGGGAACCTAAAAATAATTATTAATAAATTTATTATACTTATATTAATGATTCATGGGATTATACTGATAAATATTTGAGAACCAAGGATAACTCCCCCTCATAATTAGATCCATTCAATATAAAAAGATTTTAATTTTTAATAGAATATTTTTTGAGTATGAATATAGATCAATGAAGTGTGAGTACCCACATTTTAGGAATCAGAATCTTTGGTTAAAACATGGGAAATAATTATCTTGAATTCGTGGCTATCCATTTTACTGGTGATGTGATCTTATACATATAAGGATGTCGGCACATGAATTATTTAAAAGTATATGATTTATTATGTGATAAGAATAGGATGATTCACCTTTCCTAATGCATAATAATTCCATCCTTCCTTACGTGATGACCATGGAATTCCTTGGGTGATGATCCTCGAGTTCATTAGGTGTTGAGCCTAAAATAACTCAGGTGAATAGGCTATATAGGATGAGTATCATTGGGCATCAACATTAGGGATTAGTGAACCAGTTAATAATTATTTATCCTTAAAAATGATATAATGAGTAACATAGGTAATATTAGTCATCGTAATCATAAAAAAATACTCAAATGTTGATTCAAATTATCATGTGAAATTCCAAGAAATAGATTTGATAGGAGAGGTTCCCCAACCATTACTAATAGGTGTAGGGGTAGAATATGTTCCCATGATTCTACTAAAATCCATGATCACCCAAACACGGAAATTTCATACCTCTATTCTAATGAAATTACTGTTATCTCCCTCACCCTCTTTCCCTTATAGAGAACATGTAGTGGACAGTTATCAATACACTGGTCAGCCACTATGAGTATAAGGAAATCATACCCACCAGGAAAATGGCCATGGATGATCTAGAATACATGTTTCCAAATTAATACAACCAATATAAAAGACCCTACAAGGGGGGACTAGAAGGGGGAGGGGGTGACTGGGAGGGTCTGCAGGGGGAAAGAGGGTCTGTAGGGGGGTTGTACAGGGCGAGGGGCAGGGGGGGTCTATGTAGGATAGAACCTCATGTAGTTATTGTGTCTCCTTCATCATATTCCTAAAAATCATTTCCACCTCCTCCCTAGCCTTATAAAAATAGATTTTCACTATATAAGGGATATCAGAGTCCCCTACTAGTTCCAAACTTGCACTCCCCCTCAACAAAAACATCCCTAATGAATTAATAGATTCACCTATGGTACACCCATCCAACCATTTGTTTATGGTTATTGAATTTGCACATTGTATAATGAATTCCTTTAGACATTTTTTCACATGTTCTTTTCGAGTATTTGAGGATGCCTATAAGTCACAATTTAGAATCATAATCCTTGATGACATTGAGAGGTAATTACATTCAATTTCATCACAACACTACTTTTCTTCCATTCATTCGATAACCACTGTGCTGTTCTTTTTAGTGCAGGATTTGGGAGTACATTTCTATTGGACCTCATTTTAACAATATTATTTCTCAAATGATGATGGTCATTTTGAAACGGATTCCTCCTAAGGCATTATTCTCATCCTTTTTATTAGTATAACTCATTTTGAATATATATTTATGAGGTTTTATTTGTCTCAATGTCTTCATAAGAAATGGATTTACTGTGTGTATGATTTAGATTGATAGGTTGTGTCTGTAGATAGGGATACATGATATGCAGAGAACCAACAACAAAACATATCCCATGATTATGAATGTGATCATTTATATAAGGATCCTATAGTGCATGGCTTGAAACATTTGAGGTAGAGTCCATCTACCAACCTTTTTTATTCAAGAATTTTTTAAATTGCCTTTAGCTTCCTTCTTGAAACCTTTATTTTTATTTTAAATAATAAATCTTGATAAAGTGTTAGTTATAATAATTGTTTCGTTTTATAAATAAGTCATGGTTTTGTAATAAAACCCCTTCAACGTAGGTGCGTCGTCTACAAAAACTCATAGTGGTAGTTTATTCTTATATAGATTGTTAGAAATTATTGCATATATGTTTTCCATTTTAATCTGTACTCCTATAATTTGAGACACCACAGGCATATCCAAATATTTTTTTGACTCACATGGGGGTCAGAAGGATAGGGGGCTGGTGTAGGCTTGGGGGTGGTGCAAGGGGGGTTCGTTCATGCTAGGGGATGGGGGTGCAGGGGATGGAAGCGGCTGTGAAGGCTATGGGATGGGTAGAGGGGGGCAGGGGGTATGGGGCAGGGTGGAGGGGGGCAGGGGTTAGGGTGGCAGGTGTAGAGAACAAAATCATGACGTACATGGACATTAAATTACTTTAGCAGAATACATAATACATAACAAAAACATACAGCAAAGGACTGTAATAGTTTAGTGTCTTTGAAAACGTGGAACATAATATTCTAATCTTGGTGAAAGATCATCAACACCTCCCATAAAGATCATCCCTTTTTTCTTACCTAAAACCTTTATTTATATCATGGGGAAAACAAAACAAATAAAGGGTGAGCTCAAATGCTCAGTAAGGGTAAGCATGGAGAAAATAGAACAAACAATATACATTTGAACTTCAGAACATGAACATAATGTTTAAACATCATAATATTTAGTTTTCAAATAAATCTTGGCAGTCTGTAAGGCATAGATCATAAAGGAACATCAATCATGATAACATAGCATGGGAATAAAACATTTAATTATGTAAAACCATTAATCACATGATATGATTTCCATAGTAGCCAAGGCAATACTGCCAAGACCATTTTAGTGGACATAGTACCTTTCTGAATCGAGTTCACTCCTCGTTCTAGAACTATATCACTGAATCGGATTAACATTACAATCCATCCATGTCTATCTCATGAGATATAAATCTGTACCCAATGCATTTGAGGGGGATATAGGTCCCACCAATCTTATAATGAAATAATTCTTACATTTGCCACAAAATAAACACAAATAATTCATTATAACCCAATGAGTAAAATGGGGTTCATAAACATAATCCCATCATAACATAATCCATATAAAACAAATGGATATCATTTCATCATAAGAAAATTGAAACCATTTAAATCATAGAGAACTTATACATGAAACATACACATATGAAATAATGTCATCATGGATGGAAAATGGTTTTGATAAAACACTTGAAATAAATTCTTGATGGAAATATCCTTTCTTCTCGAAAATCATTTTTTTTTCACAAAATGTCAGTCAATTTTAAATGAAATAGATTTTTTTTGAAAATAGTGATGAAATATTGTTGAGTAGGCCTCATGAAAATAAGGGGATATGAAACCGTAGAAATTTTTTGTGCTCTAAAAATACATTCTTCTCGTACTTTAGCAAGAAAAGGCAAAAAGTACCTCATATGGTGGAAAAAAGAAAGATTCCTTACGCACCATGTATTAAAAGTAAAAAATGGGTAAAAAGGAATTTAAACAAATATGTAACCATTTTTAGAAAATAAGGACATGGATGATAAATATAACCCTACTAAATACTTAAAAATAATGAATCTCAGATAAAAACGATATTGGAAAAGTTATCCCTTATTATGTCTGATATGCTTCATATGTATCTGAACCTCCTCTTCTTCGACGCACCTCGATTAAGGTTCCTATTCAAGAACTACAATTGGTCATTTGAGAAGACCAAAACCTCAAAAATGTTTCTAGGGATGTGTATAAGAGAAATTGTCATGGTTTGGTCAAGAATGAAGGCTCAATGTGTTCTAAAGAGGATAGGGAGGAGGTGACCTTTTATATGGGAGGAGAGGGGCACCATTGGAAACATAAGAAATATTAATTTATAATGAATTCCAACCCCACTTAGAAACCTACAAAAATGACTCAATTCGAAGATGAGATAATATATGGTTGTAATCTCGTCATCCAATAAAATTTAGTCATGTTGGAAATTTATTTTAAACCTTATCAAATCGATTTATCCTTATTTAATTTATTTAATCTTATTTGTAGTAATAATATTCTATATTTTAGATTGTTTTAAATAATTACTTATGTGTTGTGAATTATCCATAATTTGGTACTTAATGAAATTTTAGACCATATAAATTTTAATTTATAATTTTTAAAGATTTATGTTATTTTTAATCAATTTAATAATATGATATTTTTATAAAATAATAATAGTGGTCATTTTGACACTCAAATTTTTTTAATTTAAATAAAATTCACATAGAGGATATATTCAAAAAAAATGTTTAATAATTTCTTAAGATGTCATATTTATAAATAAAATTTGTTGAGAACATTAATTAGTTCATATAATTTTTATTTTAATATTTATAAAACCATTTTTTGATATTTGTCTTAATTAAACAATCACCACATCAATTTTTTATAATCATTTAATATACTTATTAGTTTCATTAATTTAGGAATAAAATCCTATGGAAAATATAAATATAAAACCTTTTATAATAATATTTTTACTCTAATTTATCATCTTCAAATAATAACATTTAAATTTTTTATTAATTAAATTATGAAGGTCACATCTTTGACTTCATTTAATATAAAATAATATAAATGTACTAATCTATTTTTAAATGCTCTAAATGGTCCAAAAATTGACCCTTATATGACTAGGTTATATATATACTATAAAAATAAGGTTTGGTAAAGTTTATGGTCCTTTTGATTGGTATTAGTATTTTAATAAAAACTATATTATTGATTTTTTACTAAATAAATAATTTCTTCCTCATTAATGTATAAGCTATTAAGGTAATTAAATATTTCTTAAAATCTTCAAATTAATTACCATGATAAAGAAAACCATTTTATTATTCAAATTAGTATTTATAATAAAAATTATATTCTGTATAAACTTATAATAAAGATAATCCAATTATTAAAGTTTGAGTGATACATATTTCACTTTCTTTAAAATAAACTAAACTGAAGGTCTTAATCATATCCAAGTGGGTTAAAATGGATTATATTTAGACCCAAATATTCATCAGGACGAAATATAACCATCCAATTATATTAAGACAAGTTTTAGGGTAATTTTATAATATTATATTTACCCTTAATTACACAATTTACCTTTAACTATAGTAATTAAAATTTATTGTAGTTACTATTCATAGTGACAAAAAATAACAAGTATCCTATCAACATAATTTGGACCTAATGATTCCAAATACGGAATATATTTTTCCAAATTCAAATCACCAAAGTTGATGAAATTAATTAAAAATTAATCATGTTTGTTAAGAAAACGAGTTTTAAAAGGTAAAAAATTACAAACAATTGAAATTATTTTACCTATGAATTCAATGTAAAATTAATGATAATGACATACATTATATTAAATGGTAAAAATATATTATATTTTTAGTTTAAATAAATTTAAAATTATAATTTAACCATATAAATTATTTCAATGAAAAAAGTTGTGTTTAATTAAAATATAGCGTGTTTTTACTATTCATTAAAAAATTAAAGTTATCAGAATAATATGAAAAATTTATCCAAAGTAAATTTTTATATCTTGATTCCAAAAAAAATATTTTGTCAAATTTAATTTATAAACATGTCAAAATCTATATATAAAGTGGGTGCGCTATCAAAAGGTGGCAAAACTGCATTTTCTCAAAAATACTTATTTTAATCGAACAATTTATTTTGTTCTCACATGATGTTCTAGAAAATGTGTAGGATTAAAAATAATCTTATCAAATTAAAAAATTAGTTAATACTATTCATAATGTCTCGTTCAAAATAATATTATTACAATATATCATTGATTTGTGAAACCTAGTATTGCGTACTACACACGCTATCAAGGAAGGTCGTGATTGCGTGTAATGAAAGACAAGTCAAGGATGGGTGTAGTGAAAGTTCCCTTTATTGATGCGTATAACATAATCAAAACTTATTTTATTTATACATTAAACAAAATCTATACTTAATGTTTTGTAGAATAATTTCTACAAAACAAACATGAAATTGTGTGTAATACGAGCCAAGAAAAGTGTTGCGTATACTGCAAGCTAATACTGTGTTGCATATAAAACAAGATAATTTTGGTGTAGCGTACAACACAAGACATCAATGAAATTAAAAATATTAAATCTCATAAAATCCATGGTTGTTACATTCTACCCCCCTTAAAATGAATTTCTCCCTCGATATTCATCGGGGTTATAAATGGTTTACTACATGAATGTTTTTTTCATTGAAACCCATATCGTAAAAAGGAATACCAAAACGTATCATTAAAAACTAAAGTATGAAACGTAATAGTTATACAAATTAACGAATCACTAGGTTTCCACATAGGATAACATAAGTGAAAATATGGATATGGAAGAGAAATCTAACCATCATGTTCTGTTGGAGACTGGTAGAGGACATGGCTATGATTAAGCCAACAGTCACAGAGCAATAAATTTATGATAATATGAGGTACCATCTGATTCATCAGATATAAGAGCACTTAAGACAACATTTTTTTATCATGATCATTTCCCTAATGTTGACGGATTTTTTAATTAAAATAAATACATAATTTATTTTGGAACAATCTAACTATTATTCATTCCATGAAAAATATCCACTTCATCTATTAAAGAAATGAAGTTGAATTTTTCTTCCGTGAAGTGATAGCGGATCATGCGATAGAATGATAGGTTATTCCATCTATCTCAAACATAATGAAAGCTATAGTTATATACATAATTCCATTTATTGTGAGATTAATTGAATATGGTTCCAAAAATGGAGTTATACTTCATCTATCATACCACTTAATAAAATAAAACTAATTTATACAAACCATGGACTACCTATAAGACAATTTTAGGTGACAAAGGCCTGTCGCACTTCGGTTGTGGGTTTGATTCCCATATCATTTTCTGATGCGACAGGTTGTCGTCCATCCTGCAGATTTTTCCTTTTTCTAAAACTAAGTTATTATAACATTCTTATAATAATATCAAAAAAAATATCTAGCCATAAACAATACTCTCTTATTTCTAACTTAATTCATTCCAATCGTTCGGCTTATCCAAAATACTTCGGTCCAAGATCATAGTATAAAGAAAATGATTACATGAAAGGGCACATAATAATTAATTGAATACCATCATTTGTACCCCATATATCATAAGATATATCTTTTTAATCTCATTACATACATGTGAATACCTTAATAATGTATTCTATTGAAACATAAATTATCATAAAACCATAGTGAAAACATGAATGCTGTCAAAACGTAACTCTTTCCACATAACAAAATCCCAAAAATTCTATATAATCATAACATGATATCACTTTTTCCTTATATCAGTTATGAGCTCATTAATACTATCAAAAATTTCATTATATTCTTATCCCTTCTTTATGAGCATATTAAGTGATTTCAGAAAATATCTAAATAGCATTTCAAGGTTACCGGAACCATTAAACATATACATTAAAATACATTAGAAAAAAAGTGTAAGAATCCTTATATGTTTCTTTATTCTATAATACCATTAAATTACTCAGACAACACAACTCATTATAAACATACAATCATTCCACTACCTTCTTAATATATTGACCAAGCATTAACAATTCTTTCATCTCACATATCATTTGTCGTCTCTGCATCTTCATCAAAATAAATACTACACATACGACCATGCAGATTATCTTCATGAGACTTTACCTGAGGGCATTTTTTTTCATAATTCCCATATATTCCACATTTAAAACATTTAACCAATGTTGATGTCTTAGCAATACCATTATATGTGTCCATGGTGTTAATGGATCTTTTTCCTTTTCAATTACTGGATTTTTGTCTATCTTTTCCACACCCAAATCATCTTCCAGTTTCTTTGAAACAATCTCCCTGATTCCTCTTATCACATGATTTACATGAGGAAAATTGAAATTTCATACCTCTATGATCATCATAAAACACAATCTTTCTCTTATTCACTGAGTCGGGAAACATACCCAAGTTGATATTATTGACCATTTTATGAGATTTCTGATTAGGGATAATAACGATATATGGACTTCCAGATCCAATATAATTTGGTTTCCCACAAGGAATATCATTCCATTATCCATCATATCCTCCATTATCTTGAATCTCCAGTTTCCAGCCATTTTCTAAAACACAAATAAAATTTGTGTGAGAGGAAATAATCATAATCAAGGGGGAGTACCTTCAATATATAACATCTTAAATTATAATATTGTAACTATAATTCAAGGAATATAACCTATACTTATAATTAACCTCAGATTAATCACTAGACATACCTTAGAAATATCTCAACAGATTTCAATAAAGTTTTTGTATCCTAGTTTCCAAAGGTTGACTAAACCTTTCCTCTGATACCAACTACAGAGACCCAAATCTTGGCATACATGGAAATTACATTACATTAGTAGAATACATAATATATAACAAAAACAGACACCAAAGGACCATAATAGTTTAGTGTCTTTGGAAACATGGAACATTATCTTCTAATCTTGGTGAAATATCTTCAACATCTCCCATAAAGATCTTCTCTTTTTTCTTACCTAAAACCATTCTTTATATCCTGGGGAAAAGAGGACATATAAAGGGTGAGCAAAAATGATCAGTAATGGTAATAATGGAGAAAATAAATCAAACAATATACATTTGAACTTTAAAACACGAACATAAAGTTTAAACATCTAAATCTTGAGTTGTGAAATAAATCATGGAAGTACGTAAGGCATAGATCATAAAGGAATATCAATCATGATAAAATAGCATTGGAATAAAACAATTGATTGAGGAAAACCATTAATAACATGATTTTATTTCCATATTATCCAAGGCATTGTTTCCAAGTCCATCTTAGTGGATAAAGTCTCTTTATGAATCGAATTCACTCCATGTTTTAGTCCTGTATCACTGAACTGGATTAACTTACCCTTCCAGCCATGTCTATCTCATGAGATATAAATCTTTACCCAATTAATTGGAGTGTGATATAGGTCCCACCCATCTCATAATGAAATCATTATTACGTGTTCCACAAAATAAACATAAATCATTCGTCATAACCTATATAGTAAAATGGGTTTCATAAACATAATCCCATCATAACATAATCCATATAAAACAAATGGATATAATTTCATCATAAGAAAAGTGAAACCATTTAAATAATAGAGAAATTATACTTAAAACAGATACATATGAAATAATGTCATATTAGATGGGAAATTTTTTTGACAAAACACTTGAAATGAATTCTTGAGGAAAATATCCTCTCTTATTCAAAATCCTTTTCTTTTCAAAAAATGTCATGAAATTTTAAAAGAATTGGATTTTTTTGAAAATAGTCATGAACTCATGTAGAGTAATAATCATGAATATAAGGCATTATAAAACCATAAAATTCCATTCATGCCGTAAAAAACATTCTTCTCATATTTTTTCCCGAAAAGTAAAAAAGAACCTCCTATTGTGAAAAAAAAGAATGATTCCTTACACACCAAGTAGTAAAAGTCAAAAATGGATAAATAGGACATCAAACTAACATGAAACCATTTTTTGAAAACGAGGAAATGGATGATAAAATAACCCCATTAAATAATTACAAATAAACAATCTCTGATAAAAAAGAGATTGGAAAAGGTATCCCTTAACATATGTCTGATATGCTTCGTATATATCTTAACCTCCTCTTCTTCGACGCACCTCCTTTAAGATTCCTCTTACTGGACTAGAGTTGGTCTTTTGAGAATACCAAATCCTTTAGAATGTTTCTAGGAAAGTGTATAATAGAAATGGGCATGGGTTGGCCGATCATGAAGGCTCAAAGTGTTGTGAAGAGGATAGGGAGGAGGTTCCCTTTTATAAGGGAGGAGAGGGGGACCTTTGGAAACATAAGAAATATTAATTTATAATAAATTCTAAACCTACTTAAAAATGACCAAAAATGACTCAATTATAATATTTGATGAGATAATATTGTAATCTCTTAAACCAATAAAATTTAGACATGTTTGGAATTTATTTTAAACCTTATCAATTTGATTTATCCTTATTTAATTTTTTCAATCTTATTTGTGGTAATAATATTATAGATTTTAAATTGTTATAAATAATTACTTATGTGATGTGAATTAATCATAATTGGGTACCTAATAATATTTTAGGCCATATAAATTTCAATTTATATTTTCCAAATATTTATTTGATTTTCAATCAATTTAATAATATGTTATTTTTATAAAATAACAATAGTGTTCATTTTGACACTATCAATTTATTTGAATTTAAATATAATTCATATAGAGGATATATTCAAAACAAAATGTTTAATAGTTTCTTAAAATGTCATATTTGTCAATAAAATTTGTGTTAAACATTAATTAGTTCATATATTGTTTATTTTCATATTTATAAAACCATTTATTTAAGATTTATCTTAATGAAAAAATTACTACATCACTTTTTTATAATTATTTAATATAATTATTAGTTGAATAAAATTAAATATAAAATCCTATGATGAATATAAATATAATAAATTTCATAAGAATATTTTTACCTGAATGTATTATCTTAAAATCACAACATTTAAATTTTTATATTTATTAAATTATGATGGTGACATCTTTGAGACCATATATAATAAAATAATATAAATATCTTAATCTATTTTATAAGGCTCAAAATGGTCCAAAAATAGACCCTTGGATGCTTAAGGTATATATATACTGGAAAAATAAGGTGTGGTCTTGTTTCTGGTCCTTTTAAAAGGTATTAGTATTTTAATAAAAACTATATCATTGATTTTTTACTAAATAAATAATTTTTACCTCATTAATGTATAAGCTATTAAGGTAATAAAATATTACAAAAAATTTAACAATAAATTACCATGATAAAATGAACATTTTAGCTTTCAAATGAGTATTTATATTGGAAATTATATTATGTATATTATTATATTAAAAATAATCTAATTATTAATGTTTGAGTGAGACGTATTTCACTTTTTTTAACATAAAATAAATTAAAGGTCTTAATCACATCCGAGTGGGTTATAATGGATTATATTTCGATCCAAATATTCTTTAGGACAATATATGATCATCCAATTATATTAAGACATGTGTTAGGGTAATTGAATAATTTTATATTTACCCATAATTACCTGATTTACCTTTACCTATGGTAAATAAACATTAACGTAGTTACTATTCATAGTGACAAAAAAAAATCCAATTAACAAAATTTGGACCCACTGATTCCAAATATGGAATCCATTTTTCCAAATTCAAATCATAGAATTTTCAGCAATTAATTTAAAATTAATCCAGTTTTTAAGAAAACGTGTTTTAAAAGTTAAAACATTACAAAAGGTTGAAATTATTTTACCTATGAATTCAATGTAAAATCAATGATAATGAAATACATTATATTAAATGGTAAAATATATTGTATTTATACTATAAACAATTTACTATTATAATTTAACCATATAAATTATTACAATGAAAAAAGTTGTATTTATTATAATATATTGTGTTTTTACTATTCATTAAAATATGGAATTTATCTAAACAATATGAAAATTTTATACAAAGTAATTTTTTATATCCTGATTCCAAAGAATAATTTTATTATGTGAAATTGAACTTGTAAACATGTAAAAAACTAGATTTAATGTTGGTGCGCCATCCAAAGGCCAGAAAACTGCATTTTTTTAAAGAATTTATTTTACTCAAAAAAATTATTTTGTTCTCACATGATGTTCTAGAAAATGTGTAAGATGAATAATAATGATATAAAATTAAAAATATAGTTAATAATATTCATAACGGCTAGTTCATAATAATATTATAACAATATATCGTTGTTCAGTGAAATTCAGTATTGTGTACTACACACGCTATCAAGGAAGGTCGCGATTGCGTGTAATGAAAGCCAGTTCAAGGCTGCGTATAGTGAAAGCTCCCATTTTTGTTACATATAACATTATCAAAACTTATTTCATTTATACATTAAATAAAATCTATACTTAATTTTTCCTAGAATATTTTCTACAAAATGAACTTGAAATTGTTTGTAATACGAGCCAAGAAAAGTTTTGTGTATACTGCAAGATAATACGGTGTGGCATATAGAACAAGCTAATTTTGGTTTATAGTAAAACACAAGAATGAAATGAAATTAAAAAGAATAATTCTTATAAAATCTCAGGTTGTTACAGTGAGGTGGAGGGGGCAAGGGAAAGGGCAGGGGGGCTGGGGGTAGGGGCAGGGGGCTAGGGGCAGGGGGTAGGGGGAGGGGGTAGGGTGATGGGGGGAGGGGGCCGAGGGTAGGGGATCCAAACAGGGGGTAGGGGGTAGGGGGTGGTGGTGGGGGTAGGGCAGGGGGAGGTGGTGGACTATAGAGTAGGGGGTATGGGGCATGGTGGAGGGGGTAGAAAGTGGGTAGAGGGGGGAAGGGGGCAGGGGACAGGGGGCAGGGGGAAGGGTGGAGGGGGGAGGGGGCTAGGGTAGGGGCAGGGTTAAGGGTAGAGGGGGGTAGGGGGTAGTGGGACGACTTGGGGCAGGGTGCAGGGGTAGGGGTAGGGTGTGGGTGGAGGGGGGTATGGGCATGGGGCATGGTGGAGTGGGGCAGGGGGCATGGGCAGGGGGTAGGGGGAAGGGGGAAGGGGGGATGTTTGTAGGGGAGTGGGAGGTGGAGGGGAGGTCTACAGGGCTGGGATGTGGGGGGGGGGGTTTTATGTCATGGTGGAAGGGGGATGGGGTAGGTGGAGGTGGTAAGGTGGCATGGGGAGGTCTGTAGGGCAAGGGGCAGGGGTGGTCTGCAGGGGGGGTCTCTAGGGCAGGGGGAGGGGTGTAAGGGGTTGGGGTAGTGGGGTAGTGGGGTAGTGGGGAAACGAGGGTGGGTTAGGGGTGTAGTTAGTCCCTGTAGTTTTTTAATCTGATATAAGGTTGAATAACCATTACAATACATCTCTAACTCCTGCATTTCTTCATGATTAGGTTTCTCCAAATATGTCATCCAATTTATAACAGAATTATTTCACTAAATCATGTCTTGATATTAGTTGCAATAAATAAAATTTGGTATGATACCAATAGTTGTTATTAATATGGCATTAACACATTTTATCATAAAAATCTAGGCAATTATGTCCACTTTTTTTAATTATAGCTTATAAAGATAGATTTGGATCATGCAATTTGTTCTCCTTTTGGTGGGTTGATTCCATTAACACATTGCATGAATTTACCAGTACATAGCTAGATTCGATATGATATTTTAAATTTAATTAGATATATCAAAATACAACACATGTCATCAAGTCTCTGTAAATATATATTTCTCTTCTTCTACATTTATGTAAATTCTAAATAGTAAACAACCACTTTTGTGATTCATATTTTAATAAAAATAACTTGATGTAATGCTTTCAATGTTGGAACAACGTCCAAGAGAGCATATTGATCAATAAAAGTGTGTCACATATTACAGTATCTTGAAACATTCAATGTTCCTAATTTATTTTTTTATAAAATAACTGTAATTTATTTCCATATTTAGGTTTCTGTTGTACTATATGGTTGTCGATGTATCAACCAAGTCATTTAATGCTAGGCAAGGATAACAGGGGGTGTCCAGCAAGGGTGGTGTTCAAGGGGTGTGTGCAGTGGGGAGGGGGCAAGGGGGTGGGGGGAAAGGGGTGCAATCGGTTTCAAACAAGGGGTGTCAAGCAGGGGAAAGGGGTGCACAAGGGATGTGTAATGGCGGGCTGTCATAGGGGTCCTGCAGGGGCAGATGCTGTATAGGGGGGTCCAGCAGGGGGTGGGGAGCTGCTGTCTAGGGGGGTCCAGTAGTGGGGAAAGGGGTGTGTAAGGGTGTGGGAGCAAGGGTGTGTGTGAAAGGGGATAAAGGGATGTGGGGATGTGGGGTGGCTACAGTCTAGGGGGTGTGGGGAGGGGGTGTCCAGTTGGGGTGGCACAAGGGGGTCCAGCAGGGGGGCAGCTGTCAAGGGGGGTCCAGAAGGGGGGCTGTTGTCCAGGTGGTCCAGCTGTGTGGGGGGGATTCTGCCCAGGGTGTCAAGTAATGGGGCTACTGTCCTGGGGGTCTAGCAGGGGGCAGCTACTATCCAGGGGGTCCAGCGAGGGGGGGGGGGGGGGCTATCGAAGGGGTCCAACACGGGGTAAAAGGGTGTTCACGGGGTGAAAGGGATGTGTGCGGGGGGTGGATTCTATCCCAGGGGCTAGTATTTTTTATAAAATGGGAAGGTTTTTATCCACAATTTCAAACTGTGGCTAAAACCCTATATCCATTTTTCATTGAACCGTGTCTTGTATTTCCATTGCTATAGGGCCAAAACTATATCCACATTTTGAAACTGTGGTCATAGACCCAAATCTATAGCCATAGTTTGAATCTATGGATATAGGGCTAGAGCCATGGTTGGAAACTGTGGATATAGGTTTGGCCATATAGCCATGGCAATACTAGCCCAGGTTCAATGAACCCTATCTATAACCTATAGCAATGGTTCTTGGTAATATAGACACAGTTACAAACTATGTCTATAGCCTAATTTTATAGTAGTGTTTCATTTGATTATGATTATGTAATTTCATATGGACATAAATCCACTTTCATATTTCGTAATTAGACTTATTTATTTATTCAGTCGATTATTACCATTAATTGATCCCCAATAATTAATTTGTTTCATGTTATTTTCTATATGTGATTACTCTATAATTCTTTGATCATGACCATATATTCACCCCAATATCACCTCTTTAAAACCTCACCGCTATTTGGCAGCCTCTCACATACTGGGAGGCACACAAGAGGCCATGTGACCTAGAGATTTGGATATTGTCAATCTGGTCAATCGGGTTGGGAAGTTACACAAATCAATCATTATAAAAATATTCCTAAAAAGTACTATTGTTGAATTTACATTACACATCCTTTAAATATTCAAATTGATAATCCCTCATCAATCTAATCATTATGAGAATCTATCCACTTAGCCAAATTCAACTACCACCTCATCCAGTCCTTTAGGTGGATATTTCATACTTCATGAATCTATGTGTGTTTAACATTATATAACATTATACATAAACCTTATACTGCAAATTTTTGAAAATAAACTATATTATCAATGAGATATTGTTATTATTAAAATCCACATCCTCTATAATTAACATGTGGAATGTGGTACTAACATTCTATCAAAATAATCCCATCATATAGAAATTGTATCTATTCATTTTCATGAATCTAAACATTTCCCCTTACACATTCCAACACCTTAACAACATTGAAACCACAACTACATCAACTAGGTTAACTTCCTCTCAACAACATATACCAATCCAAATAATTTAATGTATTTTTTTGGGAATATATACATCTATTGTGAATGTTAAACTGTATCCATTTGCTCCACCTAAGTGTAACTATCATGGAAATAACTTTCAGAAATCCCAATACATAACAAAAAAATAGTTCACACGTAGATAATCTATAATCAGCTAGTTGAGAATTATTTTCTACATGGTAAGGAAACAGTCTCCCACTCAAAGACAATTATAATGGATTATAATAATCTTCCACTGTCCAACATCTATTTGTTCTCTCTTTTAAGTTTTATCATGGTTCCACGGAATTTTCATTATCTACCAAGATTAAATAATAAAAACTCTCTCTAGTATTTCAGTATATGGTCTCTCATTTTACTCTCATGAAAAAAATCTAGAGGCCTTTAAAAAATCCATCCTAGGATAATAGGCTTGATATCCATTGAATATTTTAAAATCCCTATAGCAAGATATGTCATGTATCACATTCAAGGATCTACAGATTCAGTAATTATATGAATCCAAGAATTATAAACAATGATTACATAATTTTATAGTGGTCTCATACATATTAATTTAGATATTATACTATAACAACCTCTATATGATACATAACTTCTCCAAACTCTGTTACCAATGAACCTAAAACACCCAAAAAAATAATCATGAACAATTTGATCAGAATTTCTCAATATAACCAAGTAATTCAGTAGTCCATTTCCTCAACTACATTATTTCTTGTTTATAAACACAAAAATGATTTAGGACATTATAGAGGTTATACAGACACACAATAATCCATATAATAGTTGTTTGAATAGATTTTATGTATGAATGTATTCGTATCCGATCATTATAAAGATTCATTCCATGAAAATGTGTTGTCGTAATCCCAATATCATTGTTGTTTTGTTAAACTTCTATTAAGATTTTAGTTAATAAAAAAACCATCCTTATTTTAGTCTCACATTGTCTTTATAAGGTACTTATCAAATGAATTCATCGTATACTCTGTGAAACCTTTCAATATTCTATTTCTAATCCCAAGAAATTATTTTCCTAAACTCAATAATATCATCTAAAACTCCTACATCATTTGAGATTCTCATACTCTGTATGTTTTCCTATAATCCTTTTGGTAGTCTATTTTTTAACCCAATAACATTGTAATACTCGATGAAGAATCAAAAAAATTATTTAAGATTTTACATTGGAAAATAACACGCCCACATCCATGCCTTTCTGTTGAAGAATTAATAAAATAAAATGTATTTCTTTTAAATAATTGGAAACATATTTCATTGAATCTGTGATTCCTCCTCTATTTGGAAACACTTTTGTCCTTCTCGCATCCAAGTGAATGAGATGACCATTACACAACCACAATCTTCCAAAGGTATTCTTCTTTTGATTGTAATGATCATTCTAAAAATCATCATCCAGAATCAACTAAATATAATTCATGTTTTATCAAAACCATGATATCAAGAATTTATTATATGCCATATAAATATACTATTTCACTTATCATTTGGACCATTGGTGTCTCAATCCAGCTAAATAGATCCATGTCATTATCCTTTCTTATTCCACTTTCTAGAAAGAAGAAACCAATTTTCAAAAATGATGAGTCATTCTAGACACACACACACTCAACCCTCTTATACATTAATTGATGTTAACCACATAATTAATATAATTGAATCATTGTGGGATGTTTAACACTATTATGAATTAAAAATACCCCCAACATCCTATGGATTTTTCTAAATCATTTATAATTTATTGTTACAATATGATCTTTCAAATCATAATAATTTCATACTAAAGGCATTCTAGAACATACTCATAAGGTACTTAATATGTTTAATGTTTCATGGGTTGTATTATTGGTATGATGGTGTTAGAGAAAAAATAAGGTATTTTTAAGGATATATATGTTTCTTGTTCCCTACAAGATCCTTCTCACAATATAAAAAATATATCCATGACATGAATGAGGATTGAGAATAATCGATGAATTTGGTTCAAGATGGGAGTTTTTATCAAAATTTGAATCATATTCACACAATGATTAGGTCGTTCAGGGGGGTTTTTAATCCAATGTGATTTATTTTTATATAATACATCAAAACCTATGAATTCAGGTTGTGAATCTCAGATTCAAACTATGTATTTTTTCCAACCAGTGGGTTTTCATGTCTCAGATTATTGATTCTTCCTCTCATTTTGAATTTTATTTCCTCTCTTAAACCATAGGGATACTTTATTTGTTTCTCATTTTCATTAGCTCTTCCTGACTCCCCATTTGGATCCATGATATCTAAATATAGGGGTTTTCCACCATTTTGTTATGTTGTTCATAGACACATAAATTTTATTATATTCACTTGGTTTTGATTTTGTTTTTGGATTTTGTTTTTGAGATTCATGAGTAGTTAGTGATCGCTGTCAATCCTTTATAGACTCATTAAAGTGTTTTTCTTTCTCAGGATGATTATCATGTTGGTTTTGGTGTGCTTACTATGTTTCTATAGGTATGTGTTTATCTGACTTATCTATGATCCCATTATTCTTATATAATTAGATTCTAAGATATCAGAATCATTTTTAGAGTCTTTATTCATTTATATTGTGTTTACATTCTTCTTATTGTGTGTGGATCCTATTTTTTTAAAGTGTGACCCAATTTTTTGGTAAATGATTTCATAACTATATTGTTGAATTTCAAATGTAATTTCACTTAGTTTTATTAATTTTATTATAATTTAATTGGTATGATCTAAATATTTGTTGATTTTTTCATGTAAATCGGTATTTTTTTGGATAAATGTTTTCCTCTATATATTGGAAAAAAACAGCGGTTTTCCAAATTATTGTAAAATGTATTGATGAATGGGGGTTTCAAATCTTGCTTCGATGAAACAGGATGTTTGGATACATTTGTCGACTGATAATACATTTTAAACTAATTGGTGTATGCCACACATGGGACCATATTTACATAGGTGTATGGATTAGTATTATACCTTTTTCATTGTTTCGAAAAGGGGATCCAATATAGAGTTTTTATCTATTCTCTATGACATGCTTCCAAAGGATATGATATTTATATTTTTGGGTTTTCACTCTTAGGGTGTTCTTCGGTTCCCAAGACCGTATGTTTTGGATTCTTGATAGTGCCTTGGTAGTTGTTGATTATCATGGTATAAGTGACCGAGCCATCCCAACCATTTTTATCATATATTTTTTTACTTATATGATATAGATAGTAATATTTTATTTTTTATATACATTGTAAAATAAAATTTAAATGATTTATTAGAATTATTATATGAAATAAATTTTAAAAAAATTATTTTAGAATTATGGAAAAAGAGGAACACTTTACTATGATTTATATATTAAACAATTTAGCTATTTATCATCTCTTGTTTTCATAATGTTGATTATATTAAGATTATTTTACAAAGACTCAATATACGTAATCCCAGGTGGGATAAAAATTAACCTGTTTATCTCACACCCTAAAAACTACTTTGGGGGTGGGTAGACATTATATTTTCTTTTGATGAAAGAATGAAAAAGGCATTGGAGTCAAGAAACAATGTTCATGTCAAATTCCAATGAGTACCTACTAATGTGATAATGGTACATTCCTTACCATTCATATAGACTTCTTATTTCTTGTTTTATATTTCTATTTGGGTTACTGGACATATACCTTGAGAATATCTAGTTTTTACTTTTAAGATGAATAACTACAATATGTTTCATTGTTTGTGGAATATATATTTTCTATTATCCTCAATATATATATATATTATTATATTTTCTATTTTTGGTTCTGTGTAATTGTCCCTTATTGTTATAGTTTGATGCTCTAGTTCTACTCACAAACCTATAAGGATCAGGAATTCCCTTTAACTCTTGCCACATTCAAGATCAGAGGATAGTTGATGGGTTGTGTGGGATGGGATGTGATAATTTGGTATCAGATCCATGTTATTCTTATTCTTGGGATTTGGGAAGATAAGATATTGGATTTGTGGAACATGAGAATTATGTTATTACTAAGTGCATGTCTAGTACATTCCACGATGCACATCGTGTATCCTTGGTATATTGGGATGTGTACCTCATGTTTCATGTATTGTTCATAATATTAGTTTTTATGAAAATATTTTTTGGTTTAAACTGGGATTATTCTATAATATGGTAATTTTTTTTTTCAATTTATGATGTTTAATAATATAACTTATGAAAATACTTCATGGGTTACATAGTATCTTGGAGTGGTAGATGTTCATCAAGGGAATTATTCAGTGGATCAAAATCTTATAGAGGTTGTATTATGTGAAATTAGTTCTATGGATGATAATGTCATGTGAGTCCATAGGCTAGTTATTGAGGAACCTCCCAGAGTTGTAAGAGATTGATATCGATCTTGAGACTTCATCAAAAGAATCCCCCACCCATTAATTGAATGAATGATCCCCTAGATGAGGAGGAATGGATATAGAAGGTTGATAATATATTTTAATTACTAGATGGTGTGATAAAAAAATTCTTATTTAAGGTATAAATCCTTTACATTCCAGAAATTATTATTTTACATTTTTTTATGTGGCTTTTTTTGAATCAATATTGAGGTTATGGAGGTATTAGGGGTGTTCGAGGTTGGTTTGGATCTTCGAACCCACCATTTAGGTTGAAAAACCATGGCACCTGGTTAGTTCAAAACATGTTGGTGGGCCACATAGTCTGATAAACCATGAGAGGTGTGTGTAGATAGTCGTGGAAGGATGAATGGTTAGACCAAACCCTCAAATTTTGGTTGCACGTCCATGCAGCCATGCCATAAATTTATACAGTCGGTTTTCACGTGGTTTTAGCATTGTTAGTCAAATAATGGGGAAAAACTGTGCTGGTTTCCACTTACCTACAGCATACCATGCATGATTGGATCAAGGTTTAGAAACTATTCACCTAAACTATGGATCCCTACAAATTGAGAGAAATTATAAACTACCCATAATTTAATCATTTAAAACAATTATATTTTCTCCAATATCTCCCACTTGGAAACACTAATTTTGGAATCCTGACCATGTTGTCATGACATGTCAAATTTATTTTGTTTTTAAGGTTTATTTAATCTCTAGGGAATACCCTAGTTCATCACACAAGGAGTGTTGGTGGGTTATAGAGTGAGTTTTTAATAATAAGTACTAAAATAGGTTGTTGTTTTAAAACGGTTTAAAGAAAATGAGTCGATTTAAAGAGTATAATAGTTTATAAATAAAAGTGGTGTTTTATAATTAGGATATAAGGAGATAATTTAAATTTCACTAAACATATTGGTGAGTTCATCATTCTGATAAATACACATAGTTTATTGGAATCCTTTGGTTGAGGGTTCTCAAGATCTCAACATCCATATTGCCTCTTAAAAGATACTCGAAGTACCACCCCATGACACAAAAATCCCGTTGTCATGGATTGGGTATCAAGAATTGAAAATAAAGGCTACTAGAGAATACTAAAATATTATTTATGTTAGAGATAAATAGGAATCTTGTCTGGTCCAATCAGAACAACCCATGATTCAAACTTGAAATCTCAACCCAATTGGTGTTGAAATAAAAAGTGTTTCACTTAATTATAAATATAGAAAATAAATCAGAAGGAAAATAATGTCAAGATAAGAAAAAAGTGAAATATTAAGGACAAAATTTACACAAAACCAGTACAAGAACATGTGTTGGAACTCCCTTCAATGTGTATGTAGCTCCCTCGAAACGATCGTCCACCATTTAGCTCGACATCAGGTGGAGGAGGAAGCTCGGTTGGAATATCACCTTCATCCATGATCCCCCTATGATGATAGGGTCCTCCAAAACTCCTTGTATTATGAGAGGACTACTTTGAGTCTCCAAAATACCAGATCATTTCCTCCTCACTGAACTTTCAAATGGGAGCATGAGGTGCTATATTTAGGAAAATCGGATGGTGGTTTTGAGCACACAGATTTCATAAAAAAAATTTCACATAGTGTTTGACCTTCATAAATCATTATCTCGATTTTTTGAAATTAAATTTTTTTTCTCCCTACCTATTTAGTGTCTCCAATGAAATTTTGGTCCCCTTTGGACAAGTGGATCATCATATATGGATAGATCTGTTCCCTCCACTTTTGACTTCATGAATATTAAGTGTGCGCGATAGATCGTGTCCTTTGTGACACTAGATGGTCGAATTAGTCTTTTGTTCCTTCATATTAAATGTATAACAATGATGTTTGGAAATTCCCATAAAATATCAACCCATTTGGATGCACAGTCCAGGTGTAGTGCACGGATGGGTCCACTGGTGTGCATGGATCTTACGTAGTTTGGCCCATTTTTCTTAGACATCTTCCTGGGTCCTCCAAATCACCTCCTCCCGCAATGGAATCATAAAAAAAGTAACAATGAACTTTTAAATTGTGATAAAAACAAAAAAATTATTCAAACATCAAATGAAATTTTTTATTATTTTTATAATTTTCAATATAAAATATGTTTAGCACTATGGTGTAAGGCTGAAAATGAAAAAGTGAATCACGGTGCGGTCACACCCCCAAACCTAAACATTTTCACTCCTGGGAAAAGTTATATTTTAAAAAATTATGCATGTAGATATTTCCAACTTCATAATGATTTATCATTAAATAAAAATTTAATTCGAAATAGAAATGTGATCAAAGAAAAAATCACACAGAAGAGTTATTCACAATAATTATAGAATGAGAAGTCTCAAAAATTGTATCCAAATGAAATCCCCAGAGATGTATGATACTAATAAAAGAAAATAATTTATAAGTTAATAATGTCACTAATTCTCCACGTGTGTGTGTGACAACCATTTCATTCTATTCTTTTCACATTTTATAGAGTAAATATAAGTTATTTTAATAATTTCCTACTTACAAAAAATTTTCCATTGAACATAACCCACATCCATTGCAATCAAATTTCCAGTCCCACTCACTTAGGCATTTTTAGAAGTCAAAGCAGAACCTTCCAACCTAGATATCCCCATATTTTTTACATTTCTTCACTCCCCTCATTTATTAATTTTTCAAAAGTTTCACATTGAATAAATATAAAACTCTTCTCAAGTCCCATGTTTGATCTCTTCATGACACTAATTGTAATATTTATAAGATGATAAATGGTCTATGATGGGTGGTTTTGAACTGACCAATATACAACCCCCTTTTTTGTTTTTTTGGGCATACAAATGTCAGATAATAGGTACACATGGGTAGTTCAATCTGGTATAGTAAAGAAATTGATCAAATCAGGAATGAATGCATGAAAAATTATTTTGTAATATAGATAAAAATCCTTTGAACACATATTTTCCTTCCACTAAGTATGAAACTTTCAAACAAAATGGTTGGGTACAAAAATGTATAGAGAGAATATGTGGAACAATTTTCCCTTAAACCATTCACAAAAAAGGAACTATTCTACTGAATGGTTTCAAATTGATATAACCATTTTCATCATCGATAGGCAACAAAATTTCCAAAAAAATTCACCCCATAGTATTGAATTATTACAGAAATACACATTTCATCAGATTTTTTTTAAATTTAAAACAACATGAAATACAAAAATTCCACATACATTATCAATTACTTCAATGAATAAACAAGAATCATTTTTTATGATAAAGTGGGCATAATAAAAAGGATGTTCTGGAACAATGGTGATGGGGATGGATGGGGGTGGAAAGTCAATTCAACAAGCTAAAAAGAGAAAAAAAAGAAAGGCGATGAAAATTATTACCTAACCCAGGAATATAACCATCCCCCACACCAAAAGTTTGTAGTGTCCTCACTATAATAAAAGAGAGTGTGGGAAGGATGGATAAAAGCTTGTGAGTTTTATTCATATATTTCTTTGGAACATAGGGTTCATTAATCGGGGGATCTGAAATAGATTCATGGAAGTGCTTCAGTCGCTACCCATTGACATCTAAGGTTTGCTTGGTTTCATCATTTTGAACCTAGAAAACACCAAATAGAGAGGCATTAGTAAAAGTGTATACGACAAAAACACAAAAGAAGCATACCTACACTCATCTTCAGCATTTCATTGTAAAACTGGACCTTCAACCCAATGTGGTACTGGAAATGAAGGATAAGATGGTCATTGACGGCCTTGGTTCGCTTCTTATAAATCCAATAATTCTCAAATGAATCTCTTCTCATTTTCTCCATCTCCTGAATCGGCTACATACTTTGAGATTCTCCATTAGATAGATTATAATTGCATTTTTTGATGGCCCAGTAGTCCGGGTGCTCAATCTGGACAGGGATGTGACAACTCTTTCAAACACTAGTCTATATGGTGGCATGCCAACATGGGTTTTAAAAGAAGTACGGTAAGACCAAAATGAATCACCAAGTCTAAGACTCCAATATTTTCTATTGGGTTGAACCATTTTTTCAAGAATCTTGTTTACCTATCTATTTGACATCTCAGCATGACCATTGGTCTATGGGTGATAAGCAGTAGACACTTGTTGACTGACCCCATACCAATGTAAAAAAGACTGCATTTATTGGTTACAGAAATGAAAACCCGAGTCAATGATGATGATCATTGGTAACCCAATCCTATAGAAGATTTGGGTTCTCAAAAATTCTACAACATCCTTAGAACCATTATTCATTGTAGCTCATGCCTCTACCCATTTCAAAACGTAATCAACTTTCAGAAGAGTGTACTAGTTTCTAAATGAATGGGGGAATGGCCCCATAAATTCAATACCCCAAACAACTAATATTTCATTAAAGAGAAATGATTTTAAAGGCATATAATTTATTTTATAGAAATTACCTATTACTTGAAAATGAGGAAAACTTTACAGAAATCATGGGAATCCAGAAAAAGTGTTGGCCAAAGGAGACCAGAATTAACGATTTATCAAGCAGTCCATTGGGGTCTAATGTGGCCCCCACAAGCAAGAGTGTGGTATAATCTAAGGATGAACTGAAACTCGCAATCAATGAAACAATGAATTAGTACATGATCACATCTTGTGTTCCAAAGGTAGGGGTTATCCCAAATGTACCAATGAGACTCATGTTTTAGACAAATGGCTTGGTTTTTGGGAAAATCAGCAGGAATGTAAGATGCTACCAAATAGTTTACAATTTAGGCAGACCAAGGAATATAATCTTGAACTCTATACTATTTCTTCTCAGGAAACATGTAATTTATAGGAATATACTGGAATGAGTCAACTTATGAAGATGGGTGGATAATACCTATATGTTCAACCACCACATTCCCTGATCCTTGTTTATCTTTGGTTTCTAAATTGAATTCTTGAAGGAGGAGAATCTGGTGAATGAGACATGGTTTGGCATTGGTTTTTTTAGGAGATACCATAGGGAAGCATGGTATGTGAACACAATTACTATGGACCCAAAATGGTATGACCTAAATTTTTCCAAGGAAAACACAATGGAAAGGAATTACTTTTCATTTATTTTGTAGTTTTCTTGGGTAGGGTCCACTGTACATGAGGCATATGAATTTTCATGTGGATATTGATCGACCCTTTGTGAACAGACTACCCCATATTAATTGTTAGAGGTATAACACATGAATTGAAATAGTAAATCCCACCATGGTGGTTGGTTTGCCGATGGTGGTGTGAGAATCCATTTAATATTATTATAATATTAAACACATTATTTATCAAAAAACAATACTTTTTATTTTTGGAGTAATCAGGAAAGGCGGAGTGTAATTTTATTAAAGATAAGACTTAAACGACTGTAAAATCTAGTATTACATAGGAAAGACCACACATCCCATTCTTTTATTGGGAATGGTTGGGAAGAAATGACATCCACTTTTTATTTATCTACTTGGATACCATCCTTATAAATGACATGTCCTAAAAAATACCATGTCAGATCATGAAATGGAATTTATCATAATTTAATCAGAGATTATTTTCAATACTGCGACGTAGAACTAAAGAAAGACTACTCAAACATTCATCAAAAGAATATCCATAAATAGTGAAATCATCCATGAATACTTCCCTGATATTCTCTAGGTAATCTGATAAAAAAATAACCATACATCCCTGGAATGTACTTGGATCATTGCACGAACTAAATGGCAACCTTATATAACAAAATGTGTCAAACGGGCCAGTGAAGGTTCTCTTTTCATGTTCCTCAGGGGAAATATGTATTTGAAAGTATTCAGAATACCCATCAAGGAAACAGTAGTGGGACTTACCTACTAGCCTCAATAGCATTTGGTCAATTAATGGAAAAGGGAATTGGCCTTTCCTGGTCTGTGGGTTTAGTCTGTGATAGTCTATACAGACACACCAACTATTATAAAAACTAGTTGGAACCAATTCATTTTTTTCATTTTTTGATTACTATAAGGACAATCTTTTTGGAACTACTTGTACAGGACTGACCAATCGGACGTCATATATGGGTTAAATGATTCCAGTAGCCTATAATTTTGTTACCTACTTTTTGAAAACTTCTAGCAGATTTCGTTCCAATCAATGTTGTGCCTACCTCACTAGTTTAGCCTCATCATTTATAAAAATTTGATGTGTTAAAATTGATGGGATAAAATAAGGAATTTCAACAGGTGTCCATCCCAATTCTTTTTTATAATCCTGAAAAAGATCAAGTAGGTGCAATTCATTCTCAAGAGGGGTTTAACCAGAAATGATGGCAGGAATCATGTTTCCATTCTCATGATATGAATATTTTAAATCTTTAGGCAGCCGTTTTAGTTCCAATTCAGATGGATTTTGGATTGCTGGGATTTTCTATGAAAGTGAGAGGTCACTGATCTCATCTAACTACTTAAGTGTATCATTCTTGGATGTGGAATGAGATTTTACATGCTTATCAGTATCATCTATGATATTTTGATCCTATGTTTTCAATAAATCATCAATTACCAATCATGAATTACATTTCTCTAGACCACTACAACAATCGATGCGTGATCCACTACAATTATTTTAAATTAATGATAAAGACATAGAAAGAAGATTGGTGGAATTATAATCATTATTTTCCGAAGAAGGGAGTCCATCAATTGAATTAACAGATAAAGATGAATGTTCTTCTGAGGGGTGTTTCAGGGCCACAAGGGTGTAAAAATGGACTATGTCACTGCTAAATTCCATAGATAATGTAACATTATGGAAATTAATTGTGGGGTTTTCTATTTTCAAGAAGGGTAACCCCTATATAATTGGGTCAGGTCCATTCATCCTTTCATCTTCCTTTTTAATCACAAAAAAATCAGTTCGAAAAATTAAAATTTCCAACATTACAAGAACATCCTCTAACATAGAGGAAGGGTGTGTGGTACTCTGGTTGACTTGTAGAAAAACAATTATATAGGTATTTAGTTCCCCAACATTAAATTAAGAGTAAATTGAATGAGGAATCTCATTTATAGAAGAACCTAAATCATGAATACCGTTGGAAAATGAATACTCCCCTATGGTGTATGGATTCGAGAAGGTTCCAGGATCATTGCATTTGGTAGGCATTGATGGTTCTATCAATGTTGAGACATTCCTCCCCACGCTTCGATTCTCATCACCTCTAAGTATCCTTTGGTGTCTTCAAATCCCTTTTAAACACATGGTGTGTCATGGAATTTTATCCACGACATCAATCAAAGGAATGTTAATTTGCACTTTTTTGAATGTTTCCAATATTTCCTTATAATGTTATGTTTTCTTTAGTTTTCATGGATAGGTGGCCCTTTGTGGAAATGGAAGATGAATGGTTAGGAGAGGAGACTCATCGACATACACACTCTTTCCTTTAGAAGGTCCTATCTCTGGATAAGGATTTTCTTCTCCTGGACCATTTTCAGTTGTTGGGATGGGGGTTTCTTGAGAAGTGGATGAATATAATAGAGGGTTATTTGGGTTTTAAGTTATTTCCCACTCTAATGGGTGATGTAACTAACATTTCTATTATCCCTTAGGTTAACTACTTGTTGAGAGGGTGGTTTACTCGACCCATGACTTTGAATTTCCCCCACCGAGTAAGCAAGTCGGCCTAACTGGGTTTTAGGTCTTTTATTGATGCATGAGTGGTTTGTTGGAATTAGATATTGTTGACATCCATTTGTTTCATCATATGTTCTAGACTAGGCTCGGGATTTTGCAGGGGTTGGTTGGAAAGGCCTTTTGGGTGTTTGGGGATTTGTAGGTGGTGGTGGTGGATGACTACTCTAATCTGGTTGGATCCAATGTTGTTGAGGTTGGTTTGAATACCACCTTTTCTATAGGATTGGTTTTCTTTCTACCCATGTTTTGATGGATAGTAAGGTTATTTCCTAGAGGTTTGGTTATATGAGAGGCCTAGAATGATTTCTTCACAACACTAATAAGTGTTTTTCAATTGGGGGAATTGGTTGGAGTAGTGGGTGTAAGAATAAAATATACCAAAATGGATGGGTGGATGATATTGGGAGTTTCCTTGGGAAAGATCAAACTGTCTAAGAATTATTCATACCTCTACGAACATCATGGTGACTTTCCTCTCGAATTCAATACGTTGCACCGCATGGACACCTCAAATGGATACATTTAACGTTGTGCCAAATTTTTGTGTGTTCTATTGATCATTTTCAATTTGGGTTCTTGCAGAAATTGTGGTCTTATCTACCACTGCACCACCTGTAGCAGCATCAATCTTATTATGATCAATTGGAATTAATCATTCATAAAAATATTGAATTAAAAGTTGATCATTTATATTGTGGTGTGGGGAACTTGACCTTAACCTTTTAAATCATTTTCAATATTCATTTAATGTTTCCCCTTGTGATAGCTTTATCCCACAAATTTCATTCCATATAGTTGTAGTTTGGAGGATGGGAAATATTTTTCATGAAAAAGGAGTTTCATATCCGCCCAACCACTAATTTGTTTATTAACATAGTAAATCTAGTATTTTGTAGTGTCTCCTAATTAAAATTGGAATGCTCTGAGCTTTAATTTTCCTTCATCCACATTTGAATGTTTTAATGTAGAACACGTAGAATTATATGATTTTATGTGTTTATGAGGTTCTTCTTGAGGATGTCCATGGAATCTTGGTAATAAATTAATTAGACCAGATTTTAGTTCAAAATTGGGTGCCTCACCATGGATTTGAATGTAAGTGGGTTGGATAACAACATCAGGTGAGCATAGTTCTTTTATTGTATGTTTTTTTCATCCATTTTATGCATGTTTATTTCAATGTTGATGTTGTATTTGGAAGAAGAATAGGATGGATCATGAATAATGATGATGTTTGGTGAGTTCTCCTTCGAAGGGTTCTCTTCTGTGTCTCGGTGTCACTGATGTAGGATCATTTTCGGTTCGGGTTTGAAAGTAGGTAAATCTACCTGATTAGAATGCGTCTTTCACCAAACCTACACAAAAAATAAATCAGAACACAAAAGTATTGAAAAGGTAAATAAATATTCACAAAATTTGAAAATATATTATAAAAAATAGGCCCAAAAAAAGGCGCTCCCTGGAAATGACGCCAAAATTTAACCGCTCTGTCATGACATGTCAAATTGATTATGTTTTGAAGGTTGATTTATAATATAGTGCAAACCCTGGATCATCTCTAAAGGAAATTTGATGGGTCAGAGTTTGAATTTTTAATCATAAGTACTAAAAGTAAGGGTGGGTTTAAAACAGTTTAAAGAAAATTACAAGATTTATAGAGTTTAATAGTTGATAAATATAAGTTTTCTATTATAATTTTGATATAAGGAGGTCATTTCAAGTTCACTACACATCATGGTGAGTTCATCATTATGAAAAATACATATGGTTTAATGGAATCCTTTGGCTAAGTGTTGTCAAGATCTCAACATTCCTCTTGTCTATTAAATGATGATTAAAGTACAACCCCTTAACACAACAATCGTGTTTTCATGGATTGGGTATCAATCATAGAAAATACAATATACTAAATCATTATGAAATATTATATATTTTTGAAATAAATAGGACTCTTGTCGTATCCAATCGGAATAACTGAAGATTCCCACATTGAATATCAACCCAATCAGTGTTGAAATACAATGTGTTTCACATAATTATAAAAATAGAAATGTAATCATAGGATTCTAATTTCAAGATAATAAATAAGTTCAATATTAAAAAAATCACCAAAATCCAATATAAGAAATATTTTTTGAACTCCCTCCCATGTCTGTGTAGCTCTTTCGATATGACCGTCCACCGTTTAGTTCGACATCGGGAGGAGGAGGAAGCTCATATGGTACTTATCCTACATCCTTGATCACCCTATGAGGGTAGAGGACTCCATAACTACATTGATGATTAAAGGATACTATTGGGTATCCCAAATGCATGATATTTTTCTCCTGGCCGAATTTACAAATGGGGAGCCCAAACTGCCTTTTTATTGGAAAATGGGAAGGTGGTTTTGAGCACACCGATTTCATTAAACCACAAGTCACATGGGTTTTGACCACCATATTGAATTATATCACATTGGATAAAATAAAAAAAATTTATCCCCACATCTCTATTGTCTCCACCAATTTTTTGTCACCCTTTGGACAAGTGGATCATAGGATATGGGGAGATCATAGCACCCCAATTTTGATAACATGATTATTTGGTGTGCTGGAGAGATCAGGTAGTTTGAGAGAACTTATTAACGAATTAGTCTTGGGTTCCTTCATATGAATTGTAGGAATATGAATTTTGGACCAGTTCAATAAAATTTCACACATTTCAATGCATTGTTCCGGAGAAATTAGTACATGATTTTACTGGTGTGCATGGATCTTGCACAGTTTGGCGCATTTTTCGGGGACATAATCATGGGTCCTCCAAATCACCTCCGACTGTAATGGAATCATCAAAACAAGTAATTTTGTCCATTTTAATATTGTTAAATACAAAATAACTAATTCAAACAAGGAATTAAATTTGGTATTATTTTTATAATTTTCAATAAAAAACAAGTTTATCATATTGGTGTAAGGGTGAAAATTGAAACAGTGAATCTCGATGAAATCAAATCCCCTTTATATGCCCATGATTTTAGTCGATGGGTCTCAAACATTTGATATCTAATTAAAGAATATTTTATCCCATTGGATCCACATCAGTCAGCTATCAATTCCCTTTTGTCCATTCATTGATTGGTTTAGTGCCAAATGTGATATTTAGGTCCAACATATATTCCCTATTATTATGTTCTCCATATATTCATCAATTTTCTTCTTATCTAAGTCAAATAATATGTTTATATTTTTTTAGACATCAACTATGGAACTATGGAAGGTTTTATTTTTCTATTGTTAAAATTTGATGTATTTATATATGATGTTTTGTCACAGGTCCAAATATAGATGGTCATATTGTAATGAAATTAAATCCTTTCATTGATAAGAATGTATTGTTTAATTAAAGAGGTTCATTGATAAATGAAAAATGGTTAATAACCGTGAAATGTTACCACCCCATGAGTGTGGTGATTAGTTGAACTAGACCACCATGGGTGGAATTTGGAATAAGATACCTTTGAGTGTGCCCCTTTTACAACATACCCTGGGATAGAAATTGTAAAATTAATAGTAAATCAAATTGATGATTTGTTTTATGAATTTAATTATTAATTAATTTGCAATATAAATTTTCAAATTTATATTCAAATGATTAAAGGAACATATGGTTGATAAAGACACTGGGATCCTACATTCATATGCATGTTTAAACATGAATTTCTCATTATAATGATTTTTCTATGACTTTATTTAGAAGGAAGTCCTTCAAATCATTGATAATACATTCGGAAATCCTTTGAGGCAAGTATTGAATGAATTTTTCGTGGTGTTTACCGTCACTTGTTAATTGAATAAAATGGTTTTGAATTTCATAAATGTTTATATTTATTTTGTAACTGATGGATTTAAATGAGAATTAAATAAACTAACTCAATTGGATTGACCCTTGATTATGCATGAGTGATAATTAGAATCTCTAGAGGACTACTAATGATGGACTTCGATGCTTAACCCTTATATATTTATTGATACATGAAATCATATGAGAATTCCATGGATGGACTCAAAGGGAATTTGATATTTATGACATGGGTGATAAATTTCCTCCCTTAGTGGTCTGTTAAGGATAGACTCAAATGACATGGATGTTATACCACACCTAAGGTGATACCTAGGATCTTCAGAGTTTAGCCATGGACGGGATTATAGGGTGTTGTAACATATTATACCTTCAGAAATACCAAAATTACAAATTTAGAATTCCATGGATGGGACATGTTTCAATTGATAAGTGAATGATTTTTTGTAAATGATACATATTCCATGATAAATCACAAGATTGGTGTTGGTATTACTTTACACATTATGGATATCCTATTTTGGATACCTTGAGAATGTTTCTATGGGGGACGTTGGGAAACAGTCTAGGGCTCACTACTTATTAATTAAATGATATTTAATGGGTAAATGAAGTTGATTATAATAATACTGGTCTAATTTTTAACTCAAATTATTACTTATTATATAAAATTGATTAAATGAACTCAATAATAAATGAGATCCTTGAAAATATTGGATATTTACATTTGATCATATTCTTTGTTTTTGGTATTTTTTCATAAGACCTTTATTAAATATTCACTAACTAATTTGAACCAGACCTTGGGTAGTTTCCTACTACCATTATGTCTCACACTATATTTGGGCTTCCATTGGGTACACAATAGACTATATTATTTCATGTATGGATTAAGGAACGAAACCTATAAATGGTTATTGATTTTTTATTATGAGTAGGGGAGCATGGGACCATTCTATGTCTTGTGATGATAGTTAGGATACCTTGTTGAATATTTGAACTTTCGTTCCATGTATTGTACACCTGATATGATTGCATGTTTTGGATGATTTATTAGACTGATATAACATGTATTATCATAATCATTGTATATGAGCTTTCTTTTGATACTGTTATCTATTGCTTCCATGAAATTATTGTCTGGATCCACTATCTATATGTTATTTAATTTATGCTATGATACACTCTAGTGATGAGGTTATAGTATCCCCATAGACAAACCTAGGTCATCATTACTAGTCAATAGCCTCTAAAATTTGGGGTCAATATCTTGAGGCCATGTGACCAACTGAGCTTATAGGATTCTTGAGTAGCATCCACGTCTGGGACATAACATTGTGGTATCAAATATATTTTTCATTTCTGGTATATTGTATTATATGGAAACAATACAAAGGGATAAGAAGAAATATTAATTTGTTAATGACCTCTACCTAGACATAGCTAATGATCATAAAGGAAAAAACACCAATTTTCCATGAATTAAATTATTATTTTCAAATTTTGAAAATTGTAGTTGATTTTATTCCAACATTGGGAGATTCGACTAATTTATGTTGTAATTATTGAAATGATAATTGGTTCTATTTTGATGAAACTTGATGAGATGAGGGCATTCCTTCCCATTAATCATATAGAAACATTTTTAAAACCACATTCCCTAAATTATTCCAATATATTTTCATTAATTACTTGTTCCGCGTTGTTTTGATATGTGGTGCCATAATAATAAGTGATATTTTGATAGGAATGCTGAAATTTCAATTGTGCGGTGGACAATAGACTTTGTTTCTTGAGGAGTATGATCCCTTATGTATTTGATTCTTGAGAACCATTGGTTCATCCTTTTAAAAAGAATTGATATACAACTGTGAAACAAGAATGATATCTAATGAAAACGAATAAGTGAATTCAAGTGAAAATTTAAAGTAAATTGAAACTATTTACTAAAGGGAAAATAACCGAGAACATACCATAATATTTGGTAGTAGGAAGAGTCTATCACATTAATATGATATGTAGATCACTCAGACAATACTAATAGAGTAGTAAGTGGAGTATGATCTTATATTGTAAGTCTTGTATCAATATTATATATGTTTTTGCACATTTTAGTTGAGAACATTGATAATGTTCTTGACATGAGGAGTGAATTTTGAGTTTGTAGTTTTTTGATTCCATGTTATACTTCAGTTGTTCGCCAGGATACTGGTGAAGACCATGCTATAGAAGTGGAGTGTCATGGGAGACCAATATGTCCAATAGTTGTGTTAGCTAAAGAATTAGTGGTAGTAATGAACATAGATCTTGAGGCATTATACCACGAGTGGTTCTTATGAATTACCCAGACCATTCAAGGAGCACCCCGACCTTCCCCAACCACAGAAGACTTGACAGATGAGTTCCAGAAGCAACATCCAACAACATTCTTGTGTTATAGGGGACCACATGTTGTGAATTCATAGAATGAGATAGATTTTTCTATCTAAAATCTTTTATAGGTGTATCCTCAGAGGAGGTTAATGATTTCTACATATATGATTCATGATTCATCTGAGAGATAATGGGATGTTATAAATCATATGGAAATTCATTAGGATTTGTCATGGAGGGATTTTCATGTTCGCTTCTCTGATAAATTCTTTCCTGATATATTGATGGATGATTGGGGCTATATGATCTTATAATTAGTGATGGGTTTTCTATTAGTTCTGGATTACATAGCATATTTTACTGAGCTCCATCACATCACACTTATTCTAATGGTTGATGAGTTATCTAAAACCAGATAATTTTAGGATTTTATTAGGTGAAACAGCTGACATATATTTATAATATTTCACATAATGTTTTTATAATTTTTAATTAGGCACTGATCAAAAACTACAACCTACGAGAGGATGGGGGTGTGAGCCACTTTAGATCTGAACCTACATCTTGTAATCCATCAATAGGTAGTAGTTTGAATTAACCGAATCTTCCACCCAGTGATATTATAATTAATACAACATACTCAGGTAACAAGGTGAGGTTCTACTAGTGCAGTAGGCTATGACATACGTGGTAACAATGTACGGGGAACCTAACTCAGTGATGATCATGAGGCAAGATAGGATATCTACATCAATTATTCCAAATTTTTCCTTTCACCACTAGTGATAGTGGGTCTTTATAGACTCTAGTTTTAATAGAATGGTCATATGTTTCTCATCAAGTATGGATTTGGAGTACATATACCCAATCAGGTCAATGTGGTTTTTGTGGTCATGGTAGTCAGACCCTAGTTTCACATCAATAGTATGGGGGATCTACTCCTGGTAGCTAGAGATTATCACAGGCCCACAATTCAGAAAAACATATAGATTGAAAATGACCCATGTGGAAATGGTTCCAAGACTGTATATTGTTTGAGGCACTATTCTAGTATCCACAACATTTTTTTTCACTTTTTGATATAGGGTCTTCAAATAGATTTATATCTATTCCCATTGTAGAGATAACTTGTCTCAGTTTCTATAAATTTTATGGCTTTATGACACATGATACACTGATATTAAATAAAAATTATTATGTACATCTGTTCAGGGAGATCTACCATGATATTCATGGGTGTCATTTTTTTGGGATGACCTTGTCCGTGAGCTAACAAGATTTAAAATAATACTAAAAAAGGATAGGTTGTTTCCCATTAATTAATTTTTTTACTACACTCATTGAAGGGTGAGAATTGAATCAGAAGAGGTCAATGAGTTTACTGTCCAAGGTGAATATGATTTCTAGGTGATGGGGTGGGTTGGATGATATCCAAAATTGTGAGTTTTCACCTGGATGATCAGGGGATTTTTTTATTGATTTCCTTCGATCATTTAAGGATGTTTTCCTAGATGAATTTTCTAGTTTACCTTTACTAAGAGTGGAAGATTTTTCTATTGATATAGTGTTAGGGTCTACAATTGATTCTATTCCTACTTACATAATGGCTACTACTGAGATGCTAGAGATCAAAAAGTAGCTAGAGTATTTATTGTAAATGGTTTCATCCAAACAAGTACGTCTTGGTGGGGATCACTACTCATTTTTTCGAAAAAGGAACATGGTACCCTTGGGATATTTTTGTATTACCATAAATTGTACTAGATTATGGTTTTGAATCCATATCCTCTAGTGCGGGTAGATGATCTCTTTTTCTCACTCCAAGGATCTATAATACTCTTTGATATTTATTTGAGATCTAGTTACCAATAGGTGAATTTTAGATTGTCAAACATACCTCAAATATCCTTCCATAGTAGTTATCGTCTCTATGATTATATGGTTATGGAATTTTTTTTCATTAATACACTATTAATATTCATTGAACTAATGAACCAAGTGATTAATACTTATATGGATTAGTTGTTAGTGGTTTTCACAGATGATATATTTATGTATTCTCACAATTTACATGACCATAAAACATCATGAGATAATTTTGAATACACAAATTGAGAATTACTCGAATTCTATGCTTATAAAGTTCCACATCTAGATGGATATGAGTATCTTCATGGGTCACATTATCTCATAGATATGGGTATCAACTGACCCCAAAGATGTTGATATTCTATGTTTCCTAAGAGAAACCAAATAATTTATTTCAGGTGTATATTTTTATGGGATATTAGGTTATGATAGGCATTTCATGTAAGAATTATCTCAATTAGAAGTGCCACTTATGGGATTAACTAATAATACTGTGATTTCTGTATGGTTAGATTCCTATAAGATATCCATTAAGGAGAATAAATAAATATTGAATTCAACCCCAATATTGAGTTTTCAAAATCAAAGGAGGTACACAATGTGCTGTGATGCATCTGGTGCTAGTATAGGATGGTTTCACATTTAGGGGGATAGATTCATAGCATATGGGTCTCACATGTTATGGAAACATACGGGGAATTAACCAATGCATAAAATTGAGTTAGGTTCGGTTTTTAATGCATTGATTTATTGGATACATTACTTACTTGGAGATCATTTTTTGGTATACACTAACCACAGAAGCCTCATGTTGATATAAACACAATGTAATCTAAATAAAATGTTGTATTGGTTGGTTGAATACCTAAAGTCATTCAATTTTGGTATGTCCTATATGCCTTCTAATAAAAATGAAATAGATGATGCACTTAGTAGGAGGACTATGATATAAGATGTTAATCATGAAAAATTTGAGTGGAATATCATGTTACTGTTCTCTTCCATGTAATTAGAGGTACGCGAAATTCAGCAGAAGGATTGTATATCATCTTTCTTGATGACCTCTACCTTCATTTATTGAGTCAAGATGTGGAAGCTATCAAACTCAAATGTTCTAGGCTTATAATATAGTGTAGAAGATGAGGACCCTTGTCTGGGTTGGACCATAGGCAAGGATGAGATTCTCTATGTACATTGTTGTGTATGGGTTTCAGAAAACATTCATGAGGATTTTATATGATACATTCAGCATTTAGAAAGGGTAGTACACCCAAGTATCAATAAGATGTATTACGATTTACATCTATAGTACTATTTTTTATGTATTAAATGATACATTGAAAGTTTTATCCGGAGATTTCCCCCTGTCAGAAGGTGAAAGTGAAACACCAGCGACCGGTCAGATGTTTATATCATCTACCCATTCCGATGTGGAAATGTAATGATGTTGTGATGGATTTAATGACATGTTTACCGAGTTCTCCATGTGATAATTATGTTTTATGGGTTTCTGTTGGAAGGATCATAAATGTTTCAAATTTCTTGTGAAACATGGAAACCATCAGTGTTGATGAGATCAGACAGTTTTATGTCCATGAGATACTTCTACTTCACATGGAACAAATCACTATCATTCCATATAGGGACACCTAGTTTAATTAAATTTTCTATAAAGATATAAATATAGAGCGGGTTACATAGGTACATCTAAGAACAGTATACTAACCCTTGACATATGTCTATTTAGATCCAATGATATAGGTTCTTGAGGACATGTTGTGTAATGTGTACTAGATTATGGGGGATCTTAGGAGAGGTTCAGACTACTTGTTAAATACGCCTACTATAATAGCATTTAGGATATAATTAAAATTGATCATTATGAGGATTTTTTTGGTAGGATAGGTAGATTATTCTATGTTGGTTAGAGATAGGGGAGTAAGCTATTATTGGACCTCGTCTAGTTCAGGAGACCACCGAGCAGGATTGATTGATTTAGTAATGGATGGCTATGGTAGAGTTTTAATAGAAATCATACACCATGAACAGAAGATGACTATTAGTGTGTGGGGTTGGGGTTGAGTTTTATTACATGATTCAATGATATTGGGACAAAATATATTCATGATAAAAAAATAAGATTTCATCTATTTATGTCAATGTGTTTGAGATTCTAGAGAGATTTGAGCTAGTAGACTATCTAATGTAGTTACCTTAGAGGTACTAATGCAGGCACGATTTATTTCATGTTTCTCAATGAGGAAAATAATATTCCAACGTCTATCATGCATTTCATCTTGAGAATGTCGATTTTCAGGTAGATTCATCCATTTGGGTGAATCTATTATGAATTTTGGATCATAGAATGGAGGTTCACCATGATGGTTTATTAATTTAGTACATGTGTTACGATAGCACGACTATGTAAAAAATTATACATGGGGGAAAGAGGCCAAATAATTGTTGTAGTGGATAGATTTATTCATATATCATGCTTCACCACCAATGGAAAGAAAATTTGGGGATAGACTTATTTAAGAGAGATTTTGTAAAAACCCATTTCATAATTGAGTTAAGAATCCATTACATACCACCAATTATCTATTAAAATGTTTAAATATTTCATTTTCTAAATGACCATTGAGGTTGTAGAGGAATCAGGATTGTTTAGGGCTGGTTTGTAGCCTTGAACCCATGTTTTGTGTTGAAATTATCATGGAACATAGTTATATCACACCATGTGATATAGGTCTCACAGTTTGAAATGTCGTGCGAGGTTTGGGAAGAGAGTATGGGAAGGTACTATAGTTAATTAAATCCAAATGATTTCTCTCACACATCCATGTTGTCATGATTGTAATTTTGTCTGTGGGTTTTGGCATAGTTTTTACATAGTTGGTTAAAGTGTGCAGACAATCAATTCTCAGTAGGCACACATTTTAGAAATAGTGTTCCTAAACCATGTGACACTATAAATATAATGAAATTTAAAATATAACCCTAATTAATTCTATTAAACTATTTCTATTTTCTCCTTTCCCTCTCACACATAAATCATGAATTTTGGAAGCCCCTTTGTACTCTTATACTATGAATCAAAGGATATCATCCATCCAATCTCTAATCCATGTGTTTTTCATCTCTTTGGATCTATATATGTGATGTTATTGATTCCTTTTTAGTGGTTACTCATTTTTTCTATTATTTACACTATTTAGGTGTAATTGTAGGATCGAAATATAATATGAGATGCTCAATATACAAGAGGGGGGGTGAATTGTATACTTTAAAAATTCCTTTGGAACCTTTTAAAGTTAGTTATTAATAACTATGTTTTCCTTAAGCAAAGGAAAGGGCTAATTTTAACAATGTTAAACTATGCAAATTCACAACACCTCTAACACCGAACTGAACTTGGAAAGTGATTCCAAAAGTAGGTTCCGGAAATATGGTTCCGGAATTTGAAACTTAACAAAAGATACAATATGAGATTCTACCTTAAAGCGTATAGAATCTAAATGAATCAGAGTAAGTAAGGAAGTATAAGAAAGTTATAATTTCCTTAAGATACAAATTGCAGCGGAATAAAAACAAGTAGTAAAACTACTAGTAACAAGATAATAGTCTTTTAACCCAAAGAGAAGGGTATCCAACAACCTTGGATAAAGGTCCCTTGATTTATACTTTCAAGCTAGTCTGTCTTACCCACACCAGGGTAAGCCCTCGATACGAAGATCAGAGTCTCTGTCTTGCTATCCCCGCAAGCCCTCAACTTCAAGGTAGTTGGCAACCTCTGTCCTCCTCAGCAAGGAAGCCCACGAACATTAAGGTAGTCGGCACCTCTGTCTTCCTATCCCCGGAAGCCCTTGAATGTAATCACCAACATTCGGAGTCGCACGAAGCTTTGAGAGTTAATAAGAGCCTCTCTCTCTAGAAATCACTTCAACAGCATGTATGCACAAAGTCCAAATTGTTCATCCATCCGTTGCGAGCTTTTTCAAATGAGCTCCTATTTATAGGTAAGGTCGGCTCCTTCTCCAACGGTCATATTTTCCTTAAAGATCGGAGGGACCTGTACACATGTCACTTAGACAACGGTTAGTTTATAACAAAACAGAAGACATCGTTTTATAACAAAACAAGTGTAACAGAATGTACGACATCATTTTAAACTCTAACAAAAAGGTTCGGAATGAAAACTTCGTAGTGAAAGATCGGAGTGAATAAATTCAGAGTGTATAAAACAATGAAAATCAGATTCTGTTTAATAGGTGAATTCGGAATAAGAATTTGTAATAGGAATTCGTCATCAGAAATCGTAATGAGAATTCATCATCAGATTTCGTAATGAGAATATGTCATCAGAATTCGTAATGATAATTCGTCATCAGAATTCGTAATGAGAATTCGTCATCAGAATTCGTAATGAGAATTGTTCATCAGAATTCGTAATGGGAATTCAGAATGAGATTTCTTCATTAGAATTCGTAATGGGAATTCTTCATTGGAATTCGTAATGAGAATTCTTCTTCAGAATTCGTAATGAGAATTCGGAATGGGATTTCTTCATTAGAATTCGTAATGAGAATTCTTCTTCAGAATTCGTATCCTGAATCTGGAATAGAACTTAGTCAGAGTTCATATCCGGAATTCGGAATGAAACTTCCTTATAGTTCTTGTCCAGAATCCAAATCCTAAAACAGAATGCTTTATATCAAAGTTTTAATGATTCCGAGAAAATGAATCCGAAACTTATACTTAAGAAAAATATGGAAAAATATATGTAAGGATAATTTTTCTTATAAAAGCGATTTTCCTTAAGAAAGAATTTTTCCTTATAAAAGCAATTTTCCTTATAAAAGAAATTTTCCTTAAGATAAGGTGTTTGTGATTTTCAAAACAAGAAGGAATGGAAAAGTCATAAGGAAAACCTTATTGACTCAACAATAATATAGTTTTCCTTATTAATCAGTTCTTCTACCGATCATCAATTTTATCTGTATCTAAGTCGTATCATGATTTGATATCGGACGAGCTATCAACTATAGACCTACAATAGGGGGTCTCATTCCTCTCGATAAAATTATAACTATTTGTATATGACATTGTGTCACGCACCCAATTCCCCAAGATCACTTTGAAATGAAAGTAAAACCATGAATTACTAGGTATGGCATATGTAATTTAATAGGCCCATTGAGGATTGAAAAATGGAAAATAACCTTGAAATTCAAAGAACCCATGGGTGTGTTGATTATTATAACATAACCAGAATGTGTGGAAATTAGAAAATGGTACCTTTGGTTGTATCTCTTTTACCCCATTCCTAGGTATGTGAATTGTGAAATGAATTGTAAATAAATTGATGAATTGTATTTTCAAATTAGTTTATAATTAAATACAAGTCCTAATTGTGAATTATATATTTAAAGGATTTAATTAATGGATTAGTGACCAAGACCCTAGATTCTCACCTGATGTTTCATGTTTATTTTTTAATTTTACTTTATAATTATTTTCCCAGTGTGTATTTGGAAGTAAAGTCATATACACATGGAAAAGACTTTTTGTCACCATTTTGGTGAGTTTTAAATGAATTGTTCATGGTGTTGGCCTTTAATTGTTAAATGAATTTGGTTAAATGGATTTTAATTAGTTAAATTCATATATTCTTAGGGTGGCACATGAATTCAAATGAGTGTTCCATGGACAAACTCAATTGGATTGAATTATTATTAGGTTGGAGTGAAACTTGGACTCATTAGAGGACTACCTAGGAAATAATTTTATGATTGACCCTCGTATATAGTGTGATACATGGATACATAAGAGAATTCCATTGACATACTCAAAGGGAAATTGATCCTTCTGTCATTGGGGATACATAGGATCTATCAGTTGGCATGTACGGATAGACACAAATGGATGGGATATCGTACCTCATCTAGAGGAACATAAGGGTTCTGAAGAGGTTCTCCATGGGTGGTATTGTAGTGTTTTAGATCATATTACACCTGGATTGATACAGGGGTTCCAAATTACAATTACCTAGGATGGGATTCAGTTCTAAATTGATAAATGAAAGAAGTTCTTTATATGATGTTTGTTCCAAGAGAATGAACAATATTCAATCTCGTCTTACTATTAACATTTTAGATACCCTATTTAGGCATCTGTGAGCAAGCTGCTATGGGGGACACTAGGATACATATCAGGTTTTGAGAGTTATTAATTAAATTAGATTTAGTGGTTAAATTAAGTTTAGTATATGATATAGGATAGAATTTTAACATATAAAGTTTTTCATTAATGAAATTTATTTAAATAATTTTATTATTTGTTAACACCATATTTATAGGATTCTTAATTTTTAGTGTTCCTTTATTTTTATATTTATCATGCACACTACTATTTTATATTCTTTGAAACAATGTCACTATGCCTTGGGTTCATGCCTACTGAGATTGTGTTTTACACTATGTTTCGGCTTCCTTTGGGTACCCAAATAGATTATATGATGGTATGTATAGATAAGGGAAAGTAACCAACTATAGGTTTTTTCTGATTTCATAGTAATAGGGGATCATGGGACCTAGATGAGGCCCATGTTGCTAACTGGGATTGCTTTTATCATGTTTTTACTTTTGTTCCATGTATTGTAAACCTAAAATGTATACATGTTTTATTTATTTTTTATTATATAAATTTTACATGTATTATCATCGCCATCATTGTAAATAATAATTCTATTGAGATTGTTATTTGTTCTTACCATTAAATTAATTTATATCATATTTACTTCTTCCACTATCAACATATTATTATATTTACATTGTTTTACACTCTGTTGATGAGGTTATAGTCTCTCTATGGACACACATATGCCCTAGATTCAATTCAGTATCCTATGATTTTTTTTGGGAGATGGGCCTGAGGCCATGTGACCAACCAAGATTAGGGAAATGATGAATAGCATCTATGTCAACGATGTTGTAGATACACCTAATTTTTTCATGGTTAAATGTGAAATGTTCATGTTCGATGGACATTGTAAGTGGTAGTGGGATTATATAGTACAATAATGTTGTCACATGGACTTAGATTGGGAGGGTTTTAGGACCCCATTATTTTATATGTTTCTATAATTTTTTTATTGATGGAAAAGTATTCAGAGTCTCTATCTTTATAGTATAGATATGATTTAGTGTCAATGTATCCCTATATGTTTTTGAAGTAGGTTCATTTTTTTCAAAAAGTGGGGATGAATGGTCAACTAAAATATTGATAATAAAAACAAGTATAGTGATGAGTTATTAGATATTAGGTATACATTCTAAGGATTACCGTTTATGGTAACATGGTAGATAGGGTTAAGATTGTAGAAATTGATATGGTGAGAAAAAAAATTCTTCTATAGCACTTATTTTAGACCGTTCATAAATTTAATTTTTGCATAGGGAATGAATTGGAAGTTGTACGATAATAGTAAGGGTGGTGATGGTTATTATCTTTAGTGGGAATCCTATTCACCATCCGTAATAGCATGTTTTATAGTCATGAATTTCTACCAGTGTGAATATATATATCAGAACTACGAAACATTCCCCAAATCACCAAACACATTTAATTATTTTAACTTATGAGGTCGTATGTAAATGTTATTCTACAATAGGTGTACTCCAATTTTGATTTAGGATCATTAACTATAAATTCCATAATTTATAGACATAAGCATCAATGTCCGCAAGACTCTATCCATAGGACTTAAATGTGAACAACCATCACAAAGAGGATGAGTTTATAGTATTGAAATACATTGGCTAGTGATAGTGAGGTTTACCATTTTTTTTCATCTTCTATAAAAACTTTTTTATATGATGTTGGTTCGACATAATTGTTTATATCTTGAAATTTTTTTTAATGTGAAAAACATACAACAAATCTCATGTCCTTTTTTAGGGTTCTAGTGACACCTATTCTAAAGAGGAATGAGCTAGGGATTCATGATCCTTATTTTTTCCCATAGATATCTTACACTTTCTCAGTATATGATTTCTTAATTTTCATTATATATATATTTGAAACTGTTAAAGTTATTAATTATCTTGTTTATAATCATGATTAGTTTAATTATTATCAACAAAATGTTTTTTTACTAATGATGTAAACTATCTTGTGTTTTGGGGTGAGTGGGATTTGTTGTATGTTTATTAAGGACACTATTGACCAAAGATTTGGACCTTGTTATCTATTGATTTAGTTGATCATGGTGATATTTTCTATTTTTCTAATCATACCATTGTTTTTCAGGAATTTCAAAATGTATACAAGACAAATTATTTGGTACATCTTGAGAAAATGTTGTATAATTCACTATTGATCAATTTCAGGTATAAAAAATATCGGTATCCTCTTATTTTTAGAACCCTAGGAGACAGATGATATTTAAAACTAGTTTTATGATCTTATGGATAATGGTTTCATTTACCCAAGTATATTTCATTGGTAAAACCTATGAACATTACCAAGAAGGATGATTGTAACATTTATTTTTGAGTGGACTATGGAATGAAAAACCAAGTGACTTTTAATAATAAGTAACTCTTCCCCATGTGGACAAATTATTTGACCAGTTATAGTAGGGAATGTTGTTTTGGAGAATTGGTCATTGGTTGAGTTATCATCATCTTGTAATTTAGGTGTCTCTTATTCCGATTAATTATTTTAAGAGTATATATGGAAACTAATAATACCATACAATGACTTTTTGTTTGACTTTCTATGATGTGATGTTTTGGGGATTGATTTTTATTTTATTATATTAGTATCTTGACCACATTATTGTGGCATTTTTTGTTGATATCTTAGTTCATTAAATATATAATATTAAGAATGAGCACCATAAAAATTTATATTTTATGACAAATGGAGTCACAATATTTTTGGGAAACATTTAAAATGATATTTATTGATCCACAAAGTGAAATTAATTTGACACATGATTTCAAAAAATGGAATTTTATTCCACCCTAAAAATGTAATTGTATTTTATTCAAGGGAATAATCACAGAACATATTTATGATCTGAAGCTTCCATGGTCCAGATGAAGAAGATCAACTATTTTTTGTTTATTTATTTATTTTGGAAAAAACCATGACCACTTTGACCAAGAATGGGATGATGTTGTTATGGGATGATGAATATCAGATCATTTTGTTGAGATGGAATGGAATCCGAGATTATATAAATTTTAGAACATTAATAAGGATGTTAAGGGAGGTTTTTTATACTATGGTGTCCCTATTGTCGGTGTGGGTTGTGTTATTCTAATGAATTGTCTTGTTGTGCTCTATAGCACCCAACAACATTGACTACCTGGGATGAATTACCCAACTCATGATTTAGAGTAGACTAAAATTATGCAAGTAATTATGTGTTTGAGAAATAAAATTTCGGATGATGTTATGACTCAGGTCTAAATCATATATACATAATAGGATGGTTTTCTTGTTATCCTCATGCATGAACGACCATACACTAGATGCTTCGGATTATCTATGAGGTTTTTTTATGATGTTGTGGGGATAATATTCCCTCAATGTCAGAGAGTTTCATAGTTGTATAATTAATGAATAAGAATTATAAATAATTGACAAATGTCAAAAAATGTTAACATAAAGGCATACCCAAAATTATATGGCATATAAAAAATTGGTGATATCATGATGCTATACAAAATCGAGGTTATAAGGGATACATAACAACACTCATATAAATCATGATATAGAAAAGTATAGATAACCAAAACCCATCTCCGAAATAATTTCAAGCACAATATTTATCAAATTTTCATTTAATCTATCATAATATAAAAATAAAGCATATATAATATTCTATTACTCCATGTCCCAACCTAAAACCATTAATAATGACCAATGTACAAAATGGTGGCTTTAATATGGTTTTACTAAACCACAGTAGGCCACAACCAATGGTTTGTAGTTCTATATTTTCATCCAATATAAAATAAAGTGGTTTGAATGAAATAATAATAATAACTGATGTAAATGAAAAAATAATAATACCCATGTTGGGGTGGGTTTCTAATAGGACACCGATATGATACTACCTTCATTGGCCTAAGATGAAATGTCTCTAAAAAATTATTAATTTTTAAAAACTAATCGGCATCATATCCTCTATTAGTCATAGTTGATAAGGAACCAAATATCCCTTAATTACAAAAATAAAATTTGGAATGTCAGGTTTTTTAAATATATTTAGATACTGTGGAATTTCATGTCAGTTAATAATGAAAAAAAATAGGCAACAACATGTCAAGTAATTCCCAAAAAGATAATTAATTCCTTGTCTATCAATTAAATATACTAATATGGAAAATAATATACATAAATTATAGATGAAAAATAATTATCATAATATACAATTTCAAAGGAATTCATGAGGTAATCACATACATCCCGGATTAAGTTCAAAGATAATTAATACCACTCATTTCATTGATAAATACATTTCTTCTTTTAATACATATAACTGATATGTAATAAGAAGGGTCCATGTTATACAATAGATACCACTAAATCATCTCATTAACTCACTTTATAACATCTGACTAGTAAATTAAAATCCAAACACACCATAGTGCTATTTGGGTGACAACGGAATCATAAGACACCAAAGAATACAATGATGAAATATTATAAACACCCAACAGCTTAGGGGAAATAACAAGACCACCTAACATGGATTAGTAGTGGAATCCTAAATCATAAGCAAACTCTATAATGAGATATAAATAGAAAAATCATTGAAATATAAAAATTAATTAAAAAAGTAAATTGTCTCTCATCGAAATAAAATTTTATACAGTGACAGAAAACCAGAAAACAACCAAGAACAATAGTCATTCTATGGGGGGATTTGACAAGGTGAATGACGATTGAATTTGATGTTGGGAAGAGGATATGGATCAAACCCTAGGTTGATAGGATGATGAGATTAAAATAGAATGAGTTCGATGTAAGAACAAGGAAATAAATGGGAGGATGGATGGTTAAAGGCACATACTAAAAAATTGAAATTTACAACTCTTTTAATGGGATAAAATTTTGTCCACAACTTTGGTTAAATAATTTCCCATTTGGGCACGAACATTATCTATATGAAACGAACCGTCATAGGCCTGGAGTAAGGTTTTGAAATAAAATGCAAAAACCATGCATGATCATAGCTAAATTCATCCACCCATCCCACGTTTGAGCACACTGTGAGGAGAAATCATGCTCCACCAATCATGTGACACATACATAATTTTTTTTCAAGGATTCATATGTACAAGAGGTACCCTGTAAAAAATTAATATAAACATGATACTCCATTTTGGGACACACTATAGTGATTCAAGGTTACTAATAAACATGTACCAAACTTGAGAATCAACTTGTTTCTCCAGAAATAGATTATCAATGTCCCAAAAAATTTATGGATTCTCCAGAACCTATTCCAAGACCATAAGAATTATCATATAGAAAATACAAAAATTTTAAACTAAAAAATAAATGATATATACATCAAAGAAAACAATGAATCTTAAATCCTCCCCTCTATAATAAATACTCATCCTTAATATAGTGGTAAGCACCATATTAGGATAATAATTACTATTGATAATGTGCATAAGACTATTAATATTTGGACTCATCATGTACATGGATGTACTTCTATAGATCCAATACAAGAGGGATATTCCAATCTATAATATCCACCATTCTATGATATATAAAAAAACATGATATTCCTAAAGTAAATAATAAATATCTAAATCTAACTCATCAGTATGAATGTTGTGATTTGAGTCTACATTGTAATGATATAACTGATAAATGTGAAATTTTTCATTCATATCTCTCTATATATATATATGTGATTAATATCTAGTAATTCACTAGACTATTCCTATCCAAAACCTTAAGAAGTATTATGTGTCTATGTGCTAAATTTCATTTCTACTTAATCCTTAAGTGTTCCAGTCTAGAAGGAACAAATGAAAGGTTTAGATCCCTAGATTCATACTCATGAGGCCTTTGACAGTGATCAATATATGACTTCTACCTATACTATGTTATAACCATATTCATCCTAATAAGTCATACCTACTATAGTGTATCTATAACAAGACATGGTTTATTAGTGAAACCTCTCTTCCTAATAACTACTACTGGGGTAAATGAATTGAATTACTATATAGTTCCTTAGAAGGATCATTTTGATTCATATCTTGTAAATTTTTATTTCATGAAGTCACATTAAGAGTGATGTGATTCTACCAAGAACCTATAAAATGAAGGATTCATTCTTGGATCATTAACTAAAACACAATTATATTATTAATGCATATAACCTTGGTTTAGCGTGGTAAGAAGTTCTCATATGCTCATTTGATCCCCGATTCTTCTAAAAACCCAACCATAACTATGATTTAAATTGAGAATCCCTGTCTGATATTGTAGTGTGTGTAACCCAATGCGGGTGTGTGATCTCCATTATATATAGAATTCATATCATCAACTTAGAAGTTATCCCTAATAATAAATAAAGGATAAACATTTATCTTCTTTTCTAGAGTCAACTATATTGCACCTCTACGTCAAGGTAACCTAGGTAAACCTATCACAAAATCCAAGGCGACAACATCGCATTTCCACTCCAAAATTGAAAATGATTCAGAATCCATAATGTTTACTATTATTCAACTTTAACCAACTTGAAGGTGGAACACCATGTAATGAAACCCATGAAATTCCTTTTCATCCCCATCCACCAATAATGGTGGCTTATATCAAGATACATCTGGGTAAAATCGGGATGTACAACCCAAGAGGGGGAATTTGAATCTTCCATAAAATCCACTCACATGGATGTAGGAAACCCAAAATTTCCATGAACGTTCAGGATCACATACCATTCAATGACAATACCAGGTGGTGGTTTCTCACCTAAAAGACACTACATTAGGACTACGCCCATGATATTTAAATGGAACCTCATCTTTACTATATTAACCATTGGAGAGTTAACGGATATCGATTTAAGTAGATGCTTCCCAATGTAGTCACCCACCACTAAATACATCAATGAAAACAAAGACATAATATTACATTCACTACTGGTTTCTTGAACAAATGGTGTTTTACTTTTCTATATTTGGGAACCATCCACAATATTTCTTTTTCTAGGTGTATAAACAAGCTCAAATTCAAATGATTATAGGTATTCAAACCACCATTATTGAACAATATTTAAGTAATGTTGAATGAATTTGTATTTAAGGATTTTCTAGTCCATTTATACAATGAACCTCTATCTTAATAGGAAATTCGACCAATATAACACACAAATATTTTAAAGAATCATTTCTCTTTATATAATTTTAATTCTTCAACACCTTGTGTTTTAGGGAACTTTTACTTTAAAAAATCTACAAAATAATATTAGTATAACCTTTAAATAATTTTTTTGGGAATAAATATGAATAACTAATTTTCATAAAATATAATGATATAACTCAAAGTTATTTTATTGGTACGTGATTAAAATAAAAGCACTTAATTTTTTGTTAAATCATATTATTCTTCTAAAACAATTTCTAGAAAATTAGTTTATTTTACTTTATGATTGAATGGTACATTTTATATGTTTTTATAAAATGGGTTTTAAGAAAATAATTTCATCATGTCAAAATTATCATAAGATTATTTTTTATATTTAATTTTATAAAAATATTTATTTTTAAAAAAGACTAAAAATAACAATATTTTTGAAAACATTATTTTATTTTAAAGGTATAATTATGTTTTGATTAGTTTTAATTTTTACCTTGATAATTTTAATCCAATTATAGTCTTTTAAAATTATTTTTTATATGAATTTATTATAAAATAATTTAAGGTATTAAATTGTAATGTTTCCAGAAAATTATTTTCGTCAAATTTTACAGGTTTTATTTTAAATTTAATTTTGTAAATTCAATGTTTTGAATTTTGAGAAATGGTTATCAAATTTATATTCATAACTTTTAAATTTAGTGAATAGTTATATTTATTTTATTTCAAATATGAATTGCAATGATGTTAATTTTTTTTTACCATGGTAATGGGAAAATTGAGATACATGAGGTATAAATAAAATTATAAATAGTTTAATGGGAATTAAACACATTTTCAAATTTTATTGAATAAAGATGACTTTACCAATAAAAACTAATGTGAATATAATTCTACCAATAAAAACAAATGTGGATATAATTATATCAATAAAATATAATGATCTAAATTAACGTTTTCAATTTTCACATATCAATGAAAATTAATAATAAAATATTTAAATCAAAGAAACTTAAAAAATGTCTCTTTTTCGTAAATATCATTTATGTTTCCAAATAGGATTAAATATATGTTATTAAAAAATATAAATATAAATTTTAACTTAATAATCATATTTTCATGATAATTGTTTTTACATTTTTGGCTAGTTATAATATATTTTCATATTTAAAATATTCTAGTTAAAAAAATTTAAATATGTCATATTCTTGTTTTAAATAATATATTATTTTTATCATATAATTAAATATAAATAGATATATTAGATTATAAATAATATTTAAAATCAATATGTTTTATTAACATCATGTCATTTTATTTTAAATTCTAACTGAACAAGTTTTTGTACTAAATTAATTACTCAAAATGAATAGTTAACTATTTTATTAATTAAAGTATCGAATAAATGATAACAATAATATTAAAATAAATATTATTGAAATAATTAATTTCAGAAACAAATATTATATATGAATGTTACCTCTTATGTATATAATAATATAAATTATATAATAACCTATTTTCATTATATTATTCAATGTCTATGTATTCAATAGGGTCAAAATTAAGTCTACAAATATTTTATTATAATAATATTTTGTCAAATTAATCTAAAATCATAAAAAATATAAAAAATAAAAAATATATATATATTATTTTTTAAAATTTAATTAATTATTCATTTATGATTTAATTGACATTACATAAGTTATAATTACATTTTTTTATTATTGAAGAATCAGTTCCCTTAATTGAAATTAAAATAGATTTAGTTAGGGTTATTCAAAATGATAAAGTTTTAAATAATACGAAAACATATAAACAATTTGATAATGATGTTACATCCTTATTACATGTTATATTTTAATACATGTTCTTTTTTAGGTATTTGGATTGATATTTATTTTATTATAATTTTTTTCAAATTCAAAAAATTCATCTCACTTAATTAAATAATTAAACCTTCTCCCAAACTTCATTACATCAAATTTATTCTTAATAATTTATATAAACCTAATAAATTCTCTTAAAAAAATCTGTATTCATATTCTATAGGTTTCTTTATTCTGATAATACTAACCTCAGTGTCCCTAAGAGGATATTAAAAGGATGTTCTATTAGGAATAATTAATCATCTTTACTAAATCTATTATGATTATTTCTTATTCTTATACATATTAATTTGTTTTTTCAAATCTAAATTAATAATTTTTGTATCAAATATATTATGAGATGTAATAATTATTATTTAATAACCATATTCCACCTTTCAACCTTCATATGAAAAATATTTTTTCTTGTGGGCATACCATTTCTCGTCTCTATGTTCTGGTGTATTATTATCTTCTTCACCACTTTTTCTGTATGGGATTTATAATGGAAATAATATATACATATGATAATTAAAAAAAATTAATTATGGAAATAAAATTATTATACCATCCTCTTCCTTAGCATTTCACCATTATGGGAATGACATAATCGCTCATAAGTATATATGGTCTACCATCTCCATAACATGATTTGATTTATTTTCCATGTTCAAAAAACATATACGATTATATAAATATATATATTTAATAAATATAATATATATTACCCAAATAAAATTTTGTAAATTATGGAACTATATCATATGGATATGAAATATGACTTATACTATAAAACATGCATATATAAATGAAGTATTAAGCACCTGCAATAAGGGCAGGAAATAAATATTATTTAATAGGTGATAAGATGATATACGAGGAAAATATATTATATAATCAATATTAATATGATTAGGGTATATATTAATCAGAATATTTAAACCATTATAAATTAGTTTCAGATACGTATGAAGGAAATCCTTCCTAAGGTGATGGTTAATTTGGCAATCTCATTTTTTTCGGGATTGTTTATAAGTCTACATCTGCTGAAAAATTATAGCATTTCACATCCATGTTTATTTAAAATCATTCCAAAATATTTGTACTACTATTCTAATATTTTTTATGTTTTTTACCTTTGTTTTAATTGTTACTAAATGGTTTCAAAGGAAACTATTTTAATTTTCTTAAGGAGTTATATTATGACTTTTCCCAAAAAATTATGAGTGGAATGTTTTTTAACATATATAACATAAACAATTTTTTTTGTATTTTGTAATTCATTATTGAATATAAACATACCTTAAATATTTAAATGTTATTTTTATATAGAATTAATTAATTTCAAATTTCTGGTCATTTTAAGTGAATAAAATGGTTTAATGGAAAATATGAAATTGTATATAAGATTTATTTTAAAATGATGTCTCAAAATTTATTCCCATTTATGATAATTCTCTTTAATTTCATTAATGATTTAATGGGATATTTTTTCAAGGATAATATCACTATCCTTTTTGTAAGTTTTTATATTTATAAGTAAAGGATATTTATGAATCCCATTTATTTTCAATGGGTTATATTATGATTGAATGATGTTTATGAAACATATTTCTATTCACTAGTTCTGATATGCTGAATGATTTATGTTATAAAAGCACCCATATTTATTTCTTTTATTATATAATGGGTGGGTTCTATTTCTCCCACTAATTTATTGGGTAATTATTTATATCATATGTTATTAAAAGGTCATGAAGGAGGAGTGAAATCAATTTAGTAATACTGGGTTGAAACGTGGAGTGAACCTAGATCCATAATGGAAATTATATACTATGATGGTAATGGATATTGGCGTTGACTAATATTGAAATTATTATCTGTTCTTATTTGAATTAAAAGATACTATTTATTATTATATAATATTTTATTTCATTATTTATAAACGTCTATGATTTATCCCATGACATGATATCATGATCATTGTTATCGAGGAAATAATTTTAAAATTCTTTCATTTTGTTATTACCTATTATGATAATGAAATTTTTTAAATCTACCTTGTTTACCCTTAATAATTATCTTAGATCACCATATATTATGTTTATCATCTCTATTTTTTTATAAACATATTATGTAAGATGTATCAAAAATATGTTCTATTTATGAAGAAATAAGAAGGAGATGTTGTTGATGTTTTACGAATATATTTTTTTCACTCCTAGTTTCCAAAGATATTATACCTATATGGTTATAGTGTGGTTTTTTTATATTATGTTATTAATAATATTCTATTTAAATATAATTTATATGTATAAAAATTTTGGGTCATTATATTTGGTGTAATAGAAGGGTTTAGTTAACCTTTGGAAACTATGATTAGAAATCCTTAGCAAGAACCCTAAGAATAATTCATTGTATATGATTCAATCCTAAGGTTTTTACTGATCATTAATAACCCACAATTAAACATAATGTTTAATAACATTAAATTTTACTTGTATTCTCTTTTGATAGTATGGTTTTCCCACTATTTTTATTCATTCTCACAAAATGATTTTCGGTTCTATTCAGTGGTTGGAACCCGATGGAACCCAATTAATTCTGAATGTGATGGGAAATAAAATGAGTTTACTCATTGGAAACCTAATTATTTGGGATGTAGAATGAAAACTATTATTGTTATTTAGACATAAATTTCTCAATCTATGAACCATTTTAGACTCTGAATGAGCAAAGGATATAAAAATTTTCTATTGATTCATTTATGAGGTTGCATACACCATATTTCAAAGGGTCTTCTGATCTAATAGTTGATAACAAATTTATCATTAACACTAAAAAGATATTTTCATTTCTCTAATGTTTAGAACATGATAAACTCAGTTTTTTAGTCTATCCTTTGGAAGGTGAAGTAGATTAATTGTAGAATCTTATCAATATTACAAGGAAACAAGATGAAATTGATTCCATGTAATGGGATGAATTCATGAATATATTTTTCAATAACTACAATCCACATATTCATTGAACTAATATACATATGGATTTTCCATTATTTATGTAATGTAATTAGGAATCCATTTTTATCTGTAGAGAAAATTTTTAATGACTTGTAAGTTACGCATATGGAATTATCATCCTACCTGAGAGTAATATTGATTGATTATTTAGTTGAATAAAATCATATTTGTAGTGGGAAATAGACACAAGGGACTTCTATAACTATGAATAAATAATTTGATTTGTTCTCAAGGTTGATATGATAACTTGAGATACCAATCTATCTCATGGGTTCGATAAGTAAATAAAAATTTAAGTTTTAGAAAAATCTAAAACCATTATATAAATAAGATGAGTTATCCATTATTCTAAATCTGTGTAAATAAAAATGGCTATCTTAATGGGACTATAAAATGGTAAAATTTTAGGAAATATGGTTATCAATGAAATATACAACTGATGTGATGGGAAAAACATTACTAATGATGTGAATAAAAAATAATACAACGAATGAACTTCCCACACTTATATTCTTGATGGGAAAAAATTGGTTTTCTATGATCCAATGTCCAAATTATGATGCAATCAATGAAGAACAACTACAGAAATTTTATAAAGACAATGACTGAGGAAAATCGAATTTGATCACTATTGGGGATGTGTAGTATGACGACGAACTTGGAAACAATACACTCTATATCAATATTAATATACCTAATTTTTTATTGGATTCTGGATCCATAAACAGTTTATTTTTGAAAGAATTATATAATGGTATTGACATATTACCAAAATAATAATATTTTGATTCACCTATGAAAACTCTTAATAGTATAATGATCACATCACAAATATATAATTCTTCTCTAGTTGAATTCATTGGTAATGTGATTCCAACAATGTAACGCCCCGACCCCAGCTACCCAGAGCCGGTGCATTACTTCGTAACATTGGCATGATCATAAAAGATCAAGTCTCGAAAGACCGATTAGTTTAGTAGCCTTGGAAACACTAGATACATTCATAAATGTTACATTACATCACAAAGTGGAAAACTATAATAACATAGTCTCCATAGTCCACACTTCTATCCTCTTCGGACTATCCCTGCAGGTCATTCATAAAATACTTCTTCACATCCTGGAAAATATTAAAACATTGAAAGGGGTGAGCTCAGATGCTCATTAAGGTTAACAATATAGCGGAAACTTTCATAAATAAGAATAAACATTTAAGGCAATGTATAACTAAAACAAAATCCTTTTAAACTTGAACATCAACATAATATGGAAAAAGTAAAATGAAATAATGCCATTTACTCATTCACATGGATATTCTACTAATAGAATAATCACATGAAAAATCACTAACCACTTTCATAATGTTGGAATGCATAATGCCAGACAATCATAACCACATAGCCAAGGCCTCGTGCCAAGAATACAAATAGGATTTTGTCAAGGCCTTTTGCCAAGACACTAGCTTGTCTCATTCGACCTACCGATGCATCGAGGAGCTATAGCAGGCTCCACCCGTCACATATTAAGTCGAATGCATTCCCATATGAAAAGGTTTAAACATAACATAAACAATCGTATTAAAACTAGCATACGAAATGTCAATAATTTCACCATAAACTATGAATGGTATAAAAATAGCACATCCACAGTCAAACATATCACAAAACCTTCAATACAATATAGAAGTTTTGTATTATCATAAATCAACTTCAAATAAGCGTAAAATCCATTAAAGGATGTTGACATAGATGAAATCAAAACACTTTTTAGAGAAATATCTCTTTATATTTTTGAAATAATTTAAGATCCATATAAAACAAAACATTTTCTTGAAAATATTCTTATAAGCTTGTAAGGAAAGCTTTTAAGATTTTATAATGGCGGAAAATAACCGCACCCGCCGTATAAGTTAAAAAAAACATTCTTACCTTAATTCTGTCGAAAAGGTTAAAAATGACCTTGTTTTGAAAATGACGGAATGATTCCTCTTATAAAAAGTCAAAAAGGGTATAAATGACTTTAACCCATATTCTTGTAAATAATAAAAATTTTTTGAAATACATTTTGAAGAAACATGGATGTGGATGATAAAGAGATCCCAGTAGATTATTACGTATAAACAACCTCGGATAATGAAGAGATTGTGAAATAATACATACCTTGTACTTTTCCTTGGTTGGGGTAGGTTAAACTCCTGTATAATGGTGAAATAATTGTTATTAAATTATACAAGAATCATATACATTCATATGTATCATATATGATCTTTTAACATTGCTTTGTTAACAATATCTTAGATTTATCGTTGTTTTGGGTGTTAACTTACTCGTTTTCTTTTATATGTTTTGTTACGTAAGTCGTGTTTCTCATGGATAGGTTGTATCTTATACATATCCAGAATGATATCATGTCCTTAAAAATTATTTTTAAATCATCAAATGATAATTATACTTGAATGGATACGACGGAGAATGAATCTCATCGCGTTCGTGGAGACGGTAGTCCGTACGTACGCACGAGCGACAATATCATTATTTTGATATTAAAAAAATATATAATTGGATAGTATATCATATATACAGAATCATTATCATGTTATATTTATTATTTACATGAATTACATATCATTATTATACCCACCTAAATAATAATATATTGAATAACAACTACACCACGACGTGGAGACGGTAAGCCGTACGTACGCACGTATGGTGACATGTCATTCAAATGATGGGTAGAATACTGAATATGGATGTTCCATATTTATAATAACATCACAGTATATAGAAGATACTGGAGTTATAATTTTAGAATTGAAATAATAAACACAGAGGGAGTGGAAGAAGAAAGAAACATGAAAGAGGGTGATGAAAATGTTACCTCTTCTTCGGGTTCTTCCATTTGATTTGATCAAAAGGACTCCTTAGGATGGCTTTCTGACTAATGTAAAGCTTATAGGATTAAGGGAGAGAAGTTTGGAGAGTATTTGGGTAGAGGTTGGCCGAACCAAAAGGCTTTAAAGTGTGAATAAGGTGGTAGAGGTGGGGGCCTTTTATAAGAGGAGAGGAGGGGCTCTTTTGGAAAGATTGAAATGTTACATTATTATACAGTGCTTTTCGGATTCTAACGGTCCCAAACTTATATAATTAATGTATACGGTGATAAGGGTTCGAAATATCCTCATCCAATAGGTTTTGGACAAGTGTAAGCCTTGGATTTTGCATTATCTTCTCATTTTATTTAAATCGTTAAATAATGAGGTCATCGCTGCATCATAATGATGTCATAAATAATATAATTTATATAATGTCTAAAAATTATAAAAAAACTACTATGATGTAGTAAATCTGTTTATCTTTCTAATGAATATTTATAGTCAAAATGTGGACTTATGTAACCCCACTTAAAAACTATTTTAGTAAAACAACTCATGTTTGTGTCAATTTAATTTTAACATTAAATAAATATATATTAATGTCATTTTCAAAATAAAGTGGCTCCATGGGGTCCCCAAGTTGACCCATGGGTTTTCTTGGTCGGCCATGACTCATCCAATAAGATTAGGAGAAGTTTAATGCTCATCTCATATTATTAAAACATTATCTGTACCTTAAACTACACTAATTACGTCTAATCGCGATTAAGAACTTAAAAGTTACTATTCACCAAAAAATTATTTTAATCTCATTGAACCACATTTTACTTCTTAATGACAACCATGTATGTAGGATTTTTGAAAATCAAATCACAGAAATGGTAATATTTCATTTAAACGAAAAATCAGTTATTTAACTACCACTTAGTGGTTTCACTATTCATCAAAAATTGATGTTTTTCAGAACAATGCCAAAATTTCACCCTAAGCTATAATTGATATTCCAAATTCAAAAATGATGTCTATTTTACAAAATTCCAAATATATAAGTTGCATTAATTAATTTTATAATTAATTCCCGCTGTTACAAAAAATGGTGTGTTTCTAAGAAACAATTTATATCAAAAGATTGGCAATTGTTTATGTCTGATTTCAATGTTAAATTAATTCTAATGACCACCATTGGATAAAATGGTAAAAATATATTCTAATTATACATTAAAACCACTAAATATTATAATTTTTCACTATAAATTATTTTTATTTAAAAAGTTGTTTTTAAGTATTTTTCACTATTCATAAAAAATTAGAAGTTCTCAGAAAAATACCAAAAATTCAACATAGGCTAATTTCGATATTCTGAATCCAAAAATGAAGTCCATTTTGATAAATAAAATTTATAAAATTTCCAAAAGTAGTTATTACTATTCACAACGGCTAGTTTAATTAGTTGCGGTGTTTTAGAACTCGAAGTTGCGTACAATGCAAGCTATTGCATTATTGAATGAGAAGCGTATCGTGGAAGCTCGGGGTGTTACATTCTCCCCTCCTTCAATAAATTGCGTCCTCGCAATTTGAAATTTTTCTTTGAAAATAAAAGGTTGAAAAGAGAAAATACCTTTGAGGAAAACCCACATCGGAAATGAGGTTAATAAATATATAACATTAAAAGAAAGCAAGATAAGTACAAAGGTCACCCGATATGGCCCATTCTAGGATTCTATGAAAATATGGATATGGAGGAGAAACAAACCATCAAGGTCTGATGGAGAGTTATAGAAAACAGGATTAGGAGAAAGTTTAACCACAAGAAAATCCCAAACTTGTGATTGGTTAAACGGTTATTGAATCCCCAGTTGGAAAAGTTAACTGACAACATTTTTGTTTTAAGTTACCTTTTATAATGTTGAGGAATTTATTTAGGAGATTTACTAAGAACATAAGGGAATATACATACTTGTTATGTATACTTTCATTCGTTAATAAATTTTTACCACAAACCCAACTTTTACTCCAAATGGTAACAGAACTCAAAAATATTCTATTTATCCTAATTGTATAAGGTTCCAAATGTTAACACATACCATTTAGATTAGTAAAACTATTTTTTAATAACCAGGGACTTCTTGTAGGCTAGTGGTAGGAAATAAAGGCTTGTCGCACTATGGTTGTGGGTTCGATTCCTGCAGCTTTGTCCGACACGACGGGTTATTCCCCGCCCTGTAGGTTGTCCTTTTCCTAAAACTATAGTATCATAATATTCCAAAACTAATCTTCATAAATTTTTTAACCTTAAACAATACTATCCAAAGATCAACTTAATCCACTCCAACCATTATAGTTATGCAAAATACCTCTGTCCAGACTTTCTCTAAAAGGTCTCTTAATTCCAAAATCAATTTATCAGATTCCCCAAACAAAGTAAAGTTTCTCTTATTTTCACATACTAAAAATATAATTACCTTCATCATATTAAAACCTTACTGAAATCAACAAGTACTGCAGTACAATCCTTATATATATATATATCACATTATTCTAATAACCAAAATATAATCCATGAGTCCAAAAGCATAAACACATTAGTTATTCTGCTTCAACTGTAGTAACAGCATAAGATTGTCCTTGATCCCTTGGCCTTTTTTGAGGTAAGTTTCCTTGACGCTTAGGACATTCATTTGCATAATGCCCCATTTTCTTACAATTGTAGCATTCAACTTTGACAGCCTCTTTCTTTCCCTTGCAATCACGATCCTGGTGACCCTTTTCTCCACATTTATAACAAACTTCCATTCCTTTTAGGCACGTACCAGGGTGATTCTTCCCACAATTATCACATAATGGAAAATACTTCTTTCCCTTTTTCCCATTATCTGTCTCTTGTTCCACCGTTCTCTTCTTCTCTTGCTTTACTTTGTTGTCATAAGACTTAGATAATTCCTTTTCTGTCTTGATAGCACACGAGACAATATCTTTTTATGATGAGAAGGATTGTGATACTAAAGCTCGACGGAGAAATGGTTTTAACCCATCAAAGAAATGATCAATATTACTCCTTGGGTTACGTATATAATCGGAAGCATGCCTCGCTAACCTTCTAAAGTTAGCCTCATACTTTGCGACATTCTTATCCTCCTTCTGCCTCAGACTCAGAAATTTCCTTTCCATATCTTCTTGATGGTCACAAGGAAAGTATTTTTCTATGAAAAGCTCTTTGAACTCCCTCTATTCCATATTCCATACATCATCATCTTCCTTTGTGTTTTGAATCAGCGACCACCACTGATCGACATCGCCAGTGAGGCGGTAACCTGTCATGACAACCTTCTCCCTTTCACTACTCCCCAAGGCATGGAATATTTTCTCTAAGGAATTTATCCATTGCTCAGCTACTATAGGATTTCTACTCCCATTGAAGGTTGGTGGTTGTTTCCTCATGAAACGGTCTAGCATTGATCCTCCACATTGCGGATCAGGGTTCTCCATACGAGTAAGGTTATTATTCATAACCTGCGTGAGTTGTCCCAGTACGGTGAGAAGCTGATCAGCACCAGTTGTATCACTAGCTCCACCATAATTATCTTGAGCAGGAGGGAAATCCCTACACGGAGTGCGTGCATTGATACGGTTTCCATTCCTTCCACTAGGCACCATTTCTAAACAATGGCATAAACTATATTAGTTTATAAATCAAAATACATAATTCCATACTTGTAAGATACTTAACATAAATTGAACTATCTATGGATATAATCCATAAAAATGTTTTCTTTGAGGAAGTATATACTCATAACCATTCATAGTGGTTTATAAAGAAAATGAGAATTATCCAAAGCATATCCCCCGGGAGTGTCGTAACCAAGAGTGCAGCAAGGCCCGTTGTCGTGCACTAGTTCCCGTTCGAGTCTAGCTCAAAGCGTTGTTTTCAGGTTTTACCCCTAGGTACATCTGTGCTAGAGCCGCCTCTACTTGCTCATATCCAGACAGGGATGCATTGCTCGGAAAAGTCACAAAATCTCTACAATAACAAAATTCTAGGAAGTTCTTCTATACTAATCCTCAAAGTCTATCTTTGGGATATGTGCTCTAATCAGAGTTTTTCTAAATCTAGCTTCCAAGGTTTGTAATAAACTTCCTCTGATACCAACTGTAACGCCCCGACCCCAGCTACCCAGAGCCGGTGCATTACTTCGTAACATTAGCATGATCACAAAAGATCAAGTCTAGAAAGACCGATTAGTTTAGTAGCCTGGGAAACACTAGATACATTCATAAATGTTACATTACATCACAAAGTGGAAAACTATAATAACATAGTCTCCATAGTCCACACTTCTATCCTCTTCAGACTATCCCTGCAGGTCATTCATAAAATACTTCTTCACATCCTAGAAAATATTAAAACATTGAAAGGGGTGAGCTCGGATTCTCAGTAAGGTTAACAATATAGCGGAAACTTTCATAAATAAGAATAAACATTTAAGGCAATGTATAACTAAAACAAAATTCTTTTAAACTTGAATATCAACATAATATGGAAAACGTAAAATGAAATAATTCCATTTACTCATTCACATGGATATTCAACTAATCGAATAATCACATGCAAAATCACTAACCACTTTCATAATGTTGGAATGCATAATTCCAGACTATCATAACCACATAGCCAAGGCCTCGTGCCAAGACTACAAATAAGATTTTGTCAAGGCCTTGTGCCAAGACACTAGCTTGTCTCATGAGACCTACCGATGCATCGAGGAGCTATAGCGGGCTCCACCCATCACATATTAAGTCCAATGAATTCCCATATGAAAAGGTTTAAACATAACATAAACATTCATATTAAAACTAGCATACGAAATGTCAATAATTTCACCATAAACTATGAATGGTATAAAAATAGCACATCCACAGTCAAACATATCACAAAACCTTCAATACAATATAGAAGTTTTGTATTATCATAAATCAACTTCAAATAAGCATAAAATCCATCAAAGGATGTTGACATAGATGAAATCAAAACACTTTTTAAAGAAATATCTCTTTCTATTTTTGAAAGAATTTAACAGTCATATAAAACAAAACATTTTCTTGAAAATATTCTTATATGCTTGTAAGGAAAGCTTTTAAGATTTTATAACGGCGGAAAATAACCGCACCCGTCGTATAAGTTAAAAAAACATTCTTACCTTAATTCTGTCGAAAAGGTTAAAAAGGACCTTGTTTTGAAAACGACGGAAAGATTTCTCTTATAAAAAGTCAAAAAAGGGTATAAATGACTTTAACCCATTTTCTTGTAAATAATAAAAATGTTTTGAAATACATTTTGAAGAAACATGGATGTGGATGATAAAGAGATCCCAGTAGATTATTACGTATAAACAACCTCGGATAATGAAGAGATTGTGAAATAAGCCTTACCTTGTACTTTTCCTTGGTTGGGGTAGGTTAGCCTCTTTTATAATGGTGAAATAATTGTTATTAAATTATACAAGAATCATATATATTCATATGATATCATATATGATCTTTTAACATTGCTTTGTTAACAATATCTTAGATTTATCGTTGTTTCGGGTGTTAACTTACTCATTTTCTTTTATATGTTTTGTTATGTAAGTCGTGTTTTTCATGGATAGGTTGTATCTTATTCATATCCATAATGATATCATGTCCTTAAAAATTATTTTTAAATCATCAAATGATAATTATACTTGAATGGATACGACGGAGAATGAATCTCATCGCGTTCGTGGAGATGGTAGTCCGTACGTACGCAGGAGCGACAATATCATTATTTTGATATAAAAATAATATATAATTGGGTATAATATCATATATACAGAATCATTATCATGTTATATTTATTATTTACATGAATTAAATATCATTATTATACCCACCTAAATAATAATATATTGAATAACAATTACACCACGACGTGGAGACGGTAAGTCGTACGTACGCACGTATGGTGACATGTCATTCAAATGATGGGTAGAATACTGAATATGGTTGTACCATATTTATAATAACATCACAGTATATATAAGATGCAGGAGTTATAATTTTAGAATTGAAATAATAAACAAAGAGGGAGTGGAAGAAGAAAGAAACAGGAAAGAAGGTGATGAAAATGTTACCTATTCTTCGGGTTCTTCCTTTTGATTTGATCAAAAGGACTCCGTAGGATGGCTTTATGACTAAAGTAAATCTTCTAGGATGAAGGGAGAGAATTTGGGAGAGTATTTGGGCAGAGTTTGGCCGAACCAAAAGGCTTGAAAGTGTGAATAAGGTGGTAGAGGTGGGGGCCTTTTATAAGAGGAGAGGAGGCGCTCTTTTGGAAAGATTGAAATGTTACATTATTATACAATGCTTTTCGGATTCTAAAGGTCCCACACTTATATAATTCGTGGCTAAGGTGATAAGGGTTCTAAATCTGCTCATCCAATAGGTTTTGGACAAGTGTAAGCCTTGTATTTTGCATTATCTTTTCATTTTATTTAAATCGTTAAATAATGTGGTCATCACTGCATCATAATGATGTCATAAATAATTTAATTTATTTAATGTCTAAAAATTATAAAAAAAATACTATGATGTAGGAAATCTGTTTAGATTTCTAATGAATATTTATAGTCAAAATTTGGACTTGTGTAACCCAACTTAAAAACTATTTTAGTAAAACAACTCATGTTTGTGTCAATTTAATTTTAACATTAAATAAATATATATTAATGTCATTTTCCAACTAAAGTGGCTCCATGGGGTCCCCAAGATGACCCATGGGTTGTCTTGGTCGGCCATGACTCATCCAATAGGAGTAGGAAAAGTTTAATGCTCATCTCATATTATTAAAACATTATTTGTACCTTAAACTACACTAATTACCTCTAATCGCGATTAAAAACTTAAAAGTTACTATTCACCAAAAAATTATTTTAATCTCATCGAACCACATTTTACTTATTAGTGACAACCATGTATGTCGGATTTTTGAAAATCAAATCACAGAAGTGGTAATATTTCATTTAAACGAAAAATCAGTTATTTAACTACCACTTAGTGGTTTCACTATTCATCAAAAATTGAAGTTTTTCAGAACAATGCCAAAATTTCACCCTAAGCTATAATTGATATTCTGAATTCAAAAATGATGTCTATTTTACAAAATTCCAAACATATAAGTGCATTAATCAATTTTATAATTAATTCCCGCTGTTACAAAAAATGGCGTGTTTCTAAGAAACAATTTATATCAAAAGATTGGCAATTGTTTATGTCTGATTTCAATGTTAAATTAATTATAATGACCACCATTGGATAAAATGGTAAAAATATATTCTAATTATACTTTTAAACCACTAAATAGTATAATTTTTTTCTATAAATTATTTTGATTTAAAAAGTTGTTTTTAAGTATTTTTCACTATTCATAAAAAATTAGAAGTTCTCAGAAAAATACCAAAAATTCAACATAGGCTAATTTCGATATTCTGAATCCAAAAATGAAGTCCATTTTGATAAATAAAATTTATAAAATTTCAAAAAGTAGGTATTACTATTCACAACGGCTAGTTTAATTAGTTGTGGTGTTTTAGAACTCGAAGTTGCGTACAATGCAAACTATTACATTATTGAATAAGAAGCGTATCGTGGAAGCTCGGGGTGTTACATTCTCCCCTTCTTCAATAAATTGAGTCCTCGTAATTTGAAATTTTTCTTTGAAAATAAAAGGTTGAAAATAGAAAATACCTTTGAGGAAAACCCACATCGGAAATAAGGTTTATAAATATATAACATTAAAAGAAAGCAAGATAAGTACAAAGGTTACCCGATATGGCCCATTATAGGATACTATGAAAATATGGATATGGAGGAGAAACAAATCATCAAGGTCTGATGGAGAGTTATAGAAAACAGGATTAGGAGAAAGTTTAACCACAAGAAAATCACAAACTTGTGATTGGTTAAACGGTCATTGAATCCCCAGTTGGAAAAGTTAACCGACAACATTTTTGTTTTAAGTTACCTTTTATAATGTTGAGTAATTTATTTAGGAGATTTACTAAGAACGTAAGGGAATATACATACTTGTTATGTATACATTCATTCGTTAATAAATTTTTACCACAAACCCAACTTTTACTCCAAATGGTAACGGAACTCAAAAATATTCTATTTATCCTAATTGTATAAGGTTCCAAATGTTAACACATACCATTTAGATTAGTAAAACTATTTTCTAATAACCAAGGACTTCATGGAGGCTAGTGGTAGGAAATAAAGTCTTGTCGCACTATGGTTGTGGGTTCGATTCCTGCAGCTTTTTCCGACGCGACGGGTTATTCCCCACCCGGCAGGTTGTCCTTTTCCTAAAACTATAGTATCATAATATTCCAAAAATAATCTTCATAAATTTTTTAATATTAAACAATACTATCCAAAGATCAACTTAATCCACTCCAACCATTATAGTTATCCAAAATACCTCTGTCCAGACTTTCTCTAAAAGGTCTCTTAATTCCAAAATCAATTTATCAGATTCCCCCAAAAAAGTAATGTTTCTCTTATTGTCACATACTAAAAATATAATTACCTTCATCATATTAAAACCTTACTGAAATCAACAAGTACTGCAGTACAATCCTTATATATATATATATATATCACATTATTCTAATAACCAAAATATAATCCATGAGTTCAAAAGCACCAACACATTAGTTATTCTTCTTCAACTGTAGTAACAGCATAAGATTGTCCTTGATCCCTTGGCCTTTTCTGAGGTAAGTTTCCTTGACGCTTAGGAAATTAATTTGCATAATTCCCCATTTCCCTACAATTGTAGCATTCAACTTTGACAGCCTCTTTCTTTCCCTTGCAATCACGAGCCTGGTGACCCTTTTTTCCACATTTATAACAAACTCCCATTCCTTTTAGGCACGTACCAGGGTGATTCTTCCCACAATTATCACATAATGGAAAATAATTCTTTCCCTTTTTCCCATTATCTGTCTCTTGTTCCACCGTTCTCTTCTTCTCTTGCATTACATTGTTGTCATAGGAAACAAAAAATGGCGTGTTTTTAAGAAACAATTTATATCAAAAGATTGGCAATTGTTTATGTCTGATTTCAATGTTAAATTAATTCTAATGACCACCATTGGATAAAATGGTAAAAATATATTCTAATTATACTTTAAAACCACTAAATAGTATAATTTTTCACTATAAATTATTTTGATTTAAAAATTTGTTTTTATGTATTTTTCACTATTCATAAAAAATTAGAAGTTCTCAAAAAAATACCAAAAATTCAACATAGGCTAATTTCGATATTCTGAATCCAAAAATGAAGTCCATTTTGATAAATAAAATTTATAAAATTTCAGAAAGTAGGTATTACTATTGAAAACGGCTAGTTTAATTAGTTGTGGTGTTTTAGAACTCGAAGTTGCGTACAATGCAAGCTATTACATTATTGAATGAGAAGCGTATCGTGGAAGCTCGGGGTGTTACATTCTCCCCTCCTTCAATAAATTGCGTCCTCGCAATTTGAAATTTTTCTTTGAAAATAAAAGGTTTAAAAGAGAAAATACCTTTGAAGAAAACCCACATCGGAAATAAGGTTAATAAATATATAACATTAAAAGAAAGCAAGATAAGTACAAAGGTCACCTGATATGGCCCATTCTAGGATTCTATGAAAATATGGATATTGTGGAGAAACAAACCATCAAGGTCTGATGGAGATTTATAGAAAACAGTATTAGAAGAAAGTTTAACCACAAGAAAATCACAAACTTGTGATTGGTTAAACGGTCATTGAATCCCCAGTTGGAAAAGTTAACCGACAACATTTTTGTTTTAAGTTAACTTTTATAATGTTGAGGAATTTATTTAGGAGATTTACTAAGAACGTAAGGGAATATACATACTTGTTATGTATACTTTCGTTCATTAGTAAATTTTTACCACAAACCCAACTTTTAGTCCAAATGGTAACTGAACTCAAAAATATTCTATTTATCCTAATTGTATAAGGTTCCAAATGTTAACACATACCATTTAGATTAGTAAAACTATTTTGTAATATCCAGGGACTTCCTGTAGGCTAGTGGTAGGAAATAAAGGCTTGTCGCACTATGGTTGTGGGTTCGATTCCTGCAGCTTTGTCCAACGTGACAGGTTATTCCCCACCCTGCAGGTTGTCCTTTTCATAAAACTATAGTATCATAATATTCCAAAAATAATCTTCCTATCTTTTTAACCTTAAACAATTATATCCAAAGATCAACTTAATCCACTCCAACCATTATAGTTATCCAAAATACCTCTGTCCAGACATTCTCTAAAAGGTCTCTTATTTCCAAAATCAATTTATCAGATTCCCCAAACAAAGTAAAGTTTCTCTTATTATCACATACTAAAAATATAATTACCTTCATCATATTAAAACCATACTGAAATCAACATGTACTGCAGTACAATACTTATATATATATATCACATTATTCTAATAACCAAAATATAATCCATGAGTCCAAAAGCATAAACACATTAGTTATTCTGCTTCAACTGTAGTAACAGCATAAGATTGTCCTTGATCCCTTGGCCTTTTTTGAGGTAAGTTTCCTTGACTCTTAGGACATTCATTTGCATAATGCCCCATTTCCCTACAATTGTAGCATTCAACTTTGACAGCCTCTTTCTTTCCCTTGCAATCACGAGCCTGGTGACCCTTTTCTCCACATTTATAACAAACTCCCATTCCTTTTAGGCAAGTACCAGGGTGATTCTTCCCACAATTATCACATAATGGAAAATACTTCTTTCCCTTTTTCCCATTATCTGTCTCTTGTTCCACCGTTCTCTTCTTCTCTTGCTTTACTTTGTTGTCATAAGACTTAGATAATTCCTTTTCTGTCTTGATAGCACACGAGACAATATCTTCGTATGATGAGAAGGATTGTGATACTAAAGCTCGACGGAGAAATGGTTTTAACCCATCAAAGAAACGATCAATATTACTCCTTGGGTTACGTATATAATCGGAAGCATGCCTCGCTAACGTTGTAAAGTTAGCCTCATACTTTGCGACATTCTCATCCTCCTTCTGCCTCAGACTCAGAAATTGCCTTTCCATATCTGCTCGATGGTCACGAGGAAAGTATTTTTCTATGAAAAGATCTTTGAACTCCCTCCATTCCATATTCGATACGTCATCATCTTCCTTTGTTTTTTGAATCAGCGACCACCACTGATCGGCATCTCCAGTGAGGCGGTAAACTGCCATGACAACCTTCTCCCTTTCACTACTCCCCAAGGCATGGAATATTTTCTCTAAAGAATTTATCCATTTCTCAGCTACTATAGGATTTGTACTCCCCTTGAAGGTTGGTGGTTGTTGCCTCCTGAAACGGTCTAGCATTGATCCTCCACGTTGCAGATCAGGGTGCTCCATACGAGTAAGGTTATTATTCATAACCTGCGTGAGTTGTCCCAGTACGGTGAGAAGATGATTAGCACCAGTTGTATCACTAGCTCCACCATAATTATCTTGAGCAAGATGGAAATCCCTATAAAGAGTGTGTGCATTGATACGGTTTACATTCCTTCCACTAGGCGCCATTTCTAAACAATGGCATAAACTATATTAGTTTATAAATCAAAATACATAATTCCATCCTTGTAAGATACTTAACATAAATTGAACTATTTATGGATATAATCCATGAAAATGTTTTCTTTGAGGAAGTATATACTCATAACCCTTCATAGTGGTTTATAAAGAAAATGAGAATTATCCAAAGCATATCCCTCGGGAGTGTCGTAACTAAGAGTGCAGCAAGGCCCGTTGTCGTGCACCAGTTCCCATTCGAGTCGAGCTCAAAGTGGTATTTTCTGGTTTTACCCCTAGGTATATCTGTGCCAGAGCCGCCTCTACTTGCTCATATCCAGACAGGGATTCATTGCTCGGAAAACTCAAAAAATCTCTACAATAACAAAATTCTAGGATGTTCTTCTATACTAATCCTCAAAGTCTATCTTTGGGCTATGTGCTCTAATCAGAGTTTATCTAAATCTAGCTTCCAAGGTTTGTACTAAACTTCCTCTGATACCAACTGTAACACCCCGACCCCAGCTACCCAGAGCCGGTGCATTACTTCGTAACATTGGCATGATCACAAAAAATCATGTCTCGAAAGACCGATTAGTTTAGTAGCCTTGGAAACACTAGATACATTCATAAATGTTACATTACATTACAAAGTGGAAAACTATAATAACATAGTCTCCATAGTCCACACTTCTATCCTCTTCAGACTATCCCTGCAGGTCATTCATAAAATACTTTTTCACATCCTGGAAAATATTAAAACATTGAAAGGGGTGAGCTCGGATGCTCAGTAAGGTTAACAATATAGCGGAAACTTTCATAAATAAGAATAAACATTTAAGTAAATGTATAACTAAAACAAAAGCCTTTTAAACTTGAACATAAACATAATATGGCAAATGTAAAATGAAATAAAGTCATTTACTCATTCACATGGATATTATACTAATCGAATAATCACATTCAAAATCACTAACCACTTTCATAATGTTGGAATGCATAATGCCATACTATCATAACCACATAGCCAAGGCCTCGTGCCAAGACTACAAATAAGATTTTGTCAAGGCCTTGTGCCAAGACACTAGCTTGTCTCATGGGACCTATCGATGCATCGAGGAGCTATAGCGGGCTCCACCCGTCACATATTAAGTCCAATGCATTCCACAATGAAAAGGTTTAAACATAACATAAACATTCGTATTAAAACTAGCATACGAAATGTCAATAATTTCACCATAAACTATGAATGGTATAAAAATAGCACATCCACAGTCAAACATATCAAAAAACCATCAATACAATATAGAAGTTTTGTATTATCATAAATCAACTTCAAATAAGGGTAAAATCCATCAAAGGATGTTGACATAGATGAAATCAAAACACTTTTTAGAGAAATATCTCTTTCTATTTTTGAAATAATTTAAGAGCCATATAAAACATAACATTTTCTTGAAAATATTCTTATAAGCTTGTAAGGAAATCTTTGAAGATTTTATAACGGCGTAAAATAACCGCACCCGCTGTATAAGTTAAAAAAAACATTCTTACCTTAATTCTGTCGAAAAGGTTAAAAATGACCTTGTTTTGAAAACGACGGAAATATTCCTCTTATTAAAAGTCAAAAAAGGGTATAAATGACTTTAACCCATATTCTTGTAAATAATAAAAATGTTTTGAAATAAATTTTGAAGAAACATGGATGTGGATGATAAAGAGATCCCAGTAGATTATTACGTATAAACAACCTCTGATAATGAAGAGATTGTGAAATAACCCTTAAATTGTACTTTTCCTTGGTTGGGGTAGGTTAACCTCCTGTATAATGGTGAAATAATTGTTATTAAATTATACAAGAATCATATACATTCATATGATATCATATATGATCTTTTAACATTGCTTTGTTAACAATATCTTAGATTTATCGTTGTTTCGGGTGTTAACTTACTCGTTTTATTTTATATGTTTTGTTACGTAAGTCGTGTTTTTCATGGATAGGTTGAATATTATTCATATCCAGAATGATATCATGTCCTTAAACATTATTTTTAAATCATAAAATGATAATTATACTTGAATGGATACGACAGAGAATGAATCTCATCGCGTTCGTGGAGAGGGTAGTCCGTACGTACGCACGAGCGACAATATCATTATTTTGATATTAAAATAATATATAATTGAATATTATATCATATATACAGAATCATTATCATGTTATATTTATTATTTACATGAATTACATATCATTATTATAACCACCTAAATAATAATATATTGAATAACAATTACACCACGACGTGGAGACGGTAAGCCGTCCGTACGCACGTATGGTGACATGTCATTCAATTGATGGGTAGAATACTGAATATGGTTGTTCCATATTTATAATAATATCATAGTATATAGAAGATACTGGAGTTATAATTTTATAAATGAAATAATAAACAAAGAGGGAGTGGAAGAAGAAAGAAACATGAAAGAGGGTGATGAAAATGTTACCTCTTATTCGGGTTCTTCCTTTTGATTTGATCAAAAGGACTCCATAGGATGGATTTATGACTAAATTAAAGCTTCTAGGATAAAGGGAGAGAAGTTGGGAGAGTATTTGGGCAGAGGTTGGCCGATCCAAAAGTCTTGAAAGTGTGAATAAGGTGGTAGAGGTGGGGGCCTTTTATAAGAGGAGAGGAGGGGCTCTTTTGGAAAGATTTAAATGTTACATTATTATACAATGATTTTCGGATTCTAAAGGTCCCACACTTATATAATTCGTTTATAAGGTGATAAGGGTTCTAAATCTCTTCATCCAATAGGTTTTGGACAAGTTTAAGCCTTGGATTTTGCATTATCTTCTCATTTTATTTAAATCGTTAAATAATGAGGTCATCGCTGCATCATAATGATGTCATAAATAATTTACTTTATTTAATGTCTAAAAATTATAAAAAAAATACTATCATGTAGTAAATCTTTTTATCTTTCTAATGAATATTTATAGTCAAAATTTGGACTTTTGTAACCCCACTTAAAAACTTTTTTAGTAAAATAACTCATGTTTGTGTCAATTTAATTTTAACATTAAATAAATATATATTAATGTCATTTTCCAACTAAAGTGGCTCCATGGGGTCCCCATGTTGACCCATGGGTTGTCTTGGTCGGCCATGACTCATAAAATATGAGTAGGACAAGTGTCACTCTAATCTCATATTATTAAAACATTATTTGTACCTTAAACTACAATAATTACCTCTAATCGCGATTAAGAACATAAAAGTTACTATTCACCAAAAATTATTTTAATCTCATTAAACCACATTTTACTTCTTAATGACAACCATGTATGTCAGATTTCTTAAAATCAAATCACAGAAGTGGTAATATTTCATTTAAACGAAAAATCAGTTATTCAACTACCACTTAGTGGTTTCACTATTCATCAAAAATTGACGTTTTTCAGAACAATTCCAAAATTTCACCCTAAGCTATAATTGATATTCCGAATTAAAAAATGATTTATATTTTTCAAAATTCCAAACATATAAGTTGCATTAATTAATTTTATAATTAATTCTCGCTGTTACAAAAAATGGCATGTTTCTAAGAAACAATTTATATCAAAAGATTGGCAATTGTTTATGTCCGATTTCAATGTAAAATTAATTCTAATGATCACCATTAGATAAAATGGTAAAAATATATTATAATTATACTTTAAAACCACTAAATAGTATAATTTTTCAATATAAATTATTTTGATTTAAAAAGTTGTTTTTAAATATTTTTCACTATTCATAAAAAATTAGAAGTTCTCAGAAAAATACCAAAAATTCAACATAGGATAATTTCAATATTCCGAATCCAAAAATGAAGTCGATTTTGAAAAATAAAATTTATAAAATTTCAAAAAGTAGTTATTACTATTCACAACGGCTAGTTTAATTAGTTGTGGTGTTTTAGAACTCGAAGTTGCGTACAATGCAAGCTATTGCATTATTGAATGAGAAGCGTATCGTGGAAGCTCGGGGTGTTACAAACAATCCCTTTGGTCTTCCAATTATTGAATTTTATGTGATTATTGGTATGGATTTGATTTCAATATATGGGGCTTGAATCAATCATTGATGAAGGGATGTCACAATTAATATTCCAATTTAATCTATGAAAATATATTGATTCAAGGATGAATATGAATTTCTGGTAGAAATAACATCCAACTCACATGTCTTAATTATTAGAAATTGAGCTTATTTATCTCATATAGTTGGGAGAAACTCAAGATTAAGGAAAAAAAATAATGCGTAGTACTTTTTTAATGTATTTTCAATAGAATTATCAGGTCTTCAAACTAATCATGAAGTTGAGATTTCAATAGAACTCATATCAAGTGTTATTCCTATTTTAAATACATGTTATAGAATAGACCCAATTGTGTAGTATAAATTAAATAATAAAATCCATGAGAATGTTGAAAATGGATTCAAGCACCCAAGTGTGACACCATATATTTCACATGTTCTATTTTTTAAGAAAAAATATAGATCAATGAGAATCTGCATTGATTATCAACAACATGACAGGATCACTATGAAAAAACAATATATTGTCCCCCTATTTTTGACATATTTGATGAACTAAGAGAAACTCAAAAATATTATACAATTGATCCTCAATACGGATATCATCAATTGAGTGATAATAAGGGGATATACCCTAGAAATAATTCTGTATAGGGTATGAATTTCCCAAATTAAATGTGATTCTATATGGTCATATAAATTCGCACACTATCTTTTAGTTTTTTATGAATAAAGTCTTCAGATACTATCTTGATCAGTTTGTTGTAGTCCTTGTAGATTATATTATTCTATATTCTATTTCAAATTAAGAGCATGAATATTAATTGAGGATTGTACAAAAGATCATGATAATGGATAATAATTATAAAAAAAATTCCATGTATGAATTTTGTCTTAAAAATTATTAATTTTTGGGAAACATAATTTCAATTGAGTGGGTATTAGTGGATCAAAAGAATCCAAAAGATATTGAATATTAACATAGTCCAACAAAAGTTATTGATATCTGAATATATCTAGGTCTGACTAGATATTACCAAATTTATATGAATTATTTTTCAGGATTATCCAATCGAGTCACCATGTTGACTTAGAAAGGATTTAAGTTCATATGGATTGAAGAATGTGAAGATAAATTCAATGATATAAAAATAAGGTTAATTAGTGGACTGATGGCAACACTACCCATTAGTGGGTGATTGTTTTTAATTTATATTGATGCAACAGTGATGGGGTTGGGATGTTTTCTCATGGAAATGGATATGGTTACATCTTATTCCTCGTGAAAATTAAAAATCAATGATTAAATTTCCCCAAATCATGATTTTTAATTATGTATGGTTATTTTTCTATTAGATACACGAAGTCATTATATTTATGGAGAATGTTTTGATAAATATACTGATCATAAAACATTAAAGTATATTTTCACTCAAAAGATATGAATATGAACCAACTAATTTGGTTAGAGGAGATTAATGACTATGAAAGATCTATAAATTACCACCTAGGGAATGTGAATCGGGTGGAAGAAGATTCGAGTTGATGGGACCATGCTATCTTATTTATGATGAGGATAAAAAAATAATTAATATTTATGGATTTTCAAAATATATAACAAGAAATATTAATGGAAGGAGTGAAATCATATCTTTTTAAAATTAATGTTCAAGAGTATATACAATTATGGATTAAGGATCCAATGAAGAAAGATATAGAGATACAAAAGAATGTGAGAAATTTTCTTGAGTTCAACCTTTATTTTAATAGAACAATAAGGTTCAAAAACAATGATTATGTCCATTCCATAATATATTTATATAGAGATATGTTGGATGAGGAACATAGATCATCATTCTATATTAATCCTAGAAGCATAAAGAGGTATAGAGACATGAAATATTATTTATTGTGGGATGGAATGAAAAGTAAAATTTCATATTATGCTTCTTAGATCATCGTTTTTCAACATGTTAATGATAAAAGACAAGAGTCTATGGGTATGGTAAAACCATTTTCCATACTAGAATGTAAATAAGAAACATCACCGTGGTCTTTGTCTTCTGATATATCAAAAACCTTCAGGAAATAATTCTATAGTGGTTATTGTTGATCGTTATACGAACTTGAAACACTTTACATATATAAAATAAGATTTATATATTGATCTTATTTCCATAATATATGTTAAGGAAGTGGTGATACTATATATAGTTCCACCTTCTATTAATCCTGATCAAAATCTAATGTTTACCATGATATTCTAGAAAAGTCTTCATTAGGCTCTTGATATAGTTTTAATTTTTAGAACTACTTATCACCAAAAATATATATGTAGTTTGAGAGGATAATAAAAACTCTAAAGGATATATTGAGAGATTTCTCTACAAATATCTATGTCAATTTTTATCAACACCTACCTTTTGTAGAATTTTTGTAAAACAATGTATTTCACTACAGTATTTGGATGGTTCCTTACGAATACCTCTATAGTAAGAAGTGCATAAGACCAACTTGGTGGAATGATGTTGGGTAAATAAATAAATTTGGGGCTGATCAAGTCGAGAAAATTTGATGATAAGGTTAGATATATTCGACATCACATAAGAGAGGCTTAGAGTAGACAAAAATTTTGTTCTAAAAATTAATATAATTACCTAGAGTATAAATATATTTATAATATAATTATCTGGATATAACCATGGAAGAGAATATTGAAGTTTTTAATGAGGGGAAAAACTAATATATAGGTATGTTTTTTCTTTGTAAATTCATTATTGTGTTGAAGAAGTAGCTAATGGATTACTGCTTCCAATAAATCAATCTCAATTTCATGATGTGTTCTATGTATCTCCATTGAAATATTCTATACCTCATACATAATGTGTAGAAAACTCCAATGTCATACATCTAGAGAAAGATAATTCTTATATAGAATAACTGATAGAGATTTTGTACCATAGAATGAATGTTATATAATACAAGACCACTCGCTATAAAACTTTTTTATGTAAGAAAAATAAATTTGAGAAGGCTATGTGGGAATGTGAGTATGTGATGATGTATAGGTGTTCTCTTCTATTTGTATTAATGTCATTTATTTTAATTCATAATTTTATTTTATGGGGGTATAATGTAACACTATGATTTTTTTATGAAACATTTATCTTTATATAGTTTTTATTCTTTAATAACATGTGTTTCATGCTAAATGGGTTTAAAAGAACCACAAGACACACTTAGAATAACCAAGAAATTATATTTTAAGTAATAAATATGAATAAGTTATTTTAGAAATAAAAAATAATAGTCAAACTCAACATAAAGTTTTGAGTATCTTCATAGAAAATAGTCCAATATTTTTTAGTAAAATCAATTAATTCATCAAAAATTAATTTTCATCAATAATGAGTTTATTTTCATTTTTGAGTAAATATTAATTTTTGGAATTTATAGAGAATGGATTTGAGAAAATTAAATTCCGAATTTCTAAATTCTCTTAAAAGGATATATATATATATATATATAAGGAATACTGAAAATCTTAATTCTTATTAAAAACAAAATTTACCATTAATGTTCAAATTACTGTTTATATGAGATTTAAATTTTAATTAGCTAATAATTATGCCATTATGGTTTTTAAATTATTTTATTCATGTATTTATTACAAATACATTTTCATTATTGAAAGGGATATTTTCAAACAAATATTTCATAGAACATTAACAGATTTTTTTTAAATATAATAATGAAAATTATATGTTTAGTATTCTATTAAATGGATACCAAATTTATATTTAGATGTTCCTAAACTAGGGAATTTTTATTTTTATTTTCGGCCAATATGAATAGTAACCATGGTAAATTTTGTTATCCCAATAATGGGTAATTTGTGTAATTTGGGATATAAATTAAATTATTGACATTATAAAAACTATAAAAAATCCAAAATTTTAATTAATATATATAAATTGACCACCAACACATAATAATATAAATTAAGTGATTTATTGGACACCTTTTCATAAAAAATGACTTATATAATAGTTACATAATTGAAAGTGACAGAATGTTACTTTATTTGTCTTAAATATCCCAAATGTGTCCACATGAGCAAAATGAAATGTTATGATTGAATATAATTGTAAATTTATAAAATATTAAAAAAAAAATTGAGATAAATATTAATTTCATAATTCTTTGGGTACATAGATGAGATTATGGAATTTATAATATTTTATTTAATAAAAAAATTAAAGATGTCACATGAAAGTTTCAAATATGATGTAATTTTTAATATAGGTTTACGATAAGCATGGATTCAACATTAAATAATCTCAAAAAATATATAGTATTTTTATTAATAACTATGTTTTATTTTCAATTCCTTAGAGAAAAATGCATATATTAAATAATTAAAGAACACTAAACAAGTATTTATTTATTAAATGAAATATCAAATAAATGTTACTAAAAATATTAAAATAATTATAATTTTCAGTAATTAATGGCATAAATTAATTTTATATATGACCTTGACCTCTTAGTGATATAATAAAATATATTTTTCAATGATAACTTATTATATTCATATTTTTAATGTCCATGCAATGAATAGTGTTTCAATTGACAGAAATTATATTTTATCAATATAAAATATTATTAAATTATTTAAACTAGTTAAAATATTTCCATTAATAATAAATTACAACGATTTCTAAAATATTATAAATTTCTCAATTATGATCTAATTGAAATCTATTATTTTAAAATTACAACTTTCAATTTGGAATATTTTGTTTCCTTAGTCAAAATTAAAATAGGTTAACTAAGGGTAAATAAAAATAATAAAGTATAAAATAATAGAAAAACATGTATTGAATATATGGTTATGTGAGCTTATGAACTTATATCATATTATATCTCAATTAATATCATTTTTTTAGTATATCAATTGATATTGAATTTATTATAAATTAATATATTTTATAAATTATAAGAGTTCCCTTCATCTAAATTATAAAAGGGATCTACATCCCTCACTTCATCATATCACACTGAGCCTTCATGCTCAACCATTACCCAAAACATTTACTTATAAACTTCCCATATAAAAATTCTAGAGGATTTAGTCTTATCAAATTTCCAACCCAAGTGTCCCTAAAAAAATTCTAAAAGATGTTCTCTAACGAAGAGTTAATCTTATTTGTCGCATCGTTCAAGATTTTTTCTTCTTATACATCCACATAATTTTTAGTTTCCATTACAATGTAATAAATCTATTATAAATTATAGGATTATATTTTATTATGAATATGTAACATACATATTCTATATTTTATCCATCCTATGAGAAACAAAACCATCACATGTGTGTATGTACGAGTTACCGTCTCTATGCCATGGTATGATCTCTTTTTAATCACCACCTTATTGGGACAGGTATAATGGTGAAAATAATAAATATATATATTTGACAATTATAAAATCATATTGACTAAAAAATAAAAACAAATATACGATCATCTTCCTTAAAATATCACCATTAAAGAAATTATATCGTCGCTTCTACGTACGTATAACATACCATCTCTACGATGTGATCTGATTAATTTTCCATGGCCACCATTAATAAATGATTATTAAATCATATATTATGAATAAATATGATATATTTTTCTTTAAAATCATTAGTTAAATGATTTAAAAACACATTGTACGCCATAACAAATACTTATCTTACTAATCGTGCATATGAAAATAAAGTTATTAGCACTTGAAAGAAGAGTGATTATGAATTATTATGTAACATTTGATAATATAATAAAGGAAAATAATATATGATATAATTAATATGATTATTTTTATTCCATAAATTAATAACATTCATTAAATTTTAAAATAGTAGTTTTCGATACGTAGAAAGGAAATCAGACCAAAGGTAAGAGTGGTGTTCACAATCTCATTGTTATTCAAGATTGTTTATACGTATGTATCAGATGGGGAATATTTAAATTCCATGTCCATGTTTCATAATAATGTTGTCAAATTTTTTTACTATTATTTTATTTTTTAATGACATTTTTACAGAATTTTTAATTTTTACTATACTATTTGAAAGGAATATTTTTTGTGTTTTCTTAATGAGGTACTTTATGAATTTTCCAACAAAAGTATGGGAGGACTATTTTTTTAAATTTATGGCATGAGCATATTCTAATATTTTAATTATTTATTAATAAATTTATTATTAATTTATAGGTTTTATATAATTTTTTTCAGTTAAAATTTACTCTATTAAAATTGTGTGTCATTTTATGAAATGAAAATATTTTTGAAGTAGAGAAGATATTTTCTTCAAGTTTTATTTTAAAAATGATTGCTGAAAAGTATTTTAAAATAATGTTATAATTAAATGAGAATGTTTTATATTTAATGTGGATATTTTTCAAGTTTATTATAACTATCATATATATGGTTTTTTTATGTTTATGATATAATTATATTTGTGAAACCTATTTCATTTTATGGTTCCTAATATGGTGAATGATTCAAGTTCTTATGGGACACGTATGTATGGTTTTCATTATGTGATAGGATGGGAAAATATCTCCCTTGAAAAAATTAGATAAATATTAATATCATATGAGATAGACAGAAGTAGAATGAGGTGTGAACTCAGTTCTGTAATATAAGGTGAGAATAATGAATGAACCCAGGTTAGTAAAGGACTTTGAGTAGTTTGATGGTCTTTGAAAGGCACGTAGACTAATATGGAAATTATTTTCAATGAATATGTGTATTAAATAATTCCATGCCTTATGATATAATATTCACTATGAAACTTTATGAGATTGTATGAATTATCACATGACATGATATCATGATCTTCCAAATTGATGATATAGTTTTCAAATGTTTTTTTTGGTTTTTTGTATTATGGTTATGATAAGATTGATATCTCCCATTTTTACATTTAATGAAGTGTTTATCTCACCATTTCCTATGTATATTTTCCCCAGGATATGAATAATATTATTTTGTAAGATGTATCAAAAAGGGTTCTAGTTATGATGGAATGAGTGGAAGAAATATTGATGTTTTAAGAATCAGTTGTTTATGTTATCCAATTTCAAAAAACACTAATCCTATGTGATTCAAGAATGGTTTTTCTATGTTATGTAATTAATATTATTATTTCTAAATGTATTATATATAAATAATAATTAAAGGTATTCATATCCTACATTAGAGGGAATGAACAATAGATTCAAAGTTGGGGTTATACATTAGGAAAATTCACTCTTTTGGCCTCAACTAAGAAGACACGTACACCATAACTCTCTCATCCTAAAAAAACTGATCCTTTAATAAAAATATATGTATCATAGAAAAATATATAGTTTTTTATAAAAATTGGATAAATCGTTATTGGTGAAAAATTTAGTTTTACATTTAACTCCTGGAAGGTTTTCTCATATTCCTCTATCCATGTAACATAACACCATTCATAGTTAAGCCTTTAAAAGATTCTTCTTTTAATGATATGTACAGAATAAATATATTATAATATTCAACTATCCAAAATAATTATTTCTTAAAATATATTCATTATATTCTCCTAGGATACAACATCTCCAAAATTATCATTGTCCATATATACTTCTATATTTGAGATAATGTTATCATGGAAGTTAACATTATCAATACAATTATGAAATTTTGTGAGTGTGGAAAATAGCCTATGCACTCTCAAGCTATTAAATATTACTTGTTGTTGGTTGTAATGGTCATGCATAGTTTTATAATACATAATGATATCAACCATAGAAAAAACCACAAAAGTGACTATGTATATCTGTGAACTCCAATTCATCAAGGTCATAAAAGCACCAGGAGTGTTCATGCCAAAACACATATCCAAATACTTATAAATTTTATATATATAATGAAATGATGTTTTTTTATGTTTGATGTTATTTAACTTGTGTGATTATAGAACAACCTCAAATAAAATTTTTAAATATCCTTTGCACCTCAGAGTTGGTCTAAGAGTTCATCAATACGATGTTGGGGATACAAGTTATTTATTGTATGCTACTTTAGTTTTTGGTAATCTATGAACTTCCCAAGGGTATCATTCATGTTCATTGAAAAAATGATAGGTGTGCTCTAATTCTATGTATATGATCAAATAAAATATTTAGCTCCTAGGTTCACTAACATCATTTTTATTTCATGATGCTTCATAGAAACACCTGATATAAAGGTACAAATGACTATGGTAATCGTGGAACAATATCAATTTTAAAATATAATTCTCTAAAAGATGGTAGATAAATGTAGTCGTCAGGGAATCCATCCATATAGTGATCCCACTCAAGAGGGAAATCCATATATTATATTACATGATCATCTGGATGAAGACTATTAATCTGGGATAACACTCTACTCGTCCCACTGTACTCAGGTCCAGTTCAACTGGATCATACATACTATTATCACTCAAGAATGTAGTTACCACCCAATAGTAAAAAAAATGAATCTATACTATAATAAAAATAAATCTGGTCATGATAATAAATTAACTAATCCTTATCATTAATTATACCAAAACCCAACATCTCGATGATTAAATTGTTCTGCAAAAATAAATAGCCACCCAATTCAAGTATTACACTGTTCATTAGTGTATACTTTCTATTCATATCTGTAATGAAGTTTCAAGAGCCACACCTCATAAATATATGAATTTTTGGCCCAAGACTTACAACTATATCCAAATATAAATAAATTATATGAATAACATATGTCAAATATGGTAGATAATATAGTATATTCTATTAAAATATTTCCAAAAATTATAGACATCCATGAACTATTCTCTATAGGTGTAGGATGTTCTACATATATTTTTCATGATCCATGGACCAATGATACATCCTAGATACCAATGGTTGAAATTTAATACTATTACTTCATGTTTCATGTCTGCATCACACTTCCATAACCAAATACTTGTCCTAATGTACTAGTAGTACTGAACATTTTTTCATGGTGTGGAGATGCCGACCCCACTCCATATGGTGGACAAGTTGTGCTTCTTATCCCACTAGGTTCAGATATGGATGTCTTGATGAATCAATGGAGATGAACCATCCTACCTTAGGTTCAATAATCGATGGGGTCTTTTTTACAATGAGGATTTATTTAACCTAGCTTCCCATACTAATGGCTAAATACATGTATAACAGTGTTAATACTCTGATCACCATCGTCTTTATATAATCCCTTTAGTTGATTCTTCCCCCATTGGTTGAACCACTTCCCAATATATGTGGTGAACCATTCAATCCCAAACCATCAGTTTTTATTATATTTCTCTCATTGATGATGGTCTAGGTCACTATTATAGACATGGTAGTAAACATAATGAATTTAATCTTTGAATGGATTTCATACAAGAGTCCATCCTCTATTTTCATAACCTTCTATAGATCATATCCTAGAATAATTATTGTGTTGTTTTGGAGCTAAAAATGAGGGATTAATAGTCCACAAAAGATATAATTCCCAACTAAAATTTCATTAACTCCCTATAATGGTGATATCTCTTCATCTTAGGATAGATGTAATCATAAAAGGTATTATGTAAATCCCTCTAGATCATAAGAATCCTTAGAATATCTTGCATGATAAAATATGACCATATGATGGATATTCTATGATGAAATCCTGTAGCTAGATTCATTCTCCCCTTAGTAGTCATCTCATTGATGCCTGAAGATAGGCATAATTTCCTCCAATAATGAATTAGAAGCTTGGGAATGACCTTCCATAGAAAAAGTTAGAGGGTTATGCTTCTAGAATATTCTAGAAAACTCTTCCATAGAATTTGAAGGTCATGTATCTCTCTATATAGAATTTTCTATCCATAAAAAACCCCATAATAATTGATCATTGGTTCCCAGAATAATAATAGTAGCAGGTTCGTTGTGTGAACCTATATGAGGTAATATATTGGCTCCGGGAAAACCACTCTTAAAGCATGGACATACCTAACATATATGAAATTTTACCTAAGTCTATAAAAGAGGGATACACCCACAATACTGAATGAACACCTATAAATGATATTCAGAAATATAATAGATTGTAGATAACAGGAATATGGTATGTAAAACATCATCCTACCCAAGAATTACTCTCATATACTCACTACTAATGCTTGGTTTAGGTCAATGTTTAAGTCTCACATCAGGGGTTTTGGTATATATTTTTTCAATTTGAATTTACAGAGGAATAAATATTCAATTTTTGTTTTGGAATCCACATTTATTGGAACCCATTTATCTTAACGTTTAAAAATATAAAACTTCATATTCATATACATCACAGTTTAGTTGGATGAGTTAATATTCCAATGTAATAAATATTTACACTTCATAAGCTATAATTGTAACTAAATGTAAATGCATTAAGAACTTAAAATGTAGTCTCATAATGTATTAGGTTCCAAAATAATTGTTGGATTATATGGATCACATTTTCCAATTTTTAACTATTCATGATTTATAAATTAAAATTTTTATCCATTTAATCACAACCAACTATAATTTTAATCTATATAATTCAAGTATCATGGCTCAATTGTGTGATAATTTTTTAGGTATGGTGATTTTATTTATTTATATGGAAAATAACCATTTAGGTTGATATAAAAATTTTAATTAAAGATGTACATATCTATTTCATACTTCCAAAATATTATTCAAATAACATATAGATTATTCATGGAACTATAACATGTTACCTCCAATACACAAAATAATTTAAATGTGGCATTGAGTATACATAACAATTTTCGTCAGGTACATATAATGATGCATGTATAATTATTATTTGATATACTAGGCCATGGATCAAATAAAATACATAATGATAATAAATTTCATCTATCAGTCATCTCACCCAATGGTGAAATCAAAACAACTGTAATTAGAAAAAAATTAAATCATCATGTTTTATCCCATGGAACTTTTCATTTTCCCAATATACAGGATAACTACTCCCAGGAACATTCTCATTACCAAATTAGAATGCATACTAGTCTCTAGATTACCATCCAAAATGTAGTAATATGAAGGAAAATATTTCTCTGATAACACATTGTGATGACTTAGAATGTGTACATCGATAAGTGACTAGTCTTATTAGCCACATGGCCTCAAGGGGTCATCCCAACATGCCATCAATTTTGACTGATTGTGAGAGTTAGTGATGATACATTTCGGAGATCATATCCCTATGATCATAAGATAAAATAGTGGTATAATATATGAATAAGTTGCAAAAATAGATGATAAAAATATAGAATAATGAATAGGTAGTCATTACTGATATCTAGTGACATATAAAAAAATAAAGAGGTCAGGATTCTATAAAAATGTGGACATAAGGGATGCATAGTATAAGGAATATAAAACAAGCTATAAAATTGAATAAAAATAATAAAATATATCTTTAAAAATATAATGAGAACTGTCTAGGTCATCTTATTCTATACTCTATATTGGTATAAAAATCCAACATCCATAATATTTTATTTCCGCTTTTTACTCCCAACATCCATGAATTCTATCCGAGTATCAAATGGTGGAACAAATGTGGTGTGATTAAAACTCAATAGGCTACCATCAATGATGTTTGGTTATATCATTTACATGAATATATAGTGAACAAGAGTGAATATAAGAAAAAAAATTAATGATGTAAATTAAGAAATATACTACCTGTTTTTTGTTGGGTTCTAAATGGGACACCTATCAGACAATACATTCATTGAACTATATATGAATGCCTCTAAGAATTATTTTATAAACATTAATTGGATTCATGTCCACTATTAGGAATATTCAATTTTGAATTTCATTTCCCTTTTTTTAAAAATATGAAATATGGAATATCATTTCCATTCATTATAATTATAATGTATCGAATGGTGTGTCCACTAATTATGAATTATAAAAAAGGAAAATTATGTAATGTAATTACAAATAAAAAATTTGGAACAAACTGTCCATTAATTAAAATTTAAAATAAATAACATCATTTACATAAATTCAAGGTGAACAATAATGAGTATTGTGTCCACTATCAATGGTAAAAATGATGGAATCACAACCCTCAAAAACTTCATTAATAAATAAATAATATTACTATTAACATTATTCAATTTATTTCATCATTAATTAAATCAAATAGGTAATTAATAATAATGGGATGGGGTGTACATTCCATGAAACAACTTCATTTATTTAAATAACATTATAATATCTCACTCTTCTACACCCAAAAAAACACACTATAGTAGGGTTTGGCTCACATAGGAATCTTATGTCATGATATAAAATGATCTAACCTACTCACGAGATGGTTCAGGTTCTGGTTATCGACCTATAACCATATATAGGGGTGTCATATCATGTCCATACCATGATTTACAAAATTAATATATGGGTTTATTGATTTTAGGTTAAATCCTCGAAATGTTTATCATGAAGCACAAATACAACAAAATATAAACACCAGAGAATTTAGTGTATAGAACGATATCACTAACCATATCATGATAGTAGAATCCTCAAATAGATTAAGTCACTATTCTAGGAATGAATGAGATAAATTATAGAAATAGGGAAATTCCCTGAAAAATGGAATATTAGATTACATGGTAATGGAATTCAATATAGTGATAGAAAAAGATAAAAAAATCAATAGGAATCATTGTCCTACCATGGAAGATGTGAAGAGATGAATAGTTCTTGTAATGGAATTCGTATGAAGGAGAAATATAAATGCCCTGTTTGAGTGAAAAATTAGATTCTTACATGAGTAAATAATTGTGTGAATCAGGATGTAATGGGACAATAATATATAATGGCTTTGACTAAATACAATCATATTCTCCTTTTCACATGGGAGTATAGTTTGACCATAAGTTTTTTCCAATCAGGCAACAGCTATGCACCCACACTGTCTCTATGGAATACCAACCAGTATGTCTAGGTGTATGGTATGGAAAAATATGTGAAGACTCTACATGATCAAATACAAGGCATCCAGCCATTTCACAACAATACGTGTTGTATGAAGAAACCATGTGACATACACCTATAGTTTTTCTACATTTTTCATAACTATTTGAACAATCTCACAAAATTTAAATAATCATTCCACACTATTTTGGGCCAATAGTTGTGTCGCTTGGTTACTACTAATCAATTTCCAACCATACGCCTCTACATGTATCTCCAAAAACCCATGATCTATCCTATAAACAACCCATGAATTCTCCTAAACACATTATTAGTATCATATAGATAAAAATTCAACTAAAATATAAATTAAATAATCAGTACATCTACTAAAAAAATAAAACATATAGGGTACAGGTCGACGACCTTTTCTGATCATTAAATTCTGAGCTATGTATTTTATCAAAAGGAACGAAATCATTGATGGATTATATGGGTCTATTTCCTCTAAAAATTAATATTTTACATATCCAATACCTGGGAGAAGGGGAATGTCGTTTCTAGCACTTTTATTAATAATTCAACACCACATGATTTCATGGAATCAAAAGGATGAGTGGAACATAAATAAGAATTTTTCTCGATTACGTATGGATGAACATGAGGATGATTTTGGTATAGTTTTGATCAATGGTTAGTTTTCATCATTTATACTTGAGTATATTATATGGGGTAATAAACAAGAAGAAAAGTTTCACAAGAATCAAGGAAACCTTATATAGGGGGGAGATCATTCCTAGTTGTTCTCACCCTTATAATGGTATTCTATGCTTTTGGGATTGGTTTTTCCTTCTATTATCGATGATGAATATTGGATTATATAGTTTATACATATCATATTGTTTTATTAACCCTTTAACTATAAATATGTGTTATGGAATGATACAATGATTATGTTTATTAGATATGATGTACATTATAGTTTATTGTGTCTCCCTCTGTTACACCTTAAAGCAGATATACTTAGTGTTCCTAAATACTTCTTGTCTAATCCACATTCTTCTAGTTTATATTTTGAAATAGGAAGAGTAGTCCAAGGTCATTGTTTTTAGATTTTTATGGAATCCCTAAAGGATGAATGCAATCTTGGTGGTGATTGATCAGTTGCTAAAATCGTCTCATTTTATTTTGATTAGAGACACCTGTAGGGTTAATGATCTCTGATAGTTGTATGTTCTATAGAATTTGAGGATTTATGGGGGTCCCTCAGCCATTATATTATAATGTAATATCATGTTTACATCCAAATTATATAAGAGTATCCATGTGTTTTTGGGGTCTATATTGAGGTATATTATATAATTCTATACACAAAATAAAGGATAGTCATATATTTATATTTAGATCATAGTGGATATTTTTTGTTCATTTTTCATAAAATTCAGTTTATTATGGGAAACCATAAGGAACTAGTAGAGTTTTGTTATAATAATAGTTTCTAGTAGATGATAATAATTGATCCCTTTGAGGGTTCATACCGTCTCCAGTGCAGGACAACTATTTTTTGTGAAGAGGCATGAAAGGTCATTCTTGTAGCACCAAGAGTCATTTTAGTGATATTTTCAATGATTTAGGATATAATACCACACATTGTTACAACTCTTAGTGAAAATAAACCATATACACAATTATTCATCATCCAATGGATTTTTCTATTAGTGATTTTTTTATTTCTTTAATCTCTAAAGATGGTTCATTGCTAACATTAAAAATATAGAAGATATATCTAAGATATTTTAACCATTCTTAGTCACTTATATGTTAGATCAGGTTGCATATCAGTTTTTATTACTAGCTCAGTTGATAGGTATTTATTATTTCTTCCACATATCTCATCTAAATAAGTATCATATTGATCCTTGTCATGTTTTTGATTAGTGAATATTAGATTTGACCCATATGTTTATATTATGGAGACACTAATGGATATCACGAATTCATAGATATATGTATTATGAGTGATGTTTATACTATTTTTCAATGTTTTTTGGCTGCATAAATCATATTCTCATAAGATATGGTAGCAGTCATCATCGGTGAGGGAGCAGTGGGCTCACCTGTTTTTTCACTACCCTTCTTTTGTGCGACTTTACTAAGATGAATACTCTAATTTTTGGGAGAAATGTAATATAAGTGTTAAGGTATTCTCTCTAATATATTTTTAATATGTTATATTATGGTATCATAGAGTGTTGAAGTCAAACTAGGTGATTAATAAGGGAATGGGGTTAGGTTCTATCTCTATGATCCTATTCACGCCATGCATAATACATTCATGATATGAATGATGCCATAGAAGAGGCCATATAGTTTTATCATGACATGGTAAATGACAATGTTATGAATCATATTCATGTTATAAATGGATAATTAATGATTATTTTAATATTGAGGGGATTCAATTTTCAAGATATATGAAAATATTAGAATTCAAATTGAGTATTTGGGATTTAAATAACGTAATTATTTTCCCATGTTGTTTTTATGTGTTATACACCATATTCCTCCACTAATTAATCCTCTTTTTGGTCACTTGAATATGAAAACTTCCCTATGCATTTTTTGGGGGTTCCTACCCTTCCAAACTCTTCCCTTTTGGGTGTTTTGATCTCCGGTGTGGTCCGTCTATCCTCTTTTGTAATTGTTTAATTATCAATTATGGTCTTTTGTTATATATTGGTTCTAGTGTAGTGTCTGTATTATTTTTTAAGAGTAAAATGGTTTGATTTTGATCTCTATAAATAATTTATATATTCCTTCACGTGGTTTTCTTTTATTGGATGACCCTTGATTTTTTTGGGTGCAATATATGGAATTTTTAATGTGTTTTTTGATCAAAACTCATCAATGACCCTATATTTATTATATAATTTGATTCTATTATTTGAGAATCAGTGATAGGGAATCAAATGATTTATCTTTTAATTCTTTTTCTATTTTAGTGTCTATATACTATAGCCTTTAGTTTTCCACCAATGATAGAGGTTGGTGGTTCCATAATAAGGTAATGGAATTTGAAACCTAATAGATTTTGGTTTAATAAAATATTTTGCAAATTTATTTTCCTGATCTTTTTATTGTTTTTTTTGTAAATGAGATTTTTATAAAATATGGTTTTTACTATCATTTTAGTAAAATACTGTTCTTATTTGAAAGCATTTTGATATGTATTTATGAAATTGGTTTCCATAGAATGTTTTGATGAAATTGGTTTTTTGGAATCATTACAGAATTCATAATCACCTTTTGAACTAATTGGTGTATGCCTCTTATAAATAATTTGTGTACCGAGGTGGAGGGTTTATTATTAATTATATTTCATTTTTTCTATAGTTGATTCAAACATTGGGTGTTCATCTAGTCCCTCAGACATCTGTCCTATGTATATGGTCATTACATTTAAGGGGGTTCACTCATGGGTTGGTCCTATTTTATTTTTTCCTTCTGTCCTAGGGAGATAACTCCAAACTAGTAATTAGTGATTATTAGGGTAACATTGGACTATACATTATTAATATTGTTATCCTATGGGTGGTTATAACTGTGATTTATCATTGAATATTTTGGATTTTATGTACATGCTTTTATCAATTGTAAATATTTTATTTGAATTATGCTTTCAAGTCATTTTACATAGATTTTTCGTAATCTATGGAAATAGGGGACCAATTTACCCGTATTTTAACATAAAATTAATTTTGTATTTATCATTAATTATTTTTTAATGTAATGAAAATTGGGATGTTTTACAGAATTGACATGGTACATCTATGTGTGATCTTATTGATCATTTTTTGTTCACACACTATACATTTAGTCAGGGGTTTATAGAACATGTGTTTTCTTTTGATTTAGTAAAGGGAAAGGAACTACAATGAGGTGGGGATGTTTTTATTATCTAAGTATAGGTAGATGGTGGTTAGATTATAGGACATATACCATATATCACACATAGTTTCTATTTCTAGTTTTAGATATCAATTTGGATTTTAGAAAATCTACCTTGGGTTTATATGGATATTACTTTTGGGTTGTATTGTAAAATTTTGTTTATTTTTTAATCAAATATATATATTTCATTGATTCTTCCACATCTTCTTATATTTAAATTCCATTAATCTTACATTTTATATGGAAAAATAATTCTTTCTTGTTGTATATAAATACTCGATGGGTAGTCATCAATCTGTAGGGATCATAAACTCTATTAGGGACTTACAGTATCCCAATTCGGACTCTTGTTGAGGGATTAATATATCCAATAAATATCATATTATAGTGTGAAATTCCACATTTGGAAGCAAGAAACAATCGAATTCAATAAAATAATTCTATCAGAATCCTAATCATATCATACTGTTTAACATCAATATTTCTGATGAAATATTCCTTCTTATGGTTTGTGGTTTCTTCTGACCGCAACATTCAGAAAATATACTAGTGTTTTATAATAATTATTTCCTATTTTACTAATAACATTTCATTTGTTTGACCTTCCATCTATGAATCATCTAAAACCTCTTGGAGTAGTAGAACCCGAATATTCCAAATTTCCTGAATTTCACCCATCATATTTCAATTTTATCCTTACCCTTATCAACACCATACTTTAGAAACTATGAACTCCCCCTGAATTCTAAAATCATAAAGGATCAATATTATCTTATAATATACTTGTATATGGACAATGGAAGAATAAAACTAATGAACTGAACACTAAAATACATTATTCATAATCAAGTTCACAAAAGACATTAAACAATCCCATATATTGTGTATTGGTACCATCACACCTCACAATCGGATAGTTAGGCCCTTATAAATTACATGGAAGACCATATAAAAACTACCATTTCATAATGAACCAATGAAACTTATGTACAATAACATGGAAGACAAACTATTCATTAAAATACACCCTATATCTCTTAATGAATAATATAGATAATAAATTTTACAGAAAAAATTAAACAAGTACAAACACTAAAAATAAATGGTAAACACACAACACATATAAATTAGATGGTTTATATTATTTCCCTACTCCATGGGGTGCATACATAATAATTAATTATGTAATAAAATTTGTTACAATGGAAATATATAATATATTAACTCCATTTTAACCTTGTTACAAGTGATTCCATTTATAATAATGCCTCTAAAAATTAAAATTATCGAACATTAGAAATTTCTTCCAAATAGGATCTCTGAACATAAGAGCTCCATGTATAGTCCTCTGGTTATTTAAATGATATCACATACTTCTTTATTTTAGGAATTCAATCACAAAATCACATATAAACTGAAAAAACATATGTTCTCAGTCCATCCTTTATAGATGATCTCCAAAATTATTAGTCAAAAATCCAAGTGGTAAAACCTTTTGATTATCATAGATATAATTCCACATCAATCTGGTCAATGCGACCATCCTTCCACTAGATCAAAGGCAAAAACCATCTCAACTATTCCTTATGGTTATTTTTTTATAAATCAATAATATATACTATTTTATACCTATATAAAATTATATTTTACTTCTTCACAAGTACATTTTACATTTAAAATTTCACTTCACTTAGATCTAATCACTATTGAACCCCGCTTTCTATGGATCATTCATGTTTCACCTAGAGAAACCATTCTATATATATCACTCCATAATTATAAATATTGTATCTCCCAAAGTGAATGTGTTTGAGAATAACTGATTTAATATTTATAACCTTGTGGAAAAATGACAACACATGTCCAGATTCCAGAGAGTTAACATCCATTAAACTAACATTCTATCAACTGATTCTTCTTACCTAAATCTACTCAGTTCCTTCCATTTCAGTAAGTATTCAAAGTCATGGGGAAGGTGGACATGAAGTCATCTAGTTCCACAATGTATATAATCTATAGTCTTAACATTCTGATTTCAAAATACATAACCAAAAAACAATTATCAAAAAAAATATAAAAAAATACCTCTTATTAGGTCAAACACACCACAAGACTGAAAAATTAAACACTTATAACATAAATACTGGAATAGATTCATAGCATACCAAATCATAAAAAACCCACAAATATGACATAAAAAATATAGATGAAAAACCAGAAATGATTCAACAAACCATAATTATTATACGAAAAATAAAAAATTATATAATTAGATAAATAATTATAAATAACATTCACATGAAAGAAATATAATAAGAATAGCACAAGGAAATTAAATTGTTTTGATGTTAGTTAAACTCTATGGTGGAACTCAGTGAATCATTTATTATGGATTAAATTGAGTTAAAAGTTATACATATAATTCTATAACCCTCTATCATGAGTTTAAATGTACTCAATTATGATAAATACATCACAAAACCCAACTCAAAGAATGATAATAATTTCATTCAATGATGCTCTCCCACCCCAAGTACGGCATGGAGAATCACCCCATGGGGAAGAACGGTATCCTAAAGTAATTTATTTCAGATAATAATTTACTAGATATCAATAATATGAATGGAATGTATGTTCTAAACAAATAATTTATAAAAAAATCTACACATTTTCAGTCAATAAATTCAAATTGTACCACCATCTAATATCTAGAGAGAGAATGTCATGTCATTCTATTAGTCACAATCATCCTTCGAATCAATCAAATAAAACCATAACATGCACTAGACCTTCAAAAAATATTGAATTCTTCTGAAAACTCAAAAACATTTCCCACATATGACATCATAGATAACCACTAAACAAGTCATTTAAACCTTTACACAATCACTATGGTAGACACATTCATTACTGAAACCCACTTCCTCATTAATTTCTATGTTGCATCTGAAACAATCGTTCCACCTATATCACTCAATCATAAAAAATTTGGTCATTACAATACCAATTTCATCCCAAAATTCATGAATCTATATTCCAAAACATGCACATTAATTCTTTAATTGATACTTCAACTAATATAACTTCCACTGATTTACCTTTTGATGGGTTTAGTTTCATTAGCTGAATTCATCCACCTCAATATGTTGGCATGAATCTTCACTTCTATGGTGATGTTGGATCAAACATTATTTGGTTCTTCCCAGTGTATATTTTGATGGATTAACATCTATAAAACAAAATAAATTAGTAAAAATAGCTTTCACTCAAAAACCAAATAATATCTTACATGAGATATGTTTTCAAAGAATAATAATTTCATCTTTAACTATAGTTTTGAATAAATACATCCCATAAAACACATCAAATTACAATTAATGTAAATATATTTTTGATTCCTACCCATATTATGAAAAATACAGATATTTTAAAAATTCACCATAAGAATATCCCCAATATATGACATGAATTAATTCCATTAAAATTTTATAATATTTAACACTATTTAAAACATATCAAAATTGATTTTCATGTAAAAGATCATATTATTAATGTTAAAATAAAAACATGGATTTAATGATTATTGAAGTATATAATATGGTTTTTATGATAAAAAATGCATAACTCTATTCTCATAAATTTATCATTATTTGATGAATTCTCTAAATTGTAGTAGACATCATTTCAAAGAATAATTTTTTTATCTTCCTTAACCATATAAATTATAAATATCTTTATATTTATAATTATATGTTAAAAAATTATTTTTAAATATATTATAATATTTATATGAATTCCAACAACCACCAAATAAATACAAAACAATTCTAGAATATTCTTAAAATATTACAAAAAATAAAAGATCACATTCCAGACTCAAAGGTGATGTATGATTATATATATGAAACTGCATTAAGGTGGAAACATTTATTTAAAAAATTTATTCAAAAACTAATATTACCCTTTAAAATTAAAAAAACATTTATATTTTATCTTTAATAAAGAATAATTTAATACATTTACAGTAAAAATCCAATTCTCAATACATGAAAATTCATTCTTTAAAGAACCCAAAAATTTTACCATCCCCTCACCTAAAAACATTTCATCCTTTAAAGTAAAATAAATAATAACTTTAAAATTCCATATATTCACTTAATTCTTTCAATTATTTTTTAATAGTGTATATAATACAACATTCATTCATCTATCAACCATGTAATAATAAGACTCAAAAAAATTTAGTATATTATTAAAATCTATATTAAAACCCACTACAATGACAATAAATATAAACATGACTATAACATCGTTGTTTTATTTTTCAATGGTATATGGTTGACATAAAACCTTTTAGATACTCATGAATTAACATTCCTAATTATAGATAATGACATTGGAAATTAATACATCACACTTACCATATTAAAAACGTGTCATTATTCACATTTCAGAATATATATATATATATACATTTAAAATATAAAAATTAACACTATTTAAAAGTGTGATATTTAGTCCACATAATTATCAATTAGAAGTAAAATATCACCATTTATCCTTAAAAAGTGAATTACACTCTATGAATTTAAGATGTAATTTCATGGTGATTCACCTAAGAATATCCAATATTGATTTTTTACTTTAATAAAATTCTTCTAAACTATGAAAAATAATTTATAAAATATTTGAATTTTTCAAACAATAATACAAATAATTATTAAATTTTATATATTAGATTTATTTTAATAAACTAACCACAAAATCAAATTATATAATATCACAGTTATAGGTTAGGAATCAATATTTCTATATTTAGGGAATAACATAAAAATAACATCTTATATTTTTTGACTTAATTCAAATATTGTTATACTTAAGAGACTCAATATAAAATATACCATTACAATAGAATAAATTAGTTGTTCTCAAAAAGATAATACGTACAGTGCTATATTTTCATAACATTACTAAATGAATTTCTTTTGAAAAATATCATTCATAAAGGAAAATGATTAATAAATTATTCATATATTGATTCCGTATATATATCATCACTAGTTAAATTACTCATGTAAAAAATAATCATCCCAATGCTAATAACCCTATCTATAAAATAAAATTTTTTCAGTGATTTGTATATAAAACAAGTAATTTGCAAAACATGTTATATTACCCAATAAAAATTTGGTTCTTAATTTATTTAAAAAATATTACACATGTTTGATAATTATTCATGATCATTCATGCATTTTCCTCACACTATCAAAGATACCATTCTTCCAACCCATCATAATCATTCACCGATTACATGAGACTATTGAATCAACATTACTAACATCTTAGTTATAGAAAAAAATCACCAACATCATAAATACACCATTATCACCAAAATATTTCAATCAATAATGATTTCACCTCAAATTCATTCTTCCTATAATAAACTGAAATAAAAATTATTTCTATTAGGAATTATTTTCATCACATAATGAATTTTTCTTTATTATATCATTACTTTTAGGTTGTGAAATATTTTAGAAAAATTACTCATACTTAATAAGCATACAACCACCTCCAAAAAAATTACAAAATAGTTAATAGTGTATAACAGACCCATACATCTGTATACAATGTGGATTAACACAAATATATATACATAACATGGATTAGAATAACACCTGCCTTAAAATAAAATCCCCAAACCCAATGCAGCACCATAATCACAAATCCCAAACTCCATTACTATACATCATTGTATCCTAAAATGATTATCAGTTTATATTCTTCACTACACCTACATGAAACAAATATTTTATATAAACTCATCATTATATTCGTTATTATATAAGTTATATCTATAAAAATGAGTTATCAAATGATTTACCCCTATCCTTAATTTAATCTCCAAATCTTCTATGTTGATGTATTTTTAATAACAGCATAATCCCATTTCAATATACCATCTTGTTTTGAATAATAAATTTCAAAAAAAAAATTTGGAGTTCTATAATTTTCTAACTAATAATATTTTCCAAAAATGGATTCTCATTTAGAAATATTAAAAACGATTTAAACCACAATGTAATATTGTCAACTACAAATTACTCTCTAATAATTGCTTACTCAAATGGTATCAAATCTCAAATTCACATAGAAGTCCTTAAATGTTATAAAATATCACACAAGAAATAATTAAAAATCCCAAGAAACCAATATAATTTAAAATTTGATAAATTTTGAAGATATATAGTAATTTACTTATATACTAGTAAAAAATTGTATTAATATTATTACTATAATTCAAATCTCCTTAGGATTTTCAGAATCTATATATATATAATAATTATAGTGCTTCGGCATAAAATATCATTAGTCTTTTTTATTACATCTACTTGAAGAAAATATTTATTTAAAATTTAACATCCCATTCTCAGTGAACATTGACCACCGTCTCTACATGAACATTGTGATCTATAGATTTTCACAAAAGATATTGACACTAAAAAATATTTTATCATTCTTCTTCACAACAAATTTTTCTAAACTAAATTAATTAATGAAATCATATAATCATTGAATAATGAAATGAATAAATATGATCTATTTTCCCTTATTGTAAACACATATTTTGTAGATACCATGGTTTTTTAGAAATTAATATTTAATAATAACTATTCCAAACATTTTCCACATCAAACATTAACAATTTCATCTATTTTATCTAAATGAACTATAATTCCTCATCATAAATTATTATAATTTACCCCAATCAAACCACACATGTGAAAAACTATAAAATAAACCAAATTAAATAATATAAATACATGAATATTTTATAATGGAATTTGAAATCCAGAATCCTGTAATAACATTCGTTGGTATTTTTTAGTGGATTAGAGGATAGTTTGGGTTCAAATGATTGGGGAAACATGAAAGTATTAATGTGAAAACATGTTATGATTAATAATTGGTATTTTTATATTTTTTCTAACTGTTTTAAAAGAAAATTATGTGGTGGTATTTTTGGGGGAGGATTCTTATTTTCTATTTTCATATATTTGGATTTGATAAAATTTAGTTTGGTGGCTTTAGTGAGGAATTCTGAACACAACTCTTTGGAAACATACATGTGGTTGGTATTCAAGGGAGTGTATCCCTTGGATGAAACCATTGTGTGGAAAATGGGTTAGAAAAGTTACCTGATGAGGAAGAAGATGTTTTTTTAGGTGTAATAGTTACATGATAGAACAAATGTTATATTTTTTAATAAAGGGGGAAATGGTTATTCATTACCATTCATTTTATATCCCACTATTTAGTTATTTATTTAAGATAACCAATGGGGATGGGGATGTACCCTATCATTATACCCTTCCCACTCTTCTTATTAATTAAATAAATGGATTCTAATGTGTATTAAAACATTAATATAGTTGGTATGACCACTCTTTCTTCCTCCTTAATTATTATATCCAGTTTCCCTTGATTTAGGGGATTGGTATTAAGAGATTAATATTGAATCAATATAGTCATAGGAAAATTGGGTTTTTGGGGAGTAAATTATTCAAATCATTATTTAATAATTGTAACATCCCATTTATGAATTTGATTATGTACGGTGTTATTATTTACGTAAGTGAAGTGATCGGTGGTTAAAGATCAAAAAAATTTGAATCCCTAGTTCCACATAGAAGGTTATTTTTGTTTTTTGGGATTTAATCTAAAATTATAAATATAATAGATAAAATATGATTTTTTCATATAGATTTATCTTTAGTATAATTTTTTTTAGTTTTATTATATATGAGATATTGGGTACCATGTCAAATAAAATTATTGGGGTCACGAATACCATGTTTAGGGAATATGGAACACGGTGAGGCTGGCAGAGGTAGGGGTATTCTTAAAGTGAATCCAAATACCTAATTGCCCTTCTATATTTACCTCGATGACCTAGACTAGTTTAATTTTAATATTTAAATTTTTTAGCCATTTTAACCCTCTTAGTACTAAATATTTTCCCTTTATAAGGGTTCAATTGGCATTATTTTTTTAAAAGATGACATTGAGGCTATCTTTTAGATCCCCTTAATTTTCCACATTCATACCCTAAATCCTTTTAAATCAGTGTATATGTAAGGTAGTTAAACATTTTATAATATTATTAAAATACTTATTCTCCTTCTCATTTTCTATAATATTCATTTTTTCTTTTTTATTAATCTTTTAGAATGGAATTTATTATAATGATTTCACTAAGTCATGGTAAAATCACCTCTTATATTAGGGAATATTGTTATTTTAGTTCATGAAAGATATATTGGAATGTTTTCCAACCATTCATACCTATTATTATGTAAAAAACTAGGTTTGGGTTTATCCAAGGTATTTTATAAATTCATTATGAAATTAAAGTTTGATTTAATGGTCCTAATTTTGTTGTTAGGATAATAATATTATGAATATATTTAATAGGTGATTGGCATAGGATGTTCCATTTGTTTTAGTATTATTTTCTTTAGTAAATCATATATTGGGTTATTAAGGTGATGATTTTTAATAAAATTGATGTTATTGGTGGTGATGAAACCCGATCATAAAATATAATAATATTGCATCATTTTATATGAATATTTGGTATATTTCACTACAATACATGATTGATGACCATAATGTATTAGTGAATTTGAAGACTATATATAAAATAAAATTATTTAAAAAAAATATTGAACATATCCTGTAGATTTATTCACTAAAAAAACCTACACATATTTTTCTTACTACATGATTTTATTTATAACCTGTGGAAAATGTAAAAAAAAATATAGGGGAAAAATTTGCAATATATTCTTTATGGGAAATTCATTAGTTGTGATGTAAATTCCCCACAACATCGGAGGGTGGGAGATGTTTTCATCCACCTTCTTCTATGGATTGTTCCTCATTCTCATCCTAACTTGTATATCAACTAGTACATGCCTTTGCATTCTCAGGAAAATAAGATTCCAAATCTATAAAAAATGATCCACTAGTCAATAAAAATTCACAATATACTTATCAAATAAAACAAATGTAATAGTGCTATTAAAAAAACCCATTGCTTAAATTTAATACATGATACACTGCTCAAAGATAGTACATGACCCAATTCTCTCCAAAAGAGATTCTTCGTAATCAATATCATTGTAGAGAATACTAGATGTATGAAACATATGTTTTGGTAACATGTAAATCCAAATTTCATGTCTTGTTTAGATTTTGATCTAGAAAAATAGAAAATGACATCAAAATGTTACAATTAATTTTAAACATTACTACTGTAAAAATATATTTCATGTTTTATGTGTTCAAATATATTACATAACATCCCAGACAGAATTACGAACAATCTAAAGAGCATTATAGTCTTCTAAAATTATATTTTGTGGGGTAAACAATATATATAGTAAAAGTTGATAGATATTATATCGTAGGAGTTAAATCAATATTGACCATAAAGAAAGAGACTATATAGTATTAGTTAAAACATTAGTTGGAGTTGAAACAATACTAAACTCAAATAATGGTGGTGTATAGAAGGAGATAAAAATTCATGATATTTTTAGAATTTTGTAAATTATATGAAAATTTCACATAAATAAATTCTTCCATTGATTTTAGTTTCATTAGTTAGCAACTGGACATCATCATTAAAATAATATTGGACTGTAATAAATACAAAAAAATCACCCATGGAATCAAGAATAAACATATGATAAATATAAACAAATATATTTCATTTTTTAAGAATCAATATGAAAATTTGTTATGAAACTATGAGATACACCATGAAGAAAATTCATGTGATTGAAAATAACTGAAAATAATTCCATAAATGCAAATGATAACCATATTAAGGGTAAATAATCGAAAAGAATATGAAATATACACTAAGAAGTGAACTGAACATTCTGAAAATGTATGCATGAACTCATCATCAATGAAACTCATTAATCCTAGATTTTCATGATTGTCATAATCGAGTCTTTATGATAATCTAAGATAGGATCATCAATATATTAGTTTTTCTAAAAAAACCCCTTCTATGATAGGTCCAATTAAATTGTAAAAAAATAACCCAAAATGTTCCATGTGTTTTAAATATTTTTTTGTTGTTGTGTCACAATAAAATATCACCACTACAATCAAAACCGATATCTTAAGCATGATTTATTTGGGATTTTAAAATAAAATAAAGAGACTAATAAATGGATAAAGGGATAGAATTTATAAGAGTTAAGGGGAAAATGTAAAACAATAAAAACAACACACCATAATGTTTAAGATAGCGGGTTCAACCCTAGGTCCAATGTCTACAACATCTTATCCTTCATGATTTATATTAATTTTCAATATTTAAAATAGGAGTGATCAACATGATTTAATGGGGACACCCATCCAACAATAAAATGGTATCGCAAATTAGTCCTTAAATGAAAACCTCCTGGATAAGTGCATCCATTGATTTTTTTTCAACTGTATCTGATGAGATAATGAGAGAAATTTCGGGTTGACAACTTTTTAATTTGATTTATGATGATAAGTGAAAAAGGATACGTAAGAATATTTCATTTTCTGAAAAAATATCACAGAGTTTGATCACACGAAAAAACCTTTTTTAGGAGTCTCAAAAAGATAACTGTCAAAAGGGATCATTCATAGGCCTCATCCTGCATAATTAAGCTAATGGGATCTCTTAAAAGATTAAAGTAAAAATATAAAAAAATTGATTCCAATGACATCTCAAATGATAAACATGATGACATAAAGAAGGATAATTTAACACCAATAGTTCATCAAAAGAGGTCCATCCATTATTTCTCTCATCAATTCCTCATCTCTGAGAAATGTTATCATTGTTACATCCTATGTTTCCAAACATACTATCTTTTGGTATGAAATTGAAGAAAAAATGATAAAATATACCCACACATGAAGATAAATACATATATATACTTCTCATTGAATACTAAAATTGAAAATAAATACACGCACATGAAGATAAATACATAAATAATTGTGTGGGAAATTAATATAGTATTGAAGCATCAATATCATCTTACACCGTAAGATTTATCATAGGTTTATTCAAAAATTAGGGAAACATACCTTCCGAAAAATACTGTGGATGATCCAAATTGTGTGTGAATGATCCAAAACAAATAAATAAAAAAATATTTTTGGAAATTCAAGGTTTAGTTAAACATAACCTCTAAAAATTGGAAACAAAATATATTTTTCATTGTCAAATGGGTCCCAATAGAATCAAATTAGTTTATCATACCTTCCGGCAAGAAAATATCCCCAGAATCCCATAACTAAAACCCCGTTAGAAAAAATTTCTTTTAGTAATGAAACCAAAAACAATAAAATCTCCAATCATAAACGATCTTAAATAATTTCCATCATGAAAATCCTGCTTCAGGGATTTGAAAAGATAAAAGGAACAATCATAATAGTTTTACTGACAAAATAATTATTTAATTTGTGTCTTAAATGATAATCAAAAGAAATATCATTAAAGGTAACAAAGATTTATCAGTCTTTTAAGAAGAATTTTGTGGTTTCATATAAACAGAGGGGTATATTGATTTAGTTTCCCGGATTTAAGTCATTCACCCTTGCTATGTAACTTCAGCAGAGATACGTCAACCACATCATATGACCTGAAAACATAAAATTGAATAAAAAAAGATAAATAAATATTTATTCCTGTTATAGCATATGAATCAATATAAAAAATCTATACAAAATTGAATTTGAATAAATATTAAGTGATTATTTAATACTAAAACAAATATAACTTCATGCTCATTCCAAAAACAAAAAATTTCCTTATTATGTCATTTCCATCATCATTGATTATTTCAAATGGGTAATATTAGATGTTGATCCCATGAATGTGAATAACCCACTGAAAAGTTTAGTCCGGCTTAGTTTGGAATTGAGATGAAACATTGCATCTCATAAAGAAAGACAAATGATGAAGGGAAAACAAAAAATCTTCCAATGAACATATGTTATGTACTTATTAACAACATGATTATTTGAATTGAATATGAATTATTTATCATTTTTTCAATAGAAAATTAAATAACATATATTCATATTCTAATACTATTTTTTATGTTGGAAATTATGGAAGATATTTGAATACCATACAATCTTATGGTACCATGTCATTCTTCATGACCATGGTGGTGCAAGTAAGTCAAAAAATCAAGCCACATAACAAAATATTTCAATGATAAAACAATACACTGATCTAAAATATAGATACATCATCAATATAGTAGAAATATGTCAGTGTGAAGATATAAAAAATAATGTTGGTTGAAGTAACAAATAATGTTAAATATGATCCACTGCTCCAACGAAAACTAATAAATAAAATATATTATAATAAAATGATCCCCTGATCCTATAAAATGTCATGTGATATTTAGTTTAACTAATATTATTAACAATTGCTCTAATACATGGTTCACTTATCTAAAATACATGATATAATGCCCTAAAATACATGATCCAATACTTTTTAAAATGAACTATTGGTCTACTACTACAAATAATCCATTGATATAATAAATCACATTGTCCAATCCTAAAATGAAATACCGGATCCACTACCTGAACTAAATGCAGGACCCACATGATCAAAGACAAATCTTTTTCCACTTCTCTAATAAATAATATAGTGATGAAATAAAATATTTTACCCACTAATCATATAAAATACATGATCTATTTCTATAAAAATGATTCACTTATCTACATTATTAAAATTTATATTTAGTAGAAGTAAAAGAAACTAATCATATTTTTTTTAAATAAATGATGACCAACATGAAAACCTGTCATGAATATAAATCGTTTTTACGGAGTTTTTTAGTTGTGAGGAGTTATAGCGGTGGAGTAAGAGGTAATACTTCATGATATGAGAACCTAAAAATTAATCAAATATGTTTACCACTAGATAATATAATCCTTAAATTTAATTATACATAATATATTTGACTAATATAGGAACATATCAATAAGAAATCCATAAATATGTATATGAATTCTATAAAAAACAGTATTTATGAACAATTAGGTATCACTTCAATATGAATTATAGAAGTATCTATGTTTGTCTAATAGGGAAACACTAGAAAAAGAAGAAACCATAAAATGATAAAAGGTAGAATGGTATGTGTGTTTGGTAAAATTGAAAATGTGATTCCTACAAATATTCTTAGCCATGGTACGTTGACTGCTCAACATTGAATGTATTACACTTTGATAGTTTCTTAACTGAGTATAGAATGAAAGAAAACTAGCAGTGCCTTAATACATCATGCTGGTTTAGAAAGCACCAATTCAAACAGATTACACGAAATACCACTATTTAGTGACAGTTTAAGGTAAACCATAATCATTAAGTTGAAAAATGTTAATTATATTAGGGGCATACTTTCTCACTTCAAAAACCCGTTAAATCATTCAATAGAAGGTGTTTGTTTTCATTGAAAACTATTGAATCTTTGCTGGTAGTTTCATCAACTGAGCTAACTAATTTTATCATTGTAGCAACAAATATTAAGAACAACAACAAAACTAGAAATATTAAATAATATTTAAAATTATCAATGGTCTAAAGACAAATTTAATCAAGATATTTTTTTATAATAAAATGATTTGTAGAAAAGAGAACTTGAAAAAGTCTGTAAAATGTGCTTTAATGGCATAGTCATTAGTGTCAGGGTTAAAAATCCCTCCGTCTTGAAGGTAGATGAATTTATTAAAAGGATGATACAATGAGAACAGGATTCCAAATCAAACCTTAGAAATCAAGAAAAACCCAATAGACATGACAATGGAAACATGATGAAAATACAGAACCATATTAGATAAAATGTGATTGTCTTAGGAACTCATCTTCATGTAAAATAAAATCAATAAATAACTACTACAATAGATAAAAAAATATACATTTAATATAACATTGATCTAGAAATGACTTAGTACCACCCAACAGTCACACATTAGATGAAGTTAGTGTGTGAATGAAACAACGGAATGGAAAACCCCTAACCAGGAAATCTATTGATGGTCGGTTGAGTGGAAAATAAATTTATGCCCATACCATTGAGAAATGATTAACATTTTTGATATATATAGTGGATTAACCATGGGAGCAGTAGTCTAGGATTATATGAGTCATTTTTGGGTGTCGAAGAGAATCTTGGGTGTTGTATGTGAGGAAGATCAAATGATGGATTGCTTTATTAGAGAGAGAAAATGGCATCAATATTTAGCAGGCTATATAGGTATTTAGTGGGTAATGAAAAAGGCCTGGAATCCATAATACATAGGGATGTTACATGGAAGTACAGGAGGAGGCACATAAACCGAAATAGGGGGAGAGGAAGTGCAGGGGAAATTGGATCGTATAAGAAATCGTGATATTAGAGAGAGGAAGTTTGTTTTCTAAGTGACTTGGCCATGTAATTAGGTTAATCATAAGATGTTGAAACCCATAATTATTATATATAATTGATTTCGTTGTTCCCAAAGGATTTGGGACACTTTAATGGCTAGCGTAAAATTTCTCTTTCGACATATGAATTCACATATTCCTCAAGTCTTCTAGAAAAGGCACATGTGGCTCGTTTTAGGTCCCATTAACCCTTGGTTACCACCTTAGATAGGTTCTTCACCAATTATGGGGATTTGATGGTATTAGAGATTGAAGTTCATTGTCAAAAGTCACATTATTCTTTATACATTTTATTTCTTTGGGGGACTTTACTCGAGCCTAGCCTAATGCTCCAAGAATTGAAAATAGGTCTCACTTATTTCCCTTCATGTGGTATTATAAATTCCACCTAAAATGGGATATGACTTTTACAACATTGTGGATATGTTTCCCTAAACATCGAATTCCATTTCAGAACTCCATAATTATTCGTCTTATGAGAAATATGGTTGGTTAATTACATTGATTAGATATAAAAATGAAATCATTATGTCATCCAGTATCCCCTGAAATTTTAATTGAAATTTATGTCTTCAAGACCCTAGTGGAGTGGATTTGGATAGGAGTTGTTGATGATTCTCATTCAAAACAAGCTGTTGTTTTTGAATCTTGGATAGACTACTATTTTTCATGGAAGAAAATTATCCATAGATTTATTACATTCTATCAGGATTGTAAATAGGATATTAGGGTACATTTTACATAAACTCAATTGATAATTGGAACTAAAATGTTTTATTCTTCAAAAATGAACATGATGGATAATGTTTTTCCATTTCAGGCCAACGCCACTCAGAAAGATTCATGAAAAAAAATATTAACCCAAAGGTGGATGATATTTTCAATCATTTCAGGAATAATATTTTTGATCCAATGACAACAACAGATGTTCCTTTAGATTTAATGGGATCTGAGAAGGTTTGTGTTTCTAGTGTTGCAGGACCTATCCTCTACATTATGAATCTTGTCTTATGTGTGTGGGGATGTGTGATCTGGGAGTGGAAATAAACATGAAGTAGTGGTTAAAGTGATAAATTAAATAGATTCGATGAGATATATTGATAGGGAGAAGATAGTGCAAGGCACTGATGGTTGGATGGTTTCTAATAAAATGTACAGTTCATGAGGTATCATGTCTTGATTAAACATGATTAATAGGTTTGAAGGCCTGGGTAATGAAGAGTCAGTTATGTATCAATTTTAGTTTGTGTGAGAAAATTCCTTCATGGAGGGTCAATAACCATATGAAGAGTCAATTTATGGTGTTTTTGGTGTAGGAGAATGTGAATATGATTGAAATGAGAGGGGGCTTCACATCCAAAGAATAAAAAAAATATACGAAGAGATGAAGGGACTTTGGTAGCAGTATCCTTGTCAAGATGAAGAAATGAAAATGGAAATAATAATATTATTATCTTCTTAGGACCGTGGAGACATGATAGGTATTAATGAATAGTACAAATAAATTTTTCTATGTATTCACACTTTTGGAGTGAAATCATGATGTTCGAGTTCCTAGGGATCAAACAAATGAAAATGGTGTGATGGTTATCCATAATTATATGCAAGGAGAGTCTCTAATGAAAGATATTAACCACAATGACGCCTTACTAAGGTTGGATATTTAGTGTGGCCTTTATTAAGAAGCTGGAGGAGTGATGGGAGAACTGAGTAGTGTTTTGGATGCCTCGGTATTAATGGATGAGAAAACCACTGATCTATTTTATTTCATTAACGGTGCTCTTAATGACCAACATTGGGAAGCATGAAGGGAGGTTTCAAATAGTGTGACACTATGGGAGATGATTGTCAACTATGAGGAATAATATTTTGAAGAATAAAATTAAATTAATTCCCCACAAGACTACGAGGATACGATGATCGAGGGACTTTAACATGTGGAAAGAAATTATTTGGTATAGTTGATTAACATGTATGACCTTATTCTGGTAAATGGTTTCAATGTATGAAAATTAAAAATGAAGGGTTATAATCACACATGGGTAATGTTGGACTATTAGTTTTAATATATTATTGGGATTAACTATCTAGATATGTAAATAATCTTCAATGGAAATTATTTGATGATAATGTGTCAACTAGGTTCAGAATAGACTTTAATTGTTCACCCATTTATGATGATTATTGATGGTTTTTCTTTTGTACATTCACAGGTTATAAAATTTCCCATAAAAGTGTTTTCAAAATAAAAATAAATTTTTGATGTTAAGAAACATAATATATGGTTTTATCATATGCAAAATAAGGGTAAAAATAAGATATATTGATCAATGATCATAAGTTATTCTATGAAAAATGGTATTTGGACATGATCATTAATTAATAAAATCATACTCAATTATTTAAATGAATTTAGTCATGTATCATGAAATAATTTTTTATAATTCAAAATTCAAAATTCTCGTGAGTCTATAATCGTCAATAATCATTCAGTATCCCTGAGAATATAACATAATAATGATATATAAGTTTTCATAATACACCAAATCATATAAAATCATTTCCAAGGACAATTCCCAATAAAAACTATCATATATGGTTGGGTTCACTACCTACTCAATCATTTCAACATCCAAGATCACTCCAAAGATGATCATATTTGATACATTCTTTTAAAAAATTTGGTTCACTGCCCATTCAATTCATTGTTATATCATGAGATATCATTCTATGTGAAATTATTTATAGGTCTATATAATTCTTGGCCCATCCATCAAAAAATAAAAAACATACATATTTGTTCCATAATATTATAGTAAATTAATCAAAGAATAATATCATAACACATAGAAAATAAATTTTTTTCATCAACATCACATCATCAAAGGATCAAAAAACATGTCTATAATGAAGTTGATGGTATCTTATAAGAATTAATTATGTCATCATCGATTAATTAACCATTGAAAATGTAATAATTTCCATATAGTAATTAATATCATAATCCATACATAAAAGTGTAAATAATAATAAGAGAATTACCCCCAATGAAATTTAACCATTGTTACAGTATATGGGCATAGATTAAAAATATCATTAAATGATCATTCGAACATTTTTTTCGAAAACATGGGTAAATATCCATTTATTTTGATAAACAATTTTCTAAAAATTTCAATAATTTATATAAAAATATTTTCATTGTAAATAATCATGATTACATGTAATTTTTACTTCAATTCAATTAATGGGCATTATTTTTAGAAAATAATCATATAAAATATATATTAAAGGACAATGTCCCTTTCTCTCTTGTTTAAAATTAAAAAATGATTAGTTTCAAAAAAAAATTATGATTAGTTTTTGAAATTTGAAAAAAATGTCTATGTTAAGGGAATTATCATTTTTATTTCATTTCATTTATAGTTAAAAAATACTATGAATCAATTTATATTATAATTTTCATGGAATAATATATTTATCAACCAAATAATAAATAATGTCAAATATTATTTCAAAATATATTCTCTATAATTTTAAATGAAAAAATCGTGGAAGAAGGTAATATTACAAAAACATTGTTGGAATATATAAAATTTCATAAAATATGTGAGGTTTAACAGATAATATCTATATAATTTACCTCAATGTAAATTTAACATAGAAAATCCTGAAAAAATGAGATTGTAACATAAACCTCATCCTGGAGTATCATATTTATTCAAAACCATGGATACCTCCAATATAATAAATATAGATATTTTATAAATTTAATATAAAACAATATTAATAAACATAATATATTTAATGATATAATATATAACAATTTATCACCCATTTATTACCAATACAACATTATAAGTGACATTTTAGTAGTAAACTGTTTCATTTTTCATGTTTGTTTCAGTTTGGAAACTATTTTCCTTGCACTCTAATCATGATTTTAGCAACTAAAAATAATAATAATGTAATCATAATCATATTTAATAATTATATTATCTTTTATAAACATTCATATAATTTTATAGAGAAAATTGGATTTATCACTTCATGGATATGGTAGTCCATACGTACACATGAGTAATGATTCCACATTTAGTTGATTATTTTGAAATAAAGGTAAATTATAATTAATATTAATAAAAATGTTATTATGTAAATATAATAAAATATATATTAATATAATCCATAAATTATTTCTATCCATGTAAAGAAGAAATAAAAAATAAACAATATTGCTCTGTGAAGGTCGTAGTAAACTTGTACATAGGATAAACTATATCATTTTAAAACTAATTTCATTGTAAGTGAGGAATATAAGGCACTATAACTATAGAAGAATAATTTTTTTAAAATATCTTTCATAAAAAATAAATCGATCATAATAACCAATAATAAAATATGGTTGTGGAAAATGAATCATATAACTACATGGAGGCACTAGTCCATATATATCCACGAGTGATACTTTAATTTTTCATTTGATAGAGAGGATGTGTAAAACAGTTTCATCAATATAATAAATAATTTCGATATGTTTATGAATCTAGATTTATTATTTTTTGAATAGATACATAATATTTATAGGAATTATAAGCATAAAAAACTAATTAATGAGTCGGGTAAAATGATTACCACATCTTTGAGAGACATAATTTCACCTAAAATTTCATCTATCTCAGTTTGGTTTTATGAAATGAAAAATATATAATGACTGATGGGAATGAATATTGGTCGTATTTTCATTTATTATCTATGATTTAAGGCTATAATTTTTGAATATGGGAAGAGACATAATTAATTTTATAATTGAGGGTGGATAGACTTAGAATTACCTAAATGATTTAGATAATATAACGTTGCTTCCATATATATATATATGTGTGTGTGTGTGTGTCCAGGAAAATAGATTTCAAAAAAATTAGGATAATATAAGGTTTAAATATCTTAAATAAATAACATTTTAAAAAAATATCTATTTCATTTTTATTCTTAACCCTATGTTTAACCCCGGGTAAAAGAGTATTAATCATAATATAGGTAACTATTATTTTTAATTTTTACTATCATTTGTTACAAATAAATAATGTTTCGTCCTTATAAAACTTTTACATGATGCTTCCAAAAATGGAATACATTTTTTCAAATTTAATATTAATAAGTGGAATAAATTAATTTTCATATAAGTGCCAAAAAATTTATTGAAATTATTATTAGAAAAATCATTTTTTAGTATAAAAATGGATTTAGTCTGATTCTATGACATGTAAAATCAAATATATGAATATTACAAAAATTTATTAAATATATAATCTATAAATTTCATTTCAATTATTCATCAATAGTAATAAATTAAATTTTTTAATATAAAAACAGATTTTATGTATAAAAGTCTTTTTTATAAAAGCATGTCAATATACAATTAAATGTTTTTTTTAATTTCTAACAATTTATTAATCGATTAATATATTTTATAAATGTTTAAAAAAAATTAATAAGTTTAAAATTATGAATAAAAAATTTTATAGAATAAAATATCTTTTATATAAATCATACATGATAAAATAATGCTCAAAAAAAGAATATTTCAAAATAATTGGTTGCGATCAATAAAATTTCCTAAGTGAATAAGAGATTACTTTGAATAATTATATTTCAATTTAATATCTTATAATTTTACTCATATTATATTGTTTTGAAACTATTCACATAAGTTTCATGTTGTGTCAAAAATTTAAATTTTATAAAATATAAATATATGATAAAATATAATGGTGTTTCATTCTTCCCCTTAAAATAATTTCACCCTAAAAAATGTAATCACTAGGATATAAACAAAGGAGGGTAATGTTTCTAAATCACATCATCAAGTTCCCACATAAATTCATTAAATTTATTTTTCCCCAACAAAACATGTACAAGTTGATCAATATTTTATTGCAAAAAATTATTTCCCCAATCCTGAATATTCACCATATGTTCTTCATAAAATAGATCATGCTTCTATGATATAACTTCATTGTTTAGTATTTTTGAATTATCTTATATGTACATTTTTAGTATATATATTAAAAATAACAACATTATAATTTGAGATATTTTTTTGAATCTCCTTGGGTTAAACATTCATCCTATTATGACTATGAATTTCAGAGGTAATGATATTATCTATGGAATATGCCTCCTTTCATTATAAATATCACAACCTTCATCCAAGAATTTTTAAATAGGAATAATCTATAACAAGAATAAATATATATATTTATGGAACTTTGAACCCCTCATTCTATGGAACTTTCATGTTCATATAGAGCAACAATTCATTATATATCACACCATAATTATAAATATGGTATCTCCCAAAAGTGAATGTGTCTTAAAATAACTCCTTTAATATTTATAACCTTGAGAAGAAAATGATACCACATATCTAGATTCTTCAGAGTTAACATCCACTAAGATAGCATTCTATCAACCACTTCTTCTTAACTGAATCTACTTAGTTCCTTCCATTTTAGAAAGTCTTAAATGTAATGGTGAAGGTGGACATGAATTAATCTTCTTCCACTATGTATAAAATATATAAGATTAACTTTTTTAAATCCAAATACATAATAAAAATTATGACAAAAAAATACCTCTTACTAGGTCGAACACACTCGAAGACTCAAAAATTAAACACCTATAACATACATTCTAGAATAGATTCACAGCATACCAAATCATTATGAACCAATGAATATGACATAAAAATATTGATGAAAATTCAGAAATGAATCAACAAACCATAATTTGTATATTGAAAATAAAATATTATATAATTAGATAAATAATTATAAAGAACATACACCTAAAAGTAATAGAATAAGAACAACACAAGGAAATTAAATTTTTTTGATGTTAGTTCAAATCCATCATGGAACACAATGAATCATTCATTATGGATTAAATTGAGTTAAAAGTTAAACATATAATTCTATAACCCTCTATCCTGAGTTTAAATGGACTCAATTATGATAAATCCATCCCAAAACCCGACTCAAAGAACCATAATAACGTTATTAAATGATGCTCTCCCACCCCAAGAATGACATAAAGAATCACCCCATGGGGAAGAATGTTATACTAAAATAATTTATTTCAGATAATATTTCAGTAGATATCATCAATTTTAATGGAATGTATGTTCTCAACACATAATTTATAAACAAATCTGCACATTTTGCAATCAATAAATTAAAATTTTACCACCTTCTATTATCCAGAGGAAGAATGGAATGTAATTCTGTTAATCATAGTCATCCTTCGACCCAATCACAAGAAAACCATTACATCCACTAAGCCTTCAAAAAATAATGAATGCTTCTGAAAACTCAGAAAAATTTACCCACATATGACAATATAGATAACCATTAAACAAGTCATTTGAACTTTTACACATTCAATGTGGTAGACTCATTCATTACTGAACCCCACTTCCTTATGAATTTCCATTTTGCATCTGAAACAACCCTTCCACCCATATCACTAAATATTCAATAATATGGTCATTCCAATACTGATTTCATCCCAAAAATCATACATCCATATTCCAACACATGAAAATTAATTCATTAATTTATACATCAACTAAGATAACTTCCACTGATATACCTTTTGATCAGTTTCGTTTCATCAACTGAATTCATCCACCTGATTATGTTGGCATGACTCTTCACTTCTATGGTGAATTTGGATCAAACATTATTTAGTTCATCTGATTGTAAATTTTGATGGATTAACATTCATAAAACCAAATAAATTAGTAAAAAAGAGAATTCACTGTAAAACCCAATAATATCCTACATGAAATATGTTTCCAAAGAATAATCCTTGCATCATTAACTATAATTTTGAATAAATACAACCCATAAAACACTTCAAATTACAGTTAATGTAGATATATTTTTGATTCCTACACATATTTTAAAAAATACGGATATTTTAATAATTCCTTACAAGAATATCCCCAATATATAACTTGAATTAATTTCATTAAAATATTATAATATTTAACACTATTTAAAACTTATCAATATTTATTTTCATGTAAAAGTTTATATTTTTGAAGTAAAAATACAAACATGGATTTAACGATCATTGAAGTTTATAATATGGTTTTTTGATAAAAAATACTTACCTCTTTTCTGATAAATTTATCATTATTTGATGAATTGTCTAAATTTTAGAAGCCATCATTTTAGAGAATAATTGTTTCATCTTCTTTAGCCTTATAAATTATAAAATATCCTTATATTAATAATTATATGTTAAAATAATATTTTTAAATATATTATAATATTTATATAAATTCTCAAAACCAAAAAATAAATACAAAACAATTCTATAATTTTCACAAAATATTACCAAAAATAAAAGACCACATTCCATACTCAAAGGTGATGTGTGCTTATATTAATGAAACTGCATTAAGGTGGAAACATTTATTTCAAAATATTTAACCAAAAACTAATATTACCGTTTCAAAATTTTAAAAAACATTTATATTTTATTTTTAATAAAGAATAATTTAATATATTTACAATTGAAAACCAATTCTCAATACAAGTAAATTCATTCTCTAAAGAACACAAAAAGTTTACCATCCCCTCACCTAAAAACCATTCATCCTTTTAACTAAAATAAATCATAACTTTAAAAAAACTTATATTCACATAATCCTTTCTAGTATTTTTTAATTGTGTATATAATACAAAATTCATTCATCCATCAGCCAGGTAATATAAGGCCTCAACAAATTATTTCATATTGTTAAAATATATATTAAAACCCACTACAACGACATTAAATAAAAACATGACTATAACATCTATGTTTTATTTTTCAATGGTCTATGGTTGAATTAATACATTTTAGATACTCACGACTCAACATTCCTCATTATATATAATGACATTGGTAATTAATACATCACACTTACCATATTAAAAACATCTCATTCATCACATTTCAGAATATATATATATATATATAATAAAAATTAACACTATTTAAATGTGTGATATTTACTCCACACATTTCCCAACTAGAAGTCAAATATCACCATTTATACTTAAAAAGTGAATTAAAATCTATGAATTTAAGAAGTAATTTCATGGTGATTCACCTAAGAATATCCAATATTGATTTTTTTACTTTAATAAAATTCTTCTAAACTAAAAAAACTGTTTATAGAATATTTGATTTTCGCAATCCAATAAAACAAATAATTATTAAAATATATATATTATACTTATTTTAATAAAATAACAACCAATTGAAATTATATAATATCACAGTTATAGGATAGGAAAAAATATTTGTAAATTTAGGGAATAACATAAAAATAACATCCTATATTTTTTTGACTTAATTCAATTATTGTTACATTTAATATACTCAATATAATATATACCATTATAAAAGAATAAATTAGTTGTGCTTAATAAGATAATCGGTCCAATGTTATATTTTTTTAACGTTACTAAATGACTTTCTTTTGAAACATATCATTCATAAATGAAAATGATTTATAAATTATTCATATATTGTTTCTTTATATATATCAATACTACTTCATTTCCTTAGGTAAAAAATAATCATCACATATCTAATAACCCTAACTATAAAATAATATTGTTTCACTGATTTTTAAATAAAACAAGTAATTAACAAAACACATTATATTACCCATTAAAAATTTGGTTTTTAATATATTTAAAAAATATTACAACCATTTGATAATTATTTTTGATCATTCTTTCATTTTTTCACAATATCAAAGATACCATTCTTCTAACTCATTTTAATCATTAACCAATTACATGAGACTATTGAACCAATATTACTAACATCTTAGTTATGGAAAAAATCACCAACATCATAAATACACCATTACCACCAAAACATTTCAATCAATAATGATTTCACCTCTTATTCATTCTCCCAATACTGAACTGAAATACTAATTATTTCTATTAGGAATGTTTTTCATGACATAAAGATGTTTTCTGATTTAAATCATTACTTTTTGGTTGTGAAAACTTTTAGAAAAATTATCTCATACCTAATAAGAAAATAACCACCTCTAAAAATGTGAAAAATAGTTAATAGTATATAACGGACCCATACATCTGTATACAATGTGGATTATCATAAATAAATATAAATAACATGGATTATCCTAACATGTGCCTCAATATAATATTCCCCAACCCAATGCAACACCATAACCACAAATCCCAAACTCCCTTACTAGAAATCAATGTATACTAAAATGATTATGAATTTTTATTCCTCAATACACCTACATGAAAAAAATATATTATATAAAATCATCATTCTATTCATTATTATCTAAGAGATATCTATAAATATGACTTATCAAATGATGTACCCCTATCCTTAATTTAATCTTCATCACTTTGATGACAATGTATTTTTAATAACATCATAATCCCATTTCAACATACTATCTCGTTTTGAATAATAAATATCAAAATAATATTCTTTCAGAGTTATATAATTTTTAACTAATAATATTTTCCAAATATTGATTCTCATTTAGAAACATGAAAAATGATTTAAACCACAATGTAATGTCGTCAACTACAAGTTCCTCTATAATCAGTGCATACTCAAATGGTATCAAATCTCAAATTCACATAAAAGTCATTAAAAATTTTAAAATATCAAACAAGAAATAATTCAAAATCCCAATAGACCAATATAATTAAAAATGTGATAAATTTCGTAGATATATAGTAATTTACTTATATACCAGTAAGAAATTTTATTATTATTAATACTATTATTCAAATATCCTTGGGATTTTGGGAATCTATATATATAATAATTATAGTGCTTTGACATAAAATATCATTAGTCATTTGTATTTCATCAACTTGATAAAAATATTTATTTAAAATGTAACATCCCTATCTCTGTGAACATTGACAAATATCTCTATATGAACATCGTGATCAAAAGATTTTTGCAACAGGTATTGCTACTAAAAAATACTTTATCTTTCTTCTTCACAATAAATTTTTCTAAACTTAATTAATTAATGAAATAATTTAATTATTTAAATCAAGGAATAAATAAATATTATTTATTTACCCGTATTGAAGACCCATATTTCATAGATACCATGTTTTTTTATAAATTAATATTGAATAATAAATATTCCAAACTTTTAACACATGAAACATTAACAAATTTATCTATTTTATCTAAATGAACTATAATTCCTCATCATAAATTATTATAATTCACCCCTACAAACCACACATGAGAAAAACTAAAAAATCAAACAAATAAACAAATATAAATACATGAATCATTTCTAACGGAATGTCAAATCTGGAATCCTGTAATAGCATCTGTTGGTATTTTTATTGGATTCGAGGAAGATTTTGGTTCAAATGTTAGGGAATCATGACATTATTAAACTAAAAACAAATTCTGATTAAGAATTTGTATTTTTATATGTTTTCTAACTGTTTTAAATGAATAATATTTGGTGATATATTTGGGGGAGGATTCTTATTTTCTATTTTTGTAGTCTTGGAATTTATAAAATTTAGTTTAGTGGCTTCAGTGGGGTAATGAGAACACAACTCTTTGGAATCAAACTTGTGGTTAGTATTCAAGGTAGGGTATCCCTTGGATGAAGCCACTCTGTGACCAATGGGTTAGAAAAGTTACCTGATGAGGAAGAAGATGGTTTTTCTAGGTGTAATAGTTACATGATAGAACAAATGTTATATTTTTTAACAAAGGGGGAAATGGTAATTCTTTCCCATTAATTTTATATCCCACTAGGTAGTTATTCATTTAGTATAACCAATGGGGATGGGGAAGTACACTATAATTATACCCTTTCCACACATCTTATTAATTAAATAAATGGATTCTAATCTATATTCTATCATTAATATAGGTGGTATGACCGCTATTTCTTCCTCCTTCATTATTCTATCCAGTTGCCCTTGATTTAGTGGATTGGGGTTAAGGGATTAATATTGACTCCATATAATCATAGTAAAATTTGGATACTGGGGATGAAATTATTCGAATCATTCTCTAATAATTATAACAGCCCATTTATCAATTATATTATGTATGGTGTTATTATTTTCATATGTTAAAGTGATCGATGGTTATTGTTCAAGAAAATTTGAATCCCAAGTTCCATACAGATGGCAATTTTTGTTTTTTGGGATTTAATCCAAGTTTATAATTCAAATATATAAAATATTATTTTTTTCATATTCATTTATCTTTAGTACAATTTTTGGTAGTTTTACTATAGATGAGATGTGGGGTACCATGTCAAATAAAAATATAGGGGGCAGAAATACCAAGTTTAGGGAATAGGGATCATGGTGAGGCTAGCAGAGGTAGGGGTATTCTTAAGGTGAAACCAAATACCTAATAACACTTTAATATTTACCTAGATTACCTAGACTAGTTACATTTTAGTATTTAAAATTTTTAGTCATTTCAACCCTCTTAGTACAACTGTTTTACACTTATTTGGGTTCAATCAACATTATTTTTTTAAAGATGACCTAGAGGATATCTTTTGTATCCCCTTTATTTATCTCATTCACACTCCAAATCATCTTAAATCATTTTATCTATAGGGTATTTCAACATTTTATAATATTATTAAAATAAATCTTCTCTTTCTCATTTTCCATAATATTCAATTTTTCTTTTTATTAATCTTTTAGAAAGTTATTTTTTATAATGATTTCACTATGTAATGGTGAAATCACCTCTTATCCTATGGATTTTTCTTATTTTAGTTCAATAAAGACATTATATAATGTTATCCAACCATTCATCACTATTATAATCTAAAAAACTAGGTTTGGGTTATCCAATGTATTTTATAATTTCATTACGAAATTAGATTGTGATTTAATGGTACTAATTAGGTTGTTTGGATAATAATATTATGAATGTATATAATAGGTTATTGTCATAGTCAGTTCCATATTTTTTGTATTATTTTATTTAGTGAATCCAATATTTGGTTTCAATGGTGTGGAATTTTTATAAAATTAATTTTATTGGTGGTGAGGAAACACTATCATAGAATATATTAATATTGCATCATTTTATATGAATATTTGGTACATTTCACTACAGTACATGATTGATGACCGTAATGGCTTAGTGAATTTAATGAATATATATAAAATTAAATTATTTCAAAAAAATATTGAACATATCCTATAAATTTATTATCTAAAGATCCCTACAAATATTTTTCTTTCTATATGATTTTATTTATATCTCGTGGAAATTAGAAAAAAATATAGGGGGAAATTTTTTACTATATTCATCATTGTAAATTCTTTAGCTATGATGGAAATTCCTGACATCATCAGAGGGTGGGGGAGGTTATAATCCAACTACTTCTATGGATTTCCCCCCTTCTCGTCCTAACTTGTGTATCAACTTGTACTTACCTGTGCATTCCTAGGAAAATTCGATTCCAAATCTCTAAAAAATGATCCACTGGACAATAAAAATTCACGATCCACTTATCAAATAAAATAAATGTAATAGTTTTATTAATAAAATACAATTCTCAAATTTAATACATGATACACTGCTCAAAGAGAGTACATGATCCAGTTCACTCAAATAAGAGATACTCCCTAATCAATATCAATGTAGAGAATACAAGATGTATGAAACATATGTTTTGGTAATATGTAAATTGAAATTTCATGTCTTGTTTAGATTTTGATCTAATAAAATATAAAATGACAACAAAATGTTACATTTAATTTTAAAGAATACCACTGTAAAAATATCTTGGATGTTTTATGTGTTACAAAATATTACATAACATCCGAGTCAGAATTACAAACAATCTGAAGAGAATTATTGTCTTCTAAAATTAAATTTTTTGGGGGTAAACTATATATATATATATATATTAAAATTTGATAGATATTATACATTAGGAGTTAAACCAATATTGACCATAAAGAAAGAGAGTATATATTATGAGATAAAACACCAGTGGGAGTTGAAACAATACTAAATTCGAAGAATTATAGTATATAGCAGGAGATGAAATGTCATGATATTTCTAGAATTTTGTAAAATATATGACAAATTCACTTAAGACATTATTCCATTGATTTTAGTATTAGTAGTTAGCAACTGGACTTTAGATTTAAGATAATCTTGGACTTTAAGAAATAAAAAAAATCACCAATGGGGTCATAAATAAGAATATGATAAATAAATAAGAAATTTTTCATTTTATATGGAAAAAATATTTAAATTTGTTATGAAACTATTACATTCACCACGAAGAAAATACATGTGAATGAAAAGCCACAAAAATAATTCCATAAATGATCATGAAATCCATATTAAGGATAAATAATCGATAAGAATATGAAATAAAAACTCAAAAGTGGACTAAACATTCAGAAAATGAATGCATGACCTCATCATCAAAGAAACACATTAATACTAGATTTTAATAATAGTAAAAATCATGTCTTGAAGATAATCTGAGAGAGGATTGTTAATATATTAGTTTTTCTCAAAAAAAACCCTTCCATGATAGGTCCAATTGAATTGTAAAAAAATAACCCAAAAAGTTCTATTTGTTTTAAATATTTTTTATCCTTATTTTGTCACAAAAAAATATCACCACTACAATCAAAACAGGTATCTTAAGAATTATTTATTTGTGATTTTAAAATAAAATAAAGGGAAAATAAAAGCCTAGAGACTGAGAATTTATAATATTTAAGGGGAAAATGAAAAAAAAATACATCAACAGATAAGATAGCGGGTTCAACTCTGGGTCCAATGTCCACAACATCCTCTTCTTGATTCCTTATACTACTTTTAAATATTTAAAATAAGAGTAATCAACATGATATAATGGAAACACCCATCCCATAATAAAATATTATCAATTATTAGTCCTTAAATCAAACCATCTTGATAAATGAAAACATTGATTTTGTTTCAGTTGTATCTGATGAGATAATGAGAGATAGTTCGGGTCGACAATTTTAGAATTTGATTTACGATGATAAGTGAAAAAAGGATACGTAATAATGGTTTGATTTCTGAAATAATATCATAGTGTTTTATCATACAAAAAACACTTTTTTAGGAGTCCCAAAAAGATATCCGTCAAAAGGGATCATTCATATGCCTCATCCTGCATAATTAAGCTAGTGGGATCTCTTAGAAAATTATGTTAAGGAAAAATAAAAATATAGATTCCAAGGAAATCTCAACTAATAAAAATTAAGGCATAAAGAGGGATAATTTAACACCAGTATTTGGTCAAAATAGGGCCATCCATTATTTCTCTCAACAGTTCCTCATATCCAAGAAATTTTATCATTGTCACATCCTATGTTTCCAAACAAAAAAACATTTTGTATAAAAATCAATACAAATGACAAAAAATACCCACACATGAAGATAAATACATATATATTCTTCTCATTAAATACTAAAATTGAAAATAAATAAACACACATGTAGATAAATACATAAATAATGGTATGGGAAATAAATATGGTATTGAAGCATCAATATCATCCTTCCCCGTAAGAGTTATCATACGTCTATTATAAAATTAGGGAAACATACCTTCCGACAAATATTGTTGATGATACAAATTGTGTGTGGATGATCCAAAATAAATAAATAAAAAATTAATTTTGGAAATTTTTGGTTTAGTTAAACAAAACCCATGAATATTGAAACCAAAAGATATTTTTCATTTTGAAATTGGTCCCAATAGAATCAAATGAGTTTAGAATACCATCCGAAAAGAAAATATCCCCAAAATCCCACACCTAAAACTATGTTAGAAAAAAATTCATTTAGTCATAACACCAAATACATTCCAATTTCCAATCATAAATGATCTTAAATCATTTCCATGAAGATAGAGTTATAAATCCAAAAAAATAACAATATATAAAATAAATCTAGGATGTATAAAAATCAATAACTCATATAATTGTTTCCCTTAAAGATCAATTTTCCATCATGAACATCATTCTTCATGGAATTAAAAAGATAAAAGGAACAATCATAATAGTTTTAATTTCCAAAAAAATTATTTAATTTCTGCCTTAAATGATAATCAAATGAAATATCATTAAAGGTTACAAAGATTCATCAATATTTTGAGATTAATTTTTTGGTTTTATATATTCATGGCGGTATATGGATTTCTATTCCCTAATTGAAGTCATTCACCCATGAAATGTAACTTCAATAGAGAGACGTCAACCACATCATAGGACTTGAAAACATAAAATTGAATAAAAAAATATAATGAAATATTTAATATTGTTGTAGCATATGAATCAATATAAAAAATCTATACAAACATGAAACTGAATAAATAATAAGTGATTATTGAATATTAAAATAAATATAAGTTCATGAACATTCCAAAATCAAAAAATTTCCTTACTATTTCATTTACATCATAACTATTTATTTCAAATGGGTAATCTTCAATGTTGAGACCAAGAATGTGAAGAACCCAATGAAAATTTTAGTCAGGATTAGTTTGGAATTGAGGAGAAACATTTCATTGCTTAATGAAAGATAAATCATGATGGGAAAACAAAAAATCTTCCAATGATCATATGTTATGTACTTATTAATAAAAAGATTATTTGAATTGAATATGAATTATTTATCATTTTTTTAATTGAAAAAAAATATCATATATTCATATTCTAATAATATTTTTTATGATGGAAATTAGGGGAGATATTTTAATTCCATAAACTTTTACGGTACCAAGTCATTCTTCATGACCATGGTGGTGAAATTATGTCAACAAATCAAGCCACATAACAAAATAATTCAAGGATAAAATGATCCACTAATCCAAAATAGGGATATATTATCAATATAGTTGAAATATGTAATTATGAAGATATACAAAATATAGTAGGTTGATGTAACAAATAATGTTAAACATGATCCACTGCTCCAATGAAAACTAATAAAGAAAATATAATATAATAAAATGATCCCATGTTCATATAAAATGTCATGTGATATTTATTTCAACTAATATAATTATCCATTGGTCTGATAAATGGTTCAATTCTTTAAATTGCATGATATACTACTCTAAAATACATGATCCAATACTTTTAAAAATGAATTATTTTTCTATTAATATAAATGATCCATTGATCTAATAAAACATGTGGTCCACTACTCTAATGAAATACATGATCCACTGCCCAATCTAAATGCAGGACCCATATGATCAAAGAAAAATATTTTTCCACTTATCTAAAAAATTATTCAGTGATGAAATAAAATACATGACCCACAAATCAAAGAAAATACAAGATCCACTACAATAAAAATGAATAACATATCTAAAAAATTTAAATTCATATTTAGTAGTAGTAAAAGTAACTAATAATATGTTTATGTGAAATGAATGATGACCAACATGAAAACTCTTCATGAATATAAATCATTTCTACATAGTTTTTTTGTTGTGGGGAGGTATAGTGGTGGAGTAAGTGGTAATAATTAATGAGATGAGAACCGAAAAATTCATCCAATATGTTTACTAATAGATAATATAATCCTTAAAATTAATAATACATACTATGTTTGACTAATATTGATACACTTCAATAAAAAAATCCATAATTATGTATAGTAATTCTATAAAAACACTATTTATGAACAATTAGTTATTACTTCAATATGAATTCTAAAAGTATATAAGTATTTCTAATATAGAAAAACTAGCAAAAAAGTAAACCATAAAAGGATAAAAGGGAGAATGGTATGTGTGTTTGGTAAAATTGAAAACGTGATTCATACTAATCTGCATAGCCATGGTAGATTGACTGCTCAACATTGACTGTATTGCACTTGGAGTATTTCTTAACTGAGTACAGGATGAAATAAAACTAGCAGTGCCCTAATGCTTAATGCGGGAATAGAAATCACCAATTCAAACGGATTACGTGAAAGACCACTATTTAGTGTAATTTTTAGGTAAAAATTCATCATTAAGTTGAAAATGTGAATTATATTAGGGGAATACTATATCACATCCAGAACTAGTTTAATCTTCTAATAGAAGGTGTTTGTTTTCCATGACAACCTTCGAAGCTCTACTGGTAGTGTCATCAACCTAGCTAGCTAATTCTATCATTGTAGAAAAAACATTAAGAACCATAGAAAAACAGGAAATATTACATAATATATAAAAGTATCAATGGCCTAAAGACAAATATAATCAAGATATATTTTTATAATTAAGAGAATTATAGAAAAGTTGATTTGAAAAATTATATAAAATGTGCTTGAATGGTGCAGTCATTAGTGTTAGGGTTAAAAATCCCTCCATCTTGAAAGTAGACGGGTTTATTAAAATGAGGGTACAATGAGAAAGTGATTCCAAATCAATCCTTAGAAATCAGAAAAAAACCCCAATAGACATGAAAACCGAATCATGATGAAAATACATAACCATATTAGAGAAAATGTGATTGTCCTAGGACTTAATCTCCATGTAAAATAAAATAAATAAATAACTCTAAAAATAGGGATATAAAGATTCATTTAATCTAGCATTGATCTAGAAATGACTGAGAATCTCCCAATAGTCACACAATAGAAGAAGGTAGTGTGTGAATGAAACAACAGAATAGAAAAACCCTAACCAAGAAAGCTATAGACGGTTGGTTGAGTGGAAAATAAATTCATTCCCATACCATTGAGAAATGATGATTAATATTGATATATATAGTGGACTAACCATGTGACCTGTTGTCTAGGAATATATGAGTCATTTTCGGGTGTCGAAGAAATCTTGGGCGTTGTAGGTGAGGAAAATCGAATGACGGATTGAATTATTAGATATAGACAGTTGAATCAATATTTAGGAAGATCACTAGGTTTTCAGTGGTTAATGACTAAGGCCCAGAAACCATAATACATAGGAAAGTTACATGGATGTATATGAGGAGGCACATAAAGCCATATAGGTGGGGGAAGTGCAGGGGAAATGGGATCGCATAGAAATCACGATATTGGGGAGAGGAATTATGTTTTCTAAGTGACTTGGCCATGTAATTAGGTTAATATTATGATCATGAAACCCCTAATTATTATATATAATTGATTTCCTTGTTCCCAAAGGATTTGAGACACTTTAATGGATCACATAAAATTTATCTTTTGACATATTAATTCACATATTCCTCAAGCCTTCTAGACAAGGAACATGTGGCTCTTTTTATGTCCCATTGACCCTCATTTACCACCTTTGATAGGTTATTCACCAATTATAAGGATTTTCTCGTATTGGTGATTGAGGTTCTTCTTGAAAAGTCACATTGTTTTTATACCTTTTATTTCTTTGGGGACTCTACTCGAGCCTGGGCAAATACTCCATGAATCAAAAATGGGTGTCACTACTTTATCTTCCTGTGGTATTATAATTTCCACCTAAAATGTGGTATGACTTGTACAGATTTTTGGATATGGTTCCCAGAACATCAGATTCCCTTTCAAAATATCATAATTATTCGTCTTCTGGGAAACATGGTTGGTCAATTACATTTATTGTATAAAATAAGGAAATCATTATGTAATCCAATATCCCTCAAAAATTTTATTTAATTATATGTCTTCAAGACCCTAGAGGAGTGGATTTGGATATGATTTGGTGATGATTCTCATTGTAAACAAGTTTTTGCTTTTGAATCTTGAATATATTATTAGTTTTCATGGAATTAAATGGTCTATAGTGTTCATACTTTCTATCAGGATTATAAATAGGATACTGGGGCACCTTTTACATAAAAATAATTGATTATTGGAACTAAATTATTTTCTACATCAACGATGAACATGGTGGATAATGGTTGTCCAATTCAATCCAATTCTAGTATGAAAAATTCAATAGATAAAATAATTAAACCAAAGGTGGATGATATTTTCAATCATTTCAGGAATAATATTATCAATCCAACAACAAAAACATATGTTCCTTTAGATTAAATGGTATCCGAGAAGGATTGTGTTTCTAGTGTTGTGGGACCTATCCCCCAAATTATGAATCTGGACTTCTGTGCAGAGGGATGTGAAATCTAGGAGTGGAAATAAACATGAACTGGCTATTAAAATGATAAATTAATGAGATTCCATGGGATATATTGATAGAGAGAAGTTAGTGCAAGGAACTGATGGTTGTATGGTTTCTAATAAGGATTATATTTAATAAGGTATCATGTCTTGATTAAACATGAGTAATAGGTATGAAGGCCTAGGTAATAAAGAGTCAGTTATGTATCAACGTTAGTTTGTGTGAGAAAATGCCATCATGGAGGGTCAATGACCATCAGGAGAGTAAATTTATTGTGTTTTTCGTTTAGGAGAAAGTGAATATGATTTCAAATGGAGGGGGAATCAAATCCAAATAATAAACAAAATATAGGAAGAGATGAAGGGACTTGGTTAGCAGTATCCTGGTCTAGATGAAGAAATGAAAATGGTGATAATATTATTTTTAGATTCTTAGGACCATGAAGACATGATAGGTATTAAAGAATAGTACAAATGAATTTGTCTATATATACATGAATTTGGAGTGTGGGTATGATTTTAGAGTGTCTAGGGATCAAACAAATGAAAATTATGTGATGGTTAACCATAATCATATATAATGAGACTCTCTGGGGAAGGATCATATCAACAATGAGGCCTTACTAAGGTTGGATATTTAGTGCAGCCTTTATAAAAAAGATGGTGGTGTGATGGGAGAATCGAGTAGTGTTCTGGATGCCTCAGTATTAGTGGATGCCAACACCACTAATCTATTTTATTTCATTAATTGTGCCCTTAATGACCAATAGTGGGAATCATGAATGGAGGTTCAAAATAGTGTGAAACTAGGGGAGTTGATTGTCCACTATGATGAATAATTTTTTGAAGAATAACATTAAATTAATTCCTCACAAGACGATGAGGATATGGTGATTCTGTGACTTCAACTTGTGGAAACAAATTATTAGGCAGAGTTGATTAACAAGTATGACCTTATTCTGGTAAATGGTTTCAATGTAGGAAAATTAAAAATGAAGGATTATAATCACACATGGGTAATGTTGGATTATTTGCTTTAATATCATATCAGGATGAACTATCTAGAGATGTAAATAATCTTCAATGGAAATTATTTGAGGATAATGTTTTAACTAGTTTCAAAATAGTCTTTAATGGTTCATCCATTTCTAATGATTATTAATGGTTTTTCCTTTGTACTTTCACGGGTTGTAAATTTTCCCATAAATGTGTTTGAAAAATAAAAATATATTTTTGATTTAAAGAATCATAAGATATAGTGTTCTCAAATGCACAATAAGGGTAAAAATATGAGATATTGATCAATGATCATATGTTATTCTAATACAAATGGTATGAGAACATGATAATTAATTAATAATATTATACAAAATTAGTTAAATGCATTTAGTCCTGAATCTTGAAATAAGTTTTAATCATTAAAAATAAAAAATTCCTATGAGTAGAGAATTGTCAATATTCATTCAGGATCCCTGAGAATCTAACATAAGAATAATATATATGTTTTCATAATACACATAATCATATAAAATCATTTCCAAAGTCAATTCCCACTAAAAAACTATCATTGATAGTTGGGCTCACTCCCCATTCAATCATTTCATTATCCAAGTTCAGTCCAAAGATTATCATATTGGATATATTCCATTATAAAAATGGGTTCACTTCCTATTCCATTATTTTTTATATCATTATATATCATTCTTAGTGAAATTAATTATAGGTCTATATAATTCTAGGCCCATCCATCAAAAAATAAAAAACATACATATTTTTTCCATAAAATTATAGTAAATTAATCAAATAATCATATCATAACACATAGAAACAAAAATTGTTTCATTAACATCACATCATTAAGTAATCAAAAAACATCATTAGAATGAAGTTGATGGTATGTTAGAAGAATTAATTATGTCATCATCGATTTACTAACCATTTAAAAATGTAATAATTTCCATATAGTAATAATTATCATAATCTATCAATACAACTGTAAATAATAATAAGAGAATACCCCCCCATGAAATTTAACCATTTTTACATTATATGAGCATATATTAAAAATTTCACTAAACGATCATTTGATTTTTTTTTTCAAAATATGGGTAAATATCCATTTATTTTGATAAAAAAATTTCTATAAAAATCCAATAATTTAAATAAAAAAATTTCATTTGAAATTATCATCATTACATGTAATTTTTGTATTGATTTAATTATTGGGCATGATGGTAGTAAAATAATCAGATACCACATATATTAAAAGACAATATCCCTTTCTCTCTTGTTTAAAAATTAAAGAATGATTATTTTCGGAATTTTTTTATAATTTATTTTTGAAATTTGTAAAAAATGCCAATGTTAAGGGAATTATATTTTTTTATTAAATTTCATTCATATTTAAAAACATATATGAAACAATTTTTATTATAATGTTCATGGAATAATATATTGATCGACCAAATATAAAATAAGGTCAAATTTTATTTCAAAATATATTCTCAATAATTTTATGTTCCAAATAGTGGAAAATTGTAATATTACAAAATATTTGAAGGAATATATACAATTTAATAAAATATGTGAGGTTTAATATATAATATCTATATAATTTACCTTATTGTAAATTTAACATAGAGAATTCCAAAAAAATGATATTGTAGCACAAACCTCTACCTAGAATATCATATTTATTCAAACCCATTGATACCTACAATATAATAAAAATAAATATAATATAAATTTAATATAAAACCATATTAATTAATATAATAGCTTTCATGATATAATTTATTACATTTTATCACCCCTTCATTACCAATACTTCATTATAAGTGACATTTTAGTAGTAAACTATTTCATTTTTCATGTTTTTTTCTATATGGAAACTATTTTCCTTGCACTCTGATCATGATTTTATCAACTAAATAGAATAATCATGTAATTATAATCATATATAAGAATTATATTATTTTTTATAAACATTCATATAAATTTATAGAGAAAATGGGTTTTATCACTTCATGGATATGGTAATCCATACGTAGAGATGAGTAATGATTACACATTTAGATATTTATTATGATATAAAGGTAAATTATAATTAATATTAATAAAAATTTTATTATGTAAATGTTATCAAATATAAATTACTCTAATTAATAACTTATTTCTATCCATGTAATGAAGAAATGAAAGATGAACCATATTTCTCTGTGATGGTCGTAGAAACCATTTACATATGATAAACTATATCATTTTCAAACTAATTTGATTGTAAGAGAGGAATATAAGGTACTATAACTATAGAAGAACAATTTTATTTAAATATCCTTTATAAAAAATAAATCGATCATAATAACCAATAATTAAATATGGTTGTGGAAAATGAATCATATCACTGTATGGATTCAATAGTCCATATGTATGCACGAGCGATACATTCATTTCCCATTTGGTAAAGAAGTTGTGTAAAATGGTTTCAGCAATGTAATAAAAAAATATTGATATGATTATGAATCTAGATTTATTATTTTTGGATAGATACATTAAATTTATAGGAATTATAAGCATAAAAACTAATTAATGAGTCGGGTAAAATTACTACCACTTCTTTGAGAGACGTAACTTCACCTAAAATTTTATCCTTCTCTGTATGGTTGTATGCAATGAAAAATATATAAGGACTAATGGGAAGTAATATTGGTAGTATTTTCATTTATTTTCTATATTGTAAGGCTATAATTTGTGAATACAATAAGAGATAGGATTAATTTTATAATTGAGGGTGGATAGACATAGAATTACCTAAATGATTTAGATAATATAATGTTGCAGCCATATAAATATATTTGTGTGTGTGTGTGAAGGAAAATAGCATTAAAAAAAAGGATAATATAAGGTTTAAATATCTTAAATAAATATTATTTAAAAAAATTTCTATTTCATTTTTTAGCTTAACCATAAGTTTAACCCCCGGTAAACAACTTTTAATCATAATATTGGTACATATTTTTTTTATTATCACTAATAATTATTACAAAAAATAATGTTTCATACTTATAAAAATTTTACACGATGCTTCCAAAAATGGAATCCATTTTTTCAAATTTATTATTTATAAGTGGCATAAGTTAATTTTCATATAAGTGCCAAAAATTCTATTGAAATCTTTATTAAAAATACATTTTTAGCATAAAAATCGATTTAGTCTGATTCTGTGACATGTAAATTCAAATATATTAATTTTAGAAAATTTTATTAAATATATAATAAATAAATATCATTTCAATTATTCATCAATAGTAATAAATTTAATTATTCAATACAAAAACACATTTCATGTATAAAAGTCTTTTTTATAAAAGCATCTCAATATACAATAAATGCATTGTATTTAATTTCTAACAAGTTTTTAATCAATTAATAAATTTTATACTAGTTTAAAAAAATGATTATATATAAACATTTGAATAAAAATTTATATAGAATAAAATATCTTTTATATAAATCATACATGATATAATAATGATCAAAAACAAAATATTTTAAAACAATTATTTGCGATCAATATTATTTCCTAAGTGAATAAGAGATTACTTCCAATAATTATATTTCATTTTAATAACCTATAATTTTATCCATATTATAATGTTTAATAACTATTCACATATGTTTCACGTTGTGTCCAACATTTAAATTTTATAAAATATAAATATATCATAAAATATAAAGGTGTTTCATTCTTCCCCCTTATAATAATATCACCCTAAACAATGTAATCACTAAGATATAAATAAATGAGGATAATTTTTCTACATCACATCATCATGTTCCCACATAAATTCCTTAAATTTATTTTTCCACCACACAACACGGACAAGGTGATCAATATTTCACTCCAAAAATTGTGTTCCTCAGTCCAAAATATTCACCATATGTTCTTAATAAAAGATATTGTGCTCATATGATATAACCAAATTGTTTAGTATTTTTTAAAGATCATATATTTACATCCTTAAGAGATATATAAAAAAGAACAATATTATAATTTGAGATATTTTTTTGAATCTCCAAGGGTTAAACATTCATCCCATTATGATAATGAATTTCAAAGGTAATGATATTATATATGGAATAAGTATCCCTTCTTTCCAAATATCACAACCTTCATCCAAGAATATTTACTTAGTAATACTTTATAACAAATATAAATAAATATATATATATATATAAATGATCCCATATTTTCAGTTAGTTATGAATCTATTAATATTTCCATTTTAAGCACTTGATTTACTCTAATAACTGTGATTAATGGTTTCAGGAGGGTTTTTTGAGTTTCTTTGGCTAGTTCGGAGTCTGGATCATTTGGTTTCAATGAAATGGTCTGAGGAACCATTTAGTAATAATTGTTTCACTCCACAATGTATTGAAAATATATTGTATCAATGTTTGAAAACCCATGTGAGGGAGGTTTCATGCTTTTATGATATGGTGAAATGTGTTATATATATTAAATGCACGTTTGACACATGGATTTACTAACCATGTGCCTAAACAAGAGGGGGGGAGGTCAACCAGGAATGTAAGATTGCATTGGCTGAACATAATTTTTATAACTATTCTCATTGCCATGTGATGTGTGTATCACCCTAGACAATACTGGTGTATAGTTGGCACATGGTTTGTCCCTCTATTAATTAATACCATGTGCCATTTTAAATGATTTGAAAGTATTTTTTTACCAATCAATTATTTTAATATTCTTCCTCATTTTCCTTCTTCCATTCATTTATCACATCTCCCTCGGAATTTTGAGATCCTCTATATCTTCCATTCTATTAATTGAGCCATAAACTTCATCCAGTGTCTTTTTCATTCAGCCTTTTCCATTTTGGATTTGAATCTATAATCTCTTCGGTCCTCCTCCTCCCATTATTTTATTATCTCAACTTAAGGAATAGTAAATCCATGATAGTCATTATGAAAAATAATTTATGGTGTTCATATATTTTTTCTATTTTCATCATTATGTGCTTGATTAGAGGACAACTCCAAATTCAGACTTACCTATATCTATAAGGTTTTTGGACTATTTATTTTCCCAAAAATTTATAATGTTTATATTATGAACAGAGATTCCATGCAATGTACCTTCCATAATATTCTTACTAAATTAATAATTAATTATTTCAATGGAAATTTCCTCACATTGATTATTCCTATAATCCTAATTTCATCTTTGAATTATTTCTACCTCAATGAAATCCAACCCTTAAGGTGTGACACTTTAAAAGGACCATGATCTTTTTTCATTGGTATCAAATTAATCCACAGATTCATGTGTATTGTGTTATTTCTTTTGAAAGAAGTGTAATTTAAAAAGAACAATGGAATGATGGAAAACTATTAATAAAGGCCTATCTTTTTGAACATTCTTGCATGGGTTATCATTATAAATTAAACACCCTATGTGAACTAAATGATTTATTGAATTTTATGGGTTACCATTAAATCCGGACCATCCATCGTGTCATGAAAAGTTAGATATTATGGTTTTGTCATAGAAATAATTTGATGTTATAATCATTCATAAAAAATAAATTAATTGTAACTTGTTTCAATCATAGTGTGGCTGACACACGAATTCCTATATCTAATTCCTTGTATGGGCTCACATGGGGAGTGAACATATATTATTCTAAAAGAGACACTTAGTTTCCCTATGTTGAATGATAAATAAGGGTTTTGAGGGAAGTGAATTTTATTATTCCGGGAGTGAAACATGGATTCCCTATGTGGAATCTGAAGGATGAGATTTTATGGAAATGCCTCTATACCATGAATAGAGTGATACTTTGCTTCAAACATGAAATTACTTTGATGGACTCATATGGTGATAAATTTTTATTTAGTGTGATAGATAGGTTCCCAATATATAACACCTTCGATGAGTTTAAAATAAAAATTAAATCAATTGACATCTTTATTATGTCAAAGAACATATTTGGATTTGTTGTGTGTTTCATATCCTTGATGATCTAATTATACTACCTTCTTATGTATAAATACAATATGAATTGTAAAAAAACAAATGAAAATCATTATAATTGAACTAATTTGTTGTATAACATGCATCGTGGGCTTATTAATATAACGAGAAAATACTAAGTGCTCAGTGAAATTATAGATTATGTTAATGATTTTAATATTAGCTAGGGTCACATAAGAAACCCAGACCAATGTAGTTTATTTAATTTACTATTTAAAGTTATTATTACCTAAAAAGTAAATATTGATTATTCCAAAAATGTATAGTTCTAGAAACCATTTGGAACATAATACTAATCTTATTTCACATAATATTTGTTATACTAATTGGAAGAAGAAAAGACTTCATGGATGGAGTTTGGAATTGTGGGAAGGGTACAGCTTTGGATTCATGATTTTTTGTATTGGGATGGAGTACATGATATGAGTATAGTGAGTATTCCCATGATATTATTTTAGATATAATTTTTATCATTTCATCATTTTTAGAGAAATATATATATATATATATATGTATATGTATTACATAGATTCATCATATTACTATTTTATATAACATAAATAACAACATCATTTGGTATAAGATAATGGTAATTTCATCTTCCTATTTATTATATTTGGTTGATATATACATCTATAATTACATTATTAAATGATTTCCACTAATTATTATTATTGTATAAAACTATGATACACTCTGATCACTAGGGTATTGTCTTCCCACTATACCAATATATCATCTCATTGTTTGATAGTAGCCTCTGTAATACAAGGTGGTGCTCTTGATACCATGTGGAAAACCAGGTTTAGATACTTATAAGTGTAATGGGTTTCCGCATTTCTTTTTTTATCAGAGGTTTTATTTTATTTTATTTTAATATTTTAGGTTGGTATAATGGAAACTGGGGTGTGTTAGAATTTGGAAATGAGCCTATATCTGGTAGTAGTTAACCCCCATATAGGGAACAAAAAAAATACCAAAAATCATAATTTTTTTCTACATTAGGATTATTTATGTTTTACTAACATCACCATTGGTTAATTCACATGATTTATAGAATTTATTATTTTTATGGACTATCATTGAACCACCTTTTGGTATGAAAAGGGGGCACTGAGCTTTCTCCATTATATGCACAAATTATTTCACATTTTTCATTATTACATGCCATATGAATTTTATTATGTCTAAAACCTATAGCATATTGTTGTACCTTTATTGATGAATATATAATCAGAAAAATATTTTTTCCAGATGAATGACCCAATAAATGGTTGATTAATGTTTTAACATCAAAATAAATTGTGTTTTCTCACATTTCTTGATGGTGGGACCTTAATTAACAAGTCACCACATGTTTGAGTAACTTATCCATGGTTAAAAGAGAGGAAATTTTTTATGATTTTTATTACAACTTTGTAAATTGTAATTTATAAGTAAAATAATTATATAATTTTGGAAATGGTGGATCATCAGTTAAAATCATTGAAATGAATTATTTCACCATGGTACTAAAAGTATGTCATAGGTTGTGGTAACCTAAAATTCCAATTACAACACATAATTCACATGCCTCTATAACATGGAAATATGGACTAATAAAACTATCTCAAGATATATATTTGTCTTAATGGTTATAAAAATTGTTAAATATAAATTTTTAGAAAACATGGTTGTCGTTAAATGAATCCTAAAATTGAATCCTAAATGGGTCTTTCCTATATACCTTGAGATAAAAACTATTTAAATAGAGACCACTACTATGTTAAGTGAGACCTTTACCATATCCCATCCAATGTAATGGGTAGAAAAGAGTATCACTTGTAATACCTTATAATCTCACATGACGCCCAGACATGGATTTAAGAGATGGAATATTGTGTTTGATCTTATATAGGAAGAATGTTACCCATACTTTTCTTTTATTTTGAGATATGTTATATAATCTGATTTGGTTCGGAGGTGTGTGAATGAAATTGTAAAAAAACAATCACGATTATGGTTTTTATGCTAGGAAGGTGTGGATGACCATGCCCTAGTGGTGGTGGGACATGATCCACCATTACTACAACCTTTAGTGCCTCCTATGACACCCACTATAATTCCTAATATATGAATCAATGCTCTGTTTTGAGAAATATTCATATGGATAGTCCATTCTATATTAGGGGACCCCTGACCTTCCTCTAATATGGCTGAGCTGAAGTGAGACTTCCCGTAGTAGCACCCAATATTCTTCTTAAGAGAAGGTGGCCCACTGGTTATTGAGTTATAGATGAGACTTTTTTATCTATCATTAATAATATGGATACTCATATAAATATTTGGTTTATGATCATTACTTATATTATATGTGATACTTTTAAATGTTTGGTGGATGCTATTACACTAGAATATAATCATTAGTTCATGATCTAGATGTACATACTAATGGAAAATTGTGATTACATATTTCAATAAACACATAGGGAAGATGGTGATAGATATTTTATGCACATGTAGTAAGGGTTAATGTATGTGATACGTTATTCAACACATTTCACTAAGCTTCAATCCTTCACATTTACTCTTTATAGTTAAAATCATAAAAAATAATTATATGGTTTTAATATGGGATTGTCTAATGCATTCACTCCTAGGGTAATGCATTCTAGTTAAAAATAATTTCTAAAATAGAAAACCATATAATTATCACTGAGTGGAACCTGGGAAAAGCTGAAAATGTGGTTTAGGGTGGTTCAGTATCAATATAAGTAGTAATATCATCTAGTGGCTGTAAATATCACCTTTATGTATATCATTAGTGTAGAAAAAATCAGGAAAAAAACACATAATTATATTTTATGTGACCAATGAGGTACATTAGACCATAATAAGAACCTGTGCACCTGGAACCCATTTCAGGGTTGAAATTTTGAAAATATGTGTCATATTCATTATTTTCATATAAATATTCTTATAGTACCTAGTTAGAATTAATTTGAAAGTAATACACATGTGGGAGTAGGATGACCATAACCACATCATGTTGGGAGTTGGACTATAACAAGATAATTAATCAAGTGGTGGATGTGGCCATGGAATCCAATATTATTAGATGTAACACCATCATAGTGGGTCTATATAGGGTATTCAGGTTGTAAATCTAGTATATGGTTCTTTCTATCTATATAAAATAAATTTTCTACAAGTGGAGTATAGTTTTTAACCTTATATGGTATGTGGTAAAATATTTGTAGTCTTTAGCTTCGTTTCTACATTATTTAACATTATCTATTCACTTAATTTAATATCATGGTAAATTTTTGAAAGCCTTTCATTATAAACTCATAATTTATATGTGGTAATGACACTTGAATTCATCCTTTTTATTTCATTAATGACTAATCATAAATATAATGTCTAGTCCATTGAGATAAGAAACTATTATTTCATACGGAACCTATTTTTCCTCAAGTAGAATATCTTGGTCATTATTATTAGGATGGGCTAGTTGGTTCCCTACCATGCTAATAATGATTTCAATCACTAGAGGGTAATCATTATATCAGATAAGGGTGGTATCTATATTCAAAGAGGATTATGGGATTTCTTGGTTAGTCTTGATGGACTCATGTATCATGATCTAGTAAGATTGAAAACTCATATTGCTAGTCATTATCTGGATCATTTTGGAACACGACATATAGAGTTCCCTCTTTTAGTGAACATTTTTTGGGAAGTGTTCTTTGAAAAATTTTATGGATTAACTCCTCAGGTTGATGTTTAGTTAAATAACTAACTAATTCTAAAAGAAAAAATATTATAAATACCTCCATTTAGGACAGCTAATGCTGTGTTTTGCATTCTCAAGAGGCAGTTAGGGGATTTAAAACCTCTGCGTTTATGTGAACCAATACCAAATTATGGGGTTCACCGATGGTTTTCACCATGAATATTGATGAGACCCTCAGAGACTGCATGGACTACTGAGTGTTGATGAAAATTATTGTTAATAATTTTTTTCCACTATATTATATAGATGACTTTTTTAATTTTCTTTAGGGTTCTTGGGACTTTTCAAATATGGATTTGAGTTCTGGATAACATAAATTCTAATTCATGCCTTTAAATATACCATGTGAAACATTATATAGTATATATGTCCTGTACTAGTATTTGGTTATGTATTTGGATCTCACAAATGGGTAGTCTATTTTCACAACTCTAGTGAATTGGGGTTTTAACCCATAACTTTATTTATTTATGGTAGTCTTAATGGAATAAGTTTTTTGTGTGCACACATACATGATTTGATCAAGTAAAACACCTTGATATAATATTAGTTACAATAAAATAAAACCATATGTATTCTCATCTAACAAAATTCCACCTTTGAGTAGATGAAGTTCTCTTTTGGGTTCATATCATCTCAAACAAATAAGTATCCATATGCCAAGAGATGTTGAGAATCACTATCTCCATGGTTTATTCCAAAAACGTAATTTATATTCAATTTTCCTTGGGGATAACTAAATATTAGAATAAAATTATTAAGTATCATTCATACATTTTTGCACCTTTTACATGCTTGACAACGATGTGGGGAAAATTAATATAGTCTGAAGCATATGAGATGTCCTTTCAGGAGTTGAAAGGAAGACTGACTTTAAAAGTTATATTGACATTATTATAGCCAATATATATTTGTATTATATATTTTGAGTTTTATTTAATTAGTATGGGAGATGTTTTGATATAAGGATATCAAGTCATTGTATAGGGGTCTCACCATTTTACTCATCTTGCGTCAAATTACTAGATTCCTAATCTTAAGTTTGTAGTTGTTGAACATGCCTTACATTGCTGGAGAAGTCACTTGTTTTTAGAATGGTTGTTGGAATATAAAAACAAAAAAATCCTCAAATACATCTTCACACAGTGTGGAATAATCCTTTTATAGTGAAAAATATTTTAAAACAAAAATTCATTTGACTTTAATAATTTTTACATTATTGGGAAGGGAAATATAATGGATGATGCTATCAGTAAGAAAACGTGTATAGATTCCATTCAGAGGTTTATTAGAAAGAGGATGTTTATTGAAATATTATTTGAGAAGAACATCAATGTGAAATTTTTTTTATAGAATATACTTTATTTTTTATTAGTGTCCTCTTCACTTCCCGGATTAGTAAAGAGGAGTAAGCTTTTAGATATTGAGGCGTGTTCCTATGGGAGAGTGTCTCGAGTGAGAACCCACCACCGGGTTTGGTCATTGATGATGATGAGATGTTTCACATTCATTGATGTGTATGGATACCATTAGAAAACTGAGAGGAGTCAATTATAGTGTCCCTTTAATGATCTGGGTTAGAACATCCTAGTGTTATCATGATATACTGATATGTATTCCTCTAGTATTGGAGGCATATTATAAAAGGGGAGAAAGATAGTTTAATTACTTAGTGCTCCACCATCCAACAAGTGAAGTCTAAAAATTCGTGACCAGTGTTTAGTATAATTCCATTATCCATTACATTGTACAAAATAGATGGTGTCACCATGTATTTTATAATGTCCTTACTAAGACCCTCTTGAATTAGTGATGCAGTATAGGTGATTGTTGATATACTAAAAAGTGTCTCCGAATTATTAACTATTTGAGAGAATTTTTAGTGGATGATCTAGGAAGGGTATATATATTTGAGAGATCATATTAAATGATTGATTTTCATGTAGTATCATATCTGATATGGATCCCCGTTTTACATCATTGTTATGATTGGGGTTGAAGAGGGAATTGACATCACATTATATTTTGAGTGAATTATTTCACACACAATCGATGGGAAGTCCCAACAAACTATATAGGTGTTTGATGAAATTTTAAATTGATGAATCTTTAATGTTGGAGGTTATTATGAGAAATACCAATAACATTTTTAGTTTTTATATAAATGAATCTTCTAATCGACTATACAGATGACACCTTATTAGGCCAGACTGGTACACCATATCATTCAACCATGTGATAGTTCAAGGTATAAAATTTAGTGATAACGGGAATTAATATCATATAGGCTACTTCATAGATTATATTAATAATCAATTAGCATATATAAACATTTCAATCAATGCATATTTCATTTTTCAATCTCATTCGACAACCTCCAGAGTTCAGGTATATTGATTATGTCTTCAAGCCTATTTCAACTAGGCTTGGACATCGACAATATAGATGGAAAGGGATGGTATCCCGACATATCATCTTACTTTTTAATATTTCTAATAGGTTTGGATCAATGGATTATCATGTAGTATCCCTATATAGAAACAATTATATGCATGATATTTTTTTACATATCCCAATAACTTTATATTAATCAATGCTTGTATCATATCCTTTATCCTGATGAAATTGAATTGGATGTGGTTTCTTCTTTTGAGGAGTATTATATAATTGCCCTTAATATGAGAATAAAATATTTACAAGGAAGATTATTTTCATTAGTTTGGGTACTATGGAAGCATGACCATTTACCTGATGAGACCTAGGAGTGATAGGCTGATATATGTTCTTAGTGGCATTATTTTTTATCATATAAATTTTTACATCCATCATAAGTGAATCTCATGACTTTTGGTTTTAATAATTGATTTTTATACGATCCTAGATTTTTTAGAGGTAAAGAACATTTAAAATTAATTTTAAACCAATTTTTACTCTAATGAATGTTCATCATGATTTGAGGGATGGTTCAAGAGTGTCTTGGTCATTTCTAGAGACATGATCTTTAGATTTTTATACAATATTCCAATCAAAATTTGAGAAGGGTTAGTAGTAATTCGATGACTCAACCGTGGGGGCCATATATATATGAGGGTGATTGGACAAACCATTCAATATAGTTTTCATGGTCTGGAAAATTGTGTGATTGTGTTGCATAGTTCAAACCCACTATTAGAAGACATTTTTCCTCACCATGGACCTAAACCAATGAGGGGTTTAACAACATAGAAATTAATAACCCGAATTGTGTATGTTTTTTACTAACTGTATTTCTTACCGTGTGAAGTGGATGGATCGTTGGAAAGATTGTTGCATGGTTGGTATATATTTTGGACATCCATGTATCCAAATCATGTTATGTTTTAAAAGTGTTGAAATTATATCATTACCCTTCATTAATTTTATTTTTGTTCCTCTTTTTTCACCTCCATTCAAACATCTCCTCTATCACTCTATTAAAATATCCTCCATCTCCTCCCTGATGGGCTTTGATCTACCACCTTAGTCAGGTGTCCGTTTATTTTTTTCTTCATTTCAATAGATTTATATCTCTATGGTCTTGTTTCCTCTTCCATACTTTGTCCATTTATCAGATGTCATGGAATAATATATCTATGTGATATATTATTCTATATATTCATGTTATTCATATAATCATTAAATTTCATACATTTTTGAATGTTTCATAGGATTATATTGGATGAGAAGCCATCAAAAACCATATGGTAGGAGGTCTATTCCTTTTTTCCTAAGATTCAAGATGATTATATTACGTGATGATGCTTCATGAACTGGCCATCCATGACACAGCTTTTAAATTATTAATTAATTAAGGAAATTTATATTTCATCACTTAGGGTAGTCCTAGAAGGCTAAATTAATCATTGGAGGAATTCTTCCTCGACACGAGCCACCTCCTAGGATGTTTTACATTAAATGGCCCATGAGCTGTATGCTTTGGAATTAAATATGACCAAAAATCGAAGTCTGTTCAGCTCACCCTTATCAAGGAAATGTAATTTTAAATTACCAATAGGATAATAGTATACCATTCACATATAACCTTAATTTCCATGCTTAATGATTTAGTTATTATTCAAATAGTCATCATGAACTAAGTTAATTATAAAATGTTATGGGATAACATTATCTCATATCCATCCAAAATTTATTTTCAATATAGATACATGGATTATAACACAAAACTCACTATATAGGCTACTATATCATTACAAATTAATTGAATTTTCAATGGTTTCTATCATGCTAGGTGTAAAAAACAATCCTATAATGAATTCCTTCAAAGGGATTACATGGTGATTGGACATAAATAATTCCATGAGAAATACATGGGTCCTGTATGTGCAATTCCATGAATGTGATTAGAGGGAAGTTCATTATAGTATTCCTTGAGTGACACTTGGGTTCCCTATATTGAATTTAAAGGACCAGATCAATGGATAAAAAATCTATATTATCCCTTTAGTGATACCTAGTATCATATGGGTAATTATTTGAATGGAATCATACATTGATGGGTTTTTATATTATAACAAGATAGATACAAGGGTTCCATATATAGAATTACAATGATAGGATTATAATGAAAATTAATCCTATTTATATATTTTCCAAATCAATTAACATACTTGGATACATTCTATGTTTCACATTAATGAAAAACAAGTTTAATATTCTTCTTAATCTTAAATGTCATTTTAATTATGGAAAAAATATGAATATTTTTATAAAATCATTAAATTTAAATATAAATTGTCTACTAGACTTATGAATAGAAATTTAAATATTTTTGTTTTTGGTAAAATTACATCTTAGCTCGAAATAGGTAGTATTAGTCAGATTTCCAAAAAGGAACCTAGACCACTATGGTTTAATTATAATATTTTATACATTAATTAATAACTAAATACTGGTCATTTTATATTCACTATATTGATAGTTCTAGACACTAATTTTGTAACCTTACAGTGTTTATATCATTCCCCATTCAGTTCATTGAGTCAAACCCATATTGAATTCAAAAATCTAGATTAATGTTATGTAATTTTAAAAATTGTTTAGATAAAAATTTTAATACTCGAAACAAATCATTTTATTATATTGGGGTTCTTAAAAGGATATGGAGCAGATAAATAGAATCTAAGACTTTTTTGGAATGAAGATATTCAGGTTTTTGAAAGGTAGGTCGAGTCGCATGGTTAACACATTTTTTGGGATAACCTTGTGACTCAACCATGGGTGTGCTATGGTAAACTAGATTGGGGTTCACTAGTAGTTTTATCCATTCACTGCAATCCATCCATCCACCAGGAGAAATTCACTAGGATAAATGGGGCCACACTTTTTTTCCAAACTGTGTTCCCACGGTCATATCCTTAGTTTCAATTAACCAATAGGGGCACATGGTAAGGCATGTGGTCTTGAAAATGGTGTGGGCATTCCATGATCTACTTATAATTGGGTAAAATGATAATTTTTTCCTTTAATATTTATAAAAATAAAAAAATTCTTCCCACTTTATTTTCCCCATCACAATTTTCCATCTGAAGAGATCCTCCTTCCCCTCTCATTTGGACTTGAGCACCAATTTTCGTTTGGACACTAAGTTTATCATGATATATCATATTTGAATTGTATTTCTATGATATTCCATCCCTTAAATTCAATTCATCATTTATATTTTCAAATTTAATGATATTTTTTTCAAGCTAATATTATGTATTTTTAGGAATTTTCCCTTTTTCTTTTTTATTTCTCATGGTCTATATCAAATATGATGTCAATTAAGAATGGGGGTTCTTCTAAAAAAAATAAGTTAGGGAGTCTATTTTATTTTCCCTAAAGTCTCATTGCTTTATATGGAGTTTAATTGTGATGTGTTGTGTACCCATTCTGTGATTCCTCCTAAATGTATAATTAAATAAATAAATTGATGTTTAAATACTTAGTATTATACTAAAAACCTATAAATAAACATCCTAGGATGAAAAATTTAATATGAACCACCTGTAAGGTTGTTACTTCTTTAATTTCAAAACACCCTCACATAATAGAATTAATTTGAATCCCCCAATTATGGTGTTATTAATTTCCCCTTGTGAATGTAATGAATTTGAATTGAACCCAATGAATATGAAAATACATTAGTATAGACCCTATCACTTTTTTATATTTAAGTAACCATATTAAATGAATTACCAAACAAGAGTTATTATATTTAATGTTATGATTTTATTGCAAGTTATGACAATTCCTTTACACAAAGTTGAGGATGATACAAGAGTCCAAATTGAGAATGATTAGAATCGATTTTCATGCCTAAATATTATAAGTTTTAATTGAATTATTATATTTCAAGAGAGATACATGGTTTTATTTATATAATACATTATATGGGCTCACTAGGAGTTTTATTTTAACATACCCAAGAGTGATACCCAGTTTCATAGTGTATTACAGAGGATTGGATCAGTGGGAAACATAGTCATCTCAATCCAAGAGATAATAATTGTTACTTTAGTGGTATACCATAGGGATTATCCTATATACCATGTGATGTGTGATAGTTGGGTTCCTAAAATATAATTCCTCGGATAGAATCCAATAATGAGACGTTCTATAGGGAAATTAGAGTGATACCAATGCTCATTTTTATTGAACCCCTAGGATGAGTATATGAATCCAATTACAAAAATATAAGGATGTATCATAAAAAGACAAATCAAATTCTTTCATAGCATAATGATTTAAAAATGACTTCTACAATGGCCTAGTTATACCTACATTCTCGGATTCCTTGACTTTAATGAAAACCATTATAAGTATGTATGGATTCCCTAGGATAACACCTCAAGACTTGAATATTACTATGTATATATACAAATGAATATATATACCTACCTTTTTATATATAAATATAATTTCAGTTTGACAGCTCTTCATCAAATTTCCTCATAGGCTAATAAAGGTAGTGTCAGTCATGTATCCTATAAAGAACCCTGTCTGATGGGATTTATTTATATAAGGAATTAAATTTATGTTTATCATCACACTCCATATTTATTATAAAAAACTAGATAGTTATAGAAATATTTTGTGGTGTTATAATGAGTATATTTCTTTTCCTCTTTGGGTCTCCATTTGGAAATTGAATAGAAATTATTGATGCACATAGGAATAAAGAAAAGTGTCCATATTTGGACATCTAACATACTAACTAAGGATGGAGAATGGGTGCTGAGGACCCATCTTATGCTCTTAATTCTCAAGGATATATCATTTGGTCCTCTTATATTTTAAATAATGAATCATATTAATTCACACTATATCAAATGTAATTTCACCTTTTTATACTATCCTCACATGATAATCAGTATTTTATATAATATTGATTCAACATATTCCAATATATATTATATGGATGTTTTATATTTCTGTAGTTTATTTATTGTTTTGTTTCCAATATTTTTTATACTTCATACCACTAAGATACAATCTATTAATAAGGATATAGTCTCCCCATAGTACTACCATAGTCTCTTACCACTTGTTTGCAGCCACTAGGATTTTGGGGTGGCATTATTGAATCCATGTGGCCAATGGGATTTGGTTTAATGCGAATTGGGTCTACGATACTAAAAAGTTTCATTATAGGTCTTTTCCCGTTTGTGTTACTATATTGGTATTAGAAAGAATACTACAAACATGTCATAACATGGTAAGAAAATTGAACCATGTATTAGATAAACCACATATAGGGAAGGAAAAATTACCTAGTTCAGGATATTTTCATTTTTACTTAGTCCTATTAAAATTGTACTAATTTCTCTATTGGGTGATGCACAGGAGTTGTGATGTTTTATATTCTCTTAATTTTCTATTTATCATGACCCGATGAGGAATTTAGGTATCATATCTGGCATAATTTTAGGCACTTGTGGATTCATATGTTAGGAAAATTCCATGCCATATTTACATTAAAAAATCTATTACATTCTATATTTATTGGCATCTTGACTACTGGACTAGAAAATTTAATAATTTTTCTTGAACGGATAAAATTAATGGATTAATTAATGTTTCTATATTAACCTAAAGGTTTTTCTCTATTCTATCTTGATAGTGGAACATAAATTAACCAATTACATCGTATTTCAACCAAATACCACTACTTCCATGGGTAAAAAACATTAGATGATTTTGATTACATGAATTTGAATTTAAATTTAAGAGTCACATACTTATTTAATATGGGAATGAAATCCATTTAATAAAATCAATTAATATGACATGATATATCTTGATACTAGATGTAATGGTCGGGTCAATGTTATATGATGATCTAATTGAAACATATAATTCTTATTCATTATAAATTAGTACTTTTGATGCCATAAACTTGACCACAAAAATATACACTTTAAAATGAGTGAGAACTTATAAAAATATGAATTCATAAATAAAAATGGTTACCATTAAATGACGATTCCCATTGCAAAGTAAGGGGTTTTTTCTTATAAAATATGAAACTTGTAACATATATACCTAGAAATATACTATTTAATGTGATACCTTGAACCATACCCAACATTAGTAGTGGGTTGTATCCAGTTACTCATGTGACAACATTGTTATTTATTATCAACAATACCAAGCTTTAGGTGTAGGAAGAATGGTGTGACTCTTATATCGGTAGAAAATATACCCATCACATATTTTTATCTGTGATCATTACTATGATAGATGATTTCTGAGTCTTGTGTAGGGAAATTATAGAGTTATTCCCCAAAGATATCCATGATACGTGCTCTAGGAGGATGGTGACAACAATTCATTGAAGGTGGTGGGCCCTTAGTCAACAATATTTCCTACTGTGGTTCCACATAAGGAACCTGCTTCTGTTCCTAATCTAGTCATAAAGGATTACATCCAAGATAAATTTCTTAAAAAAATATAAGTATGTACATTTATGGATCTTCATGTCCATACCCTACTATGGCAGAGTTGAGGTGGGAATTTCAACTGCAACACCCTACCAATTTTGTAGGGGTGGGTGTTTTTTAGGGTATTTAATCAGTTATAGAGGCCATTCTATACGTCTTACGAATTGGGATATTCCACTAGGGATGAGGTTCAATGTCCAAAATTATATTACTCATAATTATACCATGTGTTGGTGGGATATTATCACTATTCCTGATCAACATTAGGTTATGGTTTGGGTGGGATTCCTGATAGACATCTATGATTACCACATCCCCCAGATATTAAGAACAAAGCATACAATTGAACATATACACTTATAGTAGGGGTATATGTTTGTGATGGAGTAGATGGAATATTTTACCCAGATTCAAATAAACCACTCACACATTATGGTGACATATTTACGATAGTGAGTGGGTTTGAGGATGGGCTTAGAAATTCCATATGACTACTAGTAAATATCTTTCATTTTACCACTATTTTTAATATTGTGATCTATGACATCATCTCAGATTAAAACCCGAAGGAAGATGAAATTTTGGGAAATAGTTCTTCTTAATCAAGATATGGATATGGTTTTTCTATAACTTGGAAATTTCTCATTGAGCCTACATGTGACAACAATGATATTCAGATTACACACACTAACAATTATATGGTGTTTCACCACCATTATAGTGAGGCCCATAAGAAGCCAAAATTTATGTAGGATGAAAATGAGCACCACTATTTTGAATAATGGGAACCATTATAATTATATCAGAAATTTCCCTCCAATACCTAGTAAGAAGGAATCTATAGTAACATTTCAATCGTGTATAGGATCATTATCTCCATGTATGAGAAATATCATGACTACTACTAACTAATCGGGACCTGTAGGTGGATGAGGGTGAGATATCCAGACAATAGATATATAATTCTAATAGAGAGGAAATTATGAGGATTTTTAGGTTTCATCTCACGATTAAAAACCTAGACACATCTAGGATGTGAAGATTACAAAATAAGAGTATGGTTTGGGGCCATATATTGTTTGGGGAACAATTCTATTAGAAAGTAGTATTGTTTCTTCTTTATTATATATATTTAATTTTCATTTGTTCATATATCTAAATATTTTTAAATTTATGGGATCGTAAATAAATTATAAATACAAAATAATAAATCTCAAAAAAAACATTATGAATCCAAAATGTGAGTGTAAGATAATGTAAGGGATTCTCCCTTTAGTTAAATGGTAATATGTTTTCATTTTATATCATTATCCTCCAGATAACGGGATTCAACATCATACTCTAGATGGAATGGTTAGTACCTAATTAGGATCATGATGATATTTATCATAGGAGGTTTTCATTCACATCAACTAAGGGTTGTATTTATATTCATAAGTGAATGTGGGGTTTACAAGAAGGTTGAGATAGACATGAGAATTGTGGGTTGGGAGGAGTTATAACACAATTTTTAAATCATTTTTAATGGATTTGAAAATGTGGTTTATAGATTTCTATCTAATAATGTAACATTTTAGGGATGCCTACCATAATATATTTTCTAGTTTATCTCCACTAAGATTGGTGGAGGTCAATATTGATCTAGTTATCAGAGGAGAAAAAATATCCATTTTTCCTTTAAGTATGAAACCTACTAAACATCAGGAACATAAGAAGAAACTAGAGGATTGCGAATGAAGAGGTTTTATACAATGCAATAGTATTACTTAGGGTTTAAATATCCTTTTATGTAAGGATGATACTACCCTTAGTATTTGAGTGGATTATTTTTTGTTCATCCAGCTTATGGGTAACAAAGACTATTTATTTATTCAAATAGTATACCACTTCAGAAAGATTCAAGGAGGAACATGTGTTTCCAATTTTGATTTATACTCAATATTCAATATAGGTGCATGTTAGGTTATTATAAATACCAAATTCAATGTTCCAAATTAGATATGTATTGTATTATTATTTGGTTATTCTTTTCATTCTTACAAATGTGGCAGTAGTTTTAATAGCTTTAATGAATCGGTTTTTACTGATAAATCTAGATTCATTTATGTGAGTATTAATGTAAAATTTCCTTAATGTATTCTCATACTCATCATGATAATGGAACATATCTTGAGATCATATTGTTTTTAGTGAGAGATCACTAGCTGTATGTTAGGATCACCAAATTACACTTCTATATTGATAATTTTCTCATCATGGGTTATATAATTTTAGATGAAGGAGTGTCGATTATCATTGGGAATGTAAAATATGTAATTACTATGTAGAAACCCGTGAACATTTATTACATTAGATGTGTCTTTGGGTTTGATTTATATTGTAGGAATTTCATTTTCACATTTTCATTCCTAGTGGTGCATCTCAATGGCCGAACTAAAAAGACAATAATGTTTTTATTTTCTAAAGCCAATAATAAATCTGTATTGGAGTTAAAAGGATGATATAATTTAGAATATATCTTTATTATAATACATTATATAAGAACCTATACAATTTTTTATAATACATGTGGAATCGATATAAGAGTAGTTCTAATGTTTGTTGATCTTGTTGTAGTGTATGAATCCCACAAGAGGAGACCCCATGAGCTGAACCACACTACGAATGACCACAAGATGGCTTCTATCATTCATGATTTATATTATTATAGGATTTATATATTAGTAGGATGGATCATCATTTACACCGACCATAAAAGTTTAAATTTACATTTCCACACATTGTGACATGAATATCAGGAAGTGTAGGTGGATAGAATACCTATAGTCATTTGACATTGAGCTCACCTATTCATCTTGGAAAGGAAATTCACTAGCTAATTCCCTATTCCAGAAGACTCAAACACATTCTTCCCACTAGGATAGTTATGAGTGTAATATTATGGACGTATTTTTAGAGATTCACTTAAGGAATATAGAATATCATGGGAGGCATCTTTCAGTATCATAGGTATTTACATCCACCCTTTTGGTAATCGGTAAGTATGATACATCTATCAGATCAAAAATATCGAAGTCCTAATGGAGACTGTTTTGGGAGAGGACCCAAAACCATTTGGTTCATCTATAAGGATGTGATCAGGTACTTTAAAAAATTTGGTTCAGTTCCTATAGATAAATGGTAACAATTGTTGTAGGAATATCATGCCTCCATTTGGGAAATTCATCATGGTATAATAATGATATATTGATATATATATTTTCATTATTGGAATCCATTTTTGAAGATGTTGATCACATGTTTTATTATAAGACGTTCCACCTATATATAGGTGAACATAGAGCACTAGTGTCTTACTGGACTTTCACAGTATTTTTCTACTCTAGAGTGGAAATGGAATGGTGATAAAAAGGTTTTAAAAGTTCCCCTTTCAAGATAAATTTAAGGTATTAATTCATTATGGGTAATCATTGACATTCTAACTATGATCATGTAATTTCTTCCAATCATGGAAACCTTTTTAGCAGAGGATCATGTGTTTCCTTACATTCTAGATACCACGTGACTTTATGGTGATATGCATTATATTATTTCAGACATGGATTCATGGTTTACATATCAATTATTGAATGGGTGGTATAAGGAATTAGGTTCATTGTTGCTTTTGAATACAACATAAAACCCTCAAAATGATGGTCTTTCCAATCATACAATATAGGTGTTAGAGGATATGTTTCGAGAATGAAAAATTTAATTTGGAGACTCATGAGAAAATACATAATAATAATTTAGTTTTTTGAAAATAAAATATTACGTGAAACTATTCAAAAGGACCCCTATAAATCTATACAAATTAGACATTACATTTCACCCCTATTCATATCAGAGGAAGGCATGGAAGTGCTATTGGGACCTCATCTCATTCAGGAATGTTTTTGAAAAGTATCATACTTTCAAAATCATATGACTACTACTTAGTCTTTGATGATTTCTTATACATATATTTTCAACCAGACACTATGGTTTCAGGGGTACATTATGGCTTTCTGTATGTTTCTCCATAATTGGTCTATAAATTAATTCAAAAAGATTTCAAGATATCACATTTTCACATAACGTCTTTTGATCTCATGGAGTGATTTGTTGTGGTAGACTATTAGATGTATTTAACTCATAAGTATTATTCCATTCATGATTCCTTCCTTGTATATCATTTTGAAAACTATTATTCAAAACCATCTCATTTGTCTTACCCTTGGTATATATAGTTAAAGTTTGAGGCATCATTGAAGGATTATCTTGCATGTATCATTGATCAGGGCATGAGGGATATCCAAAGTAGGTAAGCTATAATACTATGGGTTCTAAAGGAGAATATTTTTTTATAGGATGATACATAGGAGTGAGATCAAATCATAGTTTCATACGGGATATAACCATTCTCATATGATGTTTTTCATTAATCAAAATGGAAAATCAAGGATGATGTTTTTTGAAAGACGTAAGGATGCATAATTTATTATTTAAAACATCTTGTTTTATAATTGTGATATAATTAAGAGACTAATGATTGGTTATAGAGTGTTTAAGCTCCATTAAGAGCCCATAGAACAAATTTTTTAAAAGGAACAGGAAGCCACATGGTTATCATAATGTTAGTTCAAACTAGCACACTCATTCATGTGGGTGTTATAGTAAGTTGTCGATGGGTACATATATATTTTTAATCATGAATATCATGCCACATGGTTGGGAGGTGTATTCGAGTTGGCTGGAAGAGGTAGTGTAGTTTTTTAATCTTGTAAGCCTAGGGAAACACACCCTTAGTGGAACATAAAAAGCATAGGTGAACGGTTTGGGAAACTATTCCACAAAACCACAAACATTATTAAAAAATTGATAAAATAGTAATTTTAAATTTTTTTATAAACCAAAAATTTCACTTCTAAAATTATCCCCAACAGTTGGCTATGTCCTACTCACCACATTCCCATATCCCTAGGCATTTAGCCTCATTTTTTGTTGGAGATCTTATTTTATCCACATCCATCACATTGAATGAATACCCAAAATAGATTAAATATATCACATTATTTCCATTTTTTATCTTTTTATTGTTTATTCTATTTTATTGTGAGCTAATATTACATATTTATAGGGAATTTATCTATTTTTATTATTATTCCTATTGTACATTGAATCTTAAGACAATAAATGGTGAGGATTCATTTACCATTCAAATGAAGGTGGCCTAGTTCTTTTCCCTAAAGTCTCATTGATTTATATAGTCCACGATTGTTACATGTGATGGAACCTTCTAGTGACTCCACCTAAATATCTATTTCCTTAAATAAAATGATGTTGTATATGTTATTATAGATCTTATAACGTATGAGTCAACATTAATGGACGACCACACCAACATGATCAACCACTAAGGGTGTCACTTAATGTTTAATGAGTCTCATGACTTGTAATTAATTTGATCTACTAATTGAGGGGTAGTGAATTTACTCTAGCGAATATTGTGTATTTTTAAGTTATCCAAAGGTAAGTTGTAGGCCATGAGTATATTCAAGTGGTCTTATTAATTTATCATGAATTAACCATACTAAATAAATTGTCCAATATGATTGAAATATGTTATATAAATGGTATGACTCTAATAATATCTATAACCATTCATTTAAACTAAACTAAGGGAAATAAAATGGACCTAATTTTGGATTCCTTGGATAGGCTCATCAATCTTTCAAATTTGAATTTAAAATTATCTTATAGCACACCAAATTTGATAAAAAAAAATTAAATAATTCCTTATTTGGGCTCATAGGAGGATGCTTTTTCCTTAACTATGAGTGATACATATTTATCTAAAGGATTTCCTTGAATTGAATTAGTGGGGAATGTTGTAATACCCATACATGAGTGATACCTACATACCTGTGTGTAATACTATTGGTGATCTCAGAGTGTTTTACTTATAAATAATGATGAGAGTGATAGATGGGTTTTTAATATGGAATTACATGGATGGGCTCTTGGTTTTATGGGTTTGGTAGTGATCCTGGAGTGATACATGGGTTACTTTTTACAAAATTACATGGTTGCTCCCATTATGCCAAAAAATAATAACTAAGTATGTGTCTTTTAGGATAAAGAACATGCTTGGGCTTGGTCCATTATTTATAAATAAATTTCAAAACAGTCCATTTATATCTCCATTTTCATATTCCTTGAGGTTTATTTAACCCCTTATAAGTTTGTAAGAATGCATTTGGCTTATGCCTAAGGCTCAAACTTTTACCGTGTATATATATGTGTGTGTGTGTGTGTGTTTATTTATGTACATATATATTTCTATATGTATATAAGGCATATATACTTTCACACCATTTTCTATATAAATATACATGTAGGGTAACTTCTATATAGAGACTAATGGCTTAGGATGAAGCAGGTATGGATGGAAAAGTATCCCATGAGGAACCTGTCCGGATGTTATTTGTTTATTTATTATGAAACACTTATCTTTACATATGCAGTACCTATTTATTATGTATAGAAAATGTAGTTTTAGACTTCATTTGTGGCGCCTAACTGAGTATATATCACACCCTATTTGGGTCACCAATTGGTACATAAAATTTCCTTATAGTTGTAGGTAGGAACAAAGGGAAGTGTCTAGATTTCGGTGCCTGATTTAACATACTAGGATTGAGTATTGAAGTAGGGGATTGAGACTATGCACAAAAATCTAATAGAGTTGGATTTTAGTTTTTTAATTTTATAATGCATGTAGTATATTATTATACTTGGTATTCGGTTTGACATTCCATTTTTTATAGAATCATTACATGATTATAATTTTTGTATAGGAAATTGATTCATATTATTACTATTCATTATATCTGTATTTTAATTATTTTCACTAAAAATTTATTTAATATTTTCTATTTCATTCTATTTTTGTATACCACTATGCTACAATTTGATGACAATTGTATAGTCTCCAAAAATTACCACCATCAACCCTCGATGTTAGTAGAAAACCTCCCAAATATATGGAGGCATGCTAAAGGCCATTAGGAAAAACAGGTTTGATTACTTATATGTGAACCAGATCTGGGATGCTATATACAGGTATGAATAATTTTAATTGTCCATCTATAGATTCCTTGGGTTTTTTATTTTAATAATGTAGAGTTTCCAAAATCCATGATTAATCTAATGTTGGTATTGTATATAGAATTTTTATTTACTGTACATTTTTATACATAATTTCATATTTTTAAGTTACATGGATTCCTCATATTCCAATTTTTATTGTAAAGTGACATGTTATCATTTTTATATGAATGTATATAATGAATCTACATTTTTATTATATATGGATGAATAATTCGTCAACAGTTTATTTTTTATACAACTTCTGCTACAAATTGTTATTGTATATTAATGTTCTATACTATGATCATGAGGGTATAGTCATTCTATCATACCATCATAAACCCTCCCTACTTTAAAAAATCCTTTAGCATACTGGATGGTGTGCTTGAGTCCATCTGTCCAACTGGTTTCCTTTTCTTATAAGTGAATCGGGTTTAGAGCATTACAATCTCCCTGACGATTGCCTTCCTAGTTTTTCATTTGACTACAATCTACCCTAATGTATTGATTAATTTATCTAACCTTTTCTTCAATTTAAATAGTTATCCCACCTCCAAATATATTTTTTACCCAACTTCAACATAGAAGTTTTGTGTTCTACACTTCATTCTATATATGGAGTCTTATCTATATAAATAAATGCTTGAGTGAAATCAATTCATATAAGAAAATTACACCATATGATGTTATTGATCCAAAAAACATTTAATTTCTATAGAACTATATAAATTCATATCCTATATTTTGGGAATGAACCTCCCTTACTAACTATACATTTGAGGATTATATATTTTGACAATTTTAAACACTATATTAAAATCATTCTAAATACTTCTTTAGAACATTCAGTTCAACCCAGGATCCTGATAAAATTCAATACAGTGTGGTACACTGTATAACCTTAAAACAGACATGATGCATATTCTTGAAAGATTATTAAGAGATAATATTATATTATTATTGTGAAATGTAATTATTTTATCAGATGATCAATTACAACCCAAATAGCATTATGGCCTTTAGATGCTTTCAGGATTATAATGATGAAATCAATGGTGTTGTTTTACCATTTAAATTAAATTATGAATAATGGTCATAACAATAATTTTGAATTATATCTTTTATCATTAACATTCCTACATAATATGTGTCGATATTCATACACATCGATGTCGATTTTCATGTTTTCCAGCCATAAAAACTCATTAAAATCATTATATATCTTTGTACTTTTTTATGAATATAGGGTAAATAACAATCTAGATCATCCAATAAAATCATCTTAAAATATTTTATAGACATAAAAATATAAGTTTCTATAATAATATTTTATCATTTTAGTCATGGTTGATCTCATGACTATTCGTCACCTTATTATATTATTACAAATCTTCATTTTGGGTGTATTTAATCCTTAGAGTGATAGATAGTTGAATATTAATCATGGAAATATAGTATATTTCTCCCTTACATAGTATTTTAAGGTTTAAAATATAAAAATAAATAATTATTAGATCCCTTTCAATACTTATCATTGAAAAACTACTGCATTCCTTCTAAGTCAGAGAATCACCTGTCCTGTTTTCTTTCATAGGATTGTAATGAATTGATCAGTCATAATTATTAATCAATTCCCAAAATCACATATGATGAATATTTATATCATTCACAGATAATATATAGTTAAATATATTATGATTATTATATATAATATATATATTCACATTAAATATAATTCCTAATTATTTTCAATGAAAAAAATATTACTTCCAACTCCAGTGACGAGTTAAATAATTTTTTTCAAGAATTTTCAATAGGAATATGACACAATAAATGACCATATAGTATTTCTTGAATATTAATACTATTCCATTATTTTATTAATTACTCTATATCACATACCCTTCTCCTCCATATGGTTGTGTTGGAATATGTGCACTGACCATCCTTCTCATTAATTTATTGAATTTTTAAAAACATTCATTTCTCAAATGGAACATCGATCCCTACTAAGTAAACTTTTTTATTGGATTGTATAACCATGAGAAATATAACAAAAAGCATTGGTATTGTCCATCAAACTAATAAAAACTACAAATATCAGTAACCATGGTAGATTTTTGATAATCTTCAATAACTTCTATCATTGTGGTATCCACATATATACACTAAAATGATATTATATGACCAAAAAATGAAGCATTATATACATATAATTCCATCTTGATGAATTTTTAATATGGTTTATCATTTATTATTTTTATTAAGACCAACCACAAATAATAATAATGTTCTGACTTTGCCAAGGAATATATAATCACTTCATCTATAAAGATTTCAAAAAACAAATCATGTTAATATATAAAGACTCAATTAATTAAATTAATGAATCTAGTTGAGGAATTGAAAACATGAAATTTCATCAATATAATTTCCTAAAGTAAATAAATTTTATGAATGGTTTTGTTTAGTATATTTTCCAATTTGAACCTGAGTTGATGAAATCCGAAATGATAGTAAAAATTAAAAAATTATTGAGCACCACATAATTGATAAAAATATTCATCAATATTAGGGTTTTTATCTTATTAGTTTTTCTATAATAAAGGTAATTATGCATTGGAAAATGTTTCTTCTTAAAAAAAGGGTCACCCATGATGAAATACTATAGAATATGAATTCATTTTTATGATTATCTAAGAGAAACTTCTTTAATTCATGTAGATGAATCAGGATTATTCCATAGGGTGTTTTGAAATATTTTTCTCTTTATATGTGAGTTATATTGAACACTAAAAATCAATATTTATGTAAAGACCAGTAATTTCATTATATAATACATCAATATACTTCTGAACACAATACATGTCTTCTATTTTGAGTTTCTACCCAACCGTTTTACATAAATATACATCATTAATTGGTAGTAAGACCCATAAACTATATGTAAACTCCATTTGTAGTTCATATTAATCCATTCACCAAAATAATATCATATGTTTTTTCAAAATATAATATAAAATTTTCATATTTGAACAATTTATAAGGTATATATTTACTGAGATGAAATAATTTCTCAAAACACATAAAATTCAAAAAAATAATTAATTATAATATTTTTATTCGGAACATTATTTTAAAATTTATGAAAACATCCAAATATTTAGAGTGGAGTATTATTCTTCCTTAAGCATCCTAAACCACTTTACTAATTGATATAGTATAATCCCTTCCTTGTACAAGTAGTTAACCCTGAGATTACAACATTGAATGAGATATTTCTCATGTTATCCAAATATAGACCAATGAACAATTAGTTGTACCTTAACAGTAAATTATTTTCCCTCCATTAAGAGATTCATTTTTTCCTTTGTAATTATGTTTTTATTCATTTCATTTAAATATATAAATTAAATCCATATTTATTTTATACACTATCTTGGATGATTCATCCCATATATCTGATATTTAAGAAGGTGTAACCTATTTTTTACATGAACTTATTTTACCTAAACTTCCTAGAAACATCATATTATTTAGTGAATTACAAAATTCACCTATATTTAGACTATTTATCATAATCTGAGGTAGATTTTTATTCATAGTTACATTATTTCACAATTTACCTATCATTTCATTTGGTTTCTCGTGATTATAACCATTGAATTATCTATTACATTCAATTCCATCATAATTACTCCTAGTTACAAAAAATGAATAAAATAAATAAAAACTGTCTTAGGAAAACTAATTACTGTGATGGATAATATATTTATGAATAATTAAACAAGTTTTGAATAAACAATTACACGATATTTTTAATCTAGGTCAAATTATTTTATCCTAGGTAATCTATTATCACCATCAACTCAAATATATTATAAGAGATCATAAATGAAATAATAATAATCCAATGAATATCCATCATGAGTTTCTAGACAGGTGTTCAGACATATAACAACACATCATACTCTGATGATGATTGAGTTAATACCCAATCTATACCTTTCGGAGTAATTACCCCTACGTGCATTTGTTACAAAACTCCATAAATATTCTACTATCCAAATGGGAAAATATATTAAATGAATAAAAAAATCTACATTTACAAATATTTATTATTATATCCTATAATTATACTTATCCCCTAGATTTTGAAGACGGTACTCTCATCATAATAACCATAAAAAATCCAGCCTAAATTCCAATTAAGGAAACATAATAATAACAAAAAAAATTCATAATTTTATATTAATATTCATTACATTTAATAATAATTCACACCTATGGAAATTAAATTTTTTGGTCTTTTAGGAAACTAGTTAAATAATCAACTATTTTAATAAATATATATTCAATATTCTTAATAATGTTCTTCTCTAATAGTACAATTATTATACAATTAATATTTTTATACCTTTCTTCATATCATGGGGAAAAGGTAAACATATGAAAATGTGATATCAATTTATTAGTAAGGGTAAACATAGAAGATATCAATCATTGATCATACAAGAGAAATAAAATAACGGTATGAATCAATGATCATAAAAAAATAAATTTATACCTAATTAGTTAGCAATATTTAACAATGAATATTTGTATAAGTGTTTATCATACCAAAGTTCATAATTCTATGTTTTTGGAGTAAAAATAATCAATCATGATCCATATGATCATTTCATAATCATATGACAGAATTATTTTGTATACACATAATCATTGAAAACAATCTCATTTGGTCAAAGCTCATCTCGAAGGCTCTAATAATATACAATGTTAACCCTTTATTCCATCATTTATTTAGTCGTGGATCAATCCCAATACTATCATATTGGATAGGTGTCCTTATTAAACTGGGTTCAATTTAAATTCTTGTCCTTATTATCTTATGATATTTCATTCCATACCTAAATAAATAAAGGGATATATAAATTCGGCCCCACTAGTCACATGATTAAAATTATACATATTCCTGTAAGAATATCATATGTAATTCATCATATTACGACCAGTGGAAGATAATATTAGTTCATAAAATCATATAAATACATAATGATATGTAATCTAAATAATGTATTTGGATGGTACCATTTATTCTATAATTATCTCTTCATTGCATAATTAACCAATGGAAAAGATAAAGGATTCATGAGATCATCGTAATTCATCCATAAAACTGGATGAAATCATAAGAAAATATCCCAAATGAAAAATAATGATCCTTCAATTATGTGGACATAGATAAAAAATACATTTAAAATACAATTTGAAACATTATTTTAAAATGTGTTAAATATATCATTTTCTTTTAATTTTATTTTAACTAAAAATAATATAATATAAATCAAATTATATTCACTATATAAAATTAATGAATATAGTTAATTAATATCCATATCAATGAACATTGAATACATTAGAGAAATCTATTCATAGCATATTTGGTAAAAGCGAAAAATATTTTTATATTTTTGTAAAATGTCAAAAATGATTTTTTTGGAAAAAATTTTATTTATGATTCCAAATAAGAAATTGAAAATAATTTTAAAGGAAATTAAAATTAACATTTTACATAATTTATTTTATATTTAAAAATATTGGTAGAATAACTTTTATGTTTATGGACACAAAAAAACGTACATTGACAAAAGCCGAAATGGATTCAGATTATCAATAAATTCAAATTCTTAATCATTTTGAGTATAAATGAGAGAACAACTCTACTATTAATTTAATTTTATATGAATAAATAGTTAACAATATATATATATATATTAAATTATATTATTTTTATAATTTCCTTCAATGAAAATTTATGGTAGACAAATCCAAAAATAAATGGAACAGTAAAATAAAACAACACGTCATGTCTTATCCGTCTTTGTACAAGTTATGAAATCATGTATTATAAATATGTATTTTTTATTAATATTTTCTATAACAATATTAATAACTGTAATTCCATACTTTTTTACTTATAAATTCTCATCTCTTGTTAATTAATAATATTTTATTATCATCATCATTTCAGATGTAAATTACTTCATGTTTCATGTCTGTTTCTTTTCAAAAGTTATGGTCCATGAACATTGATCTTAGTTTTATTATATATAAAATCCGAATTATTTTATAATTAACAAATTTAAGAATTATATATAATTTTATAATCATTCATTACAATTAGTGATGAAAAATGACAAACATCAATTTGTGGATATGGTAGTTCGTATGCACACAATAGTATTGATTATACTTTTGATGGATGGAACAAAAAAAGATAAATAATAAATCAACTCTAAATAATTTTTATAATACCATAAATATCATATATATATATATATATATAATATCTTTAATACTATACATGTGAATGAATAAATGGAAAATGAATCACATTATTTCATGGAGGTTGTTATCCAAATGTGTGGATGCGATATGTTGTCATTTTCTAATGAAATTGAACGTATCCAGGTAGATAGCATTTTATAATTATTAGTTTATAATTATTTTATAATTATCATATATAAATATTAACCTCATATTAATATCCAACCATGAAATATGGTTATGGGATGTGAATCATATCTCTACTTGGAGGTCATAGTCCCACGTAAAAAAAAGATTATTCCAATTCCAATTTGATGGAAAATGATTTTAACATAATCATAATAATATATATGTAAATTAATAATTCATTATTAATTATGCTAGTATGCATAAAATATATTTAAATGAATAATAATAACAAGTAAACACTGAAAGATTTATGTAAGATGATTATAACATCATTAAGATACTTCCTTTGGTTTACACATTATAACATAATATCATTATATTAGGGTAATTTCAAAAGATAAATAATGAATATAAGTACGACATTAATGTTTTTATAGTTTTGGGATGACATAGAAGGCTCAAATTCTGTGAATAATAGAGGGTAATAGGTTCCCTTTATTAGTAATAGAAGTTTCTCACATGAAAATACATAAAAGATTTAAATTATATAAGGTCACCTTCAATTGAAAGTGGAAAAAAATTGAAATAAATTCCATTTAATAATAAAACAAGATTGAAATATATTTATGAAAAAAATCTTGATATGTTTAAGAGGAATTATTACCCCTCTAACTTACTTTAACCCATGTTAGACCAGTTGTAAACCTATCCATCGAAACTGATTTTATTTTCATTAACTATATATCATAACCAAAATCAAATGTTTCCTCAATAATAAATTTTGAAATTATAAATCCAAATAAGGAATAAATATTATAATATCCAATTCTAATATGTAGAGAAAAATTAAATTTAAAATAATCTTAAAATACTCAGTAAAAAGAATCTTTATAAAGAAGGTGTTTATAAGAAAAAATATGGATTAATTCTTATTACATACCTTGAAAATCAATTAGATGAAACCTAAAACATTAGATTGAATATATAATATATAAAATTAATTAATGTATTTAATCATTATATTTTAACATAATTTCTTAATATAATAAAACATTGAAAATATAATATATTTTTTCCTAAAAATAATATCATTTATCATCAAATGAATTATTTTGAATTTATAAACAATTAATTAAAATGAAATAATTTTGAAGATATTAAAATTAATTATAACTTTATTATTATGAATTATTTTCTATATTAATTATAATATCTGTTAAATAAAACACACACAAAAAAACAATTCTCATAAAAAATATTTTAAAAGTGCTCTTAGGTTCAATAGTTTTTCCTATGTGAATATTAAATTATTTCAGATAAATATATTTCTTTTAAATAGCATGTAATTTGATTAAAATTATTATTTATAAAAATAATTCACATAATTTATATTTTTTTTGTAAATAAGGATATCAACCCCATTAAATTTGTTAAAGTGAAATAGATCATGAAATATTAGGGAGTCTCTGGTTTCCTTAATTATAATATTAGTTGATAATATGAGAAGTAAGAGAATTAAAATGGATAGTGTGGGGAATAATTAACTCTTCAATTGACTTTAGAATCTATTCGTGTGATATTCCTATTCCTTTTCCCAAAATAAATAATAATTCTTAAATAGTATTTTTAGAAGTAGAGACTTTATGGTTTCAAATTGAATTTTTCATATACCATATTAATGGTTTTTATACTGGTGATTTGGTGTGAAATTATATTATGTCCTAGGGGTAATTTATTTATTTGTAATAATAAATTTAAAAAAATGTTTTGTTGGATATAGTAAAGTCTTAGTTGATTAATACTAACTTGTTTTTATATAGTGTTTTATTTTGTAATCTGTATAAAATATCTCAACTAGATAATATTGAATTATTTTAAGGTTCTTCAAACATAAATATTATTCATATTATTATTAAATACTAGAATCCTTTTATATGATTCAATTCCTATGAATATTGTTAGATTCTCTTTGGTTGAAGTGATTTAAATAGTGTTTTTCATGTTAGGAGTGAATATATTATTATTTATAAATAAGTTGTTGCCTTTGATGACAGATCTTATGTGTTTTGGTCATTAAAAATCAAGGAATACTAATCCATGCCTATAGATTTTTTTTAAATATCAATTCTGTATACAATATCCTAGATGAGTTATTTGTTAATAATAAAAAAACATCATATAATAGTTTCATAAGTATAAAATTGATAAACTTTAGTAGAAATAAATGTTATAATACTAATATGGATTTCTTTTCCTAAACGATTTTTTTTTCACAAGAATACATATATTTTAAAACAATAATTTTATTCTGTTATATAGGCTAATAATATTTAATCATGTTAGATTCAATCATTTGTCTCCTGATATGGATTTATGAAATCACTTTACATTTCAAACATTACACCCTTATATGATGTAAATAAATTATCAATTTTAGTGAATATTATGTGGGAATATTTTTTTAATAAAGTATTAAAGTGTATGGATTTTAACCAATATAATATGATTTATCAATAAAAACATTTTTCATAAATTTAGTCTAAATGATAGAAAACTTCTCGTTGAAGGAAATTTACTTTTAAAAGATATCTTAATTAAACATGTTTATTATAGTTTAATCATTATTTAGGTTACTAAAATTTGTATAAATTAGGATGAATAAACATTATAATTACTAACTTGGTTTAATACTAATTCAGAATTTTGATTCCAATTACAATGGAATTAATTTTTTTGATGAAAATAAATAAATTGCAGGGTGTTATTTACAATGAATATTACTTTATTATTAAAAACCAATATAACATCCAATATTAAGGAATTTCCTACAAGTTTTTATAACAACATTACCACATATAAATGAAATTCCCATTTAAAATGTTTAAGTTTCATATTATGTGATGTACTTAAAGAAAATACATGTCAAAATTTGGTCATTGCATACTATTATAAGATTTGTCCTATTAGATATAAAAGTCTGTTATAAATCAAAATCATTGATAATATTGTAATTATACAGTGACTATTATGAATAGTATATATTAACAGTTGTGATAAGGTCAACTTGACATAGATGGAAGAAGTAATAACCTTGACCAGGAAGAACATAGCCTATGAATTCCACTTATCAAAACTCACAAGGAGGTTGGAATCACTACAATTGTCCCTTGAACAATCCCAATAAACAATTAAAAAACTAATGATTTAGTTAAACATTTTCAGAATAATTTCATGCTTATCGAAAACATGTCACTTACCATATTCACCAAAGAAACCTATTAAATCTAACAGTCACACACCATACCCTTATTGAATATGCTAGTGTAATAAATTGATTTGTATCTCAACACAAACAGTGTGAATTTTTATATTTTATTTCACATAAAATTATTTTTATATTTATCGATTTTTATTATCACATTATAATAATTAAAAAATAATATTGATAAAAATATGATTCTAATAAGATGAAACAAAAAATTATATGTTTGTTAAATATATAATTTCAATCGAGACCCTCTATTTGGTGAATTTAAAAATTTCAGAAAACTATTATATATTACTAAAAATATTATTATTATTCAATAATATTCATTAAATAAAAATGATAAAATAATTTTACGATGTAAAATGTAATTGTTATAAGGGTTATAAAAGAATAATTTTCAACAAACATTGGTTTTCAATAAATGATGAAATTTTATTTAAAAGTATATATTCTCATATTTATTGAAATATTTCTGATAAAATAAATATTATTTATTAATTTATAACATTATATTAATATAATGGTAATTTTTCATTATTTTATGATACATTAAATTGTTTGGTTAAAAATTAAATACAGTATTTACTATGACATCATACAAGACCAACAGTTATATAATATATATTATTAATAGTATCCATGACCAAAAAAATTTCCTTTTAAAAAAATTTATTTCGATGTCATATTATAAATTTTATAAATGATTAATGAATCCTCTAAAACCTATATTATATTTTTTGTTTTAATACCATTTCATTATAAACATGACTCACTACCACAACACTAATGATCTTATATTAATGTTTTTTGTTCCAGACATAAATATAATAAAATCCACAAATCTTGGTAAAAACCATATCTTGAACTAAATTATGGTTTCTAGTTTTGTTTACATTATAATATAGTGGAGAAGACATATTTTTCCTAGTAAATAATGAAATATCTAATATTTTAATAAATAAACTCACCCATCCTCCCATTAAACATCATTAAAAACTATAGTAGTATGATTTTATTATACCTTTACATCTCTATATCCCATGTATGTTTCCTCCAATATCATAAGAAACACAAATAATGATTTAATAAGTGCTCTTTAAAGGTAATAGATCCTCTCCTTTTCCTCTGTATTCAATCAATTTCATTATTTTATGCCTTTTTATTTCCAACAGTTCATGTTGGAGAATGTTTTTAAAAACCCAACATACCATACTTATGATTACTAGGTAACTGGAGACCCATTTCACTCTCATTCTCCCCATATATGATCTTAATGTACACATATTATTCTCTAACAATTATCATATGGTATTTCATGTCAAACTTATCTATATTGAATACTCATATCCATTTCTAGTCACTGGTATTCACCTAGTTTTACACACCCTTCATAGAATGTCGATTAACAGATATTTAACCTACAATCTTTAATAATTGATCTTATATTAATGAAAAATTACATTATGTTAAACGTTCTGTTTGGAACACATATGCATGGACTTGATATGAAAGTGGATGGTGAGCCTATAATTATATATCCTTCTATTTCACTAGGGAATGGTTTTTATCTCATGAGATTCCTTGTATGTTTTATAGGATGTTCTTATAATCTCACTATGTTATATAAATTTTTTATTCATCCTTGATTTATTTTTTAAATTTTCAATTTTTATTATACTACCACATTCCTATATTTCCATTATATTATCATATTGTAGCATGAATCTTTGTTCAGGTTTAGTTGTCTCACCCCTGTTATGTTACATTTATATTCCACTTAGATTACATTTTAAACTATACCATATGTTATGGTTTTTTTATTCTCTTACTAGGATTTTCTGATCCCTCATTTCTAATATATATCATAAGGATATCCCGTGAATTTTTAAAAGCTTCATGAAATGTAAGGTATTGTTTAATATCTTTTAATAATGATTTTATACCCATGTTATAATTGGTTTTCAATTTACTCAATTTTAGAAATATTCTAGTCCTCACAATCTTATGGGGTTTCATTAAGTTCATATTATTATAATAAATCCTGAATTAAGATGTAATAATGTATTAATTTTCATATTTGTAGTAAGATAAAAGTATTTTATTTTTTTTGGATTTTGACTATGAAAATCTAGTGAAAGACATAGAGATAAGACTAAACGTAGAAAAAATACCAAATTTTTCTTGATGTATTGATGAATTGGTTTTCAAAAAATACATCCATTTATAGATACTATAATTTGGGGTTGAATTATAGAAATTATAAATTGGGTTAATAACTTTGAAAATGATTCACTAAGCTGGAATCAATCATCACCTCAGGCACGATAAAGAGGCCTTTTGGAAGACCACGTCTAACAGTCATGGGAGATTAGACAAGGAAAACTCCCAATCCCTTTGTGAACAAATATTAAGGGAAACAATTCAAATAAGAAAAAATATTAGGAAATGTAAAATGTATATCTAATATTGAACAATTTAAAAATAAATATTTTATGTAATATTTTTAATTTATGAGATAGAAATTTAGTGTTTATTGATTCCATTTTATTTGATTAATAGATTGAAAATATCCATCTCTATGATTATTTTGGATGAAATAAATGATTAGAGAATGTATAAAATAGTGAATGGTATTCTTATTTTCCATGGTACTACACAATAAATCATATCCGGCATGTTTTTTAAAACTATTTAGTAAACGTTATAAAACATGGTAGTAGTGCAATCAGCGAAAATGGATAATTGGGAAACTATTGTATCCCAGTTATGCAACTCATCCCCTGTCAAATATATTGGGAATAATATTCATAATAAACCATGTGATTCTCACTTTAGTGCAATTTCATGCTGTTATGACCATCTATTATCTTGTCTTGTATAGAGGAAACATAAATTTATGAATGATGGAAATTACCATTTGTTTCACAAATCACCCTCTAAATTTATATGAATGTAAGGAGGAGGAGTATTATCACCTTGTATAATTATTTCAAGAATGAATACTATTTTTTATGAGTAATTATATCTATCACAAAAGATTGAAGCTAATGATAATATCATCCTTGATGAGATTATCATTATAAAAGAATTAACCAATGTACTTTCCAAATAATTACGTAGTATTCCTCCTAGAAAAAAGGATGAGATATCGATCAAAATTATACCCCAATATCTTCAAATATCATATACTATATACATAATATTAATTTCTAAACATGATCAGTTAAATAAACAATAACATGAGAATCTAGATAAGGGTTTATATGCCTATGTTTGTTATCACGGGGTGCACCAGTACTGTTCATCAAGAACAAGGATGTGGCATTGATCATATGCATTCATTACTATTAGGTCAATAGGATCATGATAAAGAATAGGTATCCTCAGATATGTATTGGTGAATTATTTGATCATCTTTGTGTAGCCTAGTATTTCACTAAGGTAAATCTTCGGTAATGATATTATCATATAATGGTGAAGAAATATGATATCCCCAAGGCTTCTTTTGAAACTATATACATTCACAAATAGTTCATTGGGATAAATTTTTGACCCACTAATGTTCTTGAAATGTTCCAGTATTTAATGAATAGAGTATTTGGGGATTACCTTGATAAATTTTATGTAGTCCTAATTGATGGTATTTTTATCTATTACAAAAGAAATAAGAAACCTAAAGAATATTTTAATTCTAAACTGATGAAATTGTAGAAGGAAAATATATAAGGAACAATCAGTAAATGTGAGTTTTAGTGAGATTATGTAACTTTTATGCAACAAGAGCCTCAGACCAGTTGGTGAGGACTCACTAGGTGAATCCAAGATGCCTGAAATCAAATTAGGGTGGAGGCATATTTCTGGGTACTATTGCAGTACTGTAGCAGTACTGTAGCAGACATTGTAGCTGGAACTATTCGGTACTGTAGCAGCCGAAACTATTCATCCATCTGGGCCGTCGGGCCACGGGTTTGGTCCCCGGGTCCTGTAAGGATTTCGTTCCACCCAAGCCATTCGGGCCAGTTGATTCTCAAGGCCTTCGGGCCACCTTAAGACCTTAGGGATACAACATGAGTAACATCCCAGGTAAATGAAGAATAATATATTTTCATATTTATTAATATTTTTGAATGTAATATTAATTATATTTTAAAGGATTTTCTATGTTCGATAGCATACCCAATATGCAACAATGGGTTTCTTTGAAATCTTTCATTGAACACTAATAATATAATATTATTATTTTAAATGGTGTTTAACTCCTAGACGTTGTATTGGAGGGAATTAACAATACTAACTACAATATGTTTATACATGTTTGTTAAATGTATTGAAATTCATCTAATAAATTTTAGAGTATTAAAATATGAATGAATCTATTTTTAAACAAAATTTACATTAAAAGGTCGATTTACGGCCTTTTAATGGAGAACCCTTTTAAATATAGTTTTTCTCACTTTAATAAATTCAATTTGACCAGATATAATAATTCATTAGAATGAGGACATCAAAACTTAATTTGTGTATATTTTTGGTATTTTTCTGATAAAGTTCAATTTTTAATGAATAGTGAAAATATTGTATTTTTATTCAAAGGTGACTTTTAATATAATATATTTATATAGTTAGATTATCTTTTTAATTGGTTTTAAAGTGTAATTAGAATATATTTTTACCATTTAATCTAATGTTGGTCATTGAAACTATTTTCACTTTGAAATTGGACATAAACAAGTGTCGATCTTTTGATAATTTTTATTTCTTAAAAACGAGATATTTATTTTAACATCGTCAATTAATTTTAAAATTAATTAATGACACTTTTATGTTTTGAATTTGGAAAAATAAACATCATTTTTTAATTCATAATTTCAAATTAATATTAGGATGAATTTTTTGTCTGTTTTTTTTAAAAACATCACTTCTTGATTAATATTGAAACCACTTAGTAGTAGTTAAAAAAAATAACATTTTCATTTAAAAGAAATTTTACCACTTCTGTGAATTGAATTTCAAAAATCCGACATACATGGATGTTATCAATAAGTAAAATGTGGTTCATTAAGATAAAAATATTTTTTGGTGAATAGTTACATTTTACTTTTATTTACCGTAGTTAAAGGTAAATAAGGTAATTTATGGTTAAAAGAATATTATATTAATTCCAAATTACCTTAACACTAGTCAAAACCATATTGTTTGAATCATTTACGACCATGGGCATCTTTGGGTCGATTTCGGGACCCCATTGAGCCACATGGGAGTGATAATGACAACTTAGATTAATTAACTTAAATTAAAGTCAAAAATGACAAAAGAAAATAACTATTAGTATATTAAAATCTATAAGGGGTAATATAAATTATAATTTCAACTATAAAAATTCATTGTAAAGATAAAATGATTTCCTATATCAAGTAATTTTGTTATATTTTTTATACATCAAATAAATTAAATTATTTATGATATAATAATGATGTAGTGTTTACCTCATTAATAAATCATTTAAAAAAATAAACCCATAATGATTAAAATATTATCCAAAACCTGTCCAATTATTATTGGATGATATTATTTCGAATATATTTAATCTTAGATTCTACTTTAATGAGTTTTGGACTATTATAAATTGAATATTATTATATAATAAAATAAGTTTTTCCAACTTTCGTAAAGAGCACATCCTCTCCCTTATAAAAAAAGACCACTTCTATCCAATTCCTCACACCTCTCAAGACATTTGGATTATCCAAACACTGCCCAATTAATCTCCATAAATCCCTATCCTCCTCCTAGAAGCTTTATCTTAGGTAGAGGGAACTTCAAGAAGTCAATTGGTTCGAACCGAAAAGAGTTACCCAAATTAAAGGTAACTGTTTCTCTTAAATTGTTTTCATTTATTTTACATCACCAACCCCTAAAATTATTTTATTACTATCTTTTGAAACAAAAACAGTATCAAATATACTATGGTGTTGTTATAATAATTTTTCGAACTACCCTTACACACACCTCCAACTAATGGATAAAGAACGTAATGTTTCTGTGGATGGAAAACTAACGCCTCACGAAACAATGATTGTTCAAATATCTCCAACTACCTATAATGGTTACCATTATGATGGAACTATATTTATATATGATATTTACTATGTTTATTAATTCAATCTTCTTATGTACTTCCCATTTATATCACGCATTTATGGTGTCCATAGTGGGTAAATACGATAAGCTCATTTGAGGAATTGTGGACTACCGCCCCTCAATGTGATTTGATTCGTTAATTCCTTTTGTGGGATGTATAAAGGATTGAGTTAATGATATTATATATGATATTATACTGGAATTATAATTTAACTATTTATCATTATGTTTTATTTCCACTAAAATAAGAAATATAAATGAAAGTAGTGTTCATCCGTACGTACGACTTACAGTCTCCATGAATAGTGCATTTCATTTCATACCTCTAAATGTTATGTACTATTATGAAAACATGTATATAATAGATATATATTATATATATGATTTCTAAATCATGAATATCATTATGGATATAATGGAATATTGACCACATGGAAAACTTTCAAATATAAGTTGTTCATTTTTTACTCAAGTACAAAATTTTGACAAAATGAACATTATTAACATAAATGATTAAATAATGGTTATAACATTGTAATAAGAGATACAAAATGAATAATAAACATGAAAAATATTCTTAAGCAAGTATAAATTAACTTTGGTTTATTATTCAGGAGATTAACGAACGATCGAATCAAGTCGGACACAATGTAAGTGATTTTGTCTCAATCTCCTTTCATTGAGGAATATTGTATTTTAATACACGATTATATTTTATAAGATGTTTAAACACATTTTAATTTTCATTTCATTCAATGTAAATATTTTTATATGAATATTTTTACTAAACAAAAAAAAGGAATGTTTCTTTTACGCATTGAAAATCATCTTTCCACCGCCATGAGTATTATTTGATCATTGGATTTCTTAACAAGCTGTAATGTTTTTAAAAGGAAAAATAAATAACGTATAATATTTTTTCATATTTTGGTATTGAAAATGATTTTGAGAATGGATTTTCAATATTAATATATTGAATTGATATTTTATTATTTCAATGTACAAAGGTTATCTTTCTTTTATTCTTATGTTATGTGTGATGATCATGTTATGGTTCTTGGGCATTATTTATTATATGGGTGGTTCTATGATTAACCTAGTGCGGGTGAGCCTAAGATATCTCACCAATGCATTGGGTAACGATACGGAGGTAGACATGAATGTTTCTCCTAAGATATTTAGGGAATATATTGTGATGTGTATTACAAATTAATACCCTATGTATCTATGATAACTAAAATTTAAGTATGATATAGATGCCACAAGTTACCATTATGTTTTATAATTTCATTGTGAAATTCATAAATCTTATGATTTCATGAGGTAAGTAAAATATTTCATGATTTGTATGTATTTGTGAATAAATGTTTTCATTCTTTGTTTTATAACCCTTTCTGAGATTTTTATTCGTATCCCATGTTTTGAATTTTTTTCACAGGACGTGAAGATGAATAGGGTCAAGGATGGGATCAAGGAAAAGTCATGCTGTCTAAGGCATGGAACTAGACATAACTCATTTTTCATGAGTTTTTATTTTATGAAAAAATGGAAATTGTGTTGAAGTGTCTACCTTGTAATCATCTGAGATGTAATAGTTATGTCCTAATTCTCTAAAACCTAAAACCAGGAAATATCCAAAATGTGAATTATTCATTTAATTCAATATTATGTAATGTTTAAGGCTGGGTCCTTATAGTTGGTATCATAGGTCAGATTAGATTACATTAGAAGTAAGGTTATTTTTCAAATAATATCCATAAAGTAATTTATATTAATATTTAAATCATATAGCAATTATTGATTACCATGTTGCTTCGCCTAATATATTTTGGTGTTCAGAATGGTTTTCCATAGTGGAAACTTGGCCGCTATGTTAGGATGACATCAAGAGGATGATAACCATCCAAATAAGCAACCTTAGATGGTTGGAATCAGAACTGAACAGTTTGTTGCAGTGATGGCACAGTTGACTCAAGCTAAAATGGTAGTGGTATCCATGTATGAGATCAGCCAGATCAACCGTAGAGGAACATGTCAGCAGTGGAGCATTTCATGAGGCAACATCCCCCATCATTCAGAATATCATCTAACCTTATGCTATCTGATGGGTGGATTAAAGCACTAGTGAATATTTTTATGTCATGGGTTGTTTAGAGCATCAAAAGGTTAGTCTCATTGTTTAACTTTTTGAAGGTGAAGTTGATCAGTGGTGGTCGATAGTGAAAAATATCAGGGATAGTGAAGAGATTGATGCTCTCAATTGTAATGAATTCAAAGGTAAGTTTCTTGAGAAATATTTTCCTATGGTGGTTCATCATTGGATGGACAAAGAATTCCTAGAATTGAGCCAGTAGGATGACTCGGTGGCTTCTTATGAAGAAAAATTCCCTCAACTAGAATGGTATGCTCCAAATTTCATACGAGGTCATGATAGTAAAATAAACAGTTTTTACTCAGGATTAAAGCCAAATTATCAAATGGATTTAGCTTCTCATGATTACAATAGTTATGAAAAACTTGTTCATTGTGTGGATAAGGAAAAAATGTAGTTTTCTTATGATCATGTATTCTTTGACAAACAGCAGAATAAGAGGTCTAGGTGGTAGGAGAAAGGGAATAACTCTTCAAAATAGTCTGATGGTAAGAAGCTTAAGATTACATTTTGTGAAAATTGTGGTAAGAATCATGCTGGGGAATGTCTTTTGAATTCTGGTAAGTGCTACCACTGTGGTAAAATGGGACAAAAGGCTTGTAATTGCACTAAAAAAGATCAGGTTAATGGTAAGACAAAATCTGATTTATAGCCAGTAAAAAGTTTTAAGTGCAATGAAATGGGTCATTTGGAAAATGAGTGTCCAACAAAGAACTCAACCGAAGGAAAGATGCTAGACTACAAGCAGAAAGGGGTGGAGAAATCCTTAGCAACTACTTCAGCAGATGTTGGTCCATCAAATGAAGTAGTATCAGGTACACTGTTTTTTTGTTTAGATTATAAAAATGTGTTGTTTGATTCAGGGTCTACACACTCTTTCATTTATGAGAAGTTTTCATGTAAATTTGGAATTCCATCTCATAATATGAATGTTGAACTTATGTTAAAAACCCATGGAGAAAATTCTGAGACAAAAAGAAAACATAAGAACATTCTTGTCCTTGTGTGCGGAAAGAATCTTCCTACAAACCATATTTTTTTTCCTCTAGTAGAGTTTGATGTTATATTAGGCATAGATTGGCTTTCTTTTTATCAGGCAAAGATTGAATGTATAGCTAAAGAAGTTTCTTTTTAGAATGATATTCAGTTTTTGTAAAATAATGAACCATGTCTTTTGATAACATATCTGGAATCTATGAAACTAGTAAAATATGGAAATGAATGTTACCTTGGACATAATGTTGAACACAAAGGAACTGTACATATTAATGATGTGGTAATGGTAAATGAGTACCATGATGTTATTTCTAATGAGTTTCATTGTATTATACCTCATCGGGAAGTTGAATTTACTATTTACATAGTTTCTAATGCTAATACAATTTCAAAACCCCCTTATCAAATGGCTCTAATCGAACTTTTAGTGTTAATGAATTAATTTCAGGAGTAATTTGATAAAGCTTTCATTCAACCTAAAACATCACCATGGGGTTCTCCTATATTTTTTGTTAAAAATAAATATGGTTCAATGAGAATTTGCATTGATTATAGAGCAGTGAATAACATCACTGTTAAGAATAAGTATCCTTTGCCTCATATCGATGATTAGTTTGATCTGCTCCATAGAGCAGAGTATATTTCGAAGATTGACTTGAGGTCGGGGTACCATCAGTTGAATGTAAAAGATGATGACATTCTGAATACCGAGTTTCATACTAGATATGGCCATTTTGAATTTGCAGTTATGCATTTTGGGTTAACCAATACATCTACTGTATTCATGGATCTTATGAATAGAATTTTCTGTGATTTCATAGATAAGTTTGTTGTTGTGTTCATTGATGATATTTTGGATTCTTTCAAAAGTAAGGAGTAACATGAAATTCATTTAAGGGATGTCTTGCAAACCATAAATGAGATGATATTATTTGGGAAATTTAGCGACTGTGAGTTTTGGTTACAACAAATTCCTTCCCTTAGTCTCATTGCTTAATAAAATGGAATAACTGTTGAACCTACTAAAACGAAAGTTGTATGAGAATGGCCAAGTCCCACAAATATAACTGAGATTTGTAGTTCTCTTAGTTTGGAAGTTTATTATAGGTGGTTTGTTGAAACAATTTCACGGTAACTAGTCCAATAACCAAGTTAACTTGAAATGGTGTTAAGTTAATCTAAACAATAGAATGTGATTATTGTTTTCAAAAATTTAAAAGAAGATTGGTGGATGCTCCAATTTTTGCACTGCCTTCCAGAAATGGTGAGTTTTTTATCTACCTTGATGCTTCGTTGAAAGGATTGGGTTATGACCTAATGAAAAATCATCAGATAATTTCTTATGCTTCATGTCAGTTGAAACCACATGAGTTAAATTACCCTACACGTGATTTGGAATTAGCTGCTGTTTTTTTTTATTTAAAAATTTAGAGGAATTATTTATATAGATTGAATTGTGAAATGTATTCTGATCACAAAAGATTGTAGTATATATTCAGTCAGAAAGAATTGAACATGAGACAGAAAATATGGTTGGAATTAATCAAGGATTATGATTGCACGATTCTTTACTATCCGGGAAAAGAAAATAAAGTGGTTGACGCTTTGAGTCAAAAAAGTAATGATTCATTAACCAGGTTACAATTGAAATGAGATCCTTTGATTTTTTATTTGATAAACTTTGGAATATGTGTTGTTGGTGCAGGAAATTGATCTGTTTTGTATCAGGTGTCATTGAGATCATCTCTATCAGACAGAATAAAGAAAGATTAGAAAAAAGACAATGAGTTGTAGAAAAAGGTAGAGTTTGTTAAGAGGGGTAAGTTTACCGAATTTGACATAGATAATTATTTTGTTTTGAGTTTTGGAAAGAGATTATGTTTGCCTTGTGATTCACAGTTGAAGAATTATTTGTTATGTGAAGCTCATAGATCTCCATTTTCAGTTCATCCTGGTAGTACTAAGATGTACAGAGATATTTGAGAGTATTACTGGTGGTATGGAATGAAAAGAGATATTACTGATTTTATTGTGATGTGTTTGACTTGTCAACAGGTTAAAGTAGAGCCGCAGTTACGAAAAGGAATGCTTCAGCCTTTACCGGTCGGAGAGTGGAAATGGGAAAATATATCCATGGACTTTTGTTGTGGGATTACTGAAAAAATCTCGAGGTAATAATGCAATCTGGGTTATTGTTGATCGATTAGCTAAATCTGCTCCTTTCCTTCCTATTCAAGATACTTTGTCCATAGATCATCTTGCTCAGTTGTATCTTAAAGAGATAGTCAGGTTTCATGGATTTCCCATCTCCAATGTATCTTATCGTGATCCCCATTTCACTTCAAACTTTTGTAAATGCCTTCAAAAGTCATCGGGACAGAATTGCATTTTATTACAGCTTTTCATTTTCAATCAGATGGGCAGTTAGAACTAAAAATTCAAACATTAGAAGATATGTCACGTTCTTGTTCAATCGATTACCAGGGAAGCTAGGACACACATATTTCATTGGTTGAATTTTAATATTATTACAGTTTTCATTCCAGTATACAGATGGCTCCATTTGAGGAATTATATGGAAAGCCTTGTCGAACTCCAACTTTTTGGGATGAAGTAGGTGAAAGGAAGATGATGGGACTAGAATTAGAAGATGAGATGGTAGGGAAAGTTCAGTTGATTCAGAATCACATGAGAATAGATTAGAGAAGACAGAAAAGTTATGCAGATAACTGAAGGAAGGATCTTTCTTTTGAGGTAGGTGATATTGTCTTTCTCAATGTTTCTCCATGGAAAGGTGTGATGCATTTTGGTAATAAGGTATTGTTGAGTCCAAGGATTATTGGACCTTATGAAATTCTAGATAATGTTGGATCAGTTGCGTACAGAGTGGCATTACCTCCAAGTTTATGCCAGGTTCACAATGTTTTTCATGTTTCGATTTTGAGAAAGAATATTCCAGATCCATCTCAGGTTTTCAGCGTAGAGGTAGTTCAGTTGGAAGATAATCTCTCTTATGAATAACAACCAATCCAGATTCATTACTCTAGAGAGAAAGTGTTGAGGAATAAGGTAATTAACTAGGTAAAGGTTTTGTGGATAAACCACATGGTTGAAGAGGTAACGTGGGAATCTGAAAATTCTATGAGAGATAAATTCCCCCACTTATTTTGATAAGTGAATAAAAATTGCGAGGACGCAATTTCCAAAAGGGAGAAGGATGTAACACCAGGTAAATCAATAACAATATATTTTCATATTTGTTAATATTTTTGAATGTAATATTATGTTTACTTTAAAGGGGTTTCTATCTTCGATAGCTTACCCGATACACAATAATGGGTTTCTTTGAAATCTTATATTTCACACTAATAATGTATTATTATTATTTGAAATGGTATTTAACTCGTATAATTTGTACTGAACAGAATGAACAAAACTAACTAAAATATGATTATAAATTTTTTTTAAATCTATTTACATTCATCTAATAAATTTAGAGGCTTAAAATATGAATAAATATAATTTTAAGCAAAATTTACATTAAAAGGTTGATTTACCTCCTTTTAATGTAGAAATCACATTAAATATAGTTTTGGTACCTTCAATATATTCTATTTGACCAAATAAAATCCTTCTTTAGAATGGGGACATTATAATTTACTTTGTGTAATTTTCTGTAATTTTTCTGATAAAGTTCATTTTTAATGAATAGTGGAAAATATTTTATTTTAATTCAAAAGTGACATTTAATATAATTTATTTATATGGTTATATTAACTATTTAATTAGTTTTTAATTGTAATTAGAATATTTTTTTTACCATTTAATCCAATTTTGGTCATTGTAATTATTTTCACTTTGAAATTGGACATAAACAAGTGTCGATCTTTTGATAGTTTTTATTTCTAAAAAACACGCTATTTGTTTTAATAATGAGAATTAATTTTAAAATTAATTAATGAAGCTTTTATTTTTTGAATTTGACAAAATAAAAGTCATTTTTTAATTCTAAATATTAAATAATGCTTAGGATAAATTTTAGGCTTTTTTTCTAAAAAACATTAATTTTTGATGAATAGTGAAACCACTTAGTAGTTGTTAAAAAACTGAATTTTTCATTTAAATGAAAGTTTACCACTTTTGTAAATTGAATTTCAAAAATATGATATACATGGTTGTTATCAAGATGTAAAATTTGGTTCAGTAAGAATAAAATAATTTTTGGTGAATAGTAACTTTTCACTTTTATTTACCACCGTTAAAGGTAAATAAGGTAAATCAAGGTTAAAAAATATTATAATAATTCAAAATTACCTTAAAACATATTCAAACAGTATTGGTTGAGTCACTTACTACCAGGGTCATCTTTAGGTCGATTTTGGGACCCCATTGAGCCACTTGGGAGTGATAATGAGATCTTAGATTAATTAACATAAATTAAAGACAAAAATGACAAAAGCAAATATATTTTTAGAAAATAAATATTTAGAAGTGGTTATATAAATTATCATTTAGACTTTAAATATTAATTTTAAAGATAAAAATATTTCATATATCATGGTATTTTTTTAAAATTTCATAAAAATAAAATAAATTTAATTATTTGTGACAAAATAATGATGCAATGTTTTCCTCATTTATAAATAAATTAAATAAATAATATTATAATGATTAAAATATTATCCAAAACCAGTCCACTTATTATTGGATGATTTTATTTCAAATATGATTAATCTTATCTTCGAATATAATTATTTTTTAACCATTATAATCCTCATATAATTATATATTAAAATAATGTTTTCAAACATTTCAAAAGAGCCCCTCCTCTCCCTTATAAAAGAAGACCATTTCTATCCAATTCCTCACACCTCTCAAGAAACTTGTATCTTCCAAATTATGCCCAATTAAGCTCCCTACATCCTCCTCCTCTTTCTAGAAGCATTACCTTAGGCAGAAGGCACTTCAAGAAGTCCTTTGTTTCAAACTAAAGGGAGTTACCCAAATTAAAGGAAACAGTTTCTCTTAAATTTTTTTCTTTTATTTTACATCTCCAACACCTAAACTCATTTTATTCTTTTACTTTTTAGAAACTCCAGTATCCTCAATATACTAGGATGTTTTTATAACAATTATTTTAACAACACTTATAGTCACCTCCATCTCATGGATAAATAACAAAATGTTTCTGTTGATGGAAAACTAACGCCTCGAGAAACGATGATTGTTCAAATATCTCAAACCACCTCTTATGGTGGCCATTATGATGGCAATGTATATATATATGTTATATATTATGTTTATTATTTTCTTATTCTTATGTACTTCTAATTTATAGTACGCCTTTATGGATTCCATAGTGGTTATATATGATAATCTCATTTGAGGAAGTGCGGTCTACTGCCCCCTCAAAGTGATTTGATTCTTTAATGGCATATTTTGGATGTATAAAGGATGGAGTTAATAATATTATATACGATATTAAACTAGAATTATAATATATCTATTTATCATTAAGTTTTATTTCCATTAAAATAAGAAATAGAAATGAAAGTAGCATTCATGTGTACGTACGACTTACCGTCTCCATGAACGTTGCATTTTTTTATTACCTCTAAATGTTATGTACTATTAAAAAATGTATATGATGGATATATATGATATAGATTATATCGATATCATGAATTCCATTCTGTATATAATGTAATATTGACCTCATTGACATCATGAAAATATAATGTGTTTATTTTTTATTCAAGTACCAAATATCAACAAAATCAAAGTTATTAACTTAAATGACTACATAATATTTATAACATGGTAATAAGTGATATAAAAGGAATAATAAAATTTTAAAAGGTTCTTATGAAATTATAAATTAACTTTATTTTTTTATTTAGGAGATTAAAGAATGATCGAGTCAAGTCGGACACAAGGTAAGGGACTCTGTCTCAATCTCCTTTTATTGAGGCATATTGTATTTTAAAACACGATTATCTTCTTAATGCTGTATAAACAAATTTTCATTTTCATTTCATTCAAATAGAATATTTTTATATGAAGTTTTTTACTAAACTAATAAAAGGAATGTTTTTTAAGAGATGGCAATGACCTTTCCGTTGCCACGAGTATTATTTGATATTTGGCATCCTTAACAAGTTGTAATGTTTTTAAAAGGAAATATAAATACCATATACTCTTTTCATGTATTTTGGTATTGAAAATGATTTTTAGAATGGATTTTTTATTTCAATATCTTTAATTGATATTTTAATATTTCAATGTAGAAATTTTATCTTTATTTTATGCTTATGTTATGTGTTATGATCGTGTTATGGTTCTTGGGAATTATTTACATATATGGGTGGTTCCGTGATAAACCTAGGGCAGGTGATCACGAGATAGATCTCCAATGCATTAGGTAACATGATGGAGGTAAATGGGAATGTTTCTCCTATGAGATCAAGGGAATATACTATGATGGGTATTCCAAATTAACTCCTTATATAGCTGTGATAGCTATAATGGAAGTATGATATGGATGCCACAAGTTACCTTTAAGTTTTATGATTTCTATTTCACTTTCATAAATCTTATAATTTCATGATGTAAGTAAAAAATTTCATGATTTGTATGTATTTATGAACAAATGTTTTCATTTTTTGTTTAATAACCATTAATGAGTTTTTTTTGCTCATCCCAAGTTTTGATATGTTTTTAGAGGACTTAACGATGAATAGGGTCAAGGATGGGATCCAGGAAAAGTCATGTTGTCTAAAACATGGTACTAGACATGACTCTTATTTTCAAGAGTTTTTATTTTATGAAAAATATGGAAACTATGTAGAAGTGTCTACCATGTAATCTTTTGAGATGTAATAGTTATGTCCTAATTCTTTAAAACTCTAAACATGAAAAGTTCCTCAAAGTGAATTATTAATTTAATTCAATATTATTTAATGTTTAAGGCTGGGTCATTATTCCAAGGCCTTTGGGCCACATGAATTCCATCCCCAGAAACACTACAAAAAAGGAGAATCCCCAGAACGGGATTCAGAGCAGGTTCACTCACCAGAGCTGAGACAAATGGATTGTTAGAATGACAGGGTATGGCTATGCCATCGGTACCAGACTGTGCTTGCACGAGAAGCCTAGCCAGACGATCATGCAAAGGTGGATAGATACTATCAGGATGCAGATGCTAGGGAGGGGCAGTTCCTTGTAGAAAGTGAGGTAGAATTCCATATGACCTTCATGTCATGTAATATCCAGAGCCTACAGGCCTTGTAATCTCTGAGACTACGGGCCTTGTAAGGGTTCCCCCTCATCCCATGAAATGGGTGTTATCAAAAATCAATAAAAATGTAGGACTTCGGCCCATTCAGGTATGTAACTTTTCTAGGGTATGTTATCACCAAAAATATAAAATCTATGGATCCATAAAAACTATATGTAATTAAAGGATGACCCAAACCAACATGTTTTATTGGAATATTTATAATCTATTAACTATCTATGTATTATTTTTTATTTTTTAGAAATTTATCACAATATTAAATCACACCAACCAAGATTACTCAGATGTGAGACATGTTTTTCTGGACTTTTGAATGAGAAGAATAATTTATAGAGTGTAATAAGAGGTTAATCATTATTCTTATGAAAACATTATTCTCTAGTCGGGAAGGGTCTTTTTTTCTATAGTGATGTGTCCAAAAATAGATTTGGTTTTGTAATCACACAAGATGAAATATTGATAAACTATTCCTCTCACTAATTAAATATTCGTGTGTAAAACTAACCAATGCTTTATCTAAAATTGGTAGTAGTGATCTTCACATTGATGATATTGTGAAAATAATTGAATTTGGAAATTTTTAAAATATATACAGATCATAAAATGATCAAATTTATATTCACAAAAAATGAGTTTAATATGTTCAAAGAAATTTTGTTAATGATAATCTAATATTATTATTGTTAAATATTATACAATCCATTGAAGGAAAATAATGTTATGCATTATATGAGTATAAAGGATCCTATAACTAAATATATAATGATAATTGAAAGAGATATAATCTTTTTGGTCATGAAAATTATGGATATTGAAATAATACATAAATATTAATCCTATTGTACCAAAATAGACAATCAACCAACCATTATTAATAGGATCCAGGAGGCCTTGAAAATAATTATGTGTTATAGAAGAAGGAAGTAAATATTTCTGATTTCAATTTTCCTAAAGATGGATCTATCAATTTTCAAGATTAAACATGTGTACCCCCTAAATGAAAAATTAAGAGTCACATTCTATATTATTCATATAGCCCATCCTTATCTATTCATTAAAGAATCACTATGATTTTTAGATATTTGAAGAAACAGTTTTGGATTCATAAATTAAAGTGGGGATTTTTGAACATTGTATAAAAATGAATGGTATGATAAAACTTCAAGGGGTGATATAATTCAAAGGGTATGATACAAAAATTTCCCATACCATTATGGAAATGATAAAACATAACCTTGTATTTATTTAATGTTCTTCTTAAGACCCCTAATGGCTATAACACCATTTGGGAGGTAGTCGATCTCCTTATAAATGCATCTCGTTTATTTTTTTATCTAATAATATTATCCTCTAGACAATTTTTACATTATATACATAAATTAAGTGTTATGACTATTTGGAGTTACAATATATCTGATATCTCATTAATAGCTGAGTTTTACATCACGATTTTGGAGAAGCCTTCAACAAGCATTTGATTCACAACTTAAATTAATCATTACTTACTAATAATAGATTGATTGTTTCACTTAAATAAACCATAAAACATTAGATTATATTTTTATATCATGTTTTAATCAATCCCCATGGATGATGGGATCAACACAGTCCCCTAGTAGAGTTCTCATATAAAAATAATTTCAATTCCAGAATTTAAATGGTATCATATGATACAATGTATTTGAAGTGTTTTTATTCTCCATATTTCTAGGATATAGTTAGATAGATGAAGCTGACAATAAATTATCTTATCTATTATATATAGATAGTGATAAAATCATTATTTAATATATTAAATCATCACAAAATCATCAAAAACTCCATTCATTAAGTTATCGATGAGACATAGAGTTAAAGTACATATATAAATTGTTAATTCATATATGATTGTGGAAGAAATTAATCAGGTTTTTGAATAATGGAAATCATAGTGCTAGTTACACCTACCACCTTGATCTCTTGTAGTGTAATGGTGTTTTTTACTATCAACTTGAAATAAGACATAAATGTTATTAAGTACATGATGTGTTATATAAAAATCTCTTGATGATGTATATATCAAACCCCTCACATGTACTGAATCCATAGGCAGTATTTATTTAGAATGATAATACATATGATGATAATACAATGATTATATTATTTTTTAGAGACAAAAGTTCAACAAAAAAACCAAAATTGTGTTGTCATAGTTTTGTGGAAAACCATCACGTTTGAGAAAATGACAATAGAACAAGAAGAGGTAATGAAAAAAACTACCATCAAATTTTTTACTATAAAAATGATATTTCAAGGGAAATTTTTATAAAAGGGAAATAATGTAACAACACTTGCACATATAAATGAAATTACATTTTAAAATGAATAAAGTTATTATTAACTAATTATATTTTAAAAAACACATGAAATTCATTCGTTATTTTGAACTGTTGTATTTTATATCCTATAAATTTTAAAATTAAATTATGATTAATAAATATTAATAACATTGGTTTTGTATGGTGACCATTAACATTATTATATATTAATGCATATGGTAGTGCCCCATTTAATTGGATAGAAGAAGAATTGACCTTAACCATTATGATCATACACTATGAAGCCCATGTATCCGGACTCTTGAGGTAGATTACATCATTGGGGTTTTCTATCAATCACGCCCAAGCAAATATTCAAAAATTAAGGCTCAAGTGAAACTATTAATGAGGGAAGTTTAAGATTGTTAGATCATATCTTAAACAATGATTGTCAAACCACCGCATGAGAATCTTACGATCTCACACCTTACCATTATGGAATTCACTAGTGTAATAAATAATTATGTATGTAGACCAAAATATTCAGAATTTTAATATATTAATTATAATTAAATAATTAATATTATATTTTTTATTATTATGTTAGAGTAAATAAATAGTAAGTTTAATAATAATTATATTATAATTCGGTGAAACAAAATATGTATAATTAGAAAATATATCGTTTCAATCAATTCCTTATATTTTAAATTTATTTAATTTATTAAAAAACATATATTTCAATGAAATATTATTATGAAATAGTGTTTATTAAATATAAATATTATTATAATTTTTCCAAGTCACTTTTATTTATTATATTTGTTGGAAAATTTTAATAATAAAAAAATATATAATTTTTATGAAGTGGGGATTTTACATTTAAAATAATAAATTACCATATTTAGAGAAATTTTTATATAAAATAAATATTATTTTTAAATTAATAATTTCAATATTATCAACAGTTAAAATCTTCATTATTTTTTGAGATTGTTAAATTATTTGGTAAAAAATAAATATGGTATAACACTAGAGTATGTATTATGAAATCAAAATATTTAAAAATTTATGAATAAAATACTCTAATTATTATCCATAATAGATGATTAATTTTCAAATTTAAATTCGATTTTAAATTTATTTTACTAAATTTATATTCTCTTAATCAATTCTTTGAACCCAATAATATGTTTTTAGGTTTTAAAATCAATTATTTATAAACATGACTCACTTACATATCGTCAAGAGAATTGTTTTAATATTTTAGGTTATTATCTTTATAAATTGAAAACAATTACTCTTATTTGGTGAAAAACTTGGGTAAGCCATTAAAAAAATTTCAGCATTGATTTATTTATCATACAATGTCTAACGCATGTGTTTGGAAGTAATTAAATCATTATCCTCTATATTTATATATAAACCCAACTAAGATCCCATTATTACTCTCTCAAAACACCTGGATCCTAAATTTTCACATTCATTCCAATTATAGACCCCTTCCATGGTTCCTCGATCTCTTAAAAATGTCCACCAACATTTTCATAAGTGCCTTCTAATGGTACAAGATCTTCTACTTCTCCTATTTTATCAATTACATTCTTTATGTCCTTCCTTTTTTCAATTATTAATGTGGGGGTATGTTTTTGAAAAGACATATTACTATACTAAATATTAAAATTTAATTATAACCCTTTTTATCTCATTATCCATTTCTATAAACCTTATGTACAACTGTTATGTTTCTAAAATTATCCTTTAGTCTTCCATGCCAAAAATATGTGTAGTTAACACCCTTCCCCATTTTAATTCAAGGATATTCACCTGATTGTAACTAAATATAATTAATTTATTTTTTACATTTATGTACCCTACGCTTATTAATTATTTTGTTAAAATTTATTAAAGAAGTCGTAATGTTGAACGACTATATAGAACTATTATTCACGTACATGATATGAATGTGATGAGTGGGCCCTGAATTATATTACACTACAATTCATTATGTAATTATTTTTACATCATGATGTTCCATGTATGGTGAATGTGATCTTAACCTAATTAAACTATGTTATTTTTCATTAGATTATTGACATGATATATATTTATGATGCAATGTTTTATATTTTTGACACATTAATATGTTTATTTTATCATGTAATATCATATATCATTGCTAAATATTATCATTATCACCCCTTGAAGGTTACCCTGATATGAATCATATATCCCATGTCATTATTTCCCATTTCTAAATTTTTTTTATTCCCATACTGGGATTTATAGCTCATCCATTTCTTATTTATATACCTAGGTTATCCCATGATGTTTTTGGAAATTTAATGAATTTAAGAAAATGGTTTAATGTTTTAAAATTAAGATCTTATACCCATGTTTCATGTTAATATACAATGTACCTAATTTCCTAAAACACTAAGCCTCATGATATTATTGTGTTGTAATAAGAATATATTTGAGTAATAAATCATTAGTTAAGATGTAATAATATATGGGTTATCATATTTATACCATTTTTAATTTTATTTAGTTATTATTTTTTTATTTCCCTGATTGATTACTAAACGATTTGTAATTTTGTATGACATATTTTTATGTAATGAATAGTAATTGAATAATGATAATGTCGAAAAAATAATTGCTATCATATAATGTACATACTCTAGTGTTACATTAAATATAATTTTTTTTAGTGTGGCTAGATTTTTTTAGATGATGAGCATGACTAAAGGGGGTGGGTATTGTTTTTATTTTTGGGGGTTTTTATTTGTTAGTTATAAAATATTTAATTGTGTATTTCATCCTGGGATAAAAGTTGTTTAACAGGATTGTTATGGAACCATGAATAATATATATTGCTTCCCCTTTCACGTTGTTTGGATAGATACTTCCCCAGCTTACTATTCACCATCCCTTTCCCCATGATAATATTATTCCTTGAATTTAGAATATACTTCTCTCTACGGGGTATGAAACAACATATAATTTCACAAGGTTCTATTACTGACATAGGTCTTAGAGAAAATGTATTTTAATATAGGAATGGACCCTCCTCGTGTATGGAATTAATGTTTTATAGCATTTTTTTATCTCCCAATGACTTTTGTGTCACTCATTTCATTTTTGATTGATAATATCCTATAAATCTATTGTAATATATATTTATTTAAATGAAAATACTTGTTCATAAAAAAATATGTCTCTCAATATTATATTTATGCATGTTGGTGGTTCCCTATAGAGTCTTCATACAAGTATTCTCTATATGGACACTTTTATGGACATGAAGTTCAACTTTAAATTTTTTTGGTATCATATCTATATATATATCTATAGGATATTACACTATCTAATGAGATTTTTTCATAAGTTCTTGTATTTAGGCACCACATGGGGTTAATTTAAGAGGTCATATATAGCGTAGGTAGATATGACACTTCTATTTTTCAGACTATCTTTATTGAGATAATTTATTTCATATAATCATATTATGATATTTTCATATTGATTTTATAGGTTTTTAACTAAATATAGATATATATTTATTTTATTCTCTTAAATATTATTCATTTTTATGATGTTTAGTTTAATTTTCATCATAATGTGAAACATATGGTTGGGTCATCTTAGTCTATTAAATAATATTTATTATGGATTATTATATAAATAAAATTTTAAATCCTTCCCCACAAGTATATTGAATCCCATGAAACATATAACATCTTAGATATAAGTATGCATTTAATTTGAAAACATTACTTGAATTATTAGTTATAACAAATTGAAGCATAATTTTGAAATAAATCAAATATTAAATGAATCAAATTAATAAAAATTTATCCACTCATAATGGAGAATTACAAAAAAAATTACAGAGAACAAAGAAATACATACCATATATGATTATAACCATTTAATTTGTTTTAAAAAAATTGGAAAATAAAAAAAATATTTATATTTTTAAAGAAATGAAATTCCCAAGATCATCTACTTCATTTGAGATTCATAGTTGTTGGAAAAAAAATTATAAAAAAAATATAATGATCGATGGGAGAATGTTGAAAAATAAATAACTAAAAACTTTAAGAATGAGATGTATGCATTATGAAGATAGAAAATAATAAATTTATAATATTAAATAGATATAATATAGTTATTATATGACAATTATTAAATGGTATATAGGTATTTTTTATAAAACAAGTAAAGATTGTACAACTTTATAATTATCGATTGAAAGTTGAAATAATTATCAATTAGTCGATGTAAAAATAAATTAAAAAAACCAATTAAATATAAATAATAAATTTATTTTTAAAAAAAAAATTAAAAAAATATCAATTCACTTGGGTAAATAGAAGTGATTAAAATGTTATTATTTTTTTATGTTTTACTTATTTATGGTAAATTTATTATTTTTATTGTATTACATTAATATAATGTATTCCTAAATTTATCAAATTATTAGAAATATCCAATCATAAAATAAAAAAAATAATTTTGTAACTATGAAGAATACTAATTAATTAATTCATAGATTACCAAAAAATGATTTATTTAATGAAAATTTTTTATTATGTATTTTAAAATGATACATTTCTCATATTTTTAGCAAGAAATATAATTATATTATATATATATATATAATTATTTCCCCGTCATGCATTTTCAATTAAATAGTAAGTAATAGTGATAAAATAATTTAATATTAAAATACCTATTGTTAATGAATTATTTTACATATGTTGTGTATTTTTATTTTAGTATATTGAAATTAACAATGTAAATGGCTAATTTTAAAAAATGTATTTAATATATACAAGAAAAAAAATTTAACATCTATTTGATTATTATTAAATGGTAATGAATGCAGCTAAATCCATATTAATGATTAAAAATATATTTTTTAAAAATAATTTTTATTCTATATTTGTTATTATACTACAAATAATTTTTATCACATTAATAAATTGATTAAAATAACATTTTATTCTTATTTGGAATCATGTCTTCAAAAATATGAAAAACATTCATTTAAATTTTTATGGATAATAATAAATTAGTGAAGTAAAATTTTTGAAACCATCATAAAGGTAAAAAGATGTAATATATGTTTTCATAATAGCTAATGGCCAAAAATATCAAAATAATTATAACTAAATAGGTGAATTTAGTGATTATAAACCTAATATTATTATATATTCCTTATTTTTCACTTTGAATTAACCTTCCATGTAAAAAAGGCTTTCCATACACATTAATGAATGGATATTGATAAAAATTTCACTCAACCACACCTCGAAAGGGATCACTTCTCTTCCCATATTAACCAACAATGATAAATCTTTTTATAATTTAACCACATCTGAAATTTTCACCCTATATATTTTATACCATGTTTAATAACCTCCAGTCACAAGGCCTCCTGAATCCATCATATTCAAGAGTCTCATAATGAGAAGATTCAAGTCCTCAATTGAAGTGTAATCCTCTCCTAAGACCTTTTATTTGTATTCTTCATCCATAATTTATTTAATTTAATTTAATACTTTAAAAAATAATTATTATTAATCTTCTATAAATGTGATATTATTACAAAATATCAACATATTCTTACTCATTAAATCGGTATAACTTGTTCTTTTTTGGAACGTTTTACCACATAAATAAGTTATGTTACACATTTTATATCATAAATGACTAAGAAAACATAAAAAATGTTACTACTATTAAATATTGATTAATTTTTTATTTTCTAATAATTTTATAGTGGTAATATTTTCAATTATATTCAGTAATAAATTAAATTAGTTTATTAATTCAATAATCACTTATATGAAATTTGTTTATATATTCTTGTAATCCATCTCTATATATTCCTTGAAAGGAACGTGGGATCTATAACAATATCAAAATATTATACTAAAACATCTATAAAACAATTTATGTGACGTTACCATATTCAATGAGTAGGGATCATAACTGCCATACTAAAGAATCCATGGAAAAGAGTAACACTTAACACTCAAATATTAATTTAAATAATATTAAAGTAATATGCGATTATTAAGGAATTATAAATTAATGGTATGATATAAATGAATATGTATAATTTTTTTATAATCATCAATTATAAACTTAAATAATATTACACATGGAGATAGATCGTGTTCAACCATGAGTAATTATAATGCATGGGTTTCACGTCTAAATTTCTAATAATGGATATATGATCAAGATTCATAACTTGTTTTCTTTTATGTGGTTTATGTACTATACAATAGATTAATATTAGAAAAATTCATTAAAATAAATAGATTTAAACATACATTTCTAGTACCCTCATTTAGGAATTCTGGTCAGAAGTTACTAATGTTTTTATTGGGTTTTTTCCCAATCTCATTCTATAATTGATTTGTTTATTAAAAAATTTAAATTTTTGTGCAATTTTTTCTTTATATATAAAAAATATTTTGTTATCATCTTATTTTAAATTATGGTTTTTGTATGTCCCCCAACCATTTAACCAACCTTTTGTTCACAATTCAACCATGTGGATTCATATTAGTAGAGTTGTCATTATCCCATTATTTTAGATGGGAAAATTTCTTCTCAAAACCTGTGTTTATTATGTGATTTATCAGTATCCTTAACACTAGATCTATGATTTAAAATTTCATTTTACATTGAATTTTGTTTTTAAAAATTAATAATGGAATATTATTTATGATTTTCTACATGGTCTCCTTCTTCAATTGTTATATTTGGCTTTCATTATAAGGATTTTATTTTATGTTCTCATAATTCGTAAATAAGTTTACATATTATTTATCATTAATTTTCTTGCACAATTTTATATATGTAATTTAATTTTAAAGGAAATATAATAAAAAAATCAATTATACTTCTATTTTTTTTAATTCAATTTCATAATAATGGTATAATGTTTTTTAATCTATGTCAATATCCTTTAATGTTTCTTAAGATTCACTATGACGAATCTCTAATTATACCATTCACATTATTCCATGAGGTGACATATTCTTATTTATTATAGATATTTTAATTACTCCTAGTTTTCACAAAATTTTAAAATAATCCATGATGTAATTATGATTTATTTCATGTGGATCACAAATGTATGATTTTTCATTATTTGACATATAGGTAAACAATTACACAACCCTCTAATACAACCTGTACTAATTTATATCTTGAGAGATTTAAATTAGTAGTGATTAAATTCAATTTACTTAACGATAGGTGGTCCAGTATTTATAGATCCCCCTAATTCATTGTTTTTATATTCATAACTCTTGAGCTGACTTGGAATTGTGAAGAAACCATATTCAATATGTTACAGCTAAGTATGGAATTATATATCCCTCCAATACATTAATAAAATCATTATATGTATTATTATTAAAATTTATATGATGTAAACCCAATAAAGAATACAATATGATATCTAAGAGTTATGTATCCCCATAATTCATTGAATAAAGCTTAACATCCCCTCTAATGAAAACTAAAAAAATTAGTGGAGAACCCAACCCACTAAGGTACATTGTACATTACATGTTGATAGTCCAGGCTAGGATACTACACATAGGAAATCATTTTCTCTGATTATGTATGTAGTATAATTTTATACCAAAACACTATATATGAAACCATTCAAATAAATTTTATTCATGGATCAAGATTATTAACTCTTGTTTCCACAATCAAATAACTCATCCATTACGTATTGATAAATGTTTTATGTCATGATTAATGATTTATGATCTATGTTTTATCAGGTATGATTTTTAATATTATGTTCATTCACCCTGATATTTTTTCTCATACCCATATTCATATCTAGTCCTCACTAATGTTATTTGATTTGTATATATTATGCTTACCCTTAATAAGAATCTGATCTATCCCTTTTATTATGATTCTATTCCCTGATAAATGAGTAAAAGTATTATTTGTAATATGTATTTATTTTTATCATTCGTGAAGATTATATATGATCTATGTTAGATAAATTGTTATAATAAGTTTTTGTGTATCTAATTTCAATGGAGAAAAAACCTTCTATTTCAAGGGTTATCCTTTTTGGGATATTTAATGAATATTCATCTAAAATGATTTAATATGTTTATGTGTTATGGTTTGGTTATCAGAGTTGATATCAGGGTGGGTAATTTTTATTTTTTATAGGTTTTTCTGAATTAGATTATGAAACATAAAAAAACAAATTTTTAACTAAACATGATGTTGGATGATCCTAAAAGGTCATTTCTTATATCGATGGTGTCATAAGTTTGCAAATTGTAGGATTCATTTCCATTTTCATATGTGAAACAAAAAAAATTCAATTTTTGTTATTGAATATTATTTTTTTATAAAACAATAACATAATTCCCATTTTAATGTTTCATGAGACAAAAATTATAATTTGATATGATGATTATCAATTTCAAACATACTAGGACAAGATTGAGATTTTTAAATATTGCCCTTATAAATAAGATTATATGAATAATTAAAGATATAGTATTTTAATATTCTTTGTCATATTTTTAATAATGCATAATAATATAAAAAATTTGAACATATTTTTAATATCAGTTTCCTATAGATATATATAATATCCGTCAATGGAAAAAAATTCATATTTTTTCATAAAACTATTTTTTAAAGGCATAATGATGATCCAATTTAATTAATTCTATAAATATTTATTGATGAATAATTTATATTCATTTTATAGATTATATATCAACATATATGAATTTAAAAATATTTAATTATTATTAATGGTCATGTAGTTAATGTAATATCATCCAATGCTTAACGAAATCATTTTTAAACAATTTTTTGGAAATGGTTTGCTGGTTGATTGTTAAATAAAATTAAATTAATTATATAAATTCTATTATAATAATATATTTAATATAATGAATCATCTATATTTTTTGGATGACCCCACTTTCATTTTTGGTTATAATTAATGTTAAAAACAATAACAATTTTTCAACATAGTTATGTTTAAAATTGGTCTATCAGGGGAAACATAAAAAGATAAGAGTTAAGATAAACTAGAAACTTTTGGAAAAATTATTGGTTGGTTTTAATTTGACATTCAACTTAACAAACTTGAATTGGTCCATTTTTTATACATTATTCCATGAATGTTTATTTATACACTTTTATCATTTTGAAAAATTACATGTTTTCCACTCACCTCCATTATAAAAAGTGAACATACTCACCTTATTAATCAAAACTATTTAGCCATTTAGATATGATAACCACTAAAAAAATATCTCACCAACATCATTACACCATATATATATATATATAATTTTCTTGAAAAAATAACAAATATATTATATTTAATTAGATATCCAATGGTGGTTTTTCAAAGTGAGGGTAGTCTTATTCAACAAGCTCTTTATTTTTCTTCTTATTCTTTTAACTATATGAATATGGTATTATAAATTCCAATATAATGAAACAAATATATACTATATAAAAATATTTTATTCTGTTAATTGAATAATATTTATCCAACTCCTTCTAAATCACATGGGAAAGAACACCAACACTTGTGTTTATGGCGGACAACCTCTCTCGAACCGATGTAATCTATTTTCTATTTTTATCTCTCATAGATTGTCATAATGACATATATAATGAATATATTAGATAATTATGACATAATACTAATTATATATAAATAATATATCATCAAATTTTCTATCTATTCTCATATTAAAAAAATGATAAGATCGCTCAAGCGTATGTTCGACCTACCATCTCCACAAAGAGATATGATTCATTTTCCATGTAAAAATATTAAGGAATTATGCTAAATCTATATATAATTAATAAATATGAAATTTATAAAATTAATATAATTATATATATTTCATAACACTATCTTATTAAAAAAACAATAAATTCCATTCCCCAATGCGAATAAGAAAATGTTGTCGTTTACAGTCTAGAAACATAATGTAATTATTAAATATTATTTGAAAAAATCGGATAATATGTCATAAAAATGTCATATATTATATTAAAAATATGAATATAGTTCTTTAATAAACTAATTATTTCTATAAAACCATTATAAATGCGGTTTAATACTCTTCATGTTATGGGAAGTCTTGGGAAAGGGATTTCATCTCAATTTTAATTTTAGTGAGACATATTTATTACGCTGCTCCTATTAACTATTATTTTTCAAATATAATTACATTTTGATAAAATTTACATGAATAAATATAAATCAATTACTATTAATGATTCATTTAATGTTTATCCATTCAAGGGGTTACAATTTAAAAGATTTTAAAGTGGTACATTTTTATTTTACGATGAAATTTATTTGGGAATTTATTAAATTTTCATTGACAGAGTCTTATAATATATTCTTCCTAATGTTAATCAATTTTAATATTATCTATATATTTCATTGAGTTTTGATACTTTTCTAAATCATTACCTATAGATAGTGACCATTTTTATTATGAGGCTGCTTTTCTTGAGTTAACTGGGAATGGATCACCTAGAAAAGTGATTGCTGCAGAAATGGAAGGAGAAAACATATTTCTTTTTAAATTCATTAAACATGTGATTAGTCCAGGCATAGGAGAGTTTGCAACCCTAAAGTCTCAAGATATATATTTTATGTACTTGCTTAGGCATGAAGTGAAGGTAAATCTATGAATATTGTGGATGATTCAAATAAAGGTTATTACCAGAACTAAATCAAAGACCAATACTTTTTTCTTTTCTAAGATGATTTCCATTATGATTATGTTCAATGGTATTTTTGAATCTGGGGATGAATATGTTATTGTCAAAGACAATTTATGAATTACTAGGACTATATGCAAGTATATGAAAGTAAGATGAAACCCTTGGAAGAAACAATGGGTGAATCATGACGGTAAATTATATGATAAATTCAATCCTATAGATCATCCCTCTAGGCCTATGCATGAGAGGGATCTAGGTCTAGGACATGATGAAGATGACCCAACTTATAGTGATGCTGTTGATGATGAGGATGAAAAAAAATCAGTGCAAGGAGGATATCCTAACCTACCTTCTAGCCATGAACCTCAATGTATTTCTAATGAAGACTCTAGTCTTACAACTACTTTACCCAGGAGAGAATCTAATTCTGACAGCTCAGATGAATGTACATTGAGTTTGAGTCCAGTAATTGGGAGTTCTGCTATTCCTGTAGAGGCAGTTTTGGTTGAGATTCCCAAACCTGCAGCTATCCCTGATGATCCTCCTCTTGGTAAAATGGAGATAGTTGTGGCTGATTCTTCTACGGAAGACCTAGCTGTTGAAGCTTCTATTTATGTACATGACGAAAATAATGGAAAAATTGAGGGGAGTATCCCACCAGACATGGTACTGTATCAATGGATCATGAGATTGAAGACTGGGAATAAGACCAAGGTGTTGTAGATTTTGGGCTAGACTATTCTGATTCTAAAGATGAAAAGGCTATCAAAAGACCAAAATTCAATCATTATATCCTTTATGAGAATTTACCTGAGGATTTACTAAGAAACACTGTCCCGAACTAGTTGAAGTCTGATCATAATACGTATTTTGTGGGAGAAATGGGAAAAATGGAAACCTATTTAATTTTATCCATTCAATCTATTCTGACTGAATCTGTATTTAATATTTTGGATGAAGTCAAGACCTTCCGGAGTTATGTTTCAAGCCTGGTAGAGGATGTTGAATCTTTAAAAAACCTAGTTGTCTCTCTGGAACCTTATATGAGTTCTAAATCTCAATAATAAAAGGATTTGTCTTTTGTGAAAAGTTTGTTTGGGTAGATGGTATATATTTATGAGGAATTTAAGAATTCCATGAAATACCATGTCATCACCCAAGACCTTATTGTGAAAAATCACATTAGTGGGATTACAAAATCTTTAATGGAAATAATAGCCTTTACTATTGCACCTATGGGTGCTCGTAGGCCTTCTGTAGATGTTGATCAGATTAGAGATGTGATGAAAGAAGAGCTTGGATAGTCATCTGCAAGTGGCTTTGTAGACACTACTACCTTGACTCAAGTGGTGACTACTACTAGAGAAATAAGAAAAATTGTTTAGGATTTTCTGAGGGAGGCCACTACTTCTCAGAAAGAAGTAAAGGACAAGGTGAATTATTATTTCCAAAGGGTCTACACTAATCATCAGTAGAAAAATCACTTCAATCTTTTGTTAGAAAATATGAAATTACGTCCTATGACTCAAGCCTTTATAGACCAAGCGAGTAAGCTCAGGGAGCTGACTCCAGCTCTAGAAAAATTCATGGAAAAAAAGAATGACTTCTTTTCTTCTATCGAGAGAGGAGGATGGATTATCATGGATTTCATAAATATCTTGATACCCTTCTTGCATCTTGATGATCATCTAGTGATTTTACCTTTAGAATTACCTACATCTGGATCACCCACTTCTAATTTTTAGATGTCCCCATCTCAGGCTATTAGAAGCTTGACACCGATGATTACTCAAATGTGTACCCACTACCGGCCAAAAATAGTTTCAGTTGCTCAACCTCTAGCGGTCATTTTTGGAGTTCCCAAGCCTTCAACCACAACTACCCAGCCTATTTATACCTCAAATCCCAAGGGAAAATCCAATGTGGACATTCAGGAAGTGGATTGAGTGGGTGTAGATAAATTTCATACGGATCAGTTTTTACCTTGTGTATTGTTTTTTTAATCCATATATAAATTTGACTCCTTAATATATACTTATTTTTCAATAATTTTGTCTATGTGTTTACCTATGTTGTTTATTTCATTTTTGGTCTAATTTTCCACTAATACATTCTTTACATCCTTATCTTATAGCTATATTATTTTTTCTAATCCCAAAAGGGGAGAAATGATACAGGGAAGACATGATAGATGGGGGGAAATGATAAAGGGGAGAAATGAAAGAGGGGAGGATTATTTGACACAAGAGGAACATATTTCAGACATTGATATAGATATTTTATCAATTTTATCTCATACATTTGTATTTTTAAATTCCTATTTATCTCTAACGTATATTTTACCTATGTTGGAACACACTGAGAAGTAAGAACAATTGTATTTTAGTCTGATAAAATTGAATTACCTGCCAGAATTTGTGATTATCATAGAGGGGGAGATTGTTGGACTCACCAGTTTTGATAATATCAATTAAGATTAATTATGTTTTTGATAATCCCTAATAATGTTTATTGATTAAAAATTTAATTACCTAAGTTACTGTGTAAGTGTTTAATGTCAAATTATAAAAACTGATGAAATATTATCAAATGTTATATCTTTCCTGAAAGAACATTCGGTTAACCTATGTAATGTTATATCCTAACATAATCTGTGGATAGTTTGCATAAACAGACTAAACATCTAACGATACCGAAAGTTCCCTGGTATGTAGATGAGGTACCGATAGAGTAATTTTACCAGTATGCAATAGTCTACAAATACAGAATGGTCACCGGTATGTAGATGAGCTACTGATAGTGTAAGTCTACCAGTATGCACAAGTCGACTGACACAAAGTAACATCTACTATTTTGAAGTCTACCATTTGAAGCACACTGGTATGGATCACTTGTAACACCTCAAGGTTTTGAAAATAAATATAGAATGCAAATTTATAGTCTATCCATTAAACACAACTTTACCTCTTCTATGTTTTGAATTTCAAGAAAAGGTCATCTAGGGTTGTGTTCAGTAAGTCATTTGCAGTCTGATTGAACAAAATTGATTTTTGGTGAATAGTAACACACCCTTATGAATACTAATATTAATAGAAATATGACCCATATGAATAGTAAATAATAATATTATTTTATTTTTGTAAGGCAATATTATAATGGGATCTTAATTAATATTTCAATGACACAAAAAAATGCACTTCAAGATTGTTATCTTTCGAATTAACTATTACCTTATTTAATAATTAAATTAATAATATATAGAAAATTATTTTTGAAAAATATATTTCAATTTTGAATTATAAATGTAAAAAAATGGTAGGGGTGATTTTTTGTATTTTTCTAAAATACTTGAATCTTTCATGAATAGTAAAAATACAGTTTTGAGTATTCGTTAGTTTAATGACAACATAATGATGTAATAATTAAATATAAAGGTATGGTCAAATTTTGTATAGAAAATTATGACATGAGGTGTCCCAAGTGGCAAAAAATGGGATAATAAAATGGGAAAGCCCGTGTTTTGGAAAAAACCACTAATGAGGTGTCCCTTTGAAATTATTAAATAATTACCTCTCTTTTTCTATAAATACCCACTCATCCATTCGTTTTTTTTTCATTCAAAATCCATCATCCTCAAAGCTCTGGATGTTTTACCTTTCTTCAAGTCCCCCTGAGGTTTCCCTAATCCCCCAAGGCCCCATCCTTTAGGATCTATGAGTTATTCTACAAGGTAAGGGAATCCTTCATTCTCTTATTTAAGTCGATACTTCTTTTATGTTATATAACTGAAATTCCATTCCCATATATTGAGGATTGGTTTTATTCAATCTCATTACAGTAAATTTGATTCCAATATTATTAGATACCTTTTTTTCCTCATCTGATTATATGAAATTTTAAGTGACGTCGTTAGGCTGTCGAATGTTCATAAGGGATCTTTTAACTGTTCTTCTATTTTCAACTTCATCTCTTTTATTTTTCTCTCCTCACCTCCTCTGTACAAATGATCATGATAACTCCAATAACATATATATACTGTATTTATTTCATGTTAATGGAATACCCATCATAAATTTTTTTACTCCCTCCATTTTATTTTTATAAATGAAATCAATGTCTATAAGGTTCCAATTTATAGCCTTCATGGACGATGAAGTTTCTTTCATCAATTTATTCTTCATTACTGGTCATGAAACCATATTTATGGTTGAAAAAGACTATAATATATTTATTATAACATAATTAATATTCATGAACCAGAATATGTACATATAATTAAGTTATATGTCAAAATAAGTTCATAATAATCCAAATACCGCCAAATAATCGAAGTAGCTCTCATCTTATGATTCCTCCTCATTCCATATAAAAAAATGATAGAAATTACCATTAAAAATTATTTATGTTCAAAAATAATATATAATTCCAATCCCGGAGTTTTATAACCATTACACATGAACTCCATTACTTAAAAAAAAGTGAACCAATTGTGTAAATAAAGAAAATGAACACCCTGGAACAATGAATTTCAATATAATAACTTAGAAATAAGGGTATAAATGAACTACATAGAAATATGATAAAATAAATACATGTCTAATATTTTTTAAAATATGTTATTAATAAGTATAATTTCATATTTCAGGAGCTTATTTTCGATAGAAGAACATGTTTGGAGTTAAGGTAAGGGATTTTCAACCGAACATCCATTTTCATTCGGGTTACTTTCATTTTCTAATTACCTCCATGACATTATTATGTACTATTATGTACTAATCATATATTCTGTATGAGTGTTATATATATGTTTACAAACTAGAAAAATTTCTTATTTTATTGATAGTTACATGGTTTAAAAGGAACATTCAAAATTGTTTCCAAAATAGATGCCTAATTTAAGCGAATTTCTCCAATTCATATCTATTTACAAGGGCACTCTATTATCTGTTTTTGGAAAAAATTATCTTTCTGAAAATAATAATTTTATTATGAAAATACTACCTTACTTAACATCTGGTTTTATAAAAAAAATTCCAAAAGAGCCCTTCTTTTCAAAATAAAAGTTTTTTATCTCAAAATTGCTTAATGATTTTATAAGAGTATTTTCGTTCAATGCTCTTATTGATTCCATTGTATTATTGGGTTTAATAATTTATGAATTCATATACCATATTTTATATAATGGTTTATAAATAACTTTATTGTTGATGATCTATCCGAAAACTATTCATCATATTCTTCTGAATGGTTAGTGTTTATGTTAAATAAGTGGTGAAAGTTTCTTAAATTTCATATGATAGTTTTAATATTAATGTATATGTTGTCTATGTTGACCACAATAATACGAGTAATTAATTCAACTTATTATGTGATGGGTGGGGCCTTATATATCCCCTCGATCCATCAGTAGGTCTCAGTAGACAAACTATGGTTTTGGCACAAGGCCTTGACAAAATGATTATTTAATGTTCCTAGTATGAGGCTTGGACGGTATGGTTATGATGTCTGGGATATGAACTTACATCATTATGATTCTAGTATTTGATGTTCATGTGGCTATTCGACTAGTAGAATACCCATGATTTTGTTTCATTGTGGAATTATTTATTCAGCTCATATTTCTTCCATAATGTGTTCAAGTTCATTATTAAAGGCATGTGTTTTCAATTATTCACCATGTCTAAAGTTTATATTAACATATGCTGTATTGCTTACTCTTATTGAGCGTTTGTGAACACCCATTTCTTTTGATTCATTTTATCAGGACATGAATAAGTAATTTATGAATGACGTGCAAGAATAATCAAGGAGACGTGATGTTTCTAGTGGAATTAAATAGTGTTTTGTTTCCCTTCATTCTATAATAATAAACATATGTATGTGACTTGTTTCCATTAATAATAAACTACTCGGTCGTTTGGGATTATTATTCCTTGTATGTATGGCCCTGTAATCAAATAAGGCACCGGATCTAGGAAACTAGGTTTGGGTCCTTGTCGTTGGTATAAGAGGATGTTTATTATAATACATGGAAACTAGATTTAGAAAATGTAGAATTAGGGAAGAGTTCCTAAGTTAGTCTTTGAGGAAATACATACACTAATGTCCTTGTATTTTTTTTAAAGAATAGATAATGTGGATCTTTCAAGAAATACATCCATGTCTAGATATGAGCAGGTAGAGGTGGCTCTGGCACAGATGTATCTAGGTGTAAAACCTGAAAACACTACTTTGAGATAGACTCGAACAGGAACTGGTGCATGAAAATGGGCCTTACTGCACTCTTAGTTACAACACACCCGGGTGATATGCTTAGAATAATTCGCATTTTTTTCAATCCATAATTAAGGATTAAAATGTTAAATATTCCTCAAAGAAAACATTTTGTTCAATATGGGATTAGCCTTGCATATGATCTCGATTTTTCTGAGTATTTTTAAGTTAAGATTATTCATTATGATTCATAACCTAATCTATTATATGCAATTATCTAGAGAAGGCTCCTAGTGGATGGAAAGGAAATCGCACGAATTCAAGTGTCCCCTGTAGGGATTTTCCTCCGATGGAAGATAATGATGTAGGCTCAGGTGCTGTGACTAGTGCTAAGCAACTCATAACTATACTGGGAAAACATAATCAGGTTATGAATAACAACCATACCCATATGGAGCATATGGATCCACCACATGGAGAAGCCATGCTAGATCACTTTATTCAACAAAAGAATCCATAATTCTATGAGGCTACAAACCTGTCTGTATCGGAGTAATGGATATGTTCCCTTGATAGGATATTTCTCGCATTGGGATGTAATGAAAGAGATAAGGTTGTCGTTGCAGTATATCGTCTATCTGGAGATGCTGATCAGTGGTGGTCATTAATCCAAAACAAAAAGGATGAGGAAGAGATATGAGATATGGAAAGTAGGGATTTTAAGGAAATCTTCTTATTAAAGTATTTCCCTCGTGAGCAGTGAGCAGAAATGGAGAGACAATTCCTGAATCTGAGGTAGAATAAAGATGAGAATGTTGCAAGGTAAGCAGCTAAATTTACAAGATTATCAAGACATGTTTTAGATTCCATACGAAATACAAGGAGTAAAATTGATCTATTCTTTGATGGCCTAATTCCATTCCCCCGGCGGGCACTGGTCTCCCTATGTTTTTTATCATATGAGGATATAGTTTCATGTTCCATAAAGAATGAAAAATAATTCTCAAATTCTTATGTCTTTAAGGGATAGAATGAAAAGAAGAGGGATGTTGAAAACCCTAGGAAAGGAAATAAGGAAATGGGGAAAAGGGAGTAGTTGAGATTCTACCATGTGACAATTGTGGAAAGAAACACCCTGTTGCATGCTTAAAAGGAAAAGGGATCTGATACAAATGTGGTCAGAAAGGCTATCTTGCTGGAGACTGTAAAGGAATGAAGGAAGCCAATGATGTTCAATGATATAGTTATCGGGAGATGGGACAATATGATATTGAATGTCCAAAACGTCAAGGAAATCTGCAACAGAGAAGGACAAGGGATTAGGGACAAGCTTATGCAATCACAATTGCAGAGGTTGAAGTTCCTAATGACGTGGTGGAAGGTACTTTAATTGTTTCCTCAAGTTTAGCCAATACTTTATTTGATTCTAGATCATCAAATTTTTTCATATCATTCCAATTTTCTACGAATATTAGATATTCCCAATTTGATTTAACAAGGGAGTGGTCAATCAAAACTCTTAAGGGAAGTATCATTTCTACAATGATATGTGAATCAGTTCCCATTAGGGCATATAAATGTTCTTTTTCTACTGATCTCATCGTTATACCCATGATTGAGTTGGATATAATCCTCAGTATGGACTGTATTTTGGACCATGATGTAAAAATTTATTGTATAAATAAAGAGGTTATGATTTTTGATAACGATGATAAAGAACACCTTATATTTAGAGCAGAATCATCACCACCATATTTTTATCTAGATCTACCCCCAATAGCTCAACTAAATTCAATTATTGGGGAGGAAGAGAATAAAATAACTGTTTGTGAGGAAATGATTGTTCAAATAGAGGATGTACCTATTTTGAGAGAATATGTTGATGTGTTTCCAGATGATTTTCCTGCACATCCTCCAGAACGAGAAACTGAGTTTTCTATCGATTTAAATCTTGTTATAAAGCCCATATCAATGACCCCTTATAGAATGGCCATAATGTAATTAGTGGAACTAAGGAAACAACTAGAGGAATTGAGTAATAATGGATTGTTTCGACCAAGTTTTTCTCCAGGGGGATCCCCTGTCCTTTTTGTCAAGAAAAAAATATGGATTTATGAGGTTATGTATCGGCAACAGGGAGATCAATGCTATAACAATAAAGATCAAATATCCCCTACATCGCATTGATGATATATTTCACAAACTTATATGGATCTTGTCACATAAATAATTTATTTTAATGTTATTTTTAATTTATTTTCCATTAATTATTTGTTTTTGGGGTTTGCAAAGGTTTTATAGAGATTAGGTGAGTTTTCATGAATTGGGCCAAACCGTGAGCCCAATTCCAGATTTAAAAATAAATTTTGTTTCTTTTATAAAAATTTCATTTTTTTAATATTTTTCACTCATTCCAACTCCTAAATGTCTTCCACTGATATATTAACTCCAAATTTAAATTTGGATCCTTTATAAATCCATAATCATGGGGTATTTGAGTTTTTATTTGAGAATTGAGCCAACATGAAAGCCCAATTTCCAATATTAAATTGTTTCTTTAAATTTTTAATATCGTATTCATTATAATAAATTTGTCGATGATTCTACCTCCCTCTCAACCCAAATATTCCCAGGAGTTCTCCAACTGCCTTTTCCCCTCCTTAGATCTCTTTTAAATGGTGATGTAGGGAAAAACATCATAAGGTGTCTCAAATCAGCAAGAATTGAAGAGGTAACTTCATCTATTATTAACTCTCTAAATTATTATTATTTTTCCACTATATTAGTCCCAAAATGACCTCATTAATCTTATTATTACAATACAGTAATTTTTTCTATTTTCAATTTGTTCTACTATTGTTTTTGGAGTGATTTATTCAGGATACATCAAGTAAGTGAGTCCATTTCATCCTTCTTTCATTTTTCATAGGGTTTCATTCAATGTTCTTAAGGTATCTTCCCTTATACATGAAGCCCCAAATTTTAATAGCATATGGTGTCAAAACTATGTATTAAACTTGGGTTTGATTGGTCTAATTTTCTATTTTTAGGTTTTATCTACACTTCTTGAGGTGCGGCGGTGGTGCGTTTGTCTTTTCACCCAAAGGATTCAAGGGTTTCATTAGATTTTGTAGGAGATTCTAATGTTGATGAAATCATTGTGTATTATCATGAGGAATTTATAATATTTTAAGGTTTATATCATTTTATTTTTTCTGAAAATTTTGTTTCTAATGATGTTTCTATTGCAATTTAATTTTAAATGCCAATTTGTTGTGAAATTGGGGGTTTTCCAATGAAATGTTTTATTTGTTTATTCGGTGATGCCCTATAAATTATCAGTATTATTTATTGACCTATAATAATTCTTAAAATACTGGTTCTAATATTTATCTCCTTTGGTTATAGCTGCAAAATTGGGTTTTAATTGTTTTTGTAAAGAAAGTGAAGTTTTGGATCCACTTTTGTGTGAAAATGAAGGTTTTACAAAGTTATCACTTCTTGTTTAACATGGGGATGCCTGAAAATTGATTTTTTGTTTTAATTTAAATTTATTGGGATGAATTTACTATTTAGGTAACTTTAAAGTGTGTACATAGAGTACAAGTGGCTTTTATAAGGGGTTTTGTGTGCAAAACAACATGGGATTTTGAGAAATTGCTTTATTCAAATTCAAATTGTTGTGTGTGTGTTTTATTTGGTATAAAAAGAAATAGCTAATTTATTTGGTGTATGTGACCATTATTGGTGTTTAAAATTAAAATTTATATGTGTTAAATGACGAAATTGTTTGAGAACAAAGGGGGAAGCCCGGTAGCTAGTTGGGGCGGATGTGTACTAGTTCGCCTAGTGGACCGGATGGGTTTCGGCCTTGTTTCACCTATCATTTGGATAAAAACAACTCTAACTAAACTATTTGGATAATTATTGGGGACCAATAGGTTATGGGTATGTTCCTTACTAGTGGATCGTGCATGAGATGGAATTTTACTATTGTTACATTACATCGAGGTACGAGGTTCATTGGGCCCGAGACTGTCTAGTTCCTAGGGGTCTTACCTATTTTTTTTCTCATTGGAATTGTGGTATTTGACCTTTTATTTGGGTGTCTATGGAATTATATTGATTTATATAACATTCCTATTTAAATTTTTTAACATTCTGAATGTTTTGTCTTGAAAAATGTTATTAAATTAAAGTTGTATTTCATGGAATTTGTCGCTGCTTTTCATTGCATATTAAAACTGATTTCTTTTTCAACTTCTATTTCATGAACCTTGGAATAATTGGGTGGTATCCAATTGGACTTGGTATCAAACCATACTTACACCCCTTTGTTGTAAGTAGACTTTATTAGTTTTGACTCAGGTAAAGGAAAGGCGAACAGTGATGGCGGTTCAGGGTGCCAGTCCCCATCACCGGGGCGGAGTTGTGGAGGCGACTTGCGGGTGATGACCCCCTTGTTGTGTGGAGTCCTTGGGTATTTCATTACATTGTAATTATTTTTTTTGGACCTCTTTTATTGTCTCTAATCAAATGTATTCAGTTCTGGTTTTTTTATTAATACTTGTTTGGCTATAAATTTCTGAATTTATATTATGGATTGTTTTTAAGGTTTTATGCTTTCATACTCAGGTAAATCGTTCATAAAACTAATTGTTAGATACCCATGAACTTTTGAAAGCACGTGGGGATATGGAACTCCATTTAGTCCTTGTAACGGGCTGGGTTTGGTGCTAGTAAGATGGAAACCAGATCCCGTTTGTGACAAAATAGTATTAGAGGAGGTTTTGGTTAACTCTTTGGGTCATGTTATTTAGGGAACAGTCTGTATAGTATAGAGTTAGGGTTGGTGGGACTTGGTATTTCAGATATGGGTAGTGTGCATGATAACCACACCTCATGATGTGATTTGAGTCACCATGTGAAGTCAGGATTTATCTAAGTCCTTTTGTTTTCTTGGTTTGATGACGATTAGGGGAAATGAAAATAGAGTGGGGTTAATGGACTCAGTGAGATCGCAGGGCCTGGAAAGCCATGTGGAGCTAGGGATATTCACTATAAAACTCTATGTTATAGTGAAGTGATTGGAATATGGCCTCCAACCATATTTCTAAGTCACCCACTGAAACTAGTTTCTTCTCCTATTGATTTGTGCTTTAGATTTGAAATCTTGGCACATTGGTTTTAAAGTGACTAGGTTTTTAAAAGCATAATGTTTTTGTGAATTGATTTTAAAATAAAGAGGGAATGGATTGGTTGATAAAATAATAGAACTGAATTTTTAGAATTTATTTGAAATTGAAAATGGTGTACGTACACCTCTTTTGAAAGCTGGAACTATATTGAAGTTGGTTTTGAAAAGTGTTTCCAATAGAGTTTTCTAAACTATCAAGGAGTGTTTTAATGGGATGAGATGTTTTTAAATTGATGTGAATATCAAGAAACTGAGTTTTTTTCTAAATGGTTCCGTATTTTTTAAATGTTTTTTAAGATGTGAGTTGGGATTTTGATCTCGTGGTTAGCGGTTTTGAGAAAATGGATATGTTGGTTGACCGTTTTGGTTTTGAAAAGTGGAAAGAATTTTTGTTTTAACCTTTAGTATTTTCGTGAGCAACCACATGCATGGGGTTATATGGGAAGATGGATGGTTGATGACATGACTGGATGAGTTCTGGGATGGATATGAGGAGGGTTCCCGGTGTGGCATAGAAACATGCATGTTTAAGGCCCATGGGGTACCATTGGTTGATGCGCTAACCCCTGAACCATTTTTTTTCAAAGAAATGTTTTTAAACAAAAACATGTTGTCTTGATGAACTATTTGGGATGGTTTATATTATGTGTTTTTGGAAAATGTTTATTTTGTGGGATGTTTTGTGTCTAATAACCACTCTTTTTTGAACTATGTTTTGGGTTTGGGTTTGGTCAGTAAGTTGTGTTATAGGGACGATTAGTGGTCTCTTTTGAAAAATGTTTTGGGACACCTTTATGATGGTTCTCTTCATGTGTTTGGCTCAGGTTTGTTGAATATCTTGACCAATGGACCATCTTGGTTGGGTCATTGGGTTCAATAGTTGGATAAGGTACACCCCATTAAAGGTTAGTGAACAACTGAAGTGCAACCTGGATTCTTTCGCCATTTGAAGACCCTCTAGTTGATCAATATATGGAATCTTTTTATTGTGATTTTTAGATTGATTCCATACCCATTTCATTATTTTATATTTAGATCCTCTTGTAACAGGGGATTTCTTGTGAATGGCTTAAAGAGACCTCAGTTTCTTCAGTTTCCTGATTCGTCGAAGGAGGATGTGGTAAAGGGTTGTTTGTGTGCATGAGTGTCTCGATGGTGTCTAAGAGGGCCTTTGGGTTCTTAAAAGTTTCTTTGAAGCATGAGTTCATGTTAAACCACTGGTGTGGGATATATGGTCATAATAGGATATATTTGCCACATTCTATAATTTTGTGTTGTTTGGGGATGTTTTAAAAGGTCCCTCTCAATGCATTGTTTATATCAGTCACAATGGTCATGTTCAGTGATACTTTATGATTTCATGTTCTCGATTGACCGTATAGGTGAAAGTAGTGAAATCCTATAATAGTCACTATTATGTTGGGGGAATGTATCCCTTGGAAAAAACATTAAATTCATCTATTTTAGATGAATGTGAGTGTAAGAGTTATTTACTTCTATTGTTTCTCACCTAAAGAAACAATGTATAATGTGTGTGCATCTTCGTAGCCCTTGTTTCAGTGAAATATTGGGATAGGGTAAACTTAGTTTGGAATGTTCTGTGTCTGTAAAACATATATGGGATTGCGGTGTAGTTTTTGGTGGCACTGAAAGAAGAATTCTCATTCAGTGGGTTTCCAAAGACTAACTACAAAGCCGAAGATGCTTCAATCATTTGAGCTCCAGCCATATGTCTTGAAGAGAAGCTAGCTCGTAGTCAAGGGAAATCACATGGTCATTTAAACCTTTTACAATGTCCTATCCTAAATATGAAAGATAAGAAGATTTTAAATATTTGGTATCATCATCTTTCTTATGTTGTTCACGTTTGGTGGAAACAGGTGGAGGGCCTTGTACCCATGTCATCGCCCAATGTAATTCCCTCCCCCTTTGGATTCCATTGAGTCTGTGGAGAATGGTTGGAAACTTTGCTGGACAGGTTGAGCACATGGTTTTTGAACGATTAACAGTGACCGTGTGCCTGGAATCCACGCAGGAAGATTGATTGGCACAGTTAGTTCACGGTTTCACAAAATCTGCAGACTAACTGGGCGACCTTCCCAAATCTTGAAATTTTTGGGTTTTTCTATGCCATCCCATGCTGGTTAGTTATGATGGTTGGGAGAACCACTATGATTCTCATGTATGTTCATTCGTAAATTTTGAATGGAAGTATACCCTATGTAATAGAGAGTCTTTTCAGGCCTCCCCTTATTAGTGTCTGAATTCTGTCTCAGAAAAAAAAATTGGTCGTCTCTTATGGTGGGGAGCATATGTGTGACCACCCGCACATTTAACATAGATTTATCCATGATCTTGTATTGGTGTAGATAGTATCGTTCAGATCTATCTAGCTACCAACATCTTCCTTGAGTAAATTTTGGGACTGGAGAGCACCCAATGGTTTAGTCAAAGCAAGGTAGGTGTAACCTTGTTCAAAGTTGTTGTTCCTTTGGAAGAATTGCATAAGTATTGTTCGGATAGTGTTTGAGGATTTTTCATTTGGGATAATGTATTAATGTGATTGATCATTTTAGGAGAGTGTTTTATTTTTTAGTTTTTATATTAATTATTCATCAATTGATCACTGGAGGTGTTTTGGCCTTTGGGGTTGAATCCGGGCAAGGGAGTACCTATTGGTTTCTCAGTTGGGTTTGGTTGTTTCTTTGAACTTTCTGTGACTTTCTGGGTATAATTTTTTCAAGGTGGGGAAAATTTTCACATAAATAACTTATTTAAAAGATAATTTTAATTTATTTTCCATTCATGATTTGTTTTCGGGGTTTCCAAAGGTTTTATGGAGAATGGGCGAGTTTTCATGAATTGGGCCAAACCTTGAGCCCAATTCCAAATTTTAAAATAAATTTTGTTTCTTTTAAAAAAATTTCATTTTTTAATGTAATTCACTCATTACAACTCCTAAATGTCCTCCCCTGATATATTAACACCAAAAATAAATTTTTATCCTTTATAAATCCAAAATCATGGGAGATTTGGGTTTTTATTCGAGAATTGGGCCAACCCGAAAGCCAATTTTCCAGTTTTAATTTGTTTCATTAAAAGTTTAATATCCTATTAATTATAATTAATTTTTCGGTGATTCCACACTCCTCTCGACCCTATTAATCCTAGGCGCACTCCCATTTCTTTTCCCCCCTCCTTAGTGCTCTCTGAAATCGCGACTTAAGGCAGAACTTCATAAGGGGTCTCAAATCATCCAGAATGGAAGAGGTAATTTCATCTCTTCTTAACTCTCTCAAATATTACTCTTTTCCCTCCATTACTGTTCTTAAATGACCTCCTAAATTGTTATGAAAAAAATGAATTTTTTCTGTTTACAATTTCAGTTACTTTGGTTTTTGGAGTTATTAATTCAGAATACTTCAAGTAAGTGAATCAATTTCATTCTTCTTTCATTTTTCTTAGGGTTTCATTCAATGTGATTAGGGTTTCTTCCCCTGTACAGGAAGTCCCAAATTCTTATAGGGTTTGGTGTCAATCCTAATGTTTATCCTTGGGTTTTCTTGGTCCAATTTTCTATTTTTTGGTTTCATCTACCCTTCTTGATGTGCGGTGGTGGTGCGTTTGTTGTTTCACACAAAGGATTCCAGGGTTTCATTTGATTTTGTAGGTGATTCCAATTTTGATGAAATATTTATGTATTAGCATGCTGTATTTATCATATTTTCAGATTTATATCATTTTATTATTTCTACAAAAATTTGTTCTAGTGATGTTTCTATTGCAATTGAATTTTGAATGCCAATTTTGTGTGAAATTGGGGGTTTTCCAAGGATATGTTTTATTTGATTATTTAGGGATTCCCTATAAATACTTAGTTGAATATATTAACCTTTAATAAGGCTTAAAATACTGTTTTTAATGTTTATCCCCTTTGGTTATTGCTGAAAAAATGGGTTTTAATTGTTTTTGTAATGAAAGTGAAGTGTTGGTTCCATTTTTGTGTGAAAACGAAGGTTTTACAAAGATATCACTTCTTGTTTAACATGGGGATTCCCGAAAATTGATTTTTTGTTTTAATTGAAATTTATTAGGATGAATTTACTGTTTTGGTAACTTACAATTGTGGACATAGTTTACAAGTGGGTTTCTTAAGGGGTTTTGTGTGCAAAACAACACGAGATTTTGAGAAATTGTTTTATTCAAATTCAAAGTGTTTGTTGTGTGTTTTATGTTATATAAAATGTGATAGATATTGTATTTGGTGCATGTGACCAGTAGTGTTGTTTTACATTTACAATGGATATGTGTTAAATGATGAAAATTTTTGAGCAAAAAGGGGGAAGCCAGGGTACCTAGGTGGGGTGGATGTTTACTAGTACAGCTAGTGGACCAGATGGGTTTTGTCCCGGTTTCACCTATCATTTGGATAACGAAAACTCTAACTAAACTATCTGGATGATGATTGGGGACCAATTGGTTATGGTTATGTTCCCTACCAGTGGATCGTTCATGAAAACGAATTTTACTTTGGTTACATTACACCGAGTTACGAGGTACATAGGGCCTGAGACTATCTAGTACCTATGGGTGATACTAATTTTGTTTCTCATTGGAATTGTGGTATTTTACCTTGTGTTTGGGTGTCTTTGTAATTATATTGAAGTAGATAACATTCCTATTTAAAGGTTTTAACATTATGAAAGTTTTATCTTGAAAATGTTTTCAATTTAAATTTTTATTTCTTGGAATTTGTCGCCGCTTTTCATTGCATTTTAAAACTGCTTTATTTTTCACCTTGTATTGCATGCACCTAGGAATCATTGGGTGGTATCCTATTAGGATTAGTCTCACACCATACTCAAATCATTTGTTTTATGTATACTTTATTATTTTTGACTCAGCTAAAGTAACGGCCAAGGGTGATGGCGGTTCAGGGTGTCAGTCCCCATCGCTGGGGCGGAGTTATGGAGACGACTTGTGGGTGATGACCCCCTTGTTGTGTGGAGTCCTTGTGGATGTATTTATGTTGTCATTATTTTTATTTGGACCTTTTTTATTGTCTTTAATCCAATGTATTTAGTTTTGGTTTTTTATTAAGACTTGTTAGTCTATAAATTTCAGAATTTATGTTATGGATTGTTTTTAAGGTTTTATGCTTTCATACTCGGGTAAATAATTCCCAAACCTAATTGTTTGATACCCGGGAACTTGTTACAACCTGTGGGGATAGGGAATGCCATTAGGGACATGGAATGTGCTGGGTTTGGTTCCAGTTTGATGGCGACCAGATTCGGTTCGTGACAGAGCTCAATACTTTTCAAAGATTGACCTTTGATCTGGATATCATTAGTTGAGTGTGATGAAAGAAGATATTCTAAAAACAGCGTTTTGAAACTGGTACGGGAATTACGTGTTTACCATATTCCTTTATGATTGAATAATGCACCCTATGTCACCATGGAACTAATGAACATAGTTTTCAATGAATACCTCGACGACTTTGTAGTGGTAATTATTGATGATATCTTGGTATACACCAAAATCTACGAAGATCATGAAAATCAATTGCGCATTATCCTGATGACTCTTAGAAGACTTGAATTATATGGGATGTTTAGTATGTTTGAATTCTGGCTTCAGAATATTTCTTTTCAGGGCCATATTGCCTCTATGGATGTAATCTTAGTTGATCCTACAAAGACAAATGAAATTCAAGATTAACCCACACCAACAAACATAACTGAGGTACACAGTTTTATTGGATTTGTAGGTTATTATCGGTGTTTTGTGCATAATTTTACCAGATTGGCTAACCCACTAATGGAGCTCACACGTAAAGGGGTTAAATTAGTTTGGACAAAATATTGTGACGAATGATTCAATTAACTGAAGAGAAGATTAGTAAATGCTCCTATATTGACTCTACCATCGGGGAGTGATGGGTTTGTTATTTATAGTGGTGCTTAAAAGAAATTACTTGGTTGTGTCCTTATGAAAAATGATAGGGTTATTTCTTATTCCTCACGATAGCTAATCATTCATTAGAAAACTATCCTACTCATGATCTTGAGTTAGCTACTATAATTATTTCTTTGATTTTATGGAGACATTATCTCTCTGTTGAAAAATTTAAGATTTATACTAATCACAAGAGTTTGAAGTATATTTTATCATAGAATTAAGTCAACATGAGGTAAAGGAGATGGCATAAACTACTCAAGGATTATGATTGAACAATACACTACCACACGGGGAAGGAAAATAAGGTGGAAGATTCCTTGAGTAGAATGGATCATGGAGATTTGAGCAAGATGATAGTTGAAAGCGATCCTATTTTCAGGGATCTTTTAAAGATGGATATGGGAGTAACCATGGAAGGTGAAACAATAATTCTTTTTCAAATGGTTTCCAAACCATCTTTACTAGAAAGGATAAAAAGTTCTCAGGCTGATGATGATGAGTTTCAAAATAAGAATTAATCTATGAATGATGGGAGGTTGATTGACTTTATATATGAAGATGGACTTTTGAAATTTGGGAAAAGTCATTGTGTTAACGATATACCTGATCAAAAAAGGTAATTGTTGGACGATGATCATAGTTCCAATTTCTCTATACACCATGGTAGCACAAAGATGTATAGATATTTGAAGGAACATTTTTGGTGGGACCACAAGAAGAGGGAGATTTCTGATTTTGTGTAATGATGTATGGTTTGTCAACACGTGAAATCTGGAAGGCAAAAACCTCTAGGAGTATTGAAACCTCTTCACATACTTGAGTGAAAATAGGATAATATCACGATGGACTTTGTCATGGGACTACCAAATACTCTTAGAAGTAATGATGAAATATAGTTCATTATTGATCATCATACAAAGTCAGCACATTTTCATACTATAAGAGAAAATCTACCACTTGAACGTCTATCAAGACAATATATTAAAGAAGTTTTGAGAATTCATGGAGTACCCCTAGCGACTATTTGTGATTGTCATCCACGTTTTACATCAAGATTCTGTAAATGTCTTCAGAAGACCCTAGATACTGATCTTCGTTTGAGCACTGCCTACCACCCACAAACTGATGGACAATAAGAATGGACTATTCAAACATTGGAAGACATGTTGAGGTCTTGTTAACTTGATTTTCAAGGCATTTGGGATCAGTATTTACCTCTCATGGAGTTTTCCTACAACAATAGCTTCAATTCAAGTCTTTAGATGGCACCCTATGACGCATTATATGGGAGGAGATGTTGTACACCAACTTGTTGGAATGTTGTTGGTGAAAGAAAGCTTGTGGGCCCAAAAATTTTTGAAGAAATAATGAAGAAGGTTAAGATTATCCAGAACCATATCAAAATAGCTCAAATTAGGTAGAAGAACTATACTGAAAATCAAATGAAGGATTTGGAATTTCAGGTAGGAGATAATGTTTTTTGTGAAGTAATCTCCATAGAAGGGAGTTATACGTTTCGGTAAGAAAGGTAAATTGAGTCCCAGGTACATAGGACGTTTGGAAATTCTGGATTGAATTGGAGTCATTTCATACCATTTGGAAATTCCACCAAGTCTCTCAATGGTTCACAATGTGTTCCATGTGTCATTGTTAAGAAAGTACATGCCAGAGCCAACACATGTACTCACTTAAGATGAAGTGGATCTTGAGCCCAATTTATCTTACTGTGAAGAGCCTATCAAGATTCGTGATACTTGAGAACAAGTATTGAAAATCAGACGACTCGTTTTGTGAAGGTTATATGGAGGAACCATAAGAAGGAGGAAGCAATATGGGAGCCTGATGAGCTTTTGTTAAAGGCATACCCGAATCTTTTTGGGTATTATTTTGTGAATTTCGATGATGAAATTTTTATAAGAAGGGTAAAATGTAACACCCCAATGTTTTGAACATAAATATATAATGAAAATTTATAATCTATCCACTAAACACAACATTGCCTCTTTTATGTTTTGAATTTCAAGAAAAGGTCATCTAGAGTTGTGTTCAGTTAGTCATTTGGTGTCTGATAAAAAAAATGCGATTTTTGGTGAATAGTAACATACCACTATGAATAGTAATATGAATAATAATATGACACTTATGAATAGTAAATATTAATATTATTTTATTTTTGTAAGGCAATATGATAATGGGATCTTAATTAATTTTTCAAGGTCACAAAAAACTAATTGCACTTCAAGATTGTTATTTTTTGAATTAACTGTGACCTTATTTAAAAATTTAATTTATAATATTTAGAAAACTATTTTTGAAAAATGGACTTTAATTTTGAATTATACACGTCAAACAATGGTAGGGGTGAATTTTTGGGATTTTTATAAAATATATGAATTTTTCATGAATATAAAAAATACAGTTTTGAGTATTCAGTAGATTAAAGACAACATAATGATGTAATAATTAAATAAAAAAGTAAGTTCGACGTGTGTATAGTAACTTATGACATGAGGTGTCACAAGTGGCTAAAACCATGAGAAAATAACATGGGGAAGCCCATTTTTTTGCAAAACCACTAAAGAGGCGTCCCTTTGAAATTATTAAAAAATTACCTCACTTTTTCTATAAATACCCACTCATCCATTCAATTTCATTCATTAAAAACCCCTCATCCTCGAATATATGGTGGATTTGCCTCTCTAAGATTCCCCCCAAGGTTTACCTATGCCCCCAAGGTCCCATCCTTCAAGATCTAGGAGTTATTCTACAAGGTAAGGGAATCCTTCATTCTGTTCTTTATGTGGACACTTCATTAATGTTAACTATTTGAAATTCCTTTCGAATATATTGAGGTTTTAATTAATTAATTCTTCATAATTCCCCTTTTATTTCAATATGATGAGATAACCATTTGCTCTCATCATTTTATTTTATGAAATTTTAAGTGACGCCATTATGCTCACGAAGTTTCCTAAGGGATCTTTAAAGTTTTCTTTTATTTTCAAGTTAAGCTCTTTTATTTTTCTCTCCTCGCCTCCTATGTACAAATGATCATGATAACTCCAGTAAAATATATACACTGGATCTTTTTCAGGTGAATGGAATACCCGACATAAATATTCTTACTCCCTCCCTTTTATTTTTATAAAGGAAATCAACGTCCACGAGGTTCCAATTTATAGCCTTCATGGAAAATGAAGTTTCGTTCTTCAATTACATCTTCATTAATGGTCATGAAACCATATTTATGGTTTTAACATACTATAATATATGTATTATAAAATAATTAATATTCATGAACCAGAATATGAACATATAATTAAGTAATTTGACAAAACTAGTTCATAATAAGCTAAATACCGCCAAATAATCGAAGTGGTTCTCATTTAATGATTCATCCTCATTCCATGTTAAAAAATTATAGAAATAACCATTACCAATTATTTTTGTTCATAAATTATATACAATTCCAATCCTATACATTTATAACCATTTGACATGAACTCCATTACATAAAAACTAGGGAACTGATTATGAAAATAAAGAAAATGAACACCACAGAACAACGAAATTCAATATAATAACTTAGAAATAAGGGTATAAGTGAACTAAAAATAATTATGATAAACTAAATACATGTATAATAGGTTTTTAAATAATTTATTAATATGTATAATTTCATATTTCAGGATATTATGTTCGAGAGATGAACACGTTTGGAGTTAAGGTAAGGGTTTTTCACCCGAACATCCATTTTCATTCGGGTTACTTTCATTTTATAATTACCTCAATGAAATTATTTTGTATTGTAATTTACTCATCATATACTCTGTGTGAGTATCATATATATGTTTACAAACCATATCCCTTCCTTATTTTATGGATACATACACGTTTTAAAATGAACTTTCAAAATTGTTTCCAAAATAGAAGCCCGATTCATGGGAATTTCTCCAATTCATATCTATTTTCACGGGCACTCTATAATATAATTTTGGAATTCATTAACTTTATAAAAATAAAAATTTTATTATGAAAATAATATCTTAATTCACTTCTGGTTTTATACAATTAATTTCCAAAAGAACTATTCTTTTCAAAATAAAAGAGTATTTGTCTCAAAATTGCTTAATTATTTTATAAGAGTATTTTCGTTCAATGCTCTTATTGATTCCATGGTATTATTGGATTTATTCATTTATGAATTCATATAACATATTCCATTTAATGTTTTATGACTAAAATTATTGTAGATGATCTATCATAAAACCATTCATCATATTATTTTGATTTTTTAGTGTTTATGTTTAATAATTGGTAAAAGTTAGTTACATTTCGTATGATAGTTTCAATATAAATGTATATGTTGTTTATATTGGTCCCCAATCATATAAGTAATTCATTGGAATTATTATGTGATGGTTGGGGCTAGATATATCCCCTCGATTCATGAGCAGGTCTCATGAGTCAAACTATGGTCTTGGCACAAGGCATTGACAAAATGATTATTTAATGGTCCTACCACGAGGCTAGGACGGTGTGGTTATGATGTTCGACATTTGAAATTCCCTCATTAAGATGATAGTATTTAAAGTTCATGTGGCTATTAAACTAGTAGAATACCCATTATTATGTTTTATTATGTAATTTTTTATTCATCTCATACTTCTTCCATAATATGTTCAAGTTCATTATTAAAGTCATGTGTTTTCAATAATTCACCATGTCTAATGTTTATATTAACTTCCGCTGTATTTCTTACTCTTACTTAGTGTTGGAGCTCACCCCTTTCTTATGTTTCATTTTCTCAGGACATGAAGAAGTAATTTATGAATGAAGTGTAAGAATAATCTAGGAGATGTGATGTTTCTTGTGGAATAAAATAGTTTTTGGTTTTCCTTCTTGTTGTAATGATAAATATATGTATGTGACTTGTTTCCAATAATACTAAACTGCCCTGTCATTCGGGATTCATATTCCTTGTATATATTCCAATGTAATCAAATAAGGAACCGGCTCTGGGCAACTAGGGTCGGGTCCTTACATCATTGATACATAAGTTTACCACTACAAAGAGCTACCGTTAAAGGAAATCACCGCTACTTATAGTCACCTATACAAGGAGCTACCACCACAAAAATAGATACTAATACAAGAAAACTACTGTTACAGATAGTAACAGCTACCTATGCAATGTCTATCGCTACAAGTCCACCACTACAAGTTTAATGATAAAAAGAGCAACTGATGGAAACCAGCCACTATTTCTCTAAACTCTATCTCTATTTGGTTGTAAACAACGGTCATATTTTGTGATTTTAATGAAACCTATATTAATTAATGATGTATGTTGGATGTCAGGAAATCATACCTTGTACAAATCATTCCTATTTCCAGTGATCAAGAAACATATAAAAGGGAACCTCAAGCTATTGGAATAATGGCCCCCTTCAATGCACAAACAAAAAAAGTTTCTGGATATACACGAGGTGATATATAGAGAAGAAGAAGGAATAACACATGATGTATCTGTAGAACACAAACATTCAAGTAGTGAAGAGCTTCAAATGACGACACCTACACTCATGCTAATCAAGCTGGTCAATCTGGACCTAAATGTCAAAAAACAAAAATGATACCATGTCACGAACCAGCCCGAGTCGACCCTGAACCGGTCACCCAGGCCAGCCCGCGACAAGTTCAGAGAGGCGTTCCCGATCCTCCCGGGATGGTGACAAGCACCAAGGGAATCAATAGAGTACACAAGGGAACGATTTATCCTATATATAAACATTCAAACAAACATCGGAAATAAATGGACAGTCCAAAATGAATTTATATAAAAATTGAACTAAATATTATTTGTACAAGAAACTAAAATTAGAACAAAACCAAAAACTCAACTGAACAATCCCGATGAAAAAATAACTCCATGTGACACTTCTGGTCACTCTCCAACACAATGATAAAAAGTCTCCCAAGGTGATCAAACTAAAGATGAAACCTGCACAAGGGCTAAAAAAAGAAGAAGACTATAGGCGTGAGTATTAAAACTCAGTAGGTTAGCCCGATATTCTATTCCCAATGCACATTACTTTAAAATAAAAGAAACATCAATTTATAGTTTTTAAATTCAAGATTTGAAAGTATGGTTTTCAAATGATGTTCCATGCTATAATAATTATCAGACAAAAACATGCATGTTTAATAAACAAAAATGCAAGTAACAATTATTTTCAAAGAGGTGAAACTTCAAAATGAAAATAGTTTTCAAGAGGGATGCTTTAAAGAATTTTAACATTCAAATAAATAACACATACTACTGAATTTGCCAACGAAACACACTGTATGCCAACGGTGAGTACAAAATAGCCAATGAGCACTAGTCACAGGAATACCCCTAGGCACTAGTTAGTTGTGAGCCCCAGGTACCTCGTATCTCGGTGAAAGTAACCATAATAAATATCTGTTCTCATGCACGAGCCACTAGTAGGGAACATACCGATAACCTAGTGGTCCCCAATCATCATAATCATCATAGTTTAGTTAGTGTTGTCATCATCAAACTTGATACGTGAAACAGGGTCCAACCCCCACAGAATCACTAGCATACTAGTACACGTCCACCCACCTAGATACCCGGGATTCCCTTTAGTGCTCAATCAAGTTACACATATTATCAAATACACATTTCACATCCCCATTCCAATCCAAAACCATAAAAACACAAACATCCCATAATCATTCTTTACATTTCTTACACTAATCAACAAACCGCTAAATATTTCGGTAAAACAATTTCATAAAGTGTATTGAGGCTTTGCACATAAAACTCTTTCAAAAACACTCTTTAAATTATAAACATGCATCATAACCAAACCAAATAATATTTGGAAGCCCAGTAAACATTTAATAAAATCATTTAATGGACCATATAACAATCCCAATTGCACAAATTGTTATATACAAGTAAAACACTCCTTCATTTCTAGGAAATGCCAAACAGGCCTTTAATTATGTTCTCAAAACTATCCTTTGATGAAGGTATGAATTTTAATTCTATTAAGGATCTGTATAAACACAATTTACAGAAGAAAACCACATTCATAAATCTCTTATAATACTCAGGTTACATATTCAAAACACAACCATTTTCATAAAGATGTGAAACAGTCCATTTTTGGGCAACTCGGGCCAAAATATGTTGAAAATCAAAACCCACTTGATTGTAAAAACAAATTCAAATAGGAAATCCATATAAGTACCCAAAAATAACATTTATCATTATTCCAATTCCTTTATAAATACAAACAAATAACTTTTAAATCACACATCACACATAAAAGCCAACAGGGCAATTTACCGAACACATGACATGCCCTTTTTAAACAAAACAATTTATTTTAAGTACATGAAAAGGAATAAAACACCAATTGAAAGCCATATTTTCATTCAAGATACTGTAAAATGTTAAAAATACCATAGAACAGATTATGAACCTCACAAAATATTTGCAACAGATAACGGAACATTTAAACAAACACTGGTTGAGAACTTTCATGACAAAACAACACTACCGTTCACAAACCAATGATTAAACAACCACTTTGAACACCAATAAAATTATCCAAAGGATGAAAAACAATAATAAACATATATATCTGGTGTTAAATATAATAAAATGATGAAACTTAAATAATAATGTCATCTGCAAGGGGTATCCTACCTCAAATCTTTAGCGTAATTGAAACGCACACCCGAAATCACCAGCCGCGGGTTTATAAACCATAAAACTATAAAGATCAGACCTAAACAAACAGAAACCCCATCAAAAATCATGGTATAACAAAACCCTAGATCGATCAAGACTAGGGTACAATATAAAACCAAGAAATAATGAAAGGAGGGGGAAGAGGAAGAAGAAAGGAGAAGGAATCTCACCTTTCATCCTAGAAAACTCTTCATCTTCCATTAGATATGAAGCCCTAGAGAAAAGGGAATGGATTTAAAATTCTTGTAGAGCCTCATAAGGTCTGGAAGAACCAGGGGAAGATGATTGGTGGCTAAAGGAGTATGAATTGATTGATTTATGAATGATAAAAGTTACCTTGGAAATTCTGGGGGATTTGAGGTTTCCTGAGAATTTCGCCCTAATTCGCGACCCACATGAGCTCAAAAGTGGTAACATCTATTATGAGGGTTATGATAGGGTTATTGGATTCGAGGGGGAGGTGGAATCACCGAAAAATAGTAAAACATGCAAAATATATAAACGAAACAAATTTTTTTTTTAAACTGGAAATGGGCCCATGGGCTGGCCCAATACCTAAATGAGTAACCCAAATTCACCCGGACTATGAATTTATAATGGGTAAAAAAGGATAAATAAGTATTAATATGTCAGTATAGGACAAGTGGGAAGTTGAATGGGTGAAAAATGATGAAAAAAAAAGAGTTATAAAAGAAAAAAATTCGGTTTTTAAAACTCGGAATGGGATCATGGTTGACCCAAATCATGAAGTAACCACACTTTCTTCAAAAACTATTAAAAAAACAATGGGGATCCCAAATTAGGGTGGTTAAAAATATATGAAACATAAAAACTCAAGATTTATCTCATAAAATACCCATGAAAAAGATTGGTATTTCTAATGGGCCGGATCAATACAATGACAGAAAAGAAAAAAACCGTGTGTGACAATTCTCCCCACCATTAAAGATTTCCGCCCCCGGAAAGCCATAACACTTTACAGCTGAAAAAAAACAACACCTAAGGATTCTAGAATGTACTCCCCACCATTAAGAATCAACTATAATTAGAAATGTTCTTAGGATGAAAATCCAGGAGACCCATGGTGGGTCTCCCCACCATTAGAAACCAACTAGCAATGAATAGACAATAATTGAACATGAGCTAGAGTTGGGACTCAATCACACAAGCCCAAAAAAAAACCTCCTACAAAAAAAACTACTATACCAAGTTAATAGAGTTACAACATGAACATATAAACCACCCACTCCCGAATGGAGGTGACAAAAACTTGGTCGACACATTCAACACAATTCTGGACCCCCGTCACTTGGGGATGGGAGGGAAGGGGACCCAATAATTTGGCCACTTAAACAACAAAAGAAACAAAGAAACTACCCAAAACACTCCCCCTATGAATAGGTAACACCAAGACTGCATCTGATTTTTACAGGCGGTCCACACAGGGACATTGATTGAAAACCCACATCCATGAAGTAATAACCATAGACACTGTGTGAGGGGTTAAGTCCACCACGCTTGTTGTGACAAAGGGGAATTCATAGAAATGAAGAACCAAAACATTGACATAGAAAATAACTTAACAAAACAGAGGAGTAAGGGTCATAATTGAGCACTCCACACCTCTGTCGATTTTCTGACTGCGTGAAAAGCTTCACTCCGAGGTCTATGGCTGGAGACCTGATTCCTGAAGCATTTGCTGCACCGCAGTCAGGTGATAAGGATTACACCACTCAAAAAAACCACACTTGATCACCAAAAAAAACCTTAATCTAAATAGGAAATCACATATACATATCAAAATTATATCTCACTCCAAACGAGGGGCAGAATGGAAAAGGAATACAATGAAACACATCAACATCACCGAACACAACTGCTCTGTCCAAAAGAATTATCATGACCTAGAATCACTTTTAATAGATCCCAAACAGCTCTCTATTCCAACAAACAAGTTGAGGCATCATCAAAAGAGGTGGATTTAAAATTTTAAAGGAATCCTTAGGTTGATCAGAAGGAAATATTTCCAACGCATAACTATCCATGGCCACGTCACAACATCAAACACATTTTTAGAAACCCAATGAAAATTACTCCAAAACCGAGCCACCAACAAGATCTCATCACTAGATAGAACAAGAGTATGAATTCTAGATCACATGAAAGCTAACCAAATAAAAAAATCTTCTAAGACATAAAAAAATCAATCCACATAACCATTGGTTTTACAAAAAGGCCACAATTTTCAGCTCAAAACAATTTTGAAAAAACAAACTTGGTGGGTTTCCACATTCACCAATGGTGTTTCATCAAGTCTCACCCACATGCACATTTCCATGCCACCCCGGACACCCAACCACCATACCATGTAGGCCATACTTCCAAATATAAATAAAACCATGCATGTGAGCACCCATGAAAACACCAAAGGATAAAATTAAACATCGTAATTCAAAAAATAATAATTTACCTTCAAAAGGAACACCAAACACCAAGTCAAAAAACATTTTCATATTTCACAAAAAAAAACCACAATTAATTATGAACCATTTTCTTGAAAACCTACCCCTTTTCATTTTTAAAAACTTTTTAAATAACCAAGCCACTCCAAACAACCCCTTCACATTATTTTTTTAAAAAAAATCTGCAATGTATATTTTCATAATCTGAGGTCCATTGAGACCAATAACGTTTCTAGTAAAACACCAACCGATCAAAACTAATTTACAAAACTAATTTATCCGATTCAAAAACTTTTTAAAATCCTAAAATACCCCATTTAAAAAAAGATCCAGAATCACTTTAAAATGATTCACAATTTCAAAACATTTTATTTCAACAAACCACAAGTTTAGATTATGGATAATCGAATCCTTTTAAATCATTTCTTCTTCCCTCCATTTTTTTTCACAAAAACACAACCTTCCAAAACCATTATTATATTTAATTATTGAAAACCCCATTTTTCACTTTTCAAAATCTAATCCTTACATTAAACCCCATTTCCACAATTCTCACACAAGGATTTTAAAAACAAAAATTCAGAATTCAAGAAAGGTTCAAGAGACCCAAGAAAAAGGGTACTAGTGTCGGTGGGTGACTTGACCATATGGTTGGCGGCCATATGCCAAACACAAAACCAACACAGAGAGACTTATTAGAACCATTCCCCAGCTCCACATGGCTTGCCAGGCCCTGTGATCTCATGAAGGCCATTGGTCAGACTCCCCTTGTCATATCCCAATACCAAACAATCTACTAGAACAAAGGACACTAATAAAACCGGACTTCCATGGAAACCTGAGGATTAGAACAAGAAAGAGGTTGCGACGCTCTTCTTACACTTACCCCTCAAGTCCAAACAATCCTACTCCATCTACCTTGACATCCCAAAAATAACAAGGGCGCTCTAAAAAGAAAGGTCCGCTAATAGCCGACCTCCTCTGATACCATTTTGTCACGAACCAGCCCGAGTCGACCCTGAACCGGTCACCCAGGCCAGCCCGCGACAAGTCCCGATAGGCGTTCCCGATCCACCCGGGATGGTGACAAGCACCAAGGGCATCAATAGAGTACACAAGGGAATGATTTAGCCCATATATAAACAATCAAACAAACATCGGAAATAAATGGACAGCCCAAAATGAATTTATATAAAAATTGAACTAAATATTATTTTTACATGAAACTAAAATTAGCACAAAACCAAAAACTCAACTGAACAATCCTGATGAAAAAATAACTCCATGTGACACTTCTGGTCACTCTCCAACACAATGATAGAAAGTCTCCCAAGGTGATCGAACTAACGATGAAACCTGCACAAGGTCTAAAAAAAGAAGAAGACTATAGGCGTGAGTATTAAAACTCAGTAGGTTAGCCCGATATTCTATTCCTAATTCACATTACTTTAAAATAAAAGAAACATCAATTTATAGTTTTTAAATTCAAGATTTTAAAGTATGGTTTTCAAATGAGGTTCCAGGCTATAATAATTATCAGACAAAAACATGCATGTTTAATAAACAAAAATGCAAGTAACAATTATTTTCAAAGAGGTGAAACTTAAAAATGAAAATAGTTTTCAAGAGGGATGCTTTAAAGAATTTTAACATTCAAATAAATAACACATACTACTGAATTTACCAACCAAACACACTGTATTCCAACGGTGAGTACAAAATAGCCAATGAGCACTAGTCAAAGGAATACCTCTAGGCACTAGTTAGTTGTGAGCCCCAGGTACCTCGTATCTCGGTGAAAGTAACCATAATAAATATCCGTTCTCATGCACGAGCCACTAGTAGGGAACATAACCATAACCTAGTGGTCCCCAATCATCATCATCATCATATTTTAGTTAGTGTATTCATCGTCAAACTTGCTACGTGAAACAGGGGCCAACCCCCACAGAATCACTAGCATACTAGTACACGTCCACCCACCTAGATACCCGGGATTCCCTTTAGTGATCAATCAAGTTACACATATTATCAAATACACATTTCACATCCCCATTCCACTCCAAAACCATAAAAACACAAACATCCCATAATCATTCTTCACATTTCTTACACTAATCAACAAACCTCTAAAGATTTCGGTAAAACAATTTCATGAAGTGTATTGAGGCTTTGCACATAAAACTCTTTCAAAAACACTCTTTAAATTATAAAAACACATCATAACCAAACCAAATCATATTTGGAAGCCCAATAAACATTTAATAAAATCATTTAATTGAACATAAAACAATCCCAATTGCACAAATTGTTATATAAAAGTAAAACACTCCTTCATTTCTAGGAAATGCCAAACGGGCCTTTAATTATGTTCTCAAAACTATCCTTTGATGAAGGTATAAATTTTAATTCTATTAAGGATCTGTATAAACACAATTTACAGCAGAAAACCACATTCATAAATCTCTTATAATACTCAGGTTACATATTCAAAACACAACCATTTTCATAAAGATGTGAAATAGTCCATTTTTGGGCAACTCGGGCCAAAATATGTTGTAAATCAAAACCCACTTGATTGTAAAAACAAATTCAAATAGGAAATCCATATAAGTACCCAAAAATACCATTTATCATTATTCCAATTCCTTTATAAATCCAAACAAATAACTATTAAATCACACATCACACATAAATGCCAACAGGGAAATTTACCGAACACATGACATGCCCTTTTTAAACAAAACAATTTATTTTAAGTACATGAAAAGGAATAAAACACCAATTGAAAGCCATATTTTCATTCAAGAAACTGTAACATGTTAAAAATACCATAGAACAGATTATAAACCTCACAAAATATTTGCAAAAGATAACGGAACATTTAAACAAACCCTTGTTGAGAACTTTCATGACAAAACAACACTACCGTTCACAAACCAATGATTAAACAACCACTTTGAACACCAATAAAATTATCCAAAGGATGAAAAACAATAATAAACATATATATATGGTGTTAAATATATTAAAATGATCAAACTTAAATAATAATGTCATGTTTAAGGGGTATCCTACCTCAAATCTTTGGCGTAATTGAAACGCACACTCAAAATCACCCCTGCGGGTTTATAAACCATAAAACTATAAAGATCAGACCTAAACAAACATAAACCCCATCAAAAATCATGGTATAACAAAACCCTAGGTCGATCAAGACTAGGGTACAATATAAAACCAAGAAATAATGAAAGGAGGGGGAAGAGGAAGAAGAAAGGAGAAGGAATCTCACCTTTCATCCTAGAAAACTCTTCATCTTCCATTAGATCTGAAGGCCTAGAGAAAAGGGAATGGCTTGAAAATTCTTGGAGAGCCTCATAAGGTCCGGAAGAACCAGGGGAAGAATATTGGTGGCTAAAGGAGTACGAATTGATTGATTTATTAATGATAAAAGTTACCTTGGAAATTCTGGGCGATTTGAGGTTTCCTGAGAATTTCGCCCTAATTCGCGAACCACATGAGCTCCAAAGAGGTAAAATATATTATTAGGGTTATTATAGGGTTATTGGATTCGAGGGGGAGGTGGAATCACCGAAAAATAGTAAAAAATGCAAAATATATAAACAAAACAAATTATTTGTTTTAAACAGGAAATGGGCCCATGGGCTGGCCCAATACCTAAATGAGTAACCCAAATTCACCCGGACTATGAATTTATAATGGGTAAAAAAGGATAAATAAGTTTTAATATATCATTATAGGACAAGTGGGAAGTTGAATGGGTGAAAAAGTATGAAAAACAAAAGAGTTATAAAAGAAACAAATTCGTTTTTTAAAACTGGGAATGGGCTCACGGTTGACCCAAATCATGAAGTAACCACCCTTTCATCAAAAAATATTAAAAAACAATGGGGATCCCAAATTAGGGTGGTTAGACATATATGAAACTTAAAAACTCAAGATTTATCTCATAAAATACCCATGAAAAGGATTTGTATTTCAAATTGGCCGGATCAATACAATGACAGAAAAAAACCATGTGTGACATACCCCGTTTTTCAAACTAATTCCATAGAATGACTCAAGCTTTATCTTCATCAAATACAAGGTGTCTATAGCTTCACTGAAAACACATAAGTAATTATAAACTCATATATATATTTTTTAAATATATTGTGTTATAATTATTTGCATTTGGAGTAGTGTATGTGCTCTGTATTTTTAAGCATACACTATCTCCTGTGCTGAACTGGAGGATTCCAAAATCCTCCCTCAATATATCTCGTACTCTCTTGAATCTCACTGTGGATAGTGGTTGAGGTCATGTGTGACCTGGACAGCCTGTGTGTTGTTGTTTAGTTTTCCCACAAAGAACTGTGGTAGTGGTCATGTGTGACCTGGACAGTCTTTGCACTGTTGTAAAACCCCGATCCAGGGTGTGGATCATAGTTTATATAAAATTGTTTTAGGGGAAAGTCTCTACTTGAGACTGAACCACTTGTTTAATTATACATTTCATTTTTATTTTAGATAATACTATTTTGAATATTCTACATCTATGTACTTTAAATTAAAATATATTTTAAAGTAACTATGGTAGTTAATATAGCATTTTATTTATTTATTGTAAACTAGTAGGTTAGTTTCAATATATATTCTAATCATCATATTAGATTAATTGACAACAAATAAATCTCTTGAGAACCTAACTGATCCTTTACTGTTTTGCTAATTCACTACAGCTTATCTTGTTATGTTAAATTGGGGGATTTTAAATATGTATATTTAAAACATAAATTTTTAATAGGAACTTGATTCACCTCCCCCCCCCCACTCTTGTGTATCAACTCCAAACAAAAATAATGATAAAGAAAAACTATCATCTACCATTCATTACTGACTTATTTTATCAAATTCATAGAGAAATAATTTTCAAAGATTGACCTTCATTCTGTGTATTGTCAATTGTGATTAAACAGTGATAATGTTTCATATAAAATATTCTGAATGAGGTATGTATTTTATCATTTTATAGTAATTCCCTTTGAATTGACCAATAAATAGTCAATATTTTATATTATAATGTAAAAAATATTTAAGATGTGTCTTGATGAATTTTTCCATTATCAATTAATAATATATTATTGTATTCCAAAATATATGGGGACTGTGAAAATAAATTGTCTGTCATTATTAAGGATATTAGAAGAAATGATTTATATAGTAAAATTAGAATGTTTGAATTATGGCTTTAAAAAGTTTCTTTTCTTAAATATATTGTCTCTAGATGTGAAAACATAGTCGATCCTATGAAGATAAACGTCATCAAGGTATGACCATCCTCAATAAACATAACTGAGGAACAAATTTTAACTTGTATGGTGGTTACTATCAGTTATATTTAATATTTTTCTTGACAGGATAACCCATTAACCAATCATACATGGAAGGGAAATATGTTTTCATTGAAAAGGGTATGTAAAAAATGTTTTGATGAATTGATGAGGAGATTTTTCAATGCTCCTATTTGCACATTACTATAAGTAAATGATATATGTTTTATATATAGTGATGCATTGAATATAAAACCTTATTGTGTACTTTTGAATAATGATAAAGGTATTACCATTGTATCATGAATGTTACAGAATCCTGAAAAATGCTATCTATATAAAAATATTGTATTGGAATCCACAATATTTACTTTGAATATATAGAGATATTATTTCAATAGAGAAACATGTGAAATATAAAAAAACCATTTGGTCTACTAATATATATATTCATACAGATATATCAATGTTACGCATTGATAATGGATCAAACTACGTAGGGATTATGATTCCTCAATACACTATATAATTGATTTTTATATTTACAGAAATTTTTACATTATTATATGCCTAAATAACCATAAAATACAATCAATCATTATAATTTAATGTGTCTCTGGAGTATTAGGAACGTAATTATAAAACATAAAACCAAAACAATAAAATATTTTATTTCATCTCTATAATGAGCTACTAACATCCATTAATCTTCTACATCTACATATGATAATCATGGGAATAAAAAAACAATTGGATGAGATAATAATCCTTATAAGGATATCAAAATTTAAATAATTCATAGAAAATGGTTAGAAAGAATTACATGATGTCATTAAAATGCATGTAACATGAATAAACATACGGAAGCATTACGTGTATAAGATAGGATCCTGTAATAATGGATTCATAGGAATTTTGTAAAAACATAAAACATGAAATAATAAGGATTCATGGATTACTACCAAGACCATTAAAAATTAAGAAGCATGAGTCATGTTTAACTACCAAAAATATTTCACATGGAGGATAAAGACATACAAATGATTCATATTTTCAACATTTTTCAACATGAAGCCTCATGAGAAAAAAATCACTCAATTCATTGGAGTGATATCTAGTAACACCCAAAACAATATGTTCATTAATATGTGTAAAACATGAAGAATAATATATAAGTAATCAAACATAAACACTAGGGGTGTCTAAGGAATGAATTGGGAATTATAATTATGTCAAAAGGAATAACAAAAAGGAATATCATAATGGTGACCATAAAAGAATGGATTTAATACATATATGGACATTACTAAAATAATATAAGAATATATAATGATAAGATAAGTAAAACTGAGATGAAAACAAGTAAAAATAGTGATTAATAAATTTTAGATATAAAACATTTCAGTGCGGTTTACGAAAAATGATAGAGGTTATTTATATAAGAAATGGAATAATATTTTACATAAAATCGAAAATGACCCAAGATATAATTTCCTGATAATATAATTAATTTTAGAATAATAATTTGGGCATAAAATATATTATGGATGTTACTTCAAAATAGTTGTGAAATTGGGAAGTTCCCTTTAATCAGGATTTCTTATTGGGAAGATTAGAGATGGGAACCCTATAAACCATGTATTTCCATAAAAAGAAGAATAATTAGGTAAGGATCATATTAAGGAACATAAATTATGAATATATGAATATAAAATATATATAATTATCAATTATAGTTTGGTAATTGTATAGAATGTGTATCTTGATTGAAGAATTATTGTTTGAACAGATTCTCTTACCTTATGTGTGAAACTATTCTATTATTGAACTTAATATCCTTGATAATCAAAATTAATACATTAATTAATTAATTAAACCATATCTATAGATAAATTTTGTTTATTATTTTTAAATTAAGATCATTTATTTTCTTTTTAATAAGTTTGATGATACAATTTTATCATTCTAAAGTGTTCATTTCATTGGTTTTCATGATCAGTTTACTAGCGTACACGTATGGAAATTTTAGAATTAAAGTTAGAGGATAAGGGGTTTGAGGTTGGATTGTAACATTAACAAAATAAAATTATAGTGCGTAAAATATACTGGTATTATCATTCTAATTTGGTAAAGGAATGTGAGGATATAATTATAAAATTAAAAACCTCGAAAACTAAATTAAAAGAAAAAGGAAGCACATTATAACTATTTAATTCCTCTCCATAAAAACCTCCTTAGGGAAATTTTGTTTTTTATTTTGTTGACAATAAAGTCTCCAGGAAATGGGGGAGAGTCTTTGGAAGATTATTTGGAGGAAATTGGAGAAGCTTAATATTTCTGGAGGGGTGAGAGAAATGTGTGAGTATGGGTGGTATTTATAATGGGAGAAGAGGAGTGTTTTTTATTATTTTATTCATTAGTTTATCGTTTTGCCTCATGAAAATGATTAATTGTGAATCTATGAAATATATAAAGTAAACGTAGATGTATTTTTTGTTATTATGGGATTACATTATCCATGAATCTACTATGACTAAAAAATCATGTATTTTATAAATATTATAAATTAATGTATTTCACTATTCACCAAAAATTCAATTACATTAGAAAAAACCCCAAAATTGAACTATACCATTTTTTGACATTTATATTTAAAATATTAACTCCAATTTATGTAAATAATTTAATAAATATGATAAATTTAAATTTTTTTCAAATAATCAATTTTGTGAACAATACCAATTATTAAATAATAATTGATTTTATAACACATTGAAAAATTAATTAAGGTCTCAAAACATTATCTTATAATCACAATAAAAAATAACTTGTGAAAATATTTTATTAAAATAAATTTTCTTTAAAAACATTATATAAATTATAAAATTGTAAATAAACATTTATGTTTCAAAAAATTAACAATAACTAATTTATCATTTTTAAAAAATTTATTTAATTATTCAATGATATAAATGTATCATATTTTCATTTATAGGATAATTTTATTTTAATTATACATTCATAGATTAGGTTTCTATTCTATGGACTAGGTTATTACTCATAATGGTCACATTACTATTCCAAATTTCATGTTACAATTCCTACGGTTTAGATATCTTAATTTACATAAATATTTATTATTTAATTCATCATTCACTTATAAAGAATATATTGTGCAGTTTAATATATATGTGATTTGTAATATATGGAATTTTTATAACAAGGAGAATTTAATAGATATAATTCTAGGTTGATACATTCTTCCTGCTTTATGAAATTTCACTCTCGAAATTTCATTATAAAAACTAAGGGAAAAAAAAGTGAGGGTATTTCTAGTTTATTTCTTCCTCTCATTCACATGTTGTCTCTTTTTTACTTATGGTTCAACAATAATAACTTGACCAAGTCAGTAGTCTTGTTTTATAGAACTATATCACTTTTTTCTATGATCTTTACTGACTACTACTCATAAGAGATATCATTTTACCACTATACCACCTTTGAATTAGTACATGTGAGGGATACGGTTCGTACTTCCTCGATATGGATCCATGGAGTAAATTATGTACTTGAGACATTATTGGTGGAAGTGCTCATCCATTAGCCACGTCTCTAACATGATCTATATGCTGATGTACCTAAGACATAGCCTTTATTTCTCCCCAAATCGAATGATCTGCCTCCATGGAAATTTTTTGAGGAATACCATGTATCCGACCTTAACCTCCAACTCTCATCAATGATTATCTTCATAGCCCTTTTGTCAGAATTTGGCTTCGTAGATCTGCTACTAAATTTTTTTGGCATATTCTACCATTTGAGGTCCTACCAGATTTTTTTCACTAAATTCAACCCCTAATGCCATAGATAGGTATATTTCCCCATAAAGTGCTTCATATGGAGTTATTTGGATACTCCAGGAAGAAAAGGATTTTATAGATAACATGAAAAGAGGTAGGTGTTAGTCTCATCCTACCTTGAAGTCTGTAGAACATGATATCAAAACTTTTTCCAATGTGTGAATATTCTACTTAGATTGGCTATCTATGTAGGGATGATACTCCATACTAATGCTTGTCTCATTTTTTAGACCACTATTGATATTTTTTTAGAACATAGACGTAAATCCTAGATCTCAATTAGGTACAATCCATAGTGTCACTCAACAGAGTCTCACCACATCTTTGATTTATTTATGATGGTTAATCATGTAATAATTCCTCCTAAATGTTGATAAAGTGGGGTATATTTTTATGTTGATACACAAAAACTGATATATAGTTATATCTCCTAAATTTCATTGGATATATAATGGGAAATTCCATGTTGATGTTCTCCCTCTTCCATATTTGCTTGGGTAATGGTTTTATAATCCACGTAGACGTTTTCTTTTCATCCTCCACATTTTTAAACACAAGAAACATTAATGTATATTCAACAATATAATTACTCATATTATCCCAAAAATAGTCACCACAGATATCTTGGTACATCTTTCTGCCCTCTGGGTGAATAGAGATGGTTGAGATATACGCATCATTTAGAATATCATTTTTTATGGATTTGATGGTAAAAAATGTTGAAATCTAAATCGAATGACTCCTTCCTCACAAATTTTAATGTATGATGATTTTCCATTTCTGATAGCCACCACCTTTTTCTAAATTTGAAAATCAATTCTATGATCATCCTTTATTTTCTCCATAAGGGAGGGTTAAGAAATAAATTGAGAAATGATTGATGATTTTACGTCCTTAATTATTCTCATTTACATCCTTTTAAAGTCTAATAAGAATGGATCCTAATCAATTATCTTCATTGATAATGTTGTAAGTTCATTTATAAATATAGAATACACAACTTTATCAACTTTAAAAAGATGGTAGTAGACTAAGAAGTCACAATCTTTGATGATATCTAACAATATTCTCTAGTTCATTTTAATATCTTTCTATGTGAATATGTTTTTTAGGATCATGTGACATCTAGATAACAAAAAATTCTTCTCATTGAGATAATTATTCAAGAAATTCAATAGAATGATCAAGGTAGAAAACACCAGATCGTGCGTTGGAAAGTATTATTCATGAATTTTAAACTTACATGACGCATAGGCTATATCATTATCATTTTGAATTAGTATAAAGACTAATAAATTATTTGAAGCATCATTTTACACCACAAAGAGTTCCCCACTTATTAGAACTGTGAGTATCAACATGGTCGGTCAGGATGGACCAAAGGCCTTCATTTTTCATTATTTTTTGATAATCCAACATTAAAGGGGTGAGGTAGAACCCTTAAAAGGCCTGAAGGACTTGAGACAATTTCATGACCTATAGGTCCTATAGGTAATCAACCAGACAAAGAAAATTTAAACTTCTCCATCCCCAACATATGTTCTAATATCATCACTCTACCTTCGATGTTTTGGTTGTAAAACTATCTTATGGATGGTTGAACAGAAATGATACCAATTGCAATTCCATACCCTCTCATTCTTCCAATTCAGGTTAGCTATGCTCTTGTTATTGTGCTTTCTCTAATCCTCAAAATTTATGTACCTTCCATATAGTTTATCCCTATGGATGGTCTTCAGTATAGTGTTCAAATTCTCCTTGTGCTCCTTGTTATTCTTATAGAATATTAGAATATCATCGATAAATACTATTGAATATTTGATTAGGGAATATCTGAAGACTCTATTCATTAGATAAATGTGTATTTCTAATGCATTACTGAGTCCAAATGAAATCTCTATGAGCTCAATGTGTTCATAACTCATTCAAAATATTGTATTAGGAATATCTTCCTTCCTTGCATTTATTTGGTGATATTCCGACTAAATATCCACCTTCGAGAAATACATGGTTCCACATATTTGATGAAATAATCCATCTATCATTGTAAGGTGACACTTGTTCTTTGTCATTATTTTTTTGAACTCACAATAATCAATTTCAAGGATCAATGATCCATCCTTCTTCTTAATGATGTGTACTAGCACACAACTTGGTGAAGAACATAGGTGTATAAAACCTTTGACAGGTTTTTCATGAAACTTCTTCATTAATTATTCCAACTCAATTGTGGACATTCTATAAGGTGTATTTGATATAAGAAGAGATCACGAAATAAGATTATTTGATAACTCAACTTCTTGTTTAGGATGAAGAATATTAAGTTCTTCAGGGAACACATTAGTGTAGTCTCTAACTATGGGAATGTCTTCAAGAATGACTCTCTTCATTTTCTTAGTCATTTGGTCAAGATAATTATAACCATAAGTCCTTAATATCTACAATTGAGATGATGATTATCAAGAAGATTGATCCTCCTTCTTACACATATATATAATTTTAGGATGATTTTGGATATGAAGAGTGATATCCCTTTCCAAATTGTTGAAGTTGTCTTTATATAATAATAGAAAATCTATGTCAAATATAGAATCAATATCTACCAAAGGATGTATGAAAAGATTTCAGTGAGGTTCATTCTATAAACATTAATTTTCGAGAAGTTATATACTTTTCATGCAAAAATTTCCCAATTTTTATTCTCACATATTACTCAACCTCTATATTTTGTGGTGGTGTTTCAATAGTTCTACTAAACAATCAAGATATGGGAAATTTTCATAGAACCATAATCAGATTTTACGTTCACTACTCTTGAATGAATAAGATGTGCACATATCACAACATTATTATCAGGAACGACCTTAGTATTATTTATATCATATGACCTTCCATGTTTCCATGGTGGTTTTATGTTGATTTCCTCAAACAACACATATCTTTGGGTAATGGAATGGCTAATTTTCATGTTCATTGTAGTTGAATCACCACACTTCATGTTGAGTTTTGATCATTATTTTCCTTTCCTCTTCCACATTAGTGGGATTCCTCATATCCTTTAGACAGTTCTTATATAGATGTATTATTATTTCACATTTGATGCATCAGCTTGTTCCCATTATATAGTTACTTGGATGCATATTAAATCAATTTTGACACATTGCCTGTTAGATTTTATTTCCATCATGGGATTTTTCTATTGATCCTGCCATATTAGAATCAACATTCCCCTATTTATCTCCAAGCACACAAGACCAATTTGAGTCTATAATATCAATTTAATCCTTAATGGCATATAAACAATCTCCTCATATCTATAAAAGTACTAAACCCCCAAAACTTTTCAAAGACTTAGCATTACTCCCCAATTGAAGAGATCCCCCATGCATTAACTGTTAAAGAAAAGGTTGATACATATCATGGAAGCCTTATAATGTTTTCCTCAAACTCCTAGATTGACTCATTTTCAATTTTATTTATTCTGATGAACCCTCTCTCAATATTAATATGGATAATTTCAATAAAAGATTTATTGAAAAATATTATATTTAAATCTTCCCATTCCATGAAATAAATTTCCTCTTTGGACAACATGTTCATAATCGGTTTCCATAACTAATTAACCTCCGCATTCAAATGATAGATCATTTTCAAAACTGTACCTTCTTTAGAGTAGTGGAGGGAAAAAATATTCTCAATCATGTTAATCAATTTGGATGTTATGATGGTTTAAAGAGATCTAGTAAATATATGAGGCCTTTGAAGAATTAAGTATTTGACCACAAAATTATATTTCTTATGAGAATGCGGGAGCTCTATATGATTCATGTTACTATTCCTAACTTAATCAATTTGAGAAAGTAGTTCAGGAAGTCTTGACCACACATTGCCATTAGATTTTTCATTCCATTAGTGGAAACATTACATTTCCTAACACATTGATTCTTGGAATGGGTTCTACTATTTGTATCAATTAACTAAGAAAAAAATATAAAATTATGATGAATTTAGTACTTCGATATTTATAATACAAAATGAAATCACTACATTAATAAGGGTAAACATGTAAATTAAATGTATATCCTAACTTTTTTTCATTTAATTTTAATCTAGGTTGTACATGGTGATAGAATTATCCCCTAGGTTCATACTAATGGGATGTATTCGTAATCACCAAAAATAACTAGACCATGCTCTTATACCAACTATAATGACCCTATCCTTTTACAGTTATTATTATATGATTTTAAGCATAATTAACCATATAATATAACAACGTATTATAATGTATGATGTCTCAATAAGAATTTATACAAAATTAGAAAACATGAAACCAAATTAAAAACATATTTTATTTAACCTTTATAATGATATCCTTCCATCTATTGAGCTAGTAAAAATTAATTGGATAACCTGGGGAATAAATAAAAAATGATGTGATAAAAAACCTAGTAACGGTATAATCATTGTAATAAATATTATCATATGAGTTAAAAAGAATCACATGATGACATAAAATGGAACGTAATATTAATAAACATAAGTAAGAATCACAATTATAAAATGGGATCACAATGTTATGGTATAACAAGAATGTGAAAACACTATACAACAAGAAATAAGCATGAGTCAAGGATAAATTACTAAAACATTTCACATATAGGGGAATTATTCAAGACCTACTACCAAGATCATTTTACATGGCATGAAAAGTCCCATAAAGGATTCAGGTTCACTCCATGTCCCAACATGATTTCTCATTATACTAAACATTACATAAAAAATTAATGTGTTATCTAGGATAAACCATTGTAATATATTCATGAATATTTGTTCCACATTATTAATCATACATATGTAAAAAATAAACATAATGGTTACCCATGGAAAAAATTGGGAATCATAATCATGTAAAACAGAATAACAAAAGGGAATATCAAAATGATGTCCATGAAAGAACATATATAAATAATAAATGTAAATTTATAATGGGAATGTTAGAATTTATCATGATAAGTGATTTCAAAATGGAGGGAAAACATATAAAAAGATTAGTATTGAAACATTAGAAACAAAAAAAGTTAGTGCGGTTTATGGGGAAATGTTAAAGGGAATTCAAGTAAGAAAAGTAATAATCATTTAAATAAAACCATAAAATAAGAAAAAGAAATTCTCAGGTTAAAATGATTGATTTTATAAGAATAATGTAGGAATAAATCCAATTATATATAGTACTGAAAATGGGTAAGAAATTGGGATGTTTCCTTTAATAAAGAATGGATATCAGGAGGAATTGGGAAGGGAACCTTATAAAACTAGTATTTCCCAATAAAAGTATAATAAATTGGATATGAACATATGTCAGGAAACAAATAATAAATATTGGATAGTTAATTAATACTAATTAATAATAAAATTGCAGTATAGGGAAAGAATGTGTATCCTGAAGGAAAAGACTGAATGTTTTGAGAGAATCCCTTACTTTATATCTGAAATTTCACCGCGCTTCATCATAATGTCATGGATAATCAAGTTAAATAAATAAATTAATAAATTAATAACATTTAATAATTTTATTGGAATTCTTATAATTTTATATGTTTATTTTTATCCTTTATGATGTAAATTAAAGATTCAATATTATCATCAGTGGCGTCTATTTTTTTGGTTTTCTTAATCGATTTACTTGTATACATGTATGAAAAATCATTAAATATGTGAATAATTAATTAAAAATTTTATTATATATTATTAATGATAATATAGAATATTAAATTATCTTATATATAATTTTCGTTCCTGATATGAGGATGATATATTAGATATAATAATAATGATAATTTTTTAGAATACTTTTGGTAGTTTTCTACAACAATGAACTAATTTTGTATTATTATTAAATATTATGTATATTTTTTAGTTAAAAAACAAAATATATTTATATATATATAATTTATTTTATGTTCTCTTCCATCCATTATAATGGTTTTACGAATAGTCTTGATGGAACTGTATGAAAATGAATCTGCATCATCTATGAGGGAAGTAAATCAACCCATCATGGATGGTGTTTTCATTTTTAGAATAAAAAAGATAGGAGAATGGGTTTGATGATAGATTATTCCATAACTATAAATAAATTGAATAATTTTAATATACTTCAGTTATAATTCCAAATGGAGAAGGTAAGGTGAAGAGATAATAAGATAAGAAAAACGTAAAATGAAAATTAAATGAAAAAAAGAAGATTTTACCCCTTGAATTATTCTACATGAGAATCTCATTAGGTAAATTGGTTTTGGAATTTTTTTGGGGAAACAGATCTTGGATGTGTGGGAGTGGATTGAGAATATTATTGGGTAGAAATTGGAAAATCATTAAAAATTTTGATCTGTTAGTATAAGGGGTGGTGAGGGGTGATATTTATATTTGGAGGAGGGGAGTGTTTTTTATTATTTTATTAATTAGTTCATTATTTTTGCTCATGACTATAATAATTTTTTATTAATATTACCAAATAATGTAAATGAAGAATGAATTTTCTGTATCATGTTCTTTCATAAGTCATACATCAACTATAACTGAATAATTCATGTATTTTCCAAATACCATAAATTACATTATTTTAGTATTCACAATAAAATCAATTATTCTAAAAATATAAAAAAAAACACCCTAACCATTTGAAAATTCTTAATGGTCACATTAGAATTCAAAAATTTATGTTATTGTTCTAATTTGTTTGGTTCCTTAATTTCTATAAGTACTTATTATTTAAATAATTTGATATTTATAAATTTGTAATGTTTTATTTAAGTGATTTTATGTGATTTTTACTATATGAAAAAAAATTATATAATGGGAAACTTCATTGATATATTTTTTTGTCACACGATGCTTCCTAGTGATGGAAAATAAAATAGGTAATACATTTAACATTAAATATCATGGAGTCTTAACTAAAATGAGGATTGACTGGGATCCTAGTTCTGTAGATTTAGAAAATATTCAGATGTTTTGGAATGGTTAACATAAATCCCTTTTTAAATGATTTCAAAACCATCTTTCTTGGAAAGGGTAAAATGTTTTTATCCTACTGAAGTGTATTTTAAAAATAAAATTAAAGAAATGAATGATTAAATATTTGATAAATTTATATATAAAGATGATATTTTTTAATTCAAAGAGGGATACATGTTCTATGTTTACATGAGTTAAAAATCTAAATAATTGATGATTCACAAAAATCAAATTTCTCTACACAACCTAGCATCACTAATATGTATATAAATTTAAATGAAAAATTTTTGTTAGATAATATGAAGTAGAAAATTGATTATTATACATTAATATTATCTCTTTTTCTATTGGTAGAGGTTGAGAGACAACATCCCAGATAATTCATCCAAACATTACATATTATAATGTAGTAGTTGGATTACATTACTATTGAATATTTCAATGGATTAAAAAGTACTCCATGAAATAATGATTCAATATTGGTTATTATAGATCTCCTAATAGAATAACCACATTTCATTTCTATAAGAGATAATTTAATTCTTGAGTGGATTTTAAGAATCTATATTAATGATGTTTAAAGAAATCATGGAAATCCTATTTTTTGTGTCTGATAGAAATCAATGATTTATTTTAAAATTATGGAAAATTCATTTGAAGGGTGTTGACACTGAGTTTTATTTGAGCATCTTCTACCATCCTCAAATCATTGGAAATTATAAAAGAACATTTCAAATATTAGAAGAGATGCTAAGATCATTATCACAAGACATTACATGTATGTTGGATCAATATATTCCTTACTTATATTTTTTTATAATAATATATTCCATTTAGGTATTCAAATGGAATCATATGAAGCATTATATGGAAAGAGACATCATACACAATTATCTTGGGATGAAGATGGTGAATGGAAACCTGAAGTCCAAGAACAACCTAAGGATACAACAACGACATTAAAAGCTCTTCAGGATCACATTAAATTATCTTATGTTTGTAAAAGAGTTATGATGATAATTTAATTAATGATTTTAAATTTCTAGTGGGATATCATATTTTCGTGAAAGTATATACATGGAATGGTGTTATAAAGTCTGCTAAAAAAATGATCTCCAATTATATTAGAACTATGTAATTTTTTTAAAAATTAGTATTTTTAGATTATTTTTTGAAAAGAACACTTTATATCACTAATTTACATAGTTTGTTCCACATATAAATTCAAAGAAATTACCTCCAATTCCAATGCATGTTCTCACCATTGAAGATGTAGAAATGGAACCAGATTTATATTACTGGGATGAACCTACTAATATTTTTAACACTATATATAATGTGTTGATGAATCAAATGCATTAAATGATATAAGAAATTTTGATAAATTATAAGAATAATGAAAAATGTAGGAACCAGATTATGTTTCTTGGAATAATCAACCTCATTTGTTAGGAAATTATTTTTCAGGAAAATTGTGAGGAAGAATTATTTATTGGATGGAAGAATATCACACTTGATCTCAAATTATATTAAGTGATAATTATATTTTAACCAAACTATAAAAAAATTAACATTTATATATTTTTATAACATAAAATATAATTTAATAGGATGAATATAGATTTGAATCATATGAGATAAAAATAATCCTAGAATAAGTTTCTGAAATTTTCGGGTACAAATTATCATTAATGTATAATTGAAAATAAATTATTCAAAAATTAATAATTTTTTTATTATGATTTTATATAGTATATAAAATTATCATTTTATTGAATTATTTTAATGAAATTTATATGTTATATATGCATCTCAATAGATTATTATCCATATAATGATTCAATATAGACATATAAATTATGTTGGATCATCTTATCTGGAAAAATGAATTTTTTTAAGAACTGTTTTTATATATTTTGTGGGATTATTTTTATATTAATGTTAGGAAAAATATATAAATTTATTTTCGTAAAATGTATTTCATATTTTTATTATTAATTTCAAATTTTTTTAATGATTCCATTTTTATTTTAGTTCATAAATTAAAATTATAATAGTAAAAATTTATTACTACTATCAAGGGTAAAACATGCTTACTGGGGGATTATGTTTAAATGATACAGGTTAAAATGACTGAATCACAAGATGAAATCCCATTGGATTATTTTATTTAAAAATTATCCATCTAAAATTAAATTATAATTCATTTTGGATACATTGTTTTTATTAATATACTTAATATTATTTTAATGGTTTGATATTTTTTACGTGTGCCAATCACCATAATTTTGAATGGGCACATCCTTCCCTCACTTATTCACACCTCCAAAGAACTTTATATCAAAAAAATATATATATCTCTCTCTAACATCATTATACATGTTATAAATATATTTTTCTTTCTACACTAATAACACTATGGTTAGTAATAGGATATCCAAAGGGGGTTTTCTATGTGAAGGTAATCATAATCACCATGTTTTTTATTTTTTCTCATACATTTGACATTTTAAATTACGTATTAATAATAGAAATATAATAACAATATTATCTAACTTTTGATTTTATTTTATTCTATTGATGTTATAAATACTTTTGCTTTAAAACATGTATATTACATCATTTTGGATGAATATTCAACACATTACAGAGTACATGCTTGATGACTGTAAAAGTTTAGTGTGTTTGGAAACATGGAACAAAATATTCTAATACGATAAAATATATTCAATGTCCCTGGTAAAGATATTACACTTTATTAATCATATATAAAACCTTTCTCCATGACCTATGTAAATAAAACATATAAAAGTGTCATCGTAGAATTTGATAAAGGGTAAATAATTAGATATGTAACCATAACATGAGGATAAGAAAATTAGATCATGAAAATAACATTTTCAGATCATACCTTGCATATCAAATATCATATATGTGATTCATGGCATAAATATTGGATTTTTATAAGGGATGAATCATTAGGGAATCAAGAAAATAATCCATGACATCATAATATAGAAGTAAGACATGGGCTTGTTTTATACACATAATCTTTTGACATTGTGCCCATTTGTAAATAGAAACATGTTCACTAATTACATTAAATACATAGAATCCTTCCCATGCATAAACAGATGGACATGAATCTAGGTCTATGTATAACATTATTAACAGGTTTTCAGGTCAGTGCTTAAATATAATTCACTAGAAGTCATGGCTCATTGACAAAACTTATTAGGGAACTTCATGGGGTCAAAACCTACTGTATGGGACACACCACCATCCCCCGTCATATACTATTCATTATAAGGGATATGTTTTCCTTATCTTCCCATTGTGGTTTGGGTTTCTTTATCTTCCCAGAGTATATCTGTTTTCCCCATATTCCCTTATTGGATCTAATCGCGAGTCAATGCATTAAAATTAGAATTTCGCAGGACATGAATAATAAGGGAAACCACAAAAAAATAAATGAGAGAATAACATAAGAGTAATCTATATACATATCATATAAACATAAACTTATGACATTGTGACCATGTGTAAAAGGAAATAAGATAACCTGTTATGTTAATGAAATAGAATCAGTCCCTTTTAGACAATTATAGACATGAAACCTGGTCCACATATAATATTATTAACTACAATCAGGTTTAAACATATAAATAATTCAATTGAAGTTGAGTCTAATTTCCAAAAAAAATATTAGGGAACTTCATGGGGACTAAACCTACGGGATGGGACAAACCACCACCCCTAGTCGCAGAAATTTCCTTATAAGGGATCAAGTTTACCCTTCTTCCCAAAGTGGATTAGGTTTCCCAATCTTCACAGAGTGGATAACTTTTATACATATTCCCATGGTGGATTAGGTTTTCCCATCTTCACATTATGGATTTGGGTGCACATGTATCTCATTTTGGATTATGACACACCTACATCCAATTTTTTATCAAACTAGTCGACTGGTTTCCCATCATTATCTCAAGAGAAATAAATATATACCTAATGAATTGGAGGGATATATAGGTACCACCAATTACATTATAAAATCATACATACATGTGCCACAAGATAATACAACATTCATCCTATCATAACCCATAAAAAGTGATAGATTAAATAATAATCATATTATAACCCCTAAAATTAATTAGGTACCATAACCATGTCATCATATCATTACCTATGGAAAGGATACATTTCTCATAATAATTTCATCAAATCATAACCCATGAAAAGAAGTGTTTTTCAAAATAATATACCCCATTGATGAGAAATGATTGTCATAAACATCATTCCATAAAAACATAAACCATTAGAGAAACAATATGAATTGTATTCATGGATAAAATCCAAAGTAAATTATATAATATTAAAATGAATTTCATCTTTTATATAGAATTATTTTGAAGGATCAAATGGAAAATTTCATAAGAAAAATATCATTTCATTGAAAATCTCTTTCATAAAAATATTTCAAAATCTCATTTCATATAAAGTAACAATTGAATTTTCAGTTACAAAATTTCCTAAGGAAAATATATTTTTCTCTTTGAAAAATGCTCTTTAAAAACATAAAAAATTTAGAAAATAATTTATTTTGAAAAAAGAATTTAAAACTTATAAATAAATTTTTAAAACATTTAAAATTCCATTTACATTGAAAATTCATTGAAAATATATAATTAAATATTAAAAAAAATTATTTTTTTATTAAAGACAGAAAAATTATATATAAATCCTGAAATAAATTTTGAAAACATTTTCTTTGAAAATATTTTGAAGACATATAATGAAAAATTGAAATAGATTTTTAAAATCTTTTCCCATCAAAATAGCATTGAAAACATGTAATAGAAGCTTTCATAACTATTTTAATCACATTAAAACATAAAAAAATTTCTTTAAATTAATTATCTGTTAAAATGATCTTATTATATAATTTAAGAACATTTTTCAAAACATTTTTATAAATCATTATTTGTGAATAAAACTAATTTATGACTCATGAGAGAAATAAAGTCAGACATTCTTATGAACATTTTCTTAATTATATTTAGTACAAATGATTGGAAAAATGGGTAAAAAATATTAAGATATCATGAATAATCATGTGATGATAAAATTTGTGATATTAATTGTGATATTGATCATAGTATTTCTTCATATAATAATTATCATAAACAATATCGATAAATTATGATATAGTTGAAAAAAAGTATTTCTACTTTTGTATCATTTAAAATGACCCCCATAATAGAATAACATTACATGAAGAATATAAATTCATGAAAAGAAAAAAATTCTTGATATATAATTTTATAGGGATTTATGTATGTCTAATATAATAATATAGGTGAAAGAAATATCTTTTCTCAATGAAGAAAAATAGAAACAAAATTACATTACTAATTAGGTTACATTTGAACTGTAAACCTGATAAAATAGATATCTTAAAAATGATATGTGTATTCCCATAATATAAGGATACGTAGCATATAATATGTTCACTGTTAGTATATACACCACTAAAAATAAATTAGTGGTGATTATTCCATAAACCTCATAGAAGTAAAAGAGTGATTAAAATCTTCTTACTATAAGGGTACCTTTTGAATCATGAATTTCTTAAAAGAATAACATAAATTGAATCATTTAAAATATCAAAATTATTTAAATTTAGTATATAAAATTTAAAAAATTAATGTATATCCAACGAAACAATAATATTTAGTGAATATAGCATATATCACATATAAATAATAGTGAGATGAGGAAACCCTTACCTTTTGTCTTTACTCCGATCATAAACGTTAAAAACTCAAGAAAAATAAATTAAAATTTATTATAACTCTCTAAAATTACAATATTATTATATATAATAATTATAATATATTAGTATGACTTTATATTTGTAGAACCCCCGGTTTGAGGTATGTATCCCTTTTTTATTCCCTTTTATGTGTTTAAAGTTCATGAGATGAGTTGGAAAAAGAATGGGAGAGTTTGGAATGTGTTTGAAGGATTTTGAGGGCTTTCCTAGGGGCACACTGTTTGATCATGGTGAGAGGAAACTATGTGTGTGCTCCAAGAAACCGTGCAAGGGGAGGAAGTAGGCTTCGCACGGCCTATGCAGGGTTTTCCAAACTGTGCGAGTCAACCGTGTAGACCCTTGCTCTCGAGGCAGCAGAGTGTGAACAGATAGCGCACCGTTTTCCAAATCGTGCAGACTAACCGTACGGCCACATAAAGTTGGGGTTTTTATGTCTAATCTCCCTCGGTCTTGACCTAAATCACTCCAATTATCCTCCCACTCGAGCCTCACTCCCCTTTCTCGGTTCTTAGGGGTTGTAAGGGTTCTCCCACTCGATTTGGAAGCATTTATAAGGGGTTTCAAGGTGGATTGAAGGTGATTTCTCCTGAGTAAATCTATCCTCTTGGTTTCCTTGTGTTTTCCTCTAGATCTACATCCCTATCTTTCTTGGTTTTCTAGATCTACACTTTTTGTGTGTAGATATAGGGTTGTGGTTTCCTTGGATGATGATTTTAAGGCTTATGAATGTTTGGGAATGGGATCTAGGGAGGTTTCAGTGGTGTGTTCTTCGGATGTGAGGCGTGGTTGCTCGTGGGTCAATTTCATGGGAACCCTAAAGGTAGGCGGATTCTCTCTTGACTCCACCTGGTTAGAACTAGTGGTTTCTAGTTACAATTCATTTGTTGTGCAAAAAATTACTTGTGTCTTGATGTTTGAAATTGATTAGAAATCCCTTGGGTGATGTTTTGGGGATTTTTGTGAAAAGGGGGGTTTTGTGATGAAATGCTATTTTTGTGGATTTTAAAATTGAGATATTAAAATTGGGTGATGTGACTGATTTGGGAAAATAGATGATGAAAATGGTTTTCAATAAATATGTTATTTTATTGAAATGTTATTTGTCATGGAAAATGATTTTCAATAAATGAGTGATTTTTTGAAGTGGATTGATGTGAAATGGAATTGGTTTATTGCATGATGTTGTGACCTTGGTGGGTTTTCTTCTTGGTTATGGCTTGATTATAATGTTGTATGAATGTGGCGATATGTACCACTATAAAAATGGGATGGTTAGTGGAAAGAAGGGCCCCCATCAAAAGATACATTGACGGTAAATTCCACTAGTTGTGAATGGGTGAAATGGGTTTGACGGAAGCACTACCATTATAGTTGTTTTGTTTTCTGTTGATTTGCATAGATGGAACTAAAGTGTGAAAGGGTGAACAGGTTGGATGGAGTCTCCACCGATTTGGTTGTTTGTTTTGTATTGCACTGTAAGATGGAATAGTTGTGCTAATGTGTAAATGATGAAATGGCTTGTGGATTGTTTTTTTGGACTTCCCTTGGTTTCTTGGCTTTGTTGAGACGTCTTGATAAGGATGTGTTTTTCTTATGGTAATGGTTTCACTTGTGATTATTTTATATAAACTATTTTATATAAATGTGCTAACAGTTTTATCCTAGTGACGTGTGTAAGGAAGTCATTTGGGGAAAACCTACTCAGTTTTATTACTCACCCCCATCTTTTACACTTTGGTGTCTTTGCAAATGTCATATACCATGACGTGGGAAAAGGTAAGGCGTCACCCTCCATTAGTGGAGCATTGTAATTTCTTGGTGGAGCTTGGAGCTTGGAGCTTGGTGTGGAGTTGTAGTGGTGTCAGGGCTCGAGGGTTTTTGTTTTTTAGTTTCTTCTTTGTACGTTTATGTGGTGTAGACATGTATAGTTGTATTTGTTTTGGGATGTATTGTGGAAAAACTTTGTCGTCTTTTAGGAATTCATGCTGGAATATTTTTTTGACACGCATCATATAGTGGTTGTTAATGGATTGTTTGGTTGGTTTTGTCTTAAGGAAAAATCATACCCCCACATGTTCTCGAATTCCTCGCGATTTATTTCCATCCATTGGCGCTTTGGGAAGATCGCTTAAGGCCATGTAACCCTCATTGTCTCCTCAATCCAATGTGGTACGGGTGTGGTGTTATAAATGGTATCAGCTTGATCGGTATTTGGAAGTTGATTCTCGGATTCGAAGTTGACATTTATTGTGGTATATTCCTTGAGTCAGGATGGAAGAAAGGCGTAGGAATGTCGGAACATGGAATGTATAACATAAAAGTATGTAGCTAACCCTTTTATACTGAACATCAAGTTAACAGGGAGTTGGGTACATAAGTGTTTTTTAGACACTTATTGGCATTGGATATCTCATTGTCGTGGGTGTAGCCAATTAGATGAGCATGGCATGCATGGTAGAAATGAATTCCCACTAGGATGCATATTTCATTGGGGTATAATGATTTATGGTGTTATATGAATGTGTGGATTTTGAAAGTTTTTAATTAGGTTTCCAAATTAAAAGATTTCAAACATGAAAACTGGTGGTATTTTGAAATTGTTTTGGCATTTAAAAAATGGTGTAACATGGGAAATCTGAACTTGTGGAAAGACTTGTAGTGAAAGTGTTGTGTAATGTGATTTGAAATGGGAAGTCTTGATGTCTACGGCAGTGAGACTCATGGGTGTTTATTTTTTATTGAAATGGCATCGGTTAGGCGTCATAGAGACCAACTGGAGGAGGCTGCTGAGAATGTTGTATCATCCGATCCCCAGGTGAACCAGTAGTTAGTTCAAAGTGTAGTGCAATATTTCCAAGCTGTGGAAAGTGGAAATAAAGAAGATGAACCATGGTGTGTGGTTCATGCGGATCAGTTTCAAAAGCAGAATCCACCCATCTTCATGGGTTATTCAGAGCCGGAGAGGGCAGAAGCATGGTTGAATAGAATGAACAAAATGTTTGAGTTCTTGGGAAATCTAGTAGAATTGAAAGTGATTTTGGGCACATATATGTTGGAATATCTGGCCCTTTAGTGGTGGGAGTTGGTAGTCCAAACTAGGATGGACCAGGGAATGATGTGGGATGGCTTTGATAAATTGTTTAATAAACAATTAAACCCACATACGTTCAGAATTCAGCGCATGACTTATTTTTTTGGTTTGAAGCAAGGGAATATGTCTGTTATAAAGTATTCATCTATGTTTATGAACTTAGTGTAGTTTTCACCTGATGTGGCATGTAGAATGTCATTGAAGGCAATGATCTTTGAAGCGGGGTTAAGGCAAGAAATCTGTTCCAAGATAGCGGTGTTGTGTATAGATGATTACACTGAGATGGTGAATAGAGGCTCAGTGGCTGAGCAGGATCTGTTGGAAACTCTGGGCAGAGGAAAAATGGTGGTACCCAATGGGAATAGTGGGAACTCTAATGCTGGGTTCAAGAGGAGGAGGGACACTTATTCCCATGGCGAGAGTATGGAACAGTATCCAATGGTAGGATTGGTGAATCTTCCCCTGAAGCCCCAGAACAAACCAGGATGTTTTGAGTGTGGTTCAACAAGCCAAATCAAGTGGGACTGTATGGAACAACCTCAAGCATGACATAATTGTAATAAGATTGGGATTCTACAGCGTTATTGTCAGAATTCTCCAAGGTCGGGTGCGCATGACACTCCGTAGTGATCGTAGATGTCTTATGCTTTGACGGGAAGGGGACTGAAGCACACCCCTCGTAATCAGAGTAATTTGGGTCATGGTGACTCTCGGAATACCACGATGCCTCAACAAAGCAATAAATAGCAGAGTGTGGCAACAAAAGCATTGTTCGAAACTAAGAAGGTTGTGGGGGATGTTAGTCTGGACCATCCATGGTGAGAGGTACTATTCATTTAAATTCTACCTTGATGCAAGTGTAGTTTGATATGGGTGCATCACACTCTTTTATTGCTACACATGTGGCTAATTTTCTAGGTTTTTGTGTAAAAATGATGCCCTCGGTTTTGAAACATCAAACTCATTTGGGTCGAAGAGAGTGTCCAGCCTTCTTGTGTAGAGCATGATGTATCATTGTGGGTGAGGTTGAGATAACCTTGAATTTCTCAGTGCTTGAGACGGACGGGTATGATGTGATCTTGAGAATATATTGGCTGGTGGTGTTTAAGGCAGACATCAACTGTAATGCGTGGACAGTGGATTTTACGACACATGATGGAATTAGACATCTCTTTAGAGGAGAGAGACATGAAAGGCAGGGTGCAATGAGTTTGTTGGCACCAACAGTGGGTACGTTATCGTATCAGCTGGTGGTGATGTCATTGGAATTGGAAGAGGGTGTTGAGAAGAGTGTTCTTCTAGCAGTGGTGGATCCATTCATGGTTGTTTTTCCCGAATAATTCTATGGGTTACCTCTTGTAATAGAAGTTGAGTTTATGATTGCTCTCTTTCCAGGGACCAATCCTATCTCACTTCCGTCTTACCGGATGGCACCCACTGAATTGTAGGAATTGAAATTCCAGTTAGAGGAGTTAGAAAATAGAGGCGTTATCCGTCCTAGCACGTCTCCATGGTCAGAGCCAGTGTTGTTTTTGAAAAAGGAGGATGGAACTTTAAGACTCTGTGTTGATTATCATAGACTTAACCAAGTTACGATAAAGAATAGATATCCACTTCCAAGAATTGATGATTCGTTCGACCAGTTGAGTGGAGCCCAGTGGTTCTCCATGATCGACCAAAGTTTGGGATATCATAAATTGTGGGTGAGGAAGGAAGATGTTCCGAAAATGGCTTTAAGAAGTAGATATGGCCATATAAGTTTTGACTTGTTATTCATGTTCCACTTACACAGATCAAGATTTACTTATTCCATGAATGTAAAACTTGATATATATATATATATATATATATATTTATATGATATATTACATATATAATTATTCATTTTATTGTAAAAAATATTTCAATTTGAAATGGAATACACCATTCCAGGAGATGGAAGGTTGTACGTACGCATGAATGTTTTTTCCATTTTCTTACGTATTAAAATAATGAAAGTAAATAAAATATATGTATACATATATTTTATCATTATAGTTAAAATTTTAATTAATATATATCATATACATTCACTTAACCCATCTATTCATTCTATTTAATTTTTGAATGAATCACATCACATCGAGGAGGTGGTGTCCTAGACATCCAGAAATAAAGTTATCGTATTTACAAAAAATAGAAAGGATGAAACTAAAAAATATATAATAATTAAATAAATATATATACAAATAAAATATCATATGTATCATATATTACATTTTTTCCATTATAATTATTATCTATTAGATGTGTTAAAGTACAAAAAGTGACCTCATTTCATGAGGCTCTAGTCCACCATACACACAAATGGTATGTTTGTCACCCATTGGATGGAAGTGTGCGTATGTGTATGTTGAAACCTTATAAAAAATAATATAAGTATATTGAGTATACTTATCTCATTATAAAACAATTTAATTATATTAATTGTATTTGTGGAGAAATATTTAAAACCGAAATGTATGTTTAGAATGTTACATCTTTTTCAGGTAACTCCTTTTGGATTGCAGCAAACTTTTTCCATGGTTGGAAGTCTAACAAAATAGAGTATTCAATTATGATGATAGGGTTTTTGGAGGATATTTATGAATTTTTTTATTATATAAAAGGAATTTATATGTTTACTATGAGGGGGATAGGAATCCTTTTATATGGTAGAAAAGGACACATTGGGTATTCATGAAAAGAATTGTGTGCTCCCCACATTTTAATTTTCATCAAATGGATCCAAATGTTCCATTATAGATCCTAATAGTTTTCAAGCTCTAACTATGTCTATAAAATAATTTTTATACAGTTTTTGAGTAATTTTTTACACATTATTTTCTATGTTTTGTTATTAATTAATTTCATTTTACCTTAATCACTGTGATTATTTTTAGATACCTTCACTAATATGTTCGGTCAAAAACAATGTTTACCTTATAATAAATTATAAAATAATATTTTTCAAATATGGAACCCATATTTCAATATTCTAATCTCATAAGTGTAATAAATTTAATTTAAATTAGTCTCACAGATGGGATGGGACAACATGTTTAAAAATGTTAAAACTCCAAAAGATTCATTTAGTTTTATATCGAAATTCTATGTAGAATTTTTTAAAGTAACTAAATTGAATTAATTAATGTATAGTTTACCTAAATAAACTCTAAAAAAATGAAATATAATTTATCTATATAAATAAATTAGAATAAAAATATGTTTTTCATTAAAATACAATATTTCTCATGATTCATCCAAAAATAAAATATTTTGAATTAAATACCAAATATTTACCCAAAGTAATTTTTTTATATTCTTATATGAATAATTATGTTCATTTTTTCAAATAAATATTATAAATATTTCAAAAATTTATTTAAAATTGGTTCTCTATTAAAATTCGCTAATATTACGTTTTAGAAAAATAACCATTCTTATTCATATAATTATATTTATTCTTTTTTTATTAGTATAAAAAGTATTAGATAAGTATAAAAATTATTCATTGAATATAAAATATATAAATTTATTTAATACATTAATCAGAAGTATTTTTTAAAATTTAGTGGGATTAAATAGTGTTTGTACATAGAAAAATAGTTTTCTTTGAAAATGATTTTCTTTATTATCATATATTTATTACAATTATTTAAAACTAACAGTTAACCATGTGAGTTTTTCTATATACATTTGTAAACAATTATTTCATAATTTTTTCGATATCATTCATATCATCCATTCTGATTGGCTATGAGATAATTATATTATTATTTTAATAATAATATTAATATGTTATTTATGTTCGGTAAAATGTGCCCTTCTATGTAAAAAAACATATAAAACGCACTCTAATTTCTTTTACATAGGAAAAACATATTTTTTGTACGATAATATAATCTATGGTTTTTGTGGGGTGAATAATTATCTTGGTGTTGTGTGAAAAACATGAAAAACATAGTGCATTTATATAACATAATCTATATTTTGTGTTTTGTGAAATGAAAAAATTCATAAAAAATAAATTAATTTGATAAAAACACAAAATATCATGATGTTGCATTCTACACCCCATAAAATGAGTTCCGCACATGAAATTTATATGTATGATAAAAGGATTAGCACATGAAAGTTACTTTATTAAAAACCCACATCATAGAAATGAATACTAAATCTTCTCTTAAAAATGAGAAGTTGGAAACATATTTGTTAGCAAATTAAACACATAACTAGGATTCCCCAAAGAAGAAAATTGGTGGGAAGGGAATATTGAAGATGGTAGGAGATTATAAATAATTAAAGAGTGTGATTGAGGTCATTAATCATAAGAATGTGAGTTATCAAAGAAAAGTTAAGGTCCTGAAAACCATAAATCTATAATGAATTATAAGACCATGTGATCAATAGAAATTAATGTATGAGAATATATCTTTTTCAATATCATGATCCCAGAGTGGAGAATTTATTTTCTTTTTAATAATAAAAGGAATTATACATTCATTATTTCAATCCATTTTACATGCTCAATCTCATCCATTGATTGTGTCTTGAAAAATTTTCAATTCATCACTGACTCCAAAAATGAAGTTTATGATATTATTCGTAAATCACTAATGGATCATAAGAACTCTATATAGGATGGAATTTCATTAAATTTATCTTTAATCAGCATAATATCGAAAAGATTAGCATAAGATATCGAATATGCCTAAATCCTCATTTACTGAGGCAATACATGATCCTGTAAAACCTGATATGAAGTATAATATAAACCATTCAAAAATAATTTAACCGTATAACCATTTATAAAGATGAATGTATAAAACAAATGGTCATTAAATTTCTCAATAATAACATAGCATTGATCCCTCGTATATCAAAAATTTTCCCTTGGGATTCACATTCGAAACATCTCAGTTCCTTTATCGTATATTCTATTAAATCATGGTAAAACTATGAATTACAATAAATATATTTGGAAAATAGTTCTTCTCTTTTATTCCATAAATTTCTAGATACATTCCTTAAGTCCCTGTAGTAAATTTCAACCATAACAACCAAAAACATTTTTTAAACAAATTTGTAATCAATGTGGATCAAGCTCATTTACATGATTCCCATCATTATAACATGAGATATAAATATTCATCCTATTAATTATAGGGAGATATAGGTACCACCCATCACATAAAAATAACATACATATATATGCCACGCGATAATAAATCATTCATAATATCTATAATTGTAAAATTTATCAGTTCCATAAATATCATATCATAAACCATGAAATGAAACAGGTTTGATAAAAAATTCATTATATCATTACCCATGTGAAATAGTTATGTCTTGTAATCATTTCATCAAATTATACCCCATGATATGAAGTGGAAGTAAATAGAATAAAACATGCGGAAGAGAAATAGGTGTCACAAATAACAATCTTTCCAAACATAATCCATTAAAAAATGATTAGTAATAGTATTAATGTAATATTTAACTAGTATATCAAAAATTATAACATGATGATAATCTTTGATGGAAAATTATTTTGAAAGATCACATAGAACATTTCTTATGGAAAATATCCTTTTGTTGAAAATCCATTTCAAAAAACCATTTCAAAAAATATATGTCTAATAAATAATTCATTGAAATATTATTTAATGCATTTCTTCATGAAAATAAATTTTTATATTTGAAAAACATTAATCAAAATATAATGAATTTTCAAAACTGTATTCTTCAAAAATATATTTCTAATCATATAATGGAAGCATAGAAATATTTAGAGAACCATTTACATTGAAAATATTACCAAACAGATAATGAAAGCTTAAAAATATTTTTGAATCAATTTTCATTTAGATTAAATTTAATACTTATAAATAAAACAAGAAAACTAAATTAATACATTTTTATTTTCAATTACATTTAAAACTAATAAGGAAATATTGAAAAAAATTTGAAAACTTATTTTATTGAAAATAGATTAGAACAAAATTAAAAAATGCTTTTAAAACCATTTTAAACACCTTAAAGCTTAAAAAAATGCATTAAATTTATTTTCCGTGAAAATGTTATTAATATTTCCATTATTAATAAATTTTTATTTGTTTTTAAGACATTGTTTCAGGATAAAATAGATTTCCATCCGGAGAGAGAAATCAAGAGCATCTTTCATTAAAAAATTATAAATAATATTAAGTAGCAAAAATGGAAAAAAGTAAGAATTATATAAATATATCATAAATATCTAGAGGATAATAAACATTCTATGGGTTTTTAGATTTAGATCATAATATTTCATCAATGTAAACATAATGATAATCAATCATCATAAATGTTGAGATTGTATCAATAAACTATTACAAATTTGGAAAATTTAAATCATAATACCTATAATAGAATAACATTACATGAGGCTTATAACATCATGAGAAAATATAATTCCTGATATGAAATCTCAATGGGAATCATATATGCCTTGTAGTATATTATTAGAGCATAATATAACATATGCCTCAAAGAAGGAAATTTGAGAAAATATTAATTTACCAATTTGGTATCTTTGGAACCATAACCCCCAAGAAATATATATCATAAAATGGATATGTAAATAATGTAAAATATAAGTATTATTATCATATTATACATTCATTTTAGTACATAAACTGAACAAAATTAACTGGTGCTGATTATGAAATAAGTCTCGCAGAAATAAGGCGGGACTATAAATCCCCTAACTACATGAGTATCTTTTTAATCTTGAATCCCATGAAGTAATAACATGAATTGAAACATTTAATATTTAGAATTTAATTAAATTAATTATAAAATATTTCACCATGTATTATATACACTACACAGAATGAATAAATGGTGAATATTGCATATATCTTGTAGAAATATGAGTGACATGAGAAAACCCTTACCTTAATACATGGCCCTCAACGTACATATTCCAACCACTTTTATAAAGAATATATTTTATTATACCTGTAAAAAAATTATGATGTTATTAAATAGTATACCATATATGATTTTACTATGACTTTATATTACACATTTATAAACAATTTTAGATTAATTTTATGTTTCATGTAATAATCGCTTTGTCTTTTTTATATATTTTTAGTTTTTATTAAATATTTACATACTTATATAATGATTTAGTTATTTTAATAATGAAATAAATCATATAAATATAATATATATTTAGAATATAAATAATTATATTAATCTATATAATATAACAATGTGAAATGGACTACACCATTCAAGGAGATGATAGGTCATATGTATGCATGAAAGATGCTTCTGTTTTATTATAGTATTTAGAGAAAGTAAGTAAATTAAATATATTTATATATATATTATTCTATTTTTAATTATTATTTAATATTTATAATATATTTACACTAAACATATTCATTATACATTACATGTTATGTGTGAATGAATCACAATGCTTTGAGGAGTCGTTAGTCTGCAATCCACAAATGAAGTTAACATATTTATATAAAATTGAAAGTGTGAAGGTATGTCTTATATGATTATTACAGAATCATAAATACATCAAAAATATATAATTTGTATTTATATCATTATTACCAACCGCAATATATGGTAGATGATATTTGAATTTCATCGTTTCATGAGGCGGTTGTCCATCGTACACATGAACGGTATGTTCATTACCCATTTGATAGAAGTGTGTTTAGGTGTAAGTAAAACCCTTAGAATAAAAAAATTCAATATATTTATTATAATTATTTATTTATATAATATATTCATAATTATAATAGAGTGGGAGGGGAGATAATTTAAACAGAAATTCATGTTAAAGAATGTTACCTTTTTTCGGGTCACTCTTCTTTGGTATGAACCAAAGGGATTATACGGTTGGATTTCATCTCAAAAGGGATTAATCTAAGATGAAGGTAGGGATTTTGGGAGGATTTTTTTTTGGTATGGTCATGACAAAATGTATAGATACTTTTAATGATAGGGGAGGGGTGGTGACCTTTTATATGTGGGGAAAAGTAAACATTGTGTATTCTGGAAATGAATTGTGTTATCTTTGCATTTTACATGTCCCAAAAAGGTACCAAATGAACTATTATAGATAATTATATGTTTCAGGGTCTAAATAAAAACATAAAATATTTTAAGACCACTGTTGGTTCAATATTTTTCCACATTTTCTATGCTTGGTCATTATTTATGCTTGTTTTTACATAAATAACTATAATTTATTTTAATGAAATTCATTAATATTTTTGGTCAAATGAAAAGTTGAAATTAGAATAAATTATATTTTTTATTCAAAATATGGAATCCATATTTTCTAATTACATTCACAAAATTAGTATGCATTGAATTAAAATTAATCTCGCGGATGGGACAAGACGATGAGTTTCTAAAGTGAAAAAATCTTAATGTTTGAAAATGTTATTAATTATAATTTAAATGTGAAATTGGTTAAAATGACATAATTTGGATTAATATATTTATGAAGAATAAAAAAATTAAATATATTTAAAATAAAATTTAAATTTATAAATAATTTAGATGAAAATAACGTTTTGAATGAAAATTCAACATTTTCCATTATTCATCCAAAAATGAAATATTTTTGATATATTACAAAGATTAATCCAAAGAAAATTTCTAAATTAAAATTTTAAAAATGGTTTTTAATTTTTCATATTGAAATTAATTTATTTCAAAAAATTTATTTAAAATAGCTTCTCCATTTAAAGGTAGTAAAATTACCTTTTAAAAAATTTCCCATTTTAAATTCTATAATTGGATTTAATATTATCTTATGCCTATAAAATCTATTTTATTAGTATAAAAATATTGATAAAACATATAATATCTAAATTTTATATAATACATTCATAAAAATTGGTTCTTTTAATTTATTGAAATAAAATGTGGTTTATATATATAAAAAGGTTTTTCATAGAATATGAATTTCGTTATTCTGAAATAGTTATACATTCGTTTAAAACTAATTGATAAACAAAGAATTAATTTTATTTTAAATTTATAAACCATTTTTTCATAATTTATTCAATAAAATTAATATATTCCCTTATAATACGAAAGGTGTTGATTATAATAATATTTTATTAATATTATTAGTAGTATATTTTAGTTCAGTAAAACTAGATCTTTCCGGTAACTCAAGCTCTTGAAGGAATCTTGTATGTTTTATAACACTATAAAAACATATATTTTTGTGTACCGCAAGTTAATTAATGAGTTTCATGTCATTAGGGTTTAACATGGTGTTGTGTGAAGCATAAACCAAGTTAGTGATTTCTTATAACATATAACATATTCAGTGTTGTTTGAAATGAAAAATATCAAATTGATTAAATTAATTAAAAAATTCCTAAAATCATGGGTCCTTATAGATATTTTAATATTCATCCATCTCATTAGTTATCAAATGGGAAACAATAATATATCTCATGGGTTTTGTGGACTACCACCTCATGAACCGATGTAATTTTCATCCATCAACAACTAATATAGATAGAATTAATGTTGGAAATAATGAAAATATATGAAACTAATGAAATAATATTTATTCATTAATATTAATATATCAGATAACTTCATACCCTTTAAACCATCAAGGAAATTATAGAATCACTTTTTTTACCGTACGACCTACCCTCTCTAGGAGGGGTTGTGATTCATTTTCCATATTCATATTTTTTGTATGGATCTAAAAATATTTCAAATGGATAAATATGATATTTATTACATTAAAATTAATTTGGAGAAGATGTATGTAATTATTATATACAAAAATAATAACTTTAACGATACAACATGCGTGAGAAAACAAGAGATTTAACAACTAAATAAATGCTAATAGTGGTATATTAATAACAAACTGGTGAAGATATGTAAGAAAAAGATTATATATGATATATAAATATTAAAATGAATATATTATAAATTAATAACATTTTTAAATACATAATTATTAAATTGTAGTCATTTTATGCTAAGGGGAATATAATCAAAGGTATTTCATATCAATTTCCACTATATTAAGACATATTTAGTATTACACTCTTATTTACATTTATGTGGTTTATATAATCCACCTCTGAAATATTTAACATGATTAAATATATATTAGTTATTACTTATTTTTTAATACATGTTTATTCATTCTTGGGTAAATCATTTAAATGTACTAAAAAAGGTAATTTGTTATTTTATAATCTCATATTTTTATGATTTATCGTTTCATTAAAGGATTTGTGCTATATATTCATCAAAAAACCCATCTATTTTCTTATCAGATTTATTTTTAAGGACTTTCAATATTTTATTTCATATGTAAATTTATTAGTAACTATAATCTGAAAAAGAAAATTATTAAATAAAAACCAATATTATTTCACTTTAGATCACATATTTTACTCTTCCATTCCAATATTTTCAAAATTGTTTTACAAAACTCATTTTTATAACACGAATGATTTATTGAAGATATTTTATAATATTATATTGTTTTTAATATGTTTTAATAAAATATTTCAAATATTATCTGAAATTTTTTTTCATTCTTAAAAAAATCGAAATCAATGTTTTTATTGCTTGTGGGATAAATAAACATTCCTATCACTATATCCATTTTATGATAATTAGATTCTTCTACAATTTTTCAATGGTTTTACAAAATATAAAATCATTAATGAAATATAACTTCACTTATATTTTCATGGTATCTCTATATGACATGATTTTATTATAATACAAATGTTTATGAGGAATTGATGGTCACCTATTATCTCTTATTAATTTTTTGTTCATAAACATTCCATTGAAACTTTAAATTTATTATGGTTATTCTTCATTGAAAATTATATTTATCCAAAATATTTGAATTATTCATAAAATAGATATAATTATTTATTAAAACAAATATCATTTATATTTATTGTGTTTACTTTTAATTTATTTTATTGAATGGGTAAATGTTGATATTTTACATTCTTTATTCAATATAAAAATTATTTTATAAAAACTATGTCTATAAATTAAATTGATCATTTAATTTATGATAAAATCATTTTAAATACTATTATGGGTGGGATCCCAATTTATATAACTCCATAATTAATCAACAATACTCATGAGACAAATCAGATTTCCAAATTAAATGGTATTTTGGTGTATACCTACCCATCAATTAAACTGTAACGTCATAACATATTAATGATATAGAAATAAAGATTTAATAGATCATGAAGTATAATAATAATCATTTCCTTTATTAAAAATCCAATTATTATTATCCATGAGATTATTTAATAGGTATTATCAATGGATGTATATCGTAATCGGGTTATTGAATAAACATTGTGTGTTTAAAGTTATTTATTATTTCATATTTTTTATTACTAATTTATTAATTGTATATTTTTTTAATATTATACTAAGAGTGAATTTTAGATGATGATGAATTTTTTTAGATTCCCTATCATATGAATTAAAATTTCCTAAATTATTTCAATGATGTCAAATATTTTATATTACTATGTACTATTTGTTATTTGTTATTTAAAAATATGAATCATGTATGTTACATGATCTTCAAGACTACAAAACTAATCATCCTTTCGGGATTTTATCCATTTTAAAAATTCCATTGTGACAAATCTTATAACAAATCTGGGTTACTAGTGTTAGTGTTCTTAGAGTATGATTTCTTATTCTACTTGACTTTTCATAGTATTTATGATAACCATTTGGTTTTAAGTAAACAATTTAATGGAAAAACCTAAATTTTTTGAAGTAATAGATACACTAAATATTGAAATATCTTTATTTGAGAAAATTATATTTATTTATTCATATATTGAAAAGTATATATGTCTATTAATTTGTATCCCTAATAATAAAATTATAAATTTTCGAAAAATACTCTTAATGGTATAATGTTTTCATCCCAATAATTTACCTCCTATATAATAGAAGTTTATGAGAATGTGATTCCTAAAAACATATTATTCTCCATTCGATTTAATTTTATATGATTTTGTACATGGATCTGATCATTAGGAATAGAGATCATAATAATTACTAATATTGAGAGTTTACATTTCATATCTCAAATAAACTTATGATCATCAATCAATGTAATGGGAACTGGTAAATACCTAGGGAAATTACATCAATTATATGGGTATTATCACCAAATATTAAGGGATCTTTACTTCATTGTTTGGATAAAAACTAAATTTCCAGAATATTAAAATTGGTAATGAATACATTAATGTTCATTCTTGTGAATTTTATAGTATTCTCCTATTTAGTGAGGTTGAGTTTTCAATTGAACTAATACATGGTACTATTGCTATATCAAATACCCATTATATAATATCCCCTATTGAATTAGTGGAATTATTGAATAAATTCAAATACAATTTAAAAAATGGTTTTATACACCTGATCTCATTAACATGGTGTGTATCAGTCCACATCATTAAGAATAAATATAGATCAATGTTTCACTTTATGATATCCTTACTATATCATAAACAGGAAAAACTATATTATACCTTATATTAATGACTGGTATAATAAACTATAAGGGGAACAATAATTTATATTGAATTAACATAGAGATATATATAATTAATTTTGGTTTAAAAGAGAGGAAGAACCTAAGTCAACCATTAATACAAGATAAAGTCATTAATAATTTATAAAAATGCATTTTAGACTTAAAAATTTCCCCACACTCTTCATGGATAAAATTAATAATGACTCTAAAGATTACCATGATCAATCTTTGAGAGCATTTAATGATGATATTCTCATATATTCAAAGACAAGGGAAAAAAGAATAAATATTATTATAGGATTGTACTGTTGGCTTTTGAAAAGAGAAATTATATTGCATGTTTATAAAGTATGAATTATTGATACAAAAAGTATCATACCTAGATCATATAATCATATTTTAGTGTTCAAATATTTATCCATCAAATATCATTGTAATTAATGTATTAAATAGATCATCAACTATAACTAAGATCCGTACTTTTAATTAATTGTCTTGATATCATCGATACTTTAAAATATTTGTATCACTTTTATCAAAAACAGTAACCAAATAAATATATAAGAGATTTAAGATCCTATGGATAGATTAATGTGATGAAAATTTCATGGATCTTAATTAAATAATAATAATCACAACTATATTAAAACTACCATGTTATATAAGTTGGTTTAGGATATACAATAATGCAACCAAAAAGGGATTGTGTTGTTACATAATAGAAAATGACATGGTGGTAGCTTATTAATCATGTAAATTAACGGTACCTGAGAAATATTTCCAAATAAAGGATCTGGAGCTAGTAATGGTAATATTTTCATCAATTATATGAAGGCCAACATGGAATAAAATATCACGACAACTAAAAATAAAAACATATACCTATTATAAGGGAAAATATTAGTTTCCTAGTATAATCTGAGGTAGTATTTTATAAGAATAAATAGAAAATTTATATTTGGTCGTGAATATGTCATAAATACACTCAAATACTCTAATTGGTGAGATGAATTAAATTTATAAGTACCCAATTTATTTATAGGGTAGAAGTAATCATCCAAGATTTCAGTATGAATTTTATGTCACAATGTTATATTTTTATCCATTATAATGATTTAAAACATAATTTGGAAATAAATCCTATAAAAATTAAACCAAATTAATAATAATTAGATCACCCATAATTTATAACTACAAATAAGTAATGCGGAATACTATATTACATATAACAGAAGATTCTATACCATTGATTATTACATCAAAAAAATAGTATATATATTGAAAAAATAAATAAAAAATAATAATAATATTTTTACAACTAAAAACCCTCAAATCATCTTCAACAATGAGAATATAAAGTAGTATAAAAACAATAATAGGGATCAAAACATCAGGAATAGGTTAATCATGTTATAAAATCCCAAAATGAAAAACTATATGAAAGGGAATTTTTTTTGAGATACTAGAAATGAGTTAATTTGTAGGATACAATAGGGGTAATATATAAATTATATGATCATTGCTAAAGGGTATATAGTTATTCAGTATAATACTATTTTACTATTATTAGTACATAGATCATAATAATATTGTCTCCATAGATATTAAAAATATTTAGTAAAAGTAATTCAATGGAAGTTAAATAAACTATTCAGAGAATTAGTATATTTATATATTCTTAAAAAAATTGACTCTAAACAAACTACATTTCTAAATTATGTATTTTTATTTAATCTATTACATTCAAATAATCATATCTATTAAACTTATTCATAAAAATAAATGAAGGATTAGTAAAATTACTTAATAATATCCAATTAATAACAATGGAACTATAAGGAATACTAATTTAGTTATTTAGGGCTAAATAAAAATTTTATACAAGAACATATTTCTTTTCATATATTTTAAAAACATTAATTTTTTACTATTCGACGTATAAAATTTATTAAAAATTATTATAATATATATAAATTATAAATAGTCATTAATTTAATATTAATAACTTAGTATCAAATATTAATCCATTTAATGTATCAAAAAACTTATTAATCAAATAATTTGTTTCATTATATTGATTATTTATATTTCAGTAAATTAATATTAACAGTGTTGAATAATTATTTTAATGAAACTTACTGATTATATATGTATAAAATAATTAAAAATTTATAACATATTTTTACTTGGTAAATAAAATATTAAACTCATTTTTTGGATTTAAAATAAATGTTTTTAAAAATATTTTCTTAAGTATTCTATTTTCTTATATTAAAATTAAATTTTTACAATTTTAGAAATTTATTCTATTAAAATGGATATTTTATTTGGAATCCCTAGTTCAAAATTAGTTAATAAGAACAATATCATTTTTAGTGATTGAAATATGTTAGCAGACTAAAAATTATGTTACTATATTAAATGAAATATGAGGTAATAGGTATTTAACAAAGGTATAAAGAAATAATATATAATAAAATTTTTCTCCAAATGAGTGGATTATGGAATTTATGAATTCTTATTTCCCAACATATATTATCTTTTTTACCTTTTTTCCACTTTTTGTATCAAAATACAATTCATATATGTTAAGGAATGGGTATTTATGAAAACATCACTCAATCTCTATTAAAAAATTGACCAGTCCTCTAGGCACTTAAAATCATTAAATCTCATCAATTTAATCATTATAATTTTCCAATGTTATCTCCATAACAATACTCTACCAAGTTTGATAATCCATGTCCAGAAGAATGAGCATCAAATCCTTCAATTATGGGTGTCTCTCAAAAAAATATTCAAGTTATCAATGTAAGTTATGTCCACTCCTTTAGCATTTTTTACCATCTTGACTTACCTATTCTAAAATATCATTTACCAATTTAATAAAATTATTTTAAAAAAATTAAATAATATTGATATTAATAATATAGTATAAATTTTTCTTAGTCATTCGGTCATTATAATGCATTTAGGTTTGGTTCAGTTTTACAACCTACATGATAGATTGTATAAAATTTAAAGCATAAATGAAAAATAAATACAAAAATAAAAATAATATTATGTAATTATTATTTATTTATCATATTTTAATAATTTCTGATTGTAATTTTCCATATTATATTCCCTAATAAATTTCATCTATCCCTTAATTAGATAATCACCAAAAAGGATAGTTTTAAGCATGATATGCCAACTCTCACAATATAATCGATGAAAAGAATAGAGTAATAGAAAAATATATCAAAAGCATTCCTTGATATTATTTATATTTCAATAATATATTATCACAAGATTAAATATTAAGGACTAAAACTTCCAAACTAAAGTATGGATGGAAAAACGTAATAGTTGACACCAAAATTTTAATTTTGACTATAAAAAATTAGTATTTGGGTTATAAAGAATTATAAATAAATTTTATTATTGAAAATAAATAAAAATATATTTTATTAGAAAATAACATAATAAACTTTTATTTTTAATACAAGGAGATAGAGTATGCTTCACCAATTAGAATTATGAGAAAATGTTTTATCCTCTCAGTTTTTATTCATTGATATATGATCCATATACACAAAAAATTCCCATTTTTTTGTTTTATATCATACCCCGTTTATAAATTTTATCCTAATTATATATGATGTTAATGGTTTTTTTAAATCCAAATAATTTTTCTTCATTTCAATGTCTTTTTATTGACTATTTAACAAATTCATACAGGTTTATATTTGATCTAACATTGAAATCGTGATTTTTTAAGTGGGAATTTAAATTTAAGGGAATTTTACATTTCATCTATATAAAAAAAATATATTTTAAACTATTATAATTACTTCTAGGTTTTATATATTTCATTAACATTTATCATTCCAATAGTTCAAAATTCAACTGAAATAATACATTTTAGTGGAGTCAACCTCAAATATTCTTTTAAATTAAATATAATTGTCCCCAATTTATATTTTTCTGATAAGATTTTATGGATGTCCACATTGCAACACATGTTATTTATTAATTTATTTATATCTAAACACATAATTATTTGAAAACTTTATGAAGGGAAAATTTATTAATGGTTTCAACATAGTATCATTCATCATCCATTTTATAAGAGTATTTCTTATTTTTTTTAAATAATTAATCCAGATCAATTTTCTATTAATGTGATGATGAAGGGTGGAAGGGCCCATGAATCCTTTTGGTTAATTATAAAAGAGGCATAATCCCTAGTATCTTTTAGAAAAAAATAAAAAAATATATGTATTATACATTATTGTATATTTATAAATATATATGTTTTTATTTTATGATATATATATATATATTGTGAATATTTTGTTTAGAATTATGTAATTAATATTTGAAGTAAAAATGTTAGGTTTTTATGAAATAAATTTCCTGAAATATAAATTTTATTTTACTTTATTTATTATCATTTTTTGGTTTCAATTATGTTTTTTTTAAATTATATTCCCTTTTGTATCATTACATGATAATATGACTAATCTAATAAGTATAGTTTCAATATATATTCTTATAAACCACTTATACATGGTTTTATTCTTCATTTTCTTACTCAAATACTACTAAATTCTTCTATTATTATATAACTATAATATTTATATTCATGATAAATATATACAATTTAAATATATACCTCATAAATATACAAATTTATATAATTTTTTATATATTTACTACATTTTTTCATTCAATATATGAACAAAACTCATAAGGACAAGGGGATAGTTAAGAAAAAATGGTTATTCTGGATTCCCTAATTAAATTAATTTAATATTTCTTTTTCATATTGTGAAATTATATTATCATAAAACATTGTTTCAAATGATTTTGTAGAAAAAATTGTGACTTGAATGAATGACATCTGAGCTGTGGATTTTTTATATGCCCACCATTTCTATAGGAATGAATAACTCATTGCTTGAAAAATTGTTTTTATTCTCTTAATGAATATAATTATGTAATATTAATCTTTTTCTTTCAATAATTTTTTTTTATTCAACTATATATAAGTATATTATACCAGTAAATGGTGGATATTGTCTAAAAAATTAATAATTTTATTGTGGATAAATATATAAGGTTTGTATGAATACATAATGTTCCAACATAATCAATATTTTATTGAAAACTAATTTTACCATCATAATATATTATTTTTTAAAATCATTAAAATTGTAATCATAGTCATATTTTCCATTCCTTTCATTTTAATTATTTATTATGTTTATGTAAAAAAATATTTTTAATACCTTTTTAGATACATAGTCTATGTTTTATGTAATATATAGATTTTTTATAGTTTACATTTTGTAATATTTTAAATTTAACTACCTGAAATTTAATAAGTTTTCTTACGTTTCAGTTAATAGACATTGAAATAATATAAAATATAAATTATAACTGAAATATAATTTAAAATCAAAGTAGTGGAAAACATGTAAAAAAGGTTGACTATAAATATAATTTCTTCATTTTAGTAGATACAAAATATATACATGAAATATTATTATAACTTTCTATAGTGACATTTTTTCCAACATGGTTGTGTGGGAATGGGGTACCTATATCGGGATCCCTGTCCTCTATGCTGGGGTGGAGTATGAATTCTTGGAGAGGGTTGATCCTCAAGAATTGGAACCAAAACTGTCATATGGTCTTCCTAGGTCTTAGTGGGAGGAGGTGTCAATATGATGTCCTCTTATACACCCAATACTTATCCCACTGAGAATGTATATGGACCTTCCATCATAGTTAAGTGGAAGAATATAGGTTGTCAAGAATATATCATTAAAGATGGAGGCATTGGTAATAATCCTTAATATAAGCTTGATAATCAACACCTCGTGAAAACTATGGATATGAAACCAATACAGATGGATCAATTGTTCCTATATCCACTTCCCCAGTCGGCTAAGAGAATACTTCTAGAGGCTTGGCCCCTAGCTGTGGAATAAATGGGGAATCATGTGAAGCATGATGTGGTGTACGTCATCATCGTCTGGGATCAACATCAACAGGATCTTCAGGGGAGTTCATTGAGTAGGAACCTTCCCCCCCTAAGTTGGAAAATTATCTTCATAGGGTACACTATCGAGGATAATTTTTTAAACTATAAGATAACATGTGATCTTACCATTCACTACAACAAAGAACAATTCGAGGCAAGCGACATCCACATACTCTATATCATAAATGTGGATAATATTCTTTACCAGAGAATGTTATAAGAATATTCAAATTGATTTTAAAAAATAGTACAATAAAAAAATAATGTAATTTTTTTCATACCATATCATGAAGCTTTCTATCGTTTCAATTAAGATACATTATAGACTTTAGCCTATATCATGGATCATACTCAACATTATGTGAAAGCTATAATCGAATCATAAGTACACCCTAGATATGAAGCAGTGCTCATCTCCCCTACAGGTCCTGATATTTGGCAAGTCTTCGACCACATTCAACATCATATCTCCCCTTCATCATCAAGGAATAATGATCCTATAATTATCTTGGGGGAAAAAGAATTCACAAAAGATAACCATAAGGAAAAATTAATCTACTATGCTTGTGAAAGTCAATAATATGAAAGTGGATGATTGTAACTACAACCATAACATCATAAATTCAAGAACTGTAGTATATAGAAAACTATTACAATAAATCCCACTATGGAATCCATGAAATTTGGAATGAAATGATATATTTTTCAAAAAAAATATTACTAGTATCAAGAAATGATGATTTTATAAAAAAAATAATACAATTAATGATTGTATAAACATACATCATTATGTAAGAGATTGTACAACATTACATGATATTCACAAACTAGTGTATCAGAGTGCTGACTAAGTGGTGTTCCTAACTCCATATAAAAAATAAAATAACTAAAGTGATAATTAATAAGAATCTAAATTCAATAACTCCTACTATCATTATTATACAATAGAGATTAGTGATCGTACTCACGTCTAGGTGGAGCAGCATACAACACATCTATAGGTAGCTGCTGAACAGAAACATCAGTGAAGAGGGAGGGGATAAATTCTAATTCCCACTTCTATATAGGGATGATGCATCCCCCATGTTTCATGATAGCTAAATGTCATTTCATGTATAATGATATGTATGTGTAATCCAACCACACAAATCCCCATCTATATGTCTCGGTCTGATAAAAATTATTTAGTATAGTCATTATAATTTTGATCACATGTATACCTCAATGATTAATACATGATTTCCCTCTAGTTATCTATACAATATAGGCAAGGGCATGATGCATGATAGTCTTTTTCTCAGCGTCATCAGATAAATGTGCATAGTGCATCTCAATCCCCCTCATATATTTCAACCTTCCAGCTATAGTAGAACCATAAGCCAAAATTTTAAAGCCTATAAATCTCTATAAAATCTTAGGAATGTCCACATGGGTGAGTCCAATAACATCATCCCCCTAGATAGGATGTCCAAGTAGGACTAACACAACATTGAGGGTTATTTTCATCTCTCGCTTAGGTTGGAGGAATATTTATGTCTATGGTCTCTACCTCTATAGGATGGTAACAAGAAATATTTTATCAATGTATGTGAAATCAAATATTATAATGATGTAGAAGCTTGCATGATATAGGTATGGTATAATAGAAGCTAGAGGTAGTATGTGATAATGAGGGTTTTCTCAAAATGCTCTGATCCCTCAAAAAAGAAAACCCTCTATCATGATGTGAGATACATGAATATGCATCTCAATGAGTTGTATAGTATTCCCCCTCTATAAGTTAAAATTTAATAAATCATTAACTATAAAATTTAAATATAATTTTATGTACATCAGATTATAATAATTGTAATAATGTAAGATATGAAATGTTTTTCCAATTCTATTATGATGTTTTATAAAAATGGAAAAGGGAATGTTTTCCTTCCTTTGAATTATTGTTTCTAAAGTTTTTATGGTATATTTTTACCTGGTAAAGGGTGTTTCTTGAGAAATGTTTTTATATATTTATATATATAAACGTTTTGCTGTTTTAATTTGAATGTTTATATAAAAATAATTCTCTTTGTAATTCATGAAGGAATTCTATCATAATGAAATGTTTCATGATTATTTTATCACCATATTTATTTTTAGATTACCCATTGAATGTTTTATTATGTGTTCATATCACCTCAAATATACATTTCATGTTCCTTTTAATGTTGATATGAAATGATTGTTGATATTTGATAGTAAAAGTTCATGGAAATGTAAAAAAATCCCACAAAATGAGGGATCTTATATTAAAACCATAAAATTAAAAATATGATAAGATCAAATTAGAGAAAAATCATCATTCTTCCGGAAGTGGGAACTATATTCAGAAATTATAGGGAATTATAAAAAGTTATGACCTTTTTGATGACATATGTTGTATCTCAAAATTATCTTTTATTTGTGAGTCTAGTCCATCTCATTCTATATCCTGCTAAACTTTGGTCTCCCTTGTTGATGTAACCTGTTGAGGTCAAGTATCAATATAGGCTATTCTTTAATAATTGGGAAATATCCAAACTCCAAAACTGGCATCCATGGTGTAGCATAATAGTTAGCTATGGTGTCTATCTAGAAGACTATATCAACATATTCATCCCACGCTATGTTCACAGAGGAACATATTGTGATGAAATGTGAACAAGGAAGCCACAATTCCTAGAATTTTATATATTAACATTTCCATGCTTTAACTACTACCACTATTTTTTAACTATTGTAGTTGTGATGGGGTCCATTGACTCTTGAACATTAAAACAAAATTCTTTATTTGTAGAAAAGGAACACTCGATAACCTATATCTTCTACAATGCCCTTTTGAATTTATTAATGAAATTTTCTTCTATACCTGAACCCATGCTATATTCTATATGAAGATAGTTTTTTCCATCAACAATGTACATCACTCAATGATAAAATTTACCATGAACTGGGGAAGCTATAGGTAACTTTATAGGACCCTTTAACGAACCATTGATGCAATCAATAATGTTTGTGGTCATTTTTCCATAACTTCTCCCCCTATAATATGTTAATGTCTATTTTTATTTTTAATCTGCATCATATAATCATACATTTCATGATTATCCATTCATAATTGTTTAAACCACTGTTCAAAACATGATTGATCCGGATCATTTTCTAAATAGATGTGATCATATTTCAAATAAATTTATTATATCATTATGTTGAAATAGTAAAAAATAACAAAGACATTTCATTCCCAAATTTTTTGATTTCATTCTTCATTGGTTTGTTATTGAATTGTTTTTTCCCAATTTGATAGATATGTGTTTGATTAAATAAAAATGATGTGAATTAGAGGGTCTCTATGTATCTCATGGATTTCATGATTCTGATCAGCTATCAAACAAACACCTCAAATACTAGTGAAATGGTTGTTGATACAAGAAAAAACCAACTCTATTATTCATTGTTTATATTAACCACAAGGGAATATAATGGCTAAATAGGTGAATGGTTTTCATCCTAGATTTCATCAATAAAAATTATGGCCTTTTATTTTCCATATAGAAATATTCGATCAATCTCTATGAACAGTATTTTGAAACAAAGTGTTGAAATACAAGAGTTGAATCCCTATAACAACCAATAAAATTGAAAAAAATATGAATCATGTTGGTTATCTAAAGAAACCTTCTATTTCTTGTGAATATGGAAGAAAACATGGTCATTATGTCTCTCAGTATGGAAATAAAATGCGGAAACACTTCATTTATGTCATCCCAATCACTATATTTCTTCACAATTTCCTTCTGTTTCTCCATAAATACCTTAATATAGGAAATTTTATGACTAAAATTTTGTTCTTTGGTCTCCTAGACAAGAGAATCATGAATATCTTGGAAGTTCATATTCATATTTAAGAAAAATATAAGCCACAAATACAGTATCTAATGAGCTATGATCTTCTGTCGAGTATGGATGAATGCAATTATGTGTTACCTCAATCATTCAAATTCTCCAACATCCAAATGAAATGTATAGAATAACCCTCAAGAAGAATATATAATCATACCCATATTTAAAACCTTTTATGATTTATTTTTTACATCTTTATTCAAAAAATGAATATCTACCACACCTCTCTATATAAAATTTATTCAGAATTTGTTTCTATGAACCATTACATGTAAAATTAATTCCAACATATAATTAATTTTCAACTCAATAAAAATATCCACTTCAACTCTAAGAAACTGCTTTTATGGTTTAAGAGCATTGTATATTAATTTAGTCAAATGTTTAATTGATTCAAACCATGATATGAAGAGTAATGGATGATTTATTGTGTGTTGAGGATACTATACAGCTACAAAATTTCAGGAAACCCTCTCCCCAAATTCTATAACTCTCTCATTATTAGAATTGGTGTCTCTATCAGTTCAATTATTAACAAAATCCACATCTAAAGTCTTATTTACATATATATTCTTGATTTCATATTGGCTATCCTCTTCCCCAACATAGTTAGGAGTCTCAATTTCATGGGATGTACATTCTTCAACAACTCATGTAAGTATATGTCTTCATAAAATAGAACATTGTTTCTTTTTGTGGAAAAATAAACAAATAACATCATCATTGAATTGTATGATAGTTGTAAAATTCATTTCTTATTGGGATCCACTTATCATCAACATCCAATGGAAATTCTAGATTCCATATTTTATTCGAGAATTACAAATGTCTAAATCTAATAGACTTGATCTCGTGATTAGGTCCTAGATATAAGAATCCACAAATTTTTTCCTGAATTTAATTTAGTGTTATACCTTCAGATGTTTTAACCATTTTTTTGTTGTGTACTATAAGAATATCCATTCTTTGTTTGAGTTACCTCCCAATAGTTGTATACCCACGAAAACATAACACTCTACTTCAAAAATGTTTTTTGATCCAGATTCTGAAAGTGTGTGTAATAATGAAAATGATGTTTGACTATATAATCATTATGATAAGTAAATTTTAGAATCTATTTCTATATCCTAAAATATGATACTAATGCCGCATTTGTTAAATGTTAATTAGAAAATAAATCATAGAATGTCTGGGTAATCGAGGTAGAAATGAAGAGAAAATGTCATTTAGAATTATTTATCCATGATAAAATGAAGGTAATGAATATATAAATTGAAATGGAAAAGAAAAAACATTATATAACAATTTTAATTCATTATAACAGGAAATAAAAACAATGAAAATTAATAAAAAAAGAGTTTGGATGACATGATTCTGAATTTTTAAGTGAAGTAAAATTCAGCTTATTTTCAAATGGTAGCGTAATAAAATCATCCAAAGGGATTTAATTAAAATTTAAATTTTCTTAATATTATGGCCTTCTAATGACACCATCACTTATAGAGAGGATTTAAATTAGAATAATTAAATCTTCATAAAATAAAAAAAACTAAAGTACATCACATTAAAAGATGTTATTATGATACCACATAAAAATATGTTTGATTTTAATTCACTTTTGTAGTTAGAATAATTTCATCAAAACTATGTTCTATTAAAAATTATTATGGTATTAATTTTCGGTTTTAATTATCTTTTGGAAGATGTTTTCTCTTCTTGTTACCTCGTTTTCATAACAAGGTTGAGAAAACATTTGGTAATGAGGGTTGACCATATAATCATTATAATAAAAAAACTATAGCTTCTTCTTATATGATAAAAATTGATATTAAGGTTTTACAGTACAGTTTTTTATGTTCATAAATTTATTTTATTAGTTCGTAAAGAAAATATGAATCATACAAATCATTTCCCATAAGAGTGGAAAATATGGTGTTCAACAAATCCCATTTGTCACGCATCAGTTCCAGATCGAGTCTAGATCATTTTGATTATTTCTGGCTTTACCCCAAGGTTCATGTGTTCTAGAGACATGTACACATATAATATCTATATAGTTTTTTTGTTACTTATATAACCATATAATATTTATGCTTCCCAAGAATTAAAATATTTTCTTATATATGAATAGATGACACTAATGTTCTATAGTAAAATTGTTAACATTTATAAAGGTTTTCCAATTCCTTAAAAATAGATAGTGATTTTTAGAAAAATATTCGTAGATATTAACAATATAATGGTTAAATTATCTAAATCATGAGAGTAACAAATAATATGTTAAGATATTCCCTTTTGTCATCCATATTTTTATCTTTTCTTCTATGTTTATTCCATGTTAATCTAAAATTAATCATTGGTTAATCATTAGATTATCATTGTCTAGAAATTGGTTTATAATTCATTAATAATTCGTTAATAATTCATTAATAAATACATAATAATTATTAAATCATTATTTATGCACCCTTTATTCATTTCTAAATCATTTTTTAATCATTACTCAATAATTCATTAATCATTATTTAATCATTATGTATTCATTCTTTATTAATTGGTTTATAATTCTTTAATCATTCTTTAATCATTAGTTACCCATTTATTTATCATTCTTTAATATTATTTAATCATTATACAATCACTCTTAAATATTCTCTTAATCATTATATACACTTTTTTTAATCATTCCTTAATAATTAATTAATCATAGGTTTATTATTCTTTAATCATTACATAATCTTTAGTTAATAATTACTTAAAATTAATTGAAATTTTTTTATTAATTTTGGAAACACTATTAAATAATTAGTTATTCATTGGTTAATCATTTTTTATTCATTAGTTAATCATTTATTTATAATTCCTTAATTATTAGTTAATCATTCCTTAATCATTCCTTAATCCTTATTTAATCACCCTTCAATCATTATGTAATAATTTATTTATCATTTGGTAATAGTTAGTTATTCAATCCTTAATCATTATATTACCATTCTTTAATCTATACTAAATTTTTTCTTAATCATTTACTAATCATTAGTTAATTGTTATTGACTCATTAATAAATCATTAGATAATCATTATTTAAGAATTATTTAAACATTCTATAATCATGCATTAACTATTCTTTAATCATTAATTAATTATTCATTAATCATTCATTTTTCATTAGCTAATATTTAGTTAAAAATTACTAAATACTTGATAAATTATGCCTTAATTATTACTTATTCATATGAAATCAATTAGTAAATTATTATTTCCAAATCATTTTATGTATTCATTACTTAAGCCTAGTTTATTAATTTTTTAATCTATATTTAATCATTACTAATAGTTACTTTTATTTCTAAACTATATATAAATAACAAAAATAATAAATAAATTTGATATTTAGAGATAGAAAAATAAATTATATAAATAAATAACTCTAAATTAAATAAGTAAAAAATACATCTAAATTATTCCTCACAAAAATCCATCACTTTTGCTAAGACACCAGAACCACCACACACAATCAATATTTATTTAGAGAGACTTGGTGTTGAATTTAGATATTAGAGTGAATTTTGAAGTCATGGGGTGGGGGTTCCCTTTTATAAGGAATTAAGGTAAATTTTGCAGTGGGGGTGTCACTTTATCCCTTTTTATTAGGTAAAATTATACAATACCATTGATTCCTTTCACTTTTTTAAAGAAAAAGGTGGAATTCCCCTAGCCATCGTTGCCATTTCATCGATCCTAGTTGATTATATGATAGGCGACTCACCCACTCTCACCTTTTAAAAAATTAGTAAGGAGTCACACCCCCTTCTGCCTTTCTGATATAGTTCTGAAAAAATGCATATGTTTTATTTAAAAAAATTCTTAAACTCTGAAAATAGACTCATTTTTGTTGGTTTTTCTATGTATCATTCTTTTAGAATTTTAATAATTCTTCCAATAGATTTTTATTTTCATTATTGTTTTTTATATATCTATTTTTATGTTTTTTTCTATTAAAAATCATCATGATGTAAAGGAAATATATTCCTATTTTATAAATATATTTTCTAGTTCATTTATAGTGTATTTTCCTTTATTTTAGTATTTTTATAATTTCTATTGATTGATTGTGTATATTTTTTTTAATAATAACATCAAGATTAATTATATAGATGGATTATGATATTATCCTAAATATTTTTACATGAATCTTATTTATTTATCATGGGATTGTTATTCCATAAGGGAATTATGAATGATATAATCTAACACACAAAAATGGGGTTTTTCATTATGTGATAAGTGGTCCTACACTTATATTAACTTCAATTGAATTGGGTAAAAAACTATAAGGCCATATAATTCAAGGAATGAGGTAGAAATCCCATCCACTATTTGATATTTGTCCCTAATATAATATATCCCTCTAATTAACTAGGATGTGGTTCATATCCCTTGAGATAACATGGATTATGAAGTAAAACCAATCTATTTTCTATTTTGTTGGACAAAAATTATATATTCCACAAATTCCTTAGAAAGGAATCTATAACTCATTCGAGGAAATAGAATTGCGATAAAACCAAATTCACTATGTGACAACTAGTACCATAATTTTATAGAACCCCAATACATTATCTAAAACATTTTATCTCATTAGGTGACATATAAGGGGTTAGAGAGTAAAACATACCCACTATAGGGATTTCTTATCAATGTGATGATGTTTTTTGAGGTGTGTTTAAATATAAGAAATGATTTTCTGTTTATATGTATGTATCAATTTCCTATTCCATAAACCTATGTTATTAAACATCATATGGGAGTTCTTCATGGATTATTTTTATTGACCCATGATTATATACTCTTATACATCATCTCTTATACTATTCTAAAATACTAATATCATGACTTTTGATTGATGATAGATTATTTATTTGTTATAATATTCTAATTTAATGTAAATTCACCTTGATTGTGTTCTCAAACCCACACATTTAACGTATCTTCTCATACATTCTACAATTGGATTCTTTTAGGATTACACTTAATGAGAATATGATATCTCCCTTATATTGAGTTTCTATTGTACCTCAAATTAAGAGCAGTCCTACGCAGAATAAGTCTTGATGCATATCATGTGTGAAAATAATATATTGTTGAGTTTAATAAATGTTTTAATAATAAGTTTTTTATGTATTCAATGGACGTAAGAATGATCTGTATAACATCTAGGGTGTTATTTATTATGATATATAATTTATATTCATGAAAAATGATATATTATAAATTTATGATAATTATGGGCCCTATCAACACTCATCATCGTACCCTTGGGATAGGATAACACCATTGGATCCTATAGAATACCAAATTAAGTTTTTTTTGGGAATCTTGGCTATGGTAGTTACAAAGTAGTATTAGTGTTGTGTTTTAGTTTTTTATATTATTTTTCATTTAGAAAAATAGATATATGATGGGGTGTCTTGAAATAGGGGAAAATTGTGTGCTTATCTGGTAAACATTTCTATAGAGGAAACCTAAGTTTCTCGGGGTTCATGGTGTTTTATCAAAGTCACTATTAGAATGAGTGAGGTACTTCCTAAAGGATACTGATTTTTTTTGAAAAATATATTATTATGAATTATAAAAGAATAATGGTCTATTCATAATGATTATTTATATGATACAATAGAATCATTAAACTTTTCATTTTGGAAGTATACTTTATATTTAATTTTGAAATGGAATTTTTATTCTTTTTATGTAATTTTGAAAAGAGAACGATTTCATAAACTAGATCTTGATGAGGGATACGAATGGGTAAATTCTATAAACATCATATAGGGGAGTTCAATAAAAGTGAGGGTAATTTATTAGTTATTTTATTTTTATTTATATATTAGTTTATAATTATATTTATATATTCAACATCATAATTTTACACAAATTTATAGAATTAGTATTAGTGTTTAATGTCTATCAAGTTTTCTGGCAGTTATAATCCTTTAATATTTAGTGGTTTACAATATTTTATGATATCATTCATTAGGGATGTGGTGAATATTAATTATATGGGTTGGAGTGATAGTCATTGGTTTACCTAATTGTTGTGATAATATTATGATTTTATTTGATATTATTTAAATTTGAGAGACAAACAAAACAAAATAAATGCAATTTTTTGGAATATATATGAGTTAATATTATTTAACATAATGATTTAGCATCATCAAGATATCATGTGTGAGTAATAGACATTTATTTTTAGGGATGAAATATTTTATAGTGGGAAGGTGTAAATTTTTAGTGTCCCAATTTCATTAATCAAGGTGATATTGAGGATATATGTTTGTACCATAGCTGGTTAAATTGCAAGTATAATATGTATCTTTATTAATGTATGGAAGGTAATATATGTGGAGTTTTTATCTTTATTTGTAATGATTAATTAATAAATAATATGTTTTTTGGAATAAACTTTTTGTTTTTTAGAAGTTTTAGTAGTTTAAATAATTCCAGGATGTGGTACAATCTATAAAATAAAACATAAAGCAGAACTTGATTCCCAATGTGAGGTATCGTGTAACCAGTGATGCGTGTAAAGGTGGAAATAGTTTATGGATGAAATTGGGAACCTTGTATCCCATTATAGGGTTCTAGGTAGAACCAACCGAATTTCATTTAAAAATTATGTATTTTGTTTAACGCCCCAACCCCAGTTACCCAGAGTCGGTGCATTATTACATAACATTGGCATGATAAAAAAAGATCAAGTCTCGAAAGACCGATTAGTTTTTTAGCTTTGGAATCACTAGATACATTCATAAAGTTTATATTACATCATAAGGTGAAAACTACAACAACATCTTGTCTCCACACTCATATCCCCTTATACTATCCCTGAAGGTCATTCATAAAATACTTCGTCACATCCTAGGAAAAATAAAACTTAGAAATGGGTGAGCTCAAATGCCTAGTAAGGATAACAATATAGCGGGAAATTTCACAAATAAGCGTAAACATTTGAGGTAATGTATAACTAAAACAAGAGCCTTTTAAACTTAATCTTCAGCATAATATGGAAAATATAATGAAATAATGTCATTTACTTATTCACATGGATATTTTATTAGTCGAATAATCACATGCAATATCAATAAACACTTTCATAATCATGGAAATCATAATTCTAGACTATCATAACCACAATGTCAAGGCCTTGTGCCAAGACTAAAAATAATATTTTGTCAGGGCCTTGTGCCAAGACACTAGTTTGTCTCATTAGACCTACTGATGCATCGAGGATATATAGCGGGCTCCACCCGTCACTTATTAAGTCCAATGCATTCCTCATATGAATAGGTTTAAACATAACATAAACATTCGTATTAAAACTAGCATAAAAAATATCAATACTTTCTCCATAAACTGTGAATGGTATAAAAATAAAACATCCACAGTAAAACATATCAAAAAACCTTCAGTACAATATGGAAGTTTTGTATCATAATAAATCAACTTCAAATAAGCTTAAAATCCATCAAAGGATGTTGATATAGATGAAATCAAAACTATTTTAGAGAAATATCTCTTTTTTTTAACATTTAAAACTCACATAATTATAAAATAAAAAATTTACTTTGAAAATATCCTTATAATATTGTAAGGTAAGCTTAGAAGATTTTATAACGACGTAAAATAGCCGTATCCACCGTATAAGTTAAAAAATACATTCTTACCTTAATTCTGTTGAAAATTTTAAAAAGGACATTGTTTGGAAAACGACAGAAATATTCCTTTATATACTTATTATAAAAATTCCAAAAGGATATAAATTACTTTAACCCACAGTCTAAAGAATATTAACAATGATTTGAAATAAATTTTTAAGAAACATGGATGTGGATGATAAAGAGGCCCCAGTAGACAATCACTTATAAACACCCTCAGATAATGAAGAGATTGTGAAATAAACCCTTACCTTGTACTTTTACTTGGTTGAGGGTAGGTTAACCATGTGTATAATGGTGAAATAATTTTTATTATATTATACAATAATCATATACATTAATATGATATCATATATGATCTTTTAACATTGATTTGATAATAATATCTTAGTATTATCATCATTTATGGGCGTTAACTTACTCATTTTATTTTATATGTTTTGTTACATAAGCCATGTTTGTTATGGATAGGTTGTATCTTATTCATATACAGAAAGATATAAATTCCATAAATATTATTTTTAGTCATCAATTGAGAATTAGACTTGAATGGATATGATGGGGAATGAATATCATTGCGTTCGTGGAGACGGTAGTCCATACGTATGCACGAGTGACAATATCATTATTTTGATATTAAAATAATATATAATTGGATGGTATATCATATATACAGAATAATTATCATGTTATCTTTATTATTTACATGAATTTAACATCATTATTATACCCATCCAAGTAATAATGTATTGAATATCAATTACACCACAACGTGGAGACGGTGAGTCGTATGTACACACGTATTCTGACATGTCATTCAAGGGATAGATAGAATAATGAATTTGGTTGTTCCATATTTACAATAACATCTTAGTAAATTAAATATACTGAAGTTATTATTTTATAATGGAAATTACAAATAAAGAATAAGTGGAGCAAGAAAGAAAATTGAAAGAGGGTGTTGAAAACATTACCTCTTCTTCGGGTTCTTCCTTTTGATTTGATAAAAAGGGCTCATTTGGTTTTCATTCTGATAAAAATAAGACCACTAGGTTAAATGAGGGATGTTGAGAGATTATTTGGGTAGGTTTTGGCCGAGCCAAATTTCTATGAAGGTATGAATTTGAGAGAAGGGGATGTGACCTTTTATAAGAGGGGTGAGGGGCACCTTTGGAAAATCTAGAAATATTATTTTATAATAAATTCATATTCGGTTTATAATGGCTCCAAAGTGGATTATTAAAAGGTTAAGATAGGGATGGGTCTAAATAATTTCAAAAAATATATTTTAGACAGGTTTGGGTCATTGTAATAACCTTATCATTTATAATTAACTATTAGTTATATAGTTTGACATTTACCATGTCCCTTTGTATTTTTATATTATATAGTTAATAAATTTACTATATACTTCCATGAGACCCCCAAGTGGTCCATTAATGATAAAAATATCATTATATAATTCCTTTGTCCTAACTTTAGATTTTTAGCAATATAATATCAATTAATAATATAATATTTGTTTTAAAAACACTTTTATGTCAATTTTAACACTATTGGGTATTTTGTTTTTGATAATTTCATAACAGCATTATTACTTCGAAGAAAATTTATATAACCAATCCTAATATTTCATATAAACCTAGAAAATTAGTGGAATTCATAAAAAGTCTCAAATTACATTTATTTTGATATTTATAATATCAATTATTTTAATATTTCATTAATTAGGTAATTACTATATCACCATTGTGTCATAAATAAACTAAATTATTTATTGTCTAAAATTTATAAATAAATACCATTATATAGGAACATTTTTTCCATTTTTATGGAATATTTATAACCGAATTTATCTTATGTATAACCCTATATTAAAAATGTTTTAGTTACAAACATTGATTTTAACTCTTTTAACTCTTCTTTGAATTAATTAATAATAAATGTCCTAATCTAATTCAAGTGGACCTAAATGATAATATTTTATTCCGAAAGTTATTTTTGGTCGATATATACTTGTTAAATAGAATTAGGACACGTGTTAGGGTAATATTAATATCATTTTTACCCTTAATTTCCCTATTTACTTTTAACCGTGGTAAATAAAAGTAAAAAGTTACTATTCACCAAAAAATATTTTTATCTTATTGATCCAAATTTTACTCCATGATATTAAACTTATCTCTCTGATTTTTGAAATTCCACTCATAGAAGAGGTAAAATTATGTTTTATGGGAATTTGTAAACTCTCCTAGGAGATGGCTATAAGACGCTGAAAAGTTCAATAAAATTTTTGTATATCTAAAATTATTATAAACTCACTCAAATGAAATGAATTGAACTTATATAGGTATTATGTATCTATTTTGACCAAAAATAAATTAAATAATATAATTAATTAATTAAATAAAAAATCGGTTTTAAACTATAACTCAGTGTTTTTCACTATTCGTCAATAATTCCATGTTCTCAGAAAAATACCAAAATTTCACCCTAGTCTAATTTTGATACTCCAAATCAAAAAATGAAATCCATTTTGTATGATAAAATGTATAAAATTTTAAAATGTTTGTATTAATATTTATAACGGCTAGTTTGATTGGTTGCGGTATGTGTTAGAACTCAAATTTTTGTACAACACACGCTACTGTATTATTCAAAGAGAAGTGTATCATGGAAGCTTGGGGTGTTACATTTTGGTCATATTATACATTTTTATTTTCTTACATTTTGGGTTCCCTTGAATTGATATTTATGAAGATGACTAATAAGCACTTTTTTTATCTCCATGACTTATCCCATTCTCACCATCAACCCTCTTCAATCCATGGATCTGGATGATAATTTTTCATTATAAGATCAAAGGTAAACCCTTCTCATATCACATATTATTTGTTCATTATTTATTATTCTCCTCCTTAGTTATTTATTTATTTAACCTATTTCACAAACTTATGATGAAATTAACTCATCTCATTGAGGTTCTTCCTCCTTTGGTTCCTTGAATCTGTAATGGGAAATTTTCAACCCGTTCTTCATTATTACTATTCGAATGTTCTTGTTATGAATTTTCATAAAGTATTCGATGATTTTATTTTTAAATTTAAATTTTATTTTGTGTTTTTGTTTTTCCAATTGGGATGATATAATTTTAGTGGTAATTTTAAAGATATTTTCCTTTGTTTTTTATGTGTTTTAATAGTCTTGGATTATGGTACTTAGTTTATTCGATTATTTAGAGGGGTATTTTTTCTAATGGATATCATGTTTTATTAGTGGTCTTTAGAGTATACTTAAGTGAATTATTGTATTGAAAAATTCAAAGAATGAACAATTTGTGGATATGGAATCTATTTTGGTAAATTAATGAGTTATTCAATGGATATTCATAAAAATTATATTTCCAAAATTAATGATAAATATTATATAATTTTTTAAATACTATGGATACCTTTTTTTCATCTATGATTTATATACATATATTGTAAAATGTTTTTGAATGGGTATTTCATATAATATAATATTATGGTTAATGTATAATTGATTGATTTATAATTTTTAATTCCAAACTTATATTCTATTGTGTATAGTAAATTAATAGATTTTTAATCTTATATTTATTACAATTAATGTTTTATGTTTAATTATCAATAAATATTTTCAAATATTTTATATTTCATTGTTTCTATGGTTTTGTGAATATATAAATTATATAAATCTCCACTACTAATTCAATACATCATTTAATGTGATTTTGTGGCTCATAATTTTATAAAATGTTATTCTGGATACAAGATATAATTATGGTTATTCATATCATCTCTGTAGATATGGAATGTCCTTCAACATTAATGTTTGATTAATTTGGCCATGTTCTATATAGGATTACTCCTCCATGTCATTGAAACATTTTGTTATATAGCATATTTATTACTAACATATCCAAAGTGTCTTATAAGATTATTACCAAATATAATCCTTGTTTAAGAGAATTATTGGTAGTGAGTTAAGGTATGTGCTAGTCATAAAGGATCAAATTATCAGCTTCTTGAAATACTTTGATATACTAAAACCATTTTTTACTAACTACAAATTTTTCATTTACAAACATTAATATTTTTCCTTTATATAATTGTGTAAGAATTGTATTGGTTTATTTAAATGTTTTTACCTATTAATTTTCTTTAAAACACAACCTTTATTTTGGAAACATAATAATTTATTTATATTAAATATGTTCGTGATTTTAATGAAAATTATATATGATTATTGTTCTAAAATATATGGTTAAATGTTGAGGATTAAGAAGTAAATAAAAAAATTTCTGAAAAAAGGGTTTTCCCAAATTATGTTTTAAGACTGGAAATCATATTTTTAAAATAATGTTACTTATAAATAATTGGTCTCATTAAACATATTTGGTGAATTTTAATAATTTTTATTCTAACTATACATATGTTTTATATATGATCAATTCCATGCATAAACTATTATTGGGTTTACTATTAATGCTCAATTTTGATTCGTGCAACACGGTAGTGCCTTATTTCTAAGGAACAAAATAAACCAAACATTTTAACCTATAATAAAACTTATATTTATATATAATGTGGCTATAGCATCCATAATGAAGGAACAAGTCATGGGTTATGGAATTATAATTTCAAACATTAATAATAATTATAATTAACTGATATAATACCCATGGGTAGATCATTGTACAATATATTTTCATCTAATGTGTGGTTGTGTTATATTTATATAATGAATGACACATTCTTGGAAAATATTTATATCATTTCTTGCATTAAACATGTTGATACATTAATTATAGTGATTCTTTGAGCCTAACTATAATTTTGAGAGATGATTATAATGATAAATGGTGTTTGTGTCTATATATTTAAACATATATATATACGAAATTTTGTTATATAAACCTTATTAATGTATGATGACCAATGATTACATGGTTGAATTTTATGGGTGGGACCCATTACTAATATACCCCTTATATTTTTCAACTAGATGGGTTGTTAGTTTTCTATTCAAATATACACGTAATATACAAAAAATTACACCAATTAAAAAATTAAACACATCTTTATCAATAAATATTTTATTTGAATATAAAATTTCATAGAGAAAATATTACATTTCATATAAACATTACATATAAATAATTAATATTTCTTACAACATTAAAGAATAACACTAGTTGATTAACCATTAAAATAAGTACATACACTATGGAAAAATCTATAGGCATAGAAACTCCCATGAAGATCACACATGCCATAATGAAATTAAAAAAATGAAGCAATACAAATTTGATATACATAATAATGGATTGTGTAGAAACATTTTATGTGATGTAGTGTATGATCATGTATGATAATAGTGGAGTATATATAGTGTTTAAAGGGGAAATTGACCGTTGGGATCTAACCAATACATGATTATTTCATAAACTTTACAATGTGACCATTACATGACTATTGGGATAGTAATAATACCAAATAGAATTTTAATGTGATAATATAAAAGTAAATTCATATGTTTTTAATAAAATAATAAATGTTTAATTATGTGAGTTTTTAATCAATGCGTATGATATTAAAAAACTACAATTTTTTAACTGAATAAATACATTGTTTTCATTTAAAACATATTGTTAATGATAAAAAATTTTATTCTAAATAATTATCTCTAATACTTTTAAATTTATTTTCATGAAATAAACACTATATTTGATATCAAAAAATTGGAATTAAGTTAGGTGGAAATTTTTATAATTTTTTAAAATACTTTATTTTACAATGAATAACAAAACAATAATGGTTTTTTTCTATATGTTTTATAATTTTGAAAATATTTAATTATAATGTAATAATTAATATAATATCAAAGAAAAATACTATTATATCAAAAACTCGTGTTCTAATTATTTAAAATGATTTATAAACCTATAAATAACAATATAAATTTTTAAGAGTAAATTACGTATATAAGAAAATATATTTTGTGAAATAATTACATTTCATTTCCCATTGTAATATATATATATATATATTTAAATTCTATCATGGATAAAAGTTTAAATCCATGTGTTAGTTTTCCTAAACCATGTTCTAAAACCATGGATATGTAAATGGGTTTTCATTATCCAAAACATAAATTTCCAAGGCTTATATTTAGAAATTAAAATATAATTGTCCAAATTTTTTATAAAAATCCACTTTTCCGACGAATTTCATTTAGTACCATGATTGTTACCATATTCCACCCTCTTAACAACTTGTATTAATCCCTTAATATAATTACTCACTCTCCCATGTAATTACCCTAATATTCGTAGAAATTGATATTTCAAAGACTCTCATATTCATCCTATTCCATTCACGTAAATTATAGAAAAATTAAAAAATTTCAAGATAGTATATTTTCATAAAATTATGATCATTTCATTATTTTAAGAATTATTTTTCTTCTATTATATTATTTAATTCTCCAAATTGACCATATTTTGATATAAATTTTTTATACCTGTAATGTTGTATAAATTATTATTTGAGTTTTCATCCCACCCTTTTTTTTGGGAATAACTAATCCTATTTTCTTTCTATGGTTTTTTTATAATTTAGTTTTTTTATTAGTTGGGTATTTAAATGTATGAAACTCAAATTTATTAATTCTTGGTTTAAAAATTTTATGGTTTCATTTCTTTAATCAATTGTGAACTCAATAATTATTGTTTAATGTTTTCATCTCATGAGATACCATGTAGGTTCAATGGTGGTTTCCCTAATCACACTATGTTTTGATGTCTTCATGGTTAACCTTAACTAGTTCTTATGATTACATATTCATATTGTTTCTAAATTCATATGATTCCATTATATTATGATATCATTCTCCCATATCATTCTTCAATGTTTATGCATATGATTCTCACATATTAATGTTATCATTATATGCCACTTGACTTAGATTTTTTACTTTACGCCATGTTTGTATTATTACATTTTCATGATTTATACTTCAACATTTTTCATATATATGTCTCCAGGTTATACTTTGCAATATTAAGAGTTCATTTAAAATAAGAATCACATTATATAGATTTAAAATAATGATATTGTTATAATTTTATATAGATTCATTATGTATCTAGTCATCCCAAGAATCAAGACCTCGACATTTCTAGGTTATGTTCTTAGATTATCACATAATAAAATTTATACTAAAATTTAGGTTATTGAAATTTGTATCAAAAAAGGCCTAGTTAGTTTTGAGGATTATGAATTAGAAATTATTATTAAAACCCCAAGGCATAAGTCTAAATATAGAAAAATATTGTAAATTTTTATAATGTAAAGAGTCTATAGTTAACCTAGAAATTACATCCATTTATGGATAATAGAATGTGGATGTGGTTATGAAATAGATTCACATAGAGGTTATCATGTTAAAAAAGACCATTTGTTTGTCAACTAGATGTTAACTAGAAGCATTATCAGTAGGCCTGGGAATATACACATAATAAAACATTCCCAAGAAATAAAAAACATGTAATATTTACAAATAAATATTAATATCATTAATATTATGATGGAGATCAGTTTATAAAATATAAAACAGAAAAATAATATTTCAATTTAGATTGACTGAAAATTAAACATTTATTAATTTAAATCTTAAGAAGACACCCAATCACTCATAGGGTCTGGAAATAATGATGTTAGAGGGAATATCCCATGGAAAGAAAGTTAAATCTTCTAGAAAGAACACTACCCCGTCATAAATTATTGTATTCTTGAGAAGGTTCCCTACGATAGAAAACACATAATCTATGTAATCCCATTCTCTATTTGTAAGAATTCGTCGGGTTCCCAGGTTGATTAACATTATACAGTTCCAAACAATATAATAAAACATCCAAGGATACCATCTTTTCTCCTAAGGAAAGCCCACCAGCAAATTGGTATCATATTCCACTTCAGTTAATTAAATATTGTGCATCATGAATAGTATAATTCTAGTTGACATCGACCTAGCCTCTGCATTCATTGATTTTTTTGTCATGAACAGTCATAACCAAGATGAAGAAAGGGAAAGCGTATTGAAAGACCATTCCTTTATCAAGTTGAATGAGAGATAATGAACCCTGAATCCCACCTTTAATATGTACTGTATGGGAGACTATAACCAAGGGCATAGAATCACACACAAAAGAGAAGGAATTACCCTTTTTGATTAGGATCAAGAGATAAGATAGTAAATCCCAGACAACACCAAACATGGAGGTAAATGTAGAGCCAAAACAAACTATTTCCATATGCATGTTTCAAAAGTCAGTTCTAAAAAGTACAAGAAAACACCCAAGGAAAGTACTAAATAAAAGAAAATCAGCAATAGAAATTGTCCGAATGCCTAAACTAATATGGTCCCGTAAGATCCCTAAAGACCTCCTGGAAACCTAAAATCAGTTTTATATACATAGGGTGAGAAATGGGGTATACTCATAATGGAAAACAAAAGGCTCACATGCACAAGTGGGGAGGCATTCTAATGCCCTGTGAGAAAATGAGACAACTGAAGCACCTATCAAGAAATCTATCCACCCAACCTCACCAAGTCACACTCCCCAAATAACAGAATTTATGTAATTTAATTGTAGTATCACATCAATATTTGGGTACCATGAACCACTTTCCCTATGGTTATTGGGGACATCATACGTGTCAAACCACTCCTGGCATTCTCATCGAAGTCCCACTGCCATCTCCCACCCACACACACCTGGGCTACCACAACTAAAAATCCTACCCACAATGAATCGGGCCACAACAACCACACATAACCACACTTGTAGAAAAATAGGTGATAATAACTACCAAAATGCCTAAAGACACATGGGCATAATCCAGAATGATCATGGGAAACCACCTCCTCCATAAAAACATGTTCCAACCACCTCAGCGTACCCTGCCCGAAGAATCATGGGATATAATGGACATCAGGCCCTCACCACCTACCTGAAGAATCTTGAGAATCTTGGGAAAGGGAGTAGAAAAGGAGTTAATAACAGCCACTCATAAGAGTGTTGGGGAAAACACCCTCCCCTATGAAATGGGGGTGTTTAGTACGAAGTGCTCAACATGGATGGGGTGCGAATAATAAACACAAATTCTAAATTTTATATATAGGTAACAATCTCTCATCCCATTTTAGGGGTTCCAAAAATAGCTCATATAGAAACACCCTCTTTACTATTATTCATAAGAATCACAACAGCCACAAACAAGTCACTACTTATTCCCGGAAAACAATTACACTTTGAACACATTCTTTTTTTCATATTCAAGTTATTACATTTAGGTAATTCTTCACTATTAGGAAACTAAAAGTCATAGTCATATGCCAATGAATGGAAAATATTCCAGCAGCAATATAAGCATTTACACCTGGTTCTCTTGTAAATTCACATCAACAAAATGGATCTAGGAGATCCCTCAAAGTACTAGAACCAAACCAAGCCCCAACATATGTCCCCACACGCCCTTAGGTCCACAATACAATGACTCATCAATAGGGGGTCACATCCCCATCCACATCACCTCACCAGAATCAACCGTAAACAACACCATAATAGAGCAAGGGGTTTTCAAATTTGAATATTCCATTCATTTAGTTCCATTTATCTGTTTGGTTAACCAGGGTGATCACACAAGGATTATTATTCATTGGGAATCCATTTAATCAAAAGATTTTACATGATTTACCTATTTCGGTGTTCTATCCATTCAATCACATAAATATCCAGAAAAAAATAGGTTCATTAGTGCACAAGAATGGACCCCCAATGGCCACGATTTTCAGTGGACATAATCCCATTAAATTCACAACAAAATGGAAGAGATAAAGGCGTAAAAAGACATTATCAAATACACCCCTTCATTATTTAAATCCATTTATTATATTTGTTAAGGTTTAGTTGCATCCATCCCTGTAGGAAAAAATTTCATACCCACACCACATGATACAAAATAAAGAGAGAAGAAGGAATCACCCTACTTGGAAGATCAAAGATATATGTTTTCTTTCTCTTAGAGACAACAACTGGGGAAGCGCAACTTACAGGGGAGGAACTTGGTGGACATTAAGAATCAGTAGGAAATGCTCCGGCACAAGCGCACCACCAGCCTCATTAAAGGAGATTCCAAATGGACCAATGAATGAATGAAACCATCCATGAAGAAGAAAGAAACAATTCTAGTGAAATAAAAAGGGTGAGATCTTAGATTTATAGGATATGAAAATCTTGAACAACTTTTAAGAAAGATCATAGTTTCACCTCACAGTTAGAAGTTTACACACGATGCAATTAATTTTTTTTCTAAAAATTATCATTGGAGGGGAGGCCAAAACAGAATTGTGTTAACAGAATTCATTTAATTAGAAGAAAACAGGTTTGTTGAGGGTATCTCCACTATGAGGGGATTTAAAACATTGTTTAGGGCTCTAAAAATGGATTTGAACAAAATTAAAGAGGTTAAAATAATTAAAAGAGGTGTTTCGGGACAAATGGGGAAGGAATCCCCGACACCCCTCTATGGTCGATTGGTGAGACTGATTGGTAAAACTGATTTGGAGAGCTGATCGGGTGAAGTTGATCTCATGAATCTATTCCCATGAAGTTGATTAGTGAAGCTGATTGGGTGAAGAAGATCATGTAAAGCTGATCTGATGAAGCTGATCCTCTGAAGATAATCTTTTGAAGCAGATCCTGTGTAACCGGTTGGTGGAACCGATCTGTGAAACCGATTGGGTGAAATTGATCACTGAAACTAATTTGATGAAACTAATCAATGAAAACGATTTGGGGAAACTGATCGGTGAAACTGATTAGGGGAACCAATCTGTGAATCCAATTTGGTGAAACAGATCATTGAAACGGATTTGGGGAAATAGATATGTGAATCCTATTTGGAGAAACCAATCTGTGAAGCTGATTTTGTGAAACCGATCTGTGAAATTGATTTGTGGAATCCAAATTGTGAAACTGATTTAGTATAACTGATTTGTGAAATCTATACAGTGAAATTGATCTCTGAAACCAATTTGGTGAAACCGATCTCTGAAACAGATTTCATGAAACCTATCCATGAAACAGATTTGGTTAAACCGATCTATGAATCCAATTTGGGGAAACCGATATCTGAAATAGATTTAGTGAAACTGATCTGTGAAACCAATTTGGTGAAATCGATCTGTGAAATCAATTTAATGAAATTGATCACTGAAATTGATTTGGTGAAATAGATCTATGAAAATGATTTGGTGAAATCGATATATGAAACCAATTTGGTGAAACCTATCTCTGGAACTGATTTGGTGAAAAGGATCTGTGAAACCGATTTGGTGAAACCAATCTGCGAAATAGATTTGTTGAAACCGATCCGTGAAACTAATTTGGTGAAACAAGTCTGTGAAACTGATTTGTCGAATCTGATCTTTAAAATAGTATTTGTGAAACCGATCTGTGAAACCGATTTGGTGAAACCGATCAGTGAAACTAATTGGGTGATATCAATTTTTTGAGACTTATCTATAAAACCAATTCCGTGAAACCGATATGTGAAACTGATTTGGTGAAACCAATCTATGAAACTAATCTGTAAAGTTGATCGGTGAAATTGATATTTGAAGCTAATCAGTGAAGCTGGTCAGTGATGTTGACCAGTGAAGCTGATCAATGAAGCTGATCTGTGAAGATAATCTTTGAAAATGATCAGTGAAGCTGATCTGTGAAGCTGATCTATGAGATAGATGGGTGGGACATATCGATAAGACCAGGACACCCCAACACATAGAATTTGGCAATGAAATGGATTAGGAGGGTCTGGGCCATTACATTAGATACCTCTCAAAATAATTCTCACCCTAAAGAATACAAGAGTAACCCAGACAACCCCTTTAGAAGATACTTCTCCTGCACAAACCACCCCAAATCGCAATGTAAATCCCAAGGATCACATTGTGTCGACACACGAATCATGGAGTTCTTTCCCATATGTAAAGTTACTATCCTCTTTGGGCGGAACTGACTCACCTACGTAGGTTTAAGCGCATCCACCTTAATCCATCTTGATTATAGATCAGGTCCTCTCTTCCCCACATATCAGGACTTTTAAAAAACATTCACAAGGTAATGAATCAAAACATCCCATAAACATACATGGTCATCATTACATCACACCAGGTCACAAAAACAATAAATAAAGGATGGAATAGAATGAAAACTCAAAACAGCTTTGGGTATTGGGTGTGCATTTGAGCTTCTCACTCCCATGTACTCTCCTTGAGGCCACCGTTACTCCACAACACACAAACAAAAGGGATGGATCATCCACGAAGCACATTCCCCTTTCTATCCTGGATCCTCAATGTTCGCTCCATGAACGTAGCATCATCCTTTATATCCAACTCTCCCCATTCAATGACATAAGAGTGATCATGTAGATATCGATGCTGATGGGAGACGTAGAAAACGTCATGGATCCTTTCCAACTAAGGGGGAAATTCCAGTAGATATTCCACCACAACGACTCGCCCAACCACTTTGAAAGGCTTGATGAACCTAGGAGAGAGATTTCTACCCTTTCCAATCCTTCACTGCCCACATTGAGGGGAAACCTTGAAGAATATATGTTCTCCAACCTTGAACTCTAAAGGCCTCCACCTACGATCGACACATGACTTCTGAAAGTCATGGGCTGCATTAATCCTCTCATGCACAAGCTAAACTATCTTCATTGTGCTCTGTACTACCTATAGTCCCAGAACACCTGCCTCCCCAACCTCGGTCGAGTACACTGGAGAATGAAATGTCCTCTTCTACAAGGCTTCAAACGGTGCCATGCCAATATTATATTGATACTTATTATTTTTTGCAACAACTACTAAGAGAAAATTTCATTACCATGATCCCCCGAAGTCCAAAACACATTCTCGTAGCCTATCCTCCAATGTATTGATGGTTCGCTCTATTTTCCCATCTGTCTGGGGGTGGAAAGAAGTGCTAAGATGTTGCTGGGTGCCGGAAGTAGGTTGAAATCACCTCTAGACTCATGTGGTTAATTGTGCATCCCTATCCGAGACTATGGACCTCAGAACTCCGTGCAACCACACCACCTAGTACACATATATCCATGCTAAGGTATCCACTATACGCGACTCCATGATCACCATAAAGTGAGCTGATTTCATCATCTGGAAAACCGCTAACTAGATAGAATCACATCCTCCTTGATACATAGGGAGTCTTGTAAAATAATCCATCGAGATGTCATCTAACTTATACTCAGGGACATCTAAGGACTACAAAAAAATCATTGGACATGGTGTTCATCCTTCACTTGCTGACACACCAGCCACCTTGCTAAGAACTCTGCCACTTCTCATTTCACCCTGAGCCACCAAAACTTTCCCCTCATGCCTCAGTACATATTGGAAACTCTAGGGTGTACTGATACTAGTTAGTTATAGAACTCAGAATACCCTCCCACATAATCTCTAGGAAAAAATATTCCCTTAGAAAATCATATGATTCTGACCATCCTCCAAACACCCTTCTAGAACATTGCCTTATTTAACCCAATATAGCAGCACTTCACTATCTAAGTCTCCCCACAAAGACTCCTCCACCTACCGCAATAGAGAGGGTTTCACTGTCCTCTAAAACAGACAACCTCTACCATCATCCACCCTTGCATCTAGGTGTTGGGAAACTAGCTCCTCCATTACCATCCAATAATCCACAGATTCTTGAACAGCTTCCCTCTGTGACTTCCTACTCAAGGATTCTGCCACAACATTCCCCATACCATTAGTATAAGGGATCTCTAAGTTGTAGTAATGAAGAAACTCCACCCACCATTGTTACCACAAGTTTATATCATGTTCAATAAAGATATTCCTCAAAAACTTGTGGTCCGTGAAGACCACGTTGTACTCCCGGATTAGGTAATGCCGCCAAAACTTCCATGAGAACACTATTGATGTAAGCTCTAGGTCATGGGTGGCATAGTTATGTTTATGTGGAAATAACTGGATAGACCCATAAGATATCACTCCCTATTGATGCATTAGGACACACCCCAGGCCTAGTCCAGAAGCATCACAAAACACCTCAAACAACAGCCCTTCTTCTTGTAACCTCAGCACTGGGGCAGTAACCAACATCCCATTCAGAAAACAGAGGGATTCCTGACACTGCTCACTCCACACGAAGGCATTTTCCATTCTGGTTAAAGTTGTCAAAGGAGCTGATACTCGAGAGAAGTTAGGTAGGAACCTTAAATAATATCTTTCCAGACCAGGAAAACTACGAACCTCCATATAATTCTTAGGTGCTTCCCAACAAAAAAACTGCTTCAACCTTTGACGGATTAACCGCTACCCCTTTCTAAGACAACACATGTCCAAGGAAATGTAATTCTCGTGTCATGAACTTACACATGGACAATTTATCATACAGCTGGTGATTTCATAGGATTTACAAGACCATCCCAAGGTGCTTAGTATGATCCTCCTCTGATCTAGTGTAGATAAAAATTTCATCGAGGAACACTATGACAAAACCGCCTAGAAAATTGCAGAAAACATAGTTCCTGATCCCTGTGAACTCAAAAAAATAATTTGTAACCCCGAACAACATTACTAAGAACTGAAAGTACCCATACTTGCACAAAAAATCAGTCTTCAGAATATCAATGTCCTTCATGCTTAACTAGTGATAGCCAGACCACAAATCGTTCTTAGAAAACCAACCATCTACCCATTGTTGGTCAAAGAGATCCTCTATCCTCGGGAGAGGGTAACAATTATTTATCGTTACCTAATTCTATCTATAGTAGTCTATGCATAGCCTGGGACTAATATTTTCCTTTTTGGAAAACAAGACAAGAGCACCCCATGGAAACACACTGGGTCAGACAAAACCATTCTTCATCAGATCATCAATCTGAATCCGCAACTCCTGCAACTCAAAAGGTACCATCCGATAAGGATCCATTGAAATTCGATGGGCACTGTGTTGTATGTCTATCCCGAAATCAACGTCATGTCGAGGGGGTAGAGTCACAACCTCACCTAGAAAAATATCTAGGAACTCTCTAACAACTCTTGGAGCATCCATCATCTCAGCATCCTCTGATTCTGCTGAAAGCTCCACCAACTTATAATGAAGAGCTTCCACACACCGTCTCCCCACCCGACAACTCTGTTTGTAAACAAAAGCCACACTCTTCCACATTCATTGTATAAGATGACTCTTATATGGAAGCATTTGATCATAGCATGCATAGAAAATAGCCAGATGATTCCTAGCATTACATCATATGGATGCATTTGTAGCAGAAGGAGATCCCCACAAGACTGATGTGGCCCCGACATCTGTCTTCATCCTTGAAAAACATCAAACTGACCGGTATGACCCCTAAATAACGTACTTAACACAAGGGGAATGAAGAGTGTATCTATGTGAATTCCCAAGGCATGGGATAGATTCGGTGTATCAAAGGAGTGCAAATCTCCTGAATCAAACTAGGTACAGGAAATGGTTCTATTCTATATGATCATAACTCGAACGACTTCCGGAACTACCAGAACCGGTGAAACTATGTCGTGAAACTGCCCACGCCTAGATCCTATGTCTCCCGACTGTCAGACACCTCCCCGACCATGCCCTGGTTGAGGTCCTTCAGGGGAACCCTATGATTGGCCTCCCCCAGCCATGTCTGCTATCGGAGGAGTGGGAGCTCGCTGTCCCTACTGCTACGGGTGAAAGGGCCTGGCTGGAAACTATTTTTGTTGATGTGGGAACTGAACCTGCCAAGGACCACTATACTGCACTCTGTCCAGGCACTGATTATGAAGGTGCCCACGAGTTCCATAGTTGAAGCACCTCATTCTTAGGCTCGCGAGGAATATGTAAGGACTATGAGATCTAAACTGGAACTCATGCGGACTTCTCCCCCCAGGTTGAAACCATGAAGGCCCAGATGCTGGAGGCCTACTACTGAAGACCTTCCCTATTAATGATCCAAACATGCTCCCCTCTCGCGGTACACGTCACTTCATGTGCATCCTTTCTATAACTTCATCCTTCTTCTTGACCTCCAAGAATGTCGGTAGGGTGATGGGAGTGACAATATAATAAAGAGGTGGTGGGAGTGCCGCTACAAAATGTCTCACCCGAGACTCCTCATCTGAAAAAAAGGATGGGAGAAAAATGAAAGTGATCATTGAACTTGATTCCTAGCTCCCCCTATAACATTCTCCCCTACTGAAGGGGTAGTAGATCCAGCCTCTTGTCCACTTTCATCGTGGAAGAGAGGAATTCTGCCCGAAATTCCCTCTCGATGTCAGTCCATGAAACTTCAAACTCCCTCTTCTCCCCAAGATAGAGCATCAACCCCTGAAATGCTGCTCACCGCATCTGGATTACAGCTAGAGAAACACATTACTCAGTCGGAGTCCGAATCAAGCTGAAAGCAATCACCAGTTCCTCTAGCCAGATCATTGTCTCCATGTCCGAGACGCTACCCTCATACTTCTTGATCGACTGCCATCGAAAGGAATGAAGCATTCTCTAAAAAAGGTCATCCTCCTCCTCTCCATCAGCCCTCAACTAATCATCCAAATTATCATCCTAGGACTCTATCACCTGCACTACTCGTGGTCATTGTCCGGGTTCCATAGCTGCAAGGTAAACAAGGAATGCTTATGCCCGAGAAGTGTTTCAGATTTCTATTAATTTTTTCATAAACATTTTTTTATTTAAATTCCTATAACACACAAAAACAGAAGTCATTATGATGCATGTACCTTTCTTAAGGTCTCTACCCTGTAATCAGTGTATCCTCACTTGGTTGTTAGATAGGTCTATATTCCTTGAATCGGAAGACGGGGGGCCCTAAATTCCTATGTCCTAACTGGTTTTTCCTTGGCCTATATCACGCACTAAAATTTACTAACACTATTTCCATACCATCACATGAAATCCTCACTATTCCTAACACCAAGCTCTATCCAATATGTAAACCTTCCTCTGATAACACTCTGTCATGACCCGCCTTCACCTAGATGATGGAAGGGACAACAGATTTTTAGACCCTTCCTTCCTCAAGTTGAAGCAAAGATAATGACCCCCAAAACCCACTTTCAATAGGTCAAGGAGTGGTGACTAGAACCAAGGGTATAAAATCAAACACAAAATGGAAGTAATTGCCCTTTTTATTTTAGTAGGATTGGGAGATAAGATTGTAAATCATAAACAACCCCAAAACTAGTGGTAAAAGTAAATTCAAAAAAAAAACCATTCCCACGTGCATGTTCTAAAAGTCAGTTCTATAAAGTAAGAGAAAACTACAAAGGAAATTGATAAAGAAAAGAAAAGTAGCAACAACATTTGTCCCAAAGTATAAACTAGTATGGTCCCACATGATCATTGAAGACCTCCTAGAAACCTAAAAGCAGTTTTATATATGTAGTGTTAGTATACCGGTATACTCAGTAAGGAAAACTTAAAGCTCTTGTGCCCAAGTGGGGAGGCATTCTAATGCCATGTGAGAAAAGGGGACAACTAAAGAACCTAGATAGGAATCTTTCCACCCAACCTCGCAGAGCCACACAACCAAAATAACAAAAGTCAAGTAATATAATATTAATAGCACATCGATATTTGGTTAACCCGCATCACTTTTCCACTGGTTATTGGATACATCTTACACGTTGAACCACTCCCGCCAATCTCACCGCAATCCAACTGCCATCCCCTACCCACACACACCTTGGCTACCACATCCTCACATCCTTCTCGTAAAACCCTTGGCCAAAACCACCACATTTAACCACACCCATAGACACCTAGTCCAAAACAACTACCACCACGCCCAAAGACACATGGGCCTTATCCCTAAGGGACTTGGGAAACCACATACACGCATGCTCCTGGGCTAACCACATCAACATACCCCACCTGAAGAATTCTGGGCTATAATGGACTTTAGGCTTCCATAGCCTACCTGAGGAATCTTGGGAAACATGGGAAAGGGATCAGAAAGGGATTCAATAACCATCCACTCGTAGTATTGTTGGGAAAAAAACACCATCCTCTAAGAAATGGGGGTGTTTGGCACAAAGTGATCAACTTGGATGTGGTGTGAATAAGAAACATAAAAACTAAATTACACAAATATGTTACATGTACTCATACCATCCTAGGGGTTCGAAAACCAGATCATATACAAACACCATCATTGCTATTCCTTCATAAGATCCACCACAGCCCCAAACATGTCACAACTCATTCCCATAAAACAATTCCACTATGAACCCATTCTTGTTTACCCATTCAAGTGATTCCATTTAGATAATTATTCAATACTAGGAAACTAAAAGGAATATCTACAAGAAAAGGAATGGAAAATAATCAATAATCAATTTATGAATTCATACTCAGTTCTCTTGTAAAGTCACTACAACAAAAGGGGTCCCTGAGATCCCTTAAAGTACTAGAACCAAACCAAGCCCCAACATATGTCCCTACATGACTTAGGTCGACCAACTGAAAAATTATCAATAGGGGTCATATCCTAATCCATGTAACCTCAAAAGAAACAACTATAAATATCCCCATAATAGATAAAGGGAGTTTTCAAATTTGAATATGTCATTCATTTTGTTCTATTTTCTATTTAGATAACAAGGGTGATCACACATAGATTATTATTCATTGGTAATTCATTTTATCAACCAAAATTATGTCATTTACCAGTTTCCATGTTATAGCCATTCAATCATAAAAATATCTAGAAAAAACAAGGGTTCATTATTGCACAAGAAAGGACCACCAAGGACCATGATTTTCAGTGGACATATTCTCATTCAATTCACAACATATAGGAAGAGATAAAGGAGTACAACAACATTACCAAACACACACCTACATTCTCAAAATCCATTTATTATATTAGTTATGGTTTGTTCCATCCATCCTTGTAGGAAACATCTTCTTACCCACCTGGCCTAATATACAATAAAGAGAGAGGAACGAAGAACCCTACTTGGATGATCAGCGATTAATGTTTTTTTCTCATGGTGCCAACAACTGGGGATTTATGACTTTTAAGGGAGGAACTCACATGATGCCATGAATGAGCAGGAAACGCCCCTGCATTGGCGCACCACTACCCTCGGGTAAAGAGACTCCAAACGCACCAAGGAATGAAGTAAACCATCCAAGAAGAAGAATGAAATAATTCTAGTGTGATAAAAAGGGAGAGATCTTAGTGTAATGGGATTTGAAAATCATCAATGGAATTAAGGGTTCATCATGCTTTCAACTCACAGTTATATGGTTACACTTGATGGAATAAATTTTTATTTAATATTTCTCAATGGAGTGGTTTCCAAAATAGCATTGGGTTAATGTATTTCATTTAAAGAGAGGAAAACAGGTCCATTGAGGGTCTCTCTACTCATAGATGATTTAAAAAGTGTTTTATGGTGATAAAAACGTCTTATAACTACTTTAAAAATGTTAAAATACTGAAAATTGGTGTTACTGGAAAAATGGGGAAGGAAACAATGACACCCTACATTGGCCGATTGGTGAAACTAATAGTTGAAACAGATCGGTGGAGCTGATTGGGTGAAGCTGAACCTATGAAGCTGATCCCATTAAACATATCAGTGAAGATGATTGGGTGAAGTTGATCATATGAAGCTGATCCTGTGATGCTGATCTCGTGAAGCAGATCCTGTGAAGCTGATCCCGTGAAACTGATTGGTGAAACCAATCAGTGAAACCAATTGGTTAAACCGATCTGTGAAACTGATTGGGTGAAACCGATCTGTGAAACTGATTTGGTGAAACCGATCTAGGAAATCGATTTGGTGAAATAGATCTCTGAAACCGATTGAGAGAAACTGATCTGTGAAACATAATGGTGAAATCGATCTGCGAAACAGATTTGGTGAAACCAATCTAGGAAACCGATTTGGTGAAACGAATTTGGTGAAACTGATTAGGTGATACTGATCTGTGAAACCAATTTGGTGAAACCAATCTGTGAAACTGATTTTGTGAAATCGATCTCTGAAATCGATTTGTTGAAATCGATTACTAAAACTAATTTGGTGTAGTCAATATATGAAACTAATTTGGTGAAACGGATCTCTGATACCAATTTGATGAGAACGATATGTGAAACGGATCTGTGAAAGTGATTTGGTGAAACCGATCTGTGAAACTCATTTGGTGAAACCGATCTGTAAAACCGATTTGGTGAAACAGATCTATGGAACCAATTTGGTGAATCCAATATTTGAAACGAATTTGGTGAAACTGGTTTGTGAAACCGATTTGGTGAAATCGATCTATGAAACAGATTGGGTGAATCTGTTCAGTGAAAATGATTTTTTCAAACCGATCAGTGAAACCAATTTGGTTAAACTGATCTATGAAACAGATATGTGAAGTAGATATGTAAAGCTGATCTTGGATAATCATATCTAAAGCTAATCAGTGAAGCTGATATGTGAAATGATCAGTGAAGCAAATCTGTGAAGCTGGTTTCTGATGCTGATCAGTGAAGCTGATCTGTAAGACTAATTAGTGGGACTGATCAATGAGTCCAGGACACCACAACACATATAATTTTGAAAAGTAATGGACCAGGAGGGTCTAGGCCATTACTTTATCTTCCCAAAAAAGGAAATAAAATCCAACATCCCCGAAAACATATTGTCTCTCACATGTTTTTAACCTTTGACCTCCAATGAAACGCACAATCCATCCACATTAAGATTCATCCCCTAGTAATGATCTTTCAATTTAACCTGTTAACCTTTATTTATTCTTCTACTAACCAAGGGAATAATAGATCAATGGATTAACCTTATAAAATATGGCACTGATAACAGACCTTGATTAAGGACACCTATATTTTCTAGTAGAGGAAAATATCTAAATATTAAAAAATATTTTAGATATTCATATATATTCTCCTTCCTAGTTGTGAACCTCCTAGAGAGTCTGACATGCTTTTGAAGAAATAATTACCCTTGGGTTTACCTCTTCCCCCTCTGTGCGAGCATAATTAAACTAATAGTTAAATTCCACTAAAATTTTGTCTCCATCTACATTATAATCTGATTGAGGCATAAGAACCACCTAATATTCTTCACTAAATCAGTCTTAAAATATAAATTACATGATTATTATTGTTGATACATAGAAAAATATTGGAATTTGGACTCAAAAAACACTCCCTTGTTATTAACGTTCTTATACATAAGTATTTACTTGTTTCCTATTATCCAAACCAAGAAATTAATATTATTTTGAATCTATTTTCACCATTATTAAGTTTCCCATCTTCCCATCCCACATCTATGATGAATTGTTTTCCTAATTTCATCTACATTAACGTTTCCTATAGTTGATTCCATAAACACACAATAGTCATGCTCTTCATGAAGGAAAATACTATCATAGAAATTTTATTATCTTGATTTAAGATGACATGAATAATATTTAGAAACCACGTGGCATATATAAAGGAATGTTTTGAGATTGGATATCTTGGAAAATAATAACTCTTCACCCTTATTGATTGATATCCAGAAGTTAAATATCTCCACGAACGATGACCCAATAAGGATTTCATTTCAAAACTCCCATATAATCAATCGTGCAGTGTGAACAGTTGGTAATCATTATGGATTAGACTATCCTATTTGAAAAAATTTATCCACATGTGTTATTCATGAATTTTCAGAATAAATAATATATTATGATAATAATCCCATGAGAGTTTACCCTACATGTATTCTTCAATGTTATGAAAATTATTCTTGCCTTTATTGAGTGTCATTGGAAAATAATTCAAGACGATCAGAAGAATTTTCCAACCCGGTTATAATCCCATAAAAAAGTTTTTGTGATCCGCTCAATCATTATTATCTTCCCCTTAATTGGTTTTATGATAGAGAGGATAAACATAAGTGAAAAATTAAGAACATGATTATGGAGGGTAATTCATCCACCAAACGATAGAAATTTATTTTTCCATCTGCATATCTTCCCTATGATATTATTGATAATACCATCGTATAGATACTTTTTTTATTCTTATGTTGGTTACATGATCTCTGAGATAATACATTGGAGATATCACCTTTTCATGCCAAGTATGTCTCAGATGATTTGGTCTCACCACCTTGAGAATTTTTTAGGAATAAACATGTTTCTCTTTCATTTATTTACACACTTCCCACTTAACATACCATAAATTACAATGACTTCATAAGTTATTGTATGTTTTTTAGTCCATTAAATTTAATTATTTTACATTTTATTCTCATTTACTCATGTATTATAATCCAAAAAGTTCATTTAATTTCAAAAATGAATTGAAATTGAAGGAATTTTCTTAACTACATATGTGATGGATGATTTAATGACTGATTTAATGAAATATATAATATTATATAAGTAGCATTTGAAAAATAATCTTTATACTTGTACAACTAATTCATTTTTTATGTAATAACATGAAAAATATAAAACTCCCCTCATATCTAAATAGGGAACATGTTATAGAAGAATTATATATGAGACAAATACCTATTACATTTAGTGGATATTCTTATCCCATAATTTCATACTATTATATAACTGTTTTTAAAAAAATTATTCATTATCATTTAATACACTAAGAAAGAGATTTTTACATTGTCCATATAGTAACTAGATGGAGAATTTGATCATTGGTGTAAACTAATCCCGAATATAAATCCCATGTAATAATTTGAATGCATTTTTTGGGATAGATTCAACGTGTTATTTTATTAAAATAAAAAATAAAAAATATCCTTAATAAAGTGATGATCGGATTCCTTAGACTCGAGCCAAAGGAGGTTTAATTATTTGGGTATTATGAAGAAAATATTATACAAATTTTGTGATATTCCTCATACATTTTCATGAATATTGAATGTAATTTTGATGGCTTTTTAAGGGATAAAAATGAATAATTCAAACATCATTCGAGATTAGAGACTATGACACCTATAAGGTAATTTTTTATGTGAATTCAAATTCAAGATATAATTTGGTGATTCTCACTTGTCCCATGGGACTAGATATAAAATAATAGATTCAATGTTAACACTAGAGAATCATCAGATAATCCTTATGTTGACAATATAATTAAACTACCAAATAGTGTGGGGTGAATCATCTTGGGAAATATCTTATTAGTAAAATTTAGAGTTTATAGAAATAAAGGGGCCTACATAATGGTAATTAATTTGAAGATAATTTCACTAATGTGGGGGAGGAAATTACGGGTCTGATGATTCCTCGATCCATGGTCTAATGTTTCAATAATAAAGAACATAGAATCTATTCAATATATTTCCTAGGGAAAATGATTGTAAAATATAACAAAAAAAACAAAAACCTCCAGTTACAAGGGATAAGGGATGATCATATACAAACACTCCTATGGAGGTGGATACTAATAAAACAGATATGATAGGTACCCTAGTTATTCATTAAGAAACAATGAATGTACTATTTAATTATAGCTCTATTCATTCTTTACTATTAATAAATTTTAGAATAATTGTTCATACAACACATAAAAACATATTAGTTGGGTTATTTATGAAAAAAGCATGTAAATTATTTTATCTCAACAATATAACTCAATCACATTTAATATTCTTGGGCTAAATCTATAGGAAGCCATGTCATACACCCTTTTTAGAATCTTATGCTATACTAGGATTTTATTATTTATCCTTATATATATCCCATATATACTTTTAGGGAAAGGAAATCATTTTCCTTATATATAATCGTCCTCAAATTCTATACAAATATAATAAAGAGGATGAATCTTCTCTAGAAACGTTTTCTTAATAATGGATATTATTTCCTTATATTTAAAAAAATGTAGATCAAATGATTGAGACAAAAAAAGGATTGATTTTGAAGAGAATCTCATTATGAAAAATATATTGTTGTGTACCCTAATGATTTGTCTAGTCTCTCATATGGCCATGAGGATGAAATATCAAATAAACTCATAACTAGATCTACATAGATATCAAAAAATCCCTATACAATAATCACCACAAAACATGGAGAATTGATGAAGAATCACTAAGGGGATCTCAAAAATGTGTTTCATATTTTATAGTGATTCACATCGGGGTGAACTGGTTCTATTCTTCAAGAAGAAGGATGGTTCTATGAATCTCTACATTAATTATTTTTAGCTCAATAGTATCATGATAAAAACAAGTATCCTCTGTCAAAGAACGATGACTTGGTTAATAATCTACATGGAGCCTGATACTTCTCTAATAATGAAATTCGAATAGATTACTATAAAATAATGGGGAGGAAGGAGGTCATACCCATGAATTCCTTTCTTACAGGGTATGACAATAATGAGTTTATGTTAATCCCCTTTGGAATTTCCCAAGAAATAATGATATTCAAGGACACTATGAATACAATCATAAGAAATCACCTTTAATTTTTTTTAGAAACATAATAGATGATGATCTCAAATACCCCAATAGAAATTATGAACTTGAGGATCATTTGATTATTTTTTTAAAAAGTCCTTCAGAAAGTCAAAATTGACTTCTAACATTACAAATTCAGAATTTTGGCTATAAAACAATCATTCATTGGTCACGTAATCATAATTGAGGGTATATCAATAAATCTATAAAATATTTTTATAATTGATCAATATTCTGGGAAAATGTCAATAAATGATAATATAGTTTCCTTAGATTATCTTGGTTCTATCAACTATTTCGAAGAAAATATTCATGTTTTCCATAACCATAAATAGAGTAATAACAATTGCATGTTGATATTTGAGGTTTCATGGGTATAATTTCCTAAGAATGATATTGAGTTAGTCGATGTAATCTTCAAGTTGATCAATTTGAGTCTTTATCTCTATAGAGCATGGTGTTCTATATATTAATATCAAAATCGAATAAAGTACATATTAATACATAATTATATCTTCATGTGACAATGAAAATAGTTAGAGATAGTCAATAACTTTGAAGACTCAATCCATAACCAACCTAAGTAAGAATAAAAATATGAAGATGATCGTGGAAGAAAATATCCTAAAACCATATATATGATTAATTATAAGAGGGATACAACTTTTTTAGACATGAAAAGGATAGACATGGTAATAATAAATTATGTAATACCATTTATCCTTTCTCAAATGATTTCTCAAAAATCCATTCTGGAGAAGATTATGGAATGCTAAACGAACAATGTGGATATATTAAACAATGTCAATTCTTTAAGGAATTGTAAAACTTTAGAGTTAAAAATTTATTAAAAAGGGTTGAGATATTTACTTCATGGCTATGTATATATTCAAAACTCAGATAAAGAAGGAGTTACTAACTATTTCTCATAACTCATCATTCTCCAACCACAAATGTATAATAGAGATATAAATACATATTCAAGATCACAATTGTTGGGATCATATGAAGAATGATATTATGGAATATATATAAATTATTTGGGTATATGATCTAGTGAGATAAGTAAATACAAATTCCAAAGGAATTTTTATATCATTATCCATAAATTCATGATAATGGAATAACATGAACATTGATTTTTTTACAGGTCTTTCAAATACAACCTAATGGAACAATGCCTTAACAGTTGTGGTAGATAATTTTATAATGATTTATCATTTCATTCACATTTGTAATGAATTGTCCCTCAATAAAGTTTTAATATTATACATTAGAAAAGATTTGGGGGTGAATGGAATACCTCTATTAGTTGTATTTTATTGAGGTATAAGATTTACATAAAATTTAAAAACACTCTTATTTCATCTATATACAATGTTGAATTTTAGTATAGACTATCAAAATCAATGAATTAGAAAATAATTTATCAAAATTGAGATTCTTTAAGTTATTTTGAGATATCTCTAACTAGAATCAGTAACATCCTTTGAACGAGATCATAAATAATAAAAAAATTCACTTGATCAATTGGATGACTCCTTATGAGGCCATATGTGGGAAGAAATGATAGAAATCACCATATTGATATTAATTTAGAGAATAAAATATATTATTACCCAATATTATAATATTTGACTATGAAGGTTAATACTACTAATTAATAAGTGTAGCTAGAGAAAATTCAATATAAGACGTATGTTGACAATCAATCCTGAAACTTGAAGTTTGAGGTTAGAGATAATGTGTTCCTCTGTATATATCCTTATAATATATTCATGATGTTTTAGAATAAGGTAATGTTATTTATATGGTATATTTTCACCTTTGAGATTCATTATCACATAAGAGTTTGTATAATCTTTACGTGAACTCCTAGAAAACAAATATCTAATATATGACATGTTCTAGGTACCCATATTCACGAAGTACGTCCCATATTCCTAAAATAAAAAATCCAATGGTGGTATGGTAGGATAATGATTTTTCTTTTGAGGACAATTAATTTAACATCGAAGATCATATAGGAAATTTTTTACACAGCATGAACCCTCACATGATTATGGTTAACAACATTTATGAGGAAGAAACATGGGAACCATACGATAGAGAAACACAAAGGTAAACTCTATAAACTATAACTCTTCCATGAATATCATGCATGCTAAGAAGACTATAAAAAAAGAAGTAGAAGCATTGGGAATATGATAGAAATTATCCTGTTAATTTAGGAACATTTTTTAGTGAAGTTACGTATGAAGAGGTATGAGAATGGTAAAGTGTGTGTAGGGTTCAAAGGGTAATGAGATCATTAAGATTTGGCCAGTAAATTATCATTACCTCACTATGGAAATGAGCTCATTATATGAAAATTGGAATAGTAAAAACACAAAATATAGTAGTTAACTATTAAATTGAAAAAATTGAAATGTATTTTATAGAATAATTAACATTTAAATATTTCATTTATGAATAAATGCATATGATATTTTAATAAACTAGAATTATTTATAGTGAATGAATATTGTATATTCTCTTTAAAATTTAAATTTATAGAAATATGTAATATTATTTATAAAAATTATTTAACATTATTAAAAATATATTTTCTAAAAATAAAAAAAACTTTGAAAGTATCATATAAATAATTAAATTATGGTGAAATCTTTAGAATAATTTAAACACATTATTTTATAATGAATAGTAAAAGAAATAAATTTTTTTGTCTCCAATATGTTTTTTGAATTAATAAATATTTAATAAGTATGTAATAATTAATATAAGAGAATATAAAACCAAAAGTATGCTATTTTATAATTAAAATATATTCTGGTGAATTAAAAATACATTAAAAAACATAAAAACATTCCAAAGTCAAAACTGGAAATTATGGATTTTAGTAATTATATTTTTTTTAAGAGATAATTTCACATAAACTAATTAATATTGAAAATAATATTCCAATTATCTCATGGAATAATTTAAAAAATCATTCGATAAATTTCCAAAAACATGAGCTAACCCCATGGGTGACCCTATTGATTTCATTTTCCATAACGAATATTTCCATGTCAATTTCCTAAAAATTAATAAAATATTTTGTTCTTATTTATATAAATAAAAACCACTCCATCCTATCAAATTCACCCCAATTTAATTATAATTACTTCCACCCCTTATTCTCTTAATTACAACCATTTTAAGCCCCCCTTAGTCACTCATGGAATATCTACTCATAGAGTAATAAGTGATATTTAAGGTAATGTCTTTTATTTATCATTGTTTTTCAATGAAGTAATTACTCTATAGTAAGAATTAAAATTTTCATTTTTGATTCTTTAGTTAACTTATAATCATTATAATACTATATTAATTAAATTTAATAAATTAATGGCAACCATTCATTCACATTAACTCAATTATATAACCATTTTTCATACTCATTACACTGCTGAAATTATTATCCGATTTTCCTTGAAACCCTTTTACATTGTAAATACCCAATACTATTTTTTTAATTGGTATTCATATAAATTTAACATTTTTTCATTTATCAGGTAAAGACATGTATGAAACACACATTTCATTCTCATGGGATAGAAATTTTGATAGGATAATGCATTTAATATGAAACCCATTAACATAATTTATTGGTTATGGATGAAATGTTTTATTAAGATATATCGTCTACATGAAACAAATAGATTTAAAATATGAATACCAAACCCGTTTTATAGTCTACTTCATTGTTTTAGGGTGTCATCTCATTAGATACCATGTATGTTATGTGGTTCTTTAGCAGAAGTACATAATGTTATGATGTATTAGTAATTATCCTTGAATTATACTTACGAAGTCATGTTTATATCATTTCCATATTCTTATAAATCCTTTATATTAATATATAATTATCCAATTTCATTATTTAATTTTTATATATTATATTACCACCTTTTTATTTCATCATGGTAAGAATTTTGGATCACATTTATTAATTTTCATCGAGGTACAATTGATTGTTCACTTTTTTAGATTTATAGTTTCCCCCTTTTATTTTATATATCCCTAGGATATCTTTTGTAGTATTATGTGCTCATAGGATACAATAATCACACTGTGGTTATTTTAAATAATGTTTTAATTATTATTGAAATTTAATTTATTATGTATCTAAAATTAATGTTTCACTAGACGTAAAGTTCATTTGGTTGTGTTTATCTATTTTAATACCAAATTTTTTTTCCAGAAACTCAGGATGTTATAATACATGATTATTTTCCCAAAGGTGGAGTGTTTTTCTAAAATATGGTATATATTTATCCTTATATGGAATGGAATATATTATTTTATTTCACCAAAACATGTAATTTACAATGGACTCAGACCTAAGGTAGGTGACTATGGGTTTTGACCACCGTATTCTATAGAGTTATTTTATAATAAGATTTTAATCATAAGTTTACTACTTTATAATTATCCTTGATAGGTTGGATTCATTATTTTTTAAAAAATATTTCAATATATAAATTTTAAAATTAGTTATTTTTTTATTTTCTATTCTGTTCAAATCGACATTGTGCTGGGGAAATTTGTTGGTTTCCCTACTAAGTATGTATAAACACGCACATAACATGGAAACATCACTAGATATGTATATCACTTCCTAAATATTCTGTATAATATCTATTTTGAGATATATTGATTTTTTTCTAATGGGTTGTTATAACATGATCATGTATTCACACTCCACATGGAGTGGGAGTAGAAGTCCATATTTTAAATAGGTATTGATGTTAAAATGAATCTCTATTTTGTTACATTAAGTCAAAATATTTTATAAGACCTTGATAGTTTGATATGTTAAAAAATTATTGTTTTTTGAATATATTCATATAGAGTTATATTTTTTCTTACGTGATATTAATATGTTACATAACATGTTTATTTATTTTTCTGGGGAACATTCGACTTATGGATGGGTTATTTCAAACTTTTAGGGGAGCAGCATCAAGGATATTTATATAATCCACAGTGGGAAAATCATTACCAAGTCCAATATTAATACCCACAGTGTTATTCCCTGAATCATAGGGATCATTGAATACCCTTGGGATTAATAAAGGTCGTGATTTAGCTTCGGTTCTAGAATAAATGCATGGGATGTAATAAATAGTTTCCAAAAGGATGTATTATCAAGGTTGAGAGTCATTCCATCATCTTTAGATCATTATCCTTACTTTCTTATGGAATTTTTTTAATTTGAATAAAAATCATTGATTCATAAATTTTATTTTATGGTTATTTTGTTTTACGTGGTGCCTGGGGTGTGTTACGATTCATATATACATCTTACTTGAGGTTTTACTGAGGATACATTTAACAATGAGTTTTTAATTACTTATGCACAATTTAATAGTTTTAGTTAATTGTGTAAATTAAATATAATTTTCTTATAATTTATTTCAGGGTCTTTTTAAGTAGATAGGGTCTTTAGGATTATAATGGTGTTTAATGATATATTAGACTTCGATTTAGTTAGCTTGATTAATGGGATGCCTCTATATTGACATATGTCATTCATGATATTCCCACATTATATGTTTATGTATATATTGTATGAATTTTCAGTATTTTATGTTCTTTATGACTAACCGATGATGGAATAGTACGTGACTCCCACTATGTGAGGTTAGGACTAGTAATTTATTAGACTTTAAAATAGTTCATTGGACATTATATACTGACCAACTTTCCATAGATGTTTACGTCTCATTTATTTGAGACTTGAATTACGTGATATAATAACCTAAAATGGAAATCATTATTTGTATGATTTATTATTGACTTTGGAAGGTCTCATTATTGGTATGTGGAACCTATCTAGTATGATGACCAGTGCTGAGTATTTTAGTTGATGTGGATTGGGTTGTATAATATAAGGGTTGAGCAAGTTTTTCCGAATAAATTATATTGGTACCAAATATGGTAACATTATTTCATGAGTGATGTGGAAATGAAATATCTATATTTATAGGTCCCATAAAACTTGTCTGTTGAACACGTGACTGCTGAGGGTCTATTGCCTTGGTACGGTAAATTAATTCAAAGGTAATGAAACCTATAAGGAATTTCATTATTCTTATATTATTTTGTGATATTTTTATTATGTTCTTGAGTATCCCTAGTTAGTTGAAAATAATTTTTTAGTTAGGTCACGTTTTGAGTTATCCAAGTATGTGGGGTTACAGTATGATGAAATACTTATTATCATAGCTCTTATAAGTCATGTGATGGTATGAGAAATAAATCCAGGTCGAGGATGGGTTGGGATTAGTTTTGGGATACTAGGTGTATGATGCTTTAGATGTGGGTGGCCTAGTGAGGATTCAAGTGGATGGGACCGATTCCATCATTGATCTCTTATTCACCATGACTATGTAAATGGATTCGTTATTTACATGATAATAACTATTCATCCACATTTGTTAGTATTCTTATCATTATGAGTCACTAACATTTTCTATTTTGTTACTCATTTACTATTCAATATTGTTTGTATTATGGGAATTAATCATTAATCTGGTGATGTATTATTATCGCCCACTATTATTGGTATTTTTAATTAATTATTTACCTTGGTTGGATTTTTTTGTGATTGATATTTCCCCATGGTGATTAATTTATCGATATATTTTTCACTATATATGAATATTCTTTATAGATTATGCATTATGTTACTGTAATTAGGGATGTATCTTCTACCTGTTTATAAATCATTTTCCATTTCAATTGTTTCATTATTGATAAATAATTTACCTGGTGATATATCATTGTATTTCTCTATTTTATATCTATTGGAAACTCATTCATCTGGTGATACATCATTTTTCATCATTATTGTATAGTAGTGGAATGTAATTCTCTAAGATATAAATTTTTCAATGCATTTACTAGATTTGATATGCATTATTCACCTAGGGGATATGTTCTTCTATTATATTATTCAAATGGGTGATATGATACTATGATATATCATTCAACTAGGTGCTATAATTCATTGAAACATAATTCACATTGGGGATGCAATTAGGGATAACTCATTTACCATAACAATTTGAATAATTGGTGATAAATTTTTTTACACTCGTTTTGTGAATGAATTATGGGAGGATCATCATATTCTAACTCTAGTAGTAGTGGGTGGGGGTTGACTATTAGGGTTTCACCATGACTACCTAATGGTATGGTTGGTTCATGTCTAGGATGTTTGAATAAAAAAAATTATTCAATACTTGCATGCATTTATATAAAAAAAATTTAAGATCATCATTGATAGTGGAAAATTAAGTTTTATTCATAGGCCTCATATTGGAAGTTTAGTGTATGTATAGTGTTTTTTTCATATAGATTTCTATGATCCCCTGATAAAAATGTGGTTTAGAGATAGGACATCAATAGAGATATAGACATAGTTCAAGGGTATGGTTGAGGATTGAGTATGTTTCAATTTTTTATTTTTATTTTTATTTTAATTTAGGATATGATCTTTCTTTCAGAAGTATTTTATGTGTTTTATAACCATATGACCATAATGGTTTTCATTTCTTATACTATGGTGATTTTATTTATTTATATTATTCTTTTCAATTTAAATCCATTTAATATTCTTTGGTGTGACTCATTTTATGGAGGATTCTATTATTGGTTGATATTTCCTAATGTGATAATAAGGTTATAATATACCCTACATGTTATTATTACAACGTAATTTTTATTGGAAGCCTTGGTTTTATATGGTGTAACATATATTTTAATGTGGTAACCCAACGCGGGTTTGAAATTGGTGATCAGGTTGGAGAAATTTTAAATTTTTCTTCTTATAATCCTTGTGATACAAACCAAAATTTGATTTTATAAAAACCTATAATTTAATTAATTATTTATAAACACTAAATTTCACCTTATATATGAAACATTTACCATCATGGATCATATGGAAAACTCAAGATAAAATATTACATATTAACACATAAAATACATCTCTACAATATAATATAAAGTAACAGATAAGATCAAAACATACATATAACACATATTAAACCTACATAAGAAAATATATGATTGAAAATCATCAGGACCCATGTCATTATCCCTATAAATAAATCAATATAGTAGCTAAAATATATCATGTCACAAATTTTTATCCTTGTTCAGCCAATATATGTATCAGTTGATCTTCATAAACACAACTGTATAAAATGAACAAGTGTGCATACATGGATGATAAATAATACTCAGTATGGTCATACCATATAATGAAAATGATCATAAAAAAAATATTGTCTAAAATAGTTCTTAATAGGACTATAAAAATTAATAATATCATCACACATCGACAAAAATATGAATAATATTAATTCATTAATTCTTTATCTAATTACCCTATACAGAAAATGTCCACTCTCCCAAAAAATATTTTTGTTTGTGTGTGTGCGTGAATATGTATATATGTGGGAATAATATATTTTTTCTTAAATATCTTCATACTCAGGGACCATGAAAACTATGTCTTACTAGGTTCCCACAAGTACTCATAGATTAATCCAAACTCCATAATCATTGGAGAGTAGGATTACTTTAACTTACTACTATAGAGAATCACCATTCACCTTACCTAATTAACATTGGAACTCATATTTCCAATATGTATATGAGATTGATGTAATAATAATATCATATTATAAAATAATAATTTCATTTCAAAACCATTTATAATTTTATTTCCAATTGAATCACCCAAGATACAATATCATGTCATGTTTATGATGTAAATCGTCAGTTGATCTCATAAAATATTCATATATTTTCATCTAATCCTCCTCAATACAATATTTGTGCTATAGAAGTAATTAATTTCTTATTTCATCACCATATACCAATATCATGGTATTGGGGGAGATAATGGGTCTACACATACTTTTGAATCATCATCTATACCAATCCAATGTTACTAGGTGAGATTAATATCAAACAATTATGTGTATCGTCAATAGCCTCTAACATTGAATGTTGGATGAGAATAAGAAAAATATATATTTATATCATATTTTACCTCTATAATAGTGTAATGGGTGGGAGGATAGAAATTATTAGATACTTCCATCTAAATATGACCCAAATGAATGGTTTTGTGTATGATGAATATTTATAGTGAACTAACTCCAATCATAACAACAACCCACTAATATGTGTTTCATAGAAAAATTAAGGTATGTAAACAAATCAAATAATTATTTACACCTTTATGTAACTATTTCTTCATATTTTATATTATTTTATCCCAAAGTGCGTTAAAATATGATTTAGAGTGTTTCATTTTGGGGATTTTAAAATTTTCATGGGTTTTTAGAGGTTTCAAAAATACATTTCACTGTTACATAAACAGTGTGGTGAATATGTGATAGAGTTGTAGTAATTTTAAAAACCATTTGGAATGGTTATTTCATGGTTAGAAAACCTGTGTGGGTACCCTAGGGGAAATCATGAAAGGTTTGTTTTTCTTGTGTATTGAATGATATTTGGTTAGCACATGAATTAAAAAATAATGTGTTCTTTTCGGTTTTCTATAGAATGTGAAAATATATTTCTACCCCCACCCAATTTATATTAATGTAATGGAATCTCCTTTATCTAATCTTTCTCAGATCAATCATAGGGTGAATGTGAAACCATACTCCCTTCCTTTATCCTTTTATTTGTGTATTTTTTCTTTATTTCATGTCACTTTCCTGAGGTTTTCTCATTCTTTATTCTTCCCCTCTATTATATTGGACATATCTCGCATTTTTTCTTTCATATTCATACCTTATACACTATTTGGGTTGATATTAGGGTTTCATATGGCTATAATTAAGGGGATTTGGGTTTTTATATGTTTTTGAGGAATTTTCTATGCTTGGTTATGTGTTCACAACAAGAGGAAACATGATTCAGCTTCATTCTTCTCGAACAAGGTAAGTGTTTCTATGAAATTCTCATATAATGAGTTTTATAAATTTCTTGTATGCTTCCAAATTCTTTATTAATAAATTTTTATAATATTATTACTCAATGAAGGGTTGAAATGGTTTTTAAACACCTTTTACACTTGGAATGGAATTGTCGCATCACATGTGCTTTTGAAAATGTCTCAACTGATCTTTTAAAATGTAGTTAAAGGCTTTTAAAGGGGTATTTGACACTTTTTTTAAATTAAATATTCAATGTGATATATTTTAAAAAGTTTAATATAAAATAATGAAGGTGTAGGCTCTCACATTAAATTTATCATTGAGAATCACATCTTAATGGTGTATGAAATGTTTAAATAACAGAACAATGTAAGTGGAATACTGTTTAAATGAGTTTTGATTTTTGTTTTAAGAACAAGATATAAATGTAAGTTTGAAATGGAGTTTAATAAATTTGTAAAATAAATTATAATTCTAATAATACTTTTTATATTTCAATAAATTCATTTAAATAATTTCAATTCAAAATTGTGTGATACCCTCAACTGAGTGATGTGTGGTTTTTATATCTATTATTGATTATTTTTATATTTTATTTTTATTATATGATTCATCTAAAATGATGTCAAATGGGATACTTCTTATATTGGGGTATGAGGTGAAAATATGTTTACTATTATTATTTTTCTTAATAAAATATTTTTTGTTTTGATTGTTCATTTTTTTCACCTCCACATTAACTTGTTGTGTGATCTTGAGTAGTTAATATATATTGTAGATGTGTTTTGTTCTAGTATAGTATGTGAAACCCAACTAGATTCCTAAAAGTGATGTTCCCTTAATGTTTTTAGTAAAGGTAGGACCACAACAATACATGTGATAAATATCAAAAGCGATTTAATGTTAAGAGACACATATGGGCCTAGTGATTATGAGTGTGGGGTCCAATTGCAATCTAAATTGAGACCTAGTAGATACCCATGATTCATTGATCCTTTTATGATTAATTTGGTGATTGTGATATATAATTCAATTGGACACCCTACCCATTTTTTTATTACTGTCATCATTTCATGTTTTTTTACTTTCATTTGTATTCATTGATGTCATGGTTCCTATTGTGAATGTGTTTCATTTTCGCACGTGTATTGGTTTACGATAAAACTGATTTCTAAAAGGGTTGTGAAAATTCATTTAAATAAGAAATGATTAGATTTTTTCTTAAATGGTTTTTATAAAAATGACATGAAATGATGTTATTTATTAGAATGGATTTTTCGTGAAATAATTTTGAAAAAGTGATAAATGGTGAAATAAATTTTTTTTATCATTTTAATGGACATAATTTTATAGTTTTATAAGGATTTAATTACAATATTTACCCACACTTATTCTACCTACAAAGGGTTGGTCATTTTAAATGTTCACTTTCATCTTTCTATTAGGATTCTTTATACTCATATATGAATACATATTATATACATTTGGTTCGACCTATATCATTATAAATAGTGTTATAAAAAAGAATATATGGACTCTTTGATGACATAATACTTTTAATTTTAACCTCATAACATTCATATGAACCATTTTCTATGTGTGTATGCATCTATTATGTCTAAATTTTGGGAACCAATTTTTATTTCTATTCTACATTCATTCATTATTCCAAATATTGATATTGGAATTCCGTAAGTGATCAAGTTAAGTAGTGGTGATGTTGAATCTATTTGGATTATATCCTATTTTAATTTATATTTGAATTTTATATCATCCATTTAGCCTACGGTGTTTATTTGTTCATCATTTATATTTTTTATTCATTTAATTAATTTGTTAATTTTTAAGAGTGTTTATTATTTATTCCATTTTTTTATGTATATATTTTTTAATAGTTCTTTTTTATTTAATATTATAATCATGCGTGATACAATGACCAATGTGTATTCTTGATATCTGAACACTAGTTTTCAGCCTACAGGAATTGGGAACATCCTTTGGTCAAGTGGTGTCTCTAGTTAAGCAGCGTGTTGCGTCATATATGTTAAATTATTACAAATTCAATCAAAGACTAGGTTTCTCAATAGGGTCCAAGTTACCTATGATTAATCCCTTTCCACTTTGTCAGTTATGTAATTACCTAATGAAACTGAACATTAGTATATGGGATTTTTTAATGAGTTATTTATAGAAAACTAAGAGTTGTGATGAAACCTAGGTTACATTGAGTAGTGGGGTTTGAATTTTAAATTTATCAATTTTTATTGATTATAATCTATGGTGTACTAATCATACTTTTGTAATTTGATTTTCTAAGAGGTTTATATAAATTTTGGGATAAAACTAGAAATTGGATTGGTGGATTGTGTTTGGATTTATTATCTTGATAAATGAGGTTTTATTCAAATTATCACCCATTAGAACATTACAGGAATCATTGCGTGACGACCCCATATCCCATCAATCCATGTGGCTAGTTCAATAATGATTTCATATCCCCTTTGAAATTAATATTTATTACCCTTGATTTATTCTCGATGATGGGAAATGAATATAGTGGGATTTGTGATATTTTTATTATGTAGTCTGGGTTTTAGCTGATTTTTTTGTGTTGTGACATATGTAATAGTTTTGAAAAAATTATTTTGTATAAAATGTATTATTTTATGGAAAATTGTTTAGAATTTAAATGAAACATAGTTATTGGAGGTAAAATGGAATTAGTTTTCATAAAATATTTTTGAATGTTGTTATTGTTTTTTTAATGGAATTCAGATAGTGTTTTGTCTTTAGAAACATTTTGGGTTATGTGTAATGTACATTGACCCTTTTCCTAGTGTTTTTCTGGAAGATGTTGGGTTTAAAATGGGAAAATCTATTGTGAATTATTTTGAAATATTCTGAATTAATGAATTTTTTAATTAAACTTATTTTTAAATGTTATTTTACATCAAAAATCAGTTTTTAAACTCCTCATTTATTGAAATTTCGAAATAAAAAAATATCAAACATGTTTTTTTATTCCAGGTGAATTTTGGTTTGTATTTATCCCTTGATTGATAATGGGATCATTTTATTTTTATTATAAAACATGACTAAGTGAGTTCATGTTTTGTAATAAATTTTACTTATTTTAATGATAGTTTGTAAATATTGGATGTTCATCTCTTGGTGTGGATTGCATCTTGTGTATAGCTTTTCAAAAAACATATGGAATGGAAAGTGTTTCTTCCACTTTCCATGGTGTATTAATATGTTAGTGTCGACACTACTTATGAATAAAAAACAACATCATAATCCCTATGGATATTTCAAAATCCCAAGACATGGTTTGATGAGTTCAAGTAAAGTCAAAAACTCCAAAAGACCTACGGGATATATCTGCCAGACAGAACTATGTAGTAGAGCACTACAAGAGAATAATTTTTATGCCCCTAAATGGATTACCTGTGAGAAGGACATGAACAGAGAAATTGCATGGATAAAACATCCTTCGACTAGGCCCATTCATGCTTATAAATTGAGCCATTTGGTTCCCCATATCAATGACTGAAAAAGTTGAAAGACTCTCGGAAGCTCCCATTGCATAGATCTTTCACTTAGATACCTCAAATTGTCTCTGGTTGCTCCCTAAAAAACTAGAGAAGAGATAATTAAATGGGATAAAAATGTTTTTAAAGTCTCATACAATTTTATAAAGTTTTAGTTCTCCTATGTGAAACAAATTCACCAATCATCATTCACATTTGCACGACCTACGTGCATGCCCCATCTGTATGGAATACATGCATGCCACAACTGTGCGGCATACCTGTGTGATCTACCTATGTGGTATACTTGTGTGGTACATCAACATGGGGTACCTACATGGAATATTTTCATGAGGTACCTATGCGATAGACCGTGGTATAAATCCTAAAACCCAACCCAAGTACCCTCTTTAAAATCTATTTGTGGTATGTTATATCCTTCCTTGGTTACAATATATTAAGGGGGCTATGTTTAATCCTCCACCAAAACATCCTGACTTATCAAACCTTTGGGAATGAAATATCAGTGTGTCTCCTATTTGGGTTTGTATTTCCTCAATCATGAGATTCCCAAATTTGTTTCACAATGGGATTAGGATTCATGGAGTATTTGTGGGTTTGAATATCCACAGTCACATGGACTATTCCCTCAGAAATAGTGTTAGGAATTTCCCTATATGGATGATTAGGGTTTGGGCTGTGTCCTCCCATATTCGTCTCTAAAACCCGTAATCTTAGGTCACTTTTAGTGAAGGTTGATTTCGAACTTTATTTTCCCTGCAGGAAAAGGAGAAGTCACCCTCCCCTGCCAGGATCAATTTTAAGGGAAACCATCCTAGCGTAAGAAGCCATATTTTCTTGAAGTAGGTAGCATCATCGCTCCTCTTTTCTTCTTCGGTGCCAAAAACTAGAGGATAGATGGACATGGAGATCTTTGTTAAACTTTCCCTCTCCTGATGTGCTTTGCCACCATGGGTATCCATCCTAGTGTAAGCCCATAACCTTCATCCCTCCTTCCTTTCATTAGAAGCATGTTCAATATGAAGATAACAGAGGGAAGGATTGTTGCCTCACCCTCTTCTCAGATACCTTTCCCCCATCCACTATCACCATCTTAGGATCTCCCTCTTACACCAGTGGAGGAATAAATATTTTAAAAGAGCTATTGTGATTGTAAAATATTTCACATCTTCTTGTTTCTCAAACTGAGAATGACTCACATGGTATTAAAGATTCATGATGAAACAATATCTACACAAACACTCATGATAGAATAAAATACGATAACTTTGATTCCCACCATAATTGGGATATGTTGGAAGCCTTCTAATGGCCTGATTTCACTATATATAATTTTTAGGAATCCATCCTTAATCCCCTTAATTTGGGAATCCTTTTTAGGAATAATCCCGAAATTAAACGATCAAATAATTAAGGCATCCTTTTAATGAAGTATGCCCAAACTCATTTCCTCAAAGAACTATACTCTCATGTGAGAATTATGGAACTACATGGGCTTTGATTACCATCTATATGGGTTACGTAGGATGCCTCCTTGTGGTTCACTCCCAAAACCACATATCAATCATGTTCTGAATGATCCATATTCCCAATAGGGTCTGATCCTACTTGGAAAACCATATTCTTTCCATGTTCCTTGGGCTGCTTCAGCATCAGTCCCAAACTGTATTTTGACTAATTATCTATATCATATATGTCCATACCACTTGACGTTAAACTATACCACTAGGCCGTTATCACATGACATTAAAAGGTATGATGTGTCCCATTCATTGGCACTGATCTACCAGGGTTCTGATTCCTTTTACAAGGATATGTTGGTAGCCTATTTTATGGGTATGATCCCAAGATCAAACAATACCTTCATGTCCTAGGATGACAATAAATTCAAGACTCCCCTCTGAGTGGATTAAAAATCAGTTTCATTATAATGGTGATTAAAAGAATCCTGAAATTGTAAATTAGAGGATACCATTGATGGAGAACCTTGAATACATACAGATATCTCCATTTATAAAGAACATTAAATACATGCTGATGACTCAAAATTTTACACATGTTAATATGTGATTGAAAATTCTAGGGGAAACACATGTAATACATGGTTAATTAATAAGGATTCTTGAAAATAACATAAATTTCAAAAGAGTGTACCAGATTAGACAATAATTCCCCCCAAAAGGGTGTGATGAGATCGACCTCCCATCCTCTCGTCCAATGTTTGTTTCTAAGTATCTTAAATTTTAATCCTACCTAATTCCTTCCTTTGAAATGTAGGTCCCTTTTGGATAAAGAACTATTTTATGTTTCTAGTTCCATAAGTAAATCCAATGTAAAATTCTAGGAAGTAGTGATTTTTAAAACTAGAATACATGTTTCATGGAACTACGAAAATAAATGGTCAACCCGACGTGAATCCTTGAAAAAGTTAATTATGTTTACCACCTTTTAGGCCTCAATAATTTGATAAAGGAAATCCATACAAAGGAATAAATCATGTATGTATCCTTCTAAATTTTTTTGGTTTAATGGAGTTTTCTGTTGTTTAAAATTTTTTTCTTTGAATTCCCTTCAATACAAAATGGCTTTCTTCAAGGAAACAACTGTAAACTTTCAAACCGTTGTTCAATATGGATCCCCATCCACGGGAAGTACTTCATCACCAACCCATAATATTCGACACTTGGTCTCTAATATGATGGAAAAGGAATATCATCAACATGGTACATTACTGACTTTGGAGGCTTCTCATCAAGACCTCCAGGTCAATAACAATCCTCGACCATCTCACCAATGACGTCCAATGATCAAGAACCAGACAGTTCCAAAAACAGTATTCAACCATTTCAGGTCCTTATCCCTAGAATGAAACAATAAATCACTCCCATACTATAGGGAGGAGGAGAGAGTGACCACTCAAGGGCTTAATTCAAGAATGCAGGAGTCTTTCCTAAGGACTCCCACCTGCAATCACTGTCAGCGGAATCGCGTGGTATTGAACCCCCAACATGATGGGGGTGTTGTCCCTAGATGTTCCGACCTGGCCTCTCAAACCCAAGAATACAAGAAAAACTACCGGGGACAATGTCCAGTAAACAGGTAGTAGTTTCTTAACTCTACCACTTCAATAAAATTCCATCAACCTAACTTGATGGAAAATAACAAGTGTGCACATATACTCATTCATCCTAATTCTACTGCTCAGTAGACTCATCTGGAAGTAGACCACCAATTCCACCAAATAAATCTAGTGGAGTATCATGAATCTGTACATACACCTTATTTTAATTTACCAGCTAGTCTGTAGGATCATCTGACTATAATTAATGAATCACACCAATCTAATGTGGTGAAAACAGGTAAATAAGAACATACACCGGTTTACAATCACCAATTATGTCTGAAGTATCGTTTGTTCATATTAAAGGAATTTACTAAACCCTTCTAGATGGGAAACAACCAGCAGGAACATACACCTACGAATGTTTATGAATTTTTCCAACAGTCATTTTTGGTAGCGCCCGGATAAGTCTTTCGGAACGCTCCGATGAAAAATATGGGGCAGACTCAACTCTATGCCCCCATGGATGAGTACTGTCGATACCCATTTATAGTAAAAGGAGAATATGAGTGGGAAAATAAACATAATCCAGATACAAAATGGACATATATTCCCATTCCATCCGCTGAAGTTACGAAACACATTTTATCAATGGTAAAAAAGGGTAATGAAAATCTCTGCTAGTATTCTGGAAACATGCCAGGAAATTATAACAACTACTTCAACAGTACCAGGGGAACATACACATAAACCCTTTCCAGGAGGGTCCAGGGGCATACTCCCCCATATCATACAAACAACAAGATCAAGAACATAAACCATTTCCAATTGGAGATAATCGGTCCATTCTAGTAACCACTCCAAGGTATGCTCATAAACCTACCCATGATAACCACTTTTCTTAGGAAGTATCCCCAACTAAGTACAAGATAACATCTAAGTAAAATTGTCTCCAAGAACTAGTGAAAAATCAAGATTCAATCTTTGATTTTGCTCCTCTTAATACAGGAGTTCTTGCAGCCCTCAGACATTTAACTACTGCAGCTCAAAATCCATTCATCTCATTACCAAATTATGTGAGTGGTAGTAGTAATTTTGAAGTTCCCCATCGAACACATAATTATAAAGGCATGATTCATAAAAATTATGTCAATCTAGAGTACCTATCTTTGGATGAGAGCCAAGGAAACCCTCTATGCAGCCAGAAGGTAAAGGATCAAGAAGATTTATCCCTTGTTGTTATCCACCATGGAGATCCTTCCCATGATGGCATTCACTAAAAAATTTATATCCATAGTAGTATTTCACATTTTCAAAAAAAATCTATAATTGACAATGTATAGAGGAGAAAGCCCTCATAGCTCTGGGAACATGCAAACACAAGGCTAGTCATGTCTGATTCCTTGTCATTGTTAGGTGAAACACCTTATCAACCAGAAGACATCTCATGGGAATAGTGATTCTCTGAACCTCCCATTTTTCATTTATCATCTAATAAAAATCATCCATATTGGTTATACCGGGTGGAGAAACCTATAGTGAAAGACTATGTAGATGTATTAAACATGAGGAAACAATTTTTTAAGGGAGAAGTATCAGTCATGTTCTGGCCTTTGGAAAATTATCATTATAACATTCCAGAATTGATGACAGAAGATTTTATTCATGATATTCTCCCCAATTTATGGGATAATCTTCATAATTTGAAAACCAATGTATTAAAATATGATGAATATCAAAATCATGTAAAGTTAATAGAAGTGTTGAAATACCAAATTGACTTGTCGTCTCTCTCAATTTCCCAACATCCAAAGGATGAAAAACAGCAAATAATCCTTCCACATTCATGCCTCAATGCTACAAAGAGGCTTCAATGGTTAATTTTTGATTCCCCATCTAGTTTTCATATTAGAGGATGGTGTGCACATGGAGAATTGCATTTCACAGCACTCCAAAATCAGAAATGTCTGCCAAAAGTGGTCTCATTCAATGTTGTTGCCCATAGTCAGCCACAATCAATTGATTTTTCATGTAATCGAATTTATTCTCTAGAACAGGACTCAACCAGCTCTCATAATAGTCAGGAACAAATAAAAGAAGTAGTTGAGTTTGTTTTAAATCAAGTATATATGAATCTTTATCAGGCATCCCACTTAGAGGTTTTCAGGCATCAAAGAATGAAAATGTCTTAAATATAAAAGAAATCTTCTGAAACGGGTTATTTGAGTGGTTGTTGGATAATGAACCCTGATAATGTCCGAACCAAAATTCACAAAATAGAAAGAGTATTTGAATAAATTTCATCCACATGAGTTCAAGAATAACCCCATCTTGTAAGTATATAGGCTCATTTAATTCATTATTCAAATTCATTGAACAATGTTTATATATTAGAATAAGAAAAACATAAACAACCCTATCCTGTAGAACTGGGGGATTTTCACATCTGCATTCCCCTCCTCAATGAAAGCTAGTTTTCTCCCAATTACGGAAGAATCCACAAGGAGTGTGTAAAACTAAACTATCCATGGATTCACATCAGGATAATTTCAGCCAAAAAGTTCCCAAAAATACATCATGTGTGAGAACAAGGTCTCATGGAAGATACAGAAGGTGATGATCATACAAAAAAACTAATAGAACTCCATCAATGCATTATGCGTCAGTGAATGTCATTGAAACCTCTTTAGAAGATCTTCCGGAAAATGAATATAGTTCTAAGGAATCATAAGTTGATGTTTTTTCTATAATACGGTACATACTGAGGCAAAGAAAGAGGGTGTGTATACTAGAAATCATAGGATTACCCCGAATTTAGGTATGCCTTCCAATGACCGACTCCCACCCCTCAGAATGACATATAACAAAGGGAAAGGCAAGACTCATATTGCATCTCACATTTCCACTACAGAAGGTCAATATCCTTATATGGATGAGATATTTTCATATAATGAAGAAGAAATTAAGGATTTGAAAATACTCAATATAGAGTTACTTTGAAGCATTATTTCTGCTAAACGTACCCCCTGGGCAGGTCATAAACATGAACATCCTGAAAGAGCTCCTCAACAAGAATATTTATAGTAACTATATATGTAGATAAAAAATTCCATCCACTAGGAAATCAATCAAGTCAGGATCAGATACATCCTGATATGCAAGTTCCCAAGGTTATCCAAGGAAAATATTAGCACCACCATCGGTGGTTTTGCCGAGCGTTGAACTAGATTGAGCTCTATTTGTTATTCCTGCATAGGTTCCAGCTCACCCAGATGTTCCCCAAATGCATATGAATACAATTGAGGCATTAACGTCTCAATTGGATGCTATGGAGGAACCACAAGCATCATTTCAGCCAGAAAAGTGATCTTACCCTAAATGGGTGGATGCAATTCCTCCCCCCACCAAATTTTGTGAAAACCAAATCCCCAATCATCAATGGTTGGGGAGATTCGTAACATCTCATAACACATTTTGTTTCTCATTCTGATCCCATGATGGGAATAACCCAAAAAGAAGAATCAGTAAAGCTTAGGTGATTTGTGCAGTCATTATAGGGATCAGCTTTTTTCCGGTATACAAGTTTACAATCTCGATCAATTATTGGATGGTAAGATCTCTATCAGAAATTACTACATCAATTTAGCGAAATGCTAAAAAAGATTATTTTTTTTATCTTACCAATTGTAATCAAAGGAGGAATGAAAGAGTTTCATATTTCATTACTCGATAGAAAATATTGACATATTCCTTAAGTCTCGCACTCCCTCAAGATGAGTTTCTGCCAATTTGTGTGGAAAATATGCGTGATGAGTTACACACACCATTGATCCCTATGAAATGAAAAATAGGTTTCTGAAACCTTACATTAATCTCTCAACAGATAGAAGACTCTATTATAGAAACTAAAGAAAAAATTCATGTAATTCCATCAGCTTCGGGTAGGATGATAAGAAAGGAAGAAGTTTCTACACTTACATTCAAGAAGGTACCTATACATGCTTCTACATCAAGGCCTTCATCATATCGAAGGACTCTACCTCCCGATCATTACCAGCATTGACATTCTCATCAAGATGATCAATGAGATCAAATGAGGAAATAGTTTGAGGAATTAAAAAAATAGTTTATTCTTTTCAGAATGAACAAGTTCCTAGTTACTTCATCTCAGCTTTCGAAAATAATTTTTTTCAGTTTCCAAGGCTGAAGAAACCAAATAAAGAAGGAGATGAAGATCATCTGAATTATTGTCCCATTCACCAAATGATAGGGAATCCCATTTAGTAATGATTTTTTCACGGATCTCCTATAAAATATTGTATAATTTGTACAAGTGAAACTTAAAATTTCATCAGCTCAAGTAGCATGTTTTACCGCTACCGATCCAGAGGAAGTATGTGAATGGAAGGAAGTCAAAAGTAAAAATGTGGTGAAATATAATGATTGTATGATCGGGAATATGATTAAATAGACTCATTCCATTTTACAAAAATAGTATAAAAAACTGATCATGTCTTCTTCCACTCTTTCCATAGTAAAACCATCTTCATCAAACAGTCATTCCTCAAAAAAATTGAAGTGATTATAAGGACAAAGAGCAGTCAGAAGAAGATGATATCACATTAAGGCCAAAGTTCCCCTTGAACCTAAAATATTTCATGCTATATATTTCAAAAGAATAGGCCCCACCCCACCAAACAGCACAACCAAAATTAACCGGTCTCGAATAATCATTATCAGATAATGAATTGATTTTTGGTTCTATCAATATTATCCATTTAACAGATCCTTATGTAAATGGTGATTCTGAATATAATGAGCCAAAATTCCTTATACCAAATTAGGGAACCAAAGGAAGAGGCCAAGATCAAGGATACATGGGAATATGTTGGAATTATTGAAATGACCATATTAACTCTACCCTTTCTCGATCCATATATGCGGCAAGAACTCGTGGAAAATCCCTTCAGTGGGATCAATAAGAACAATGAGTTTCTTCCATGAAAGATAGGTTTAGTTCTGACCCAATTATCTAGTATGGATGATTAAAAGTCACACCATATTCTTCTCAACATGTGAATAGATCTAGTCAGTATAATCTACTGAATCCAGGAGTATTTCCAGCTTCTTCTCAATCATAGGATACGACTACATCAACAGAATCAACATACAAAGCACATAGATAACCGCAACTCCATGGTAGGAAACTCAAAACATTGGACCAAAAGTATGATTTATTGTGAAAATTGGCCCAATTACTAGTCCAGTTATCATTTCTGCATGCTTTGAATATGTCAAAAGACCATCGAGCAGCACTTATTGTGGCTTTGTCAAGTCCTCAAGAGTTTAAAACTAAAGTTGTTGCTGTTGAGGTTTACAGTATAAAGAATTATCCAGAATAATGTCATGCAGTCATATCTTTTACAGATTAGAAATTAGATGATGTTGTGAATTGACATATTAGAACATTGTATTTATATCGAAGGGTCAATGACATAGACATCTGGCGGGCCTTCATTGATAATGCCTCTAGAGTCAACCTCTTTCTTATTTACACACTTCGTCGATTTGGCCTGACTAAATCAGACTTATCTCATTTGAAATTAATGATGAATGATTATGATATGAATGAGCAAGAACATATAGGTGGAATTATACTCAGAACTCTATTTGGAGATCTTGTGTCTAATTTAGATTTCATGGTTGTTCATCCGGACACTACCTTCAATATTCTTCTTGGAAGGAATTGGTTTCAAAAACATACAGACATACCTTCATCATACCACCAATGCCTTAAGTACTATTTCAATGGTCAAATTGTGACATAGTGTGGTGACATGTCTCTATTCAAAAAATGTGAATCTCAATACACTGAGGCAGAGTTTTATAACAAAAAAGGAATGCATTTCATAACAAAATAAATAAATATAGTTAATTCTTCAAATGGACTATAAAAGTTCCCAGTAAATCCATTATTACATTTGAGTAAGATTATGTGTTACCTATTAATCAAATTCAAAAGGTAAAACCAAATCCAATCACTCGTCCAATAACATCTACAATTTTAATTGCTTTAATTGAGCCTCAAAACATGGTATAAACTTTTGTTCCACTGTGAAATGATGGAATCATAAATGGAGATGTTTTCATTTCATCTGCTGAAAAACAACAAGCCTCTATATCATCAATTAGAGGTGATGAAATTCTAAAAATTCTAGAGGAAGAAAAATATTTTGATTCCCAATCTATCATTTCCACTTTATTACCACAGGAATACCCTTCATCATCAGTACTATCAGATATAGTGGCCTCTTCTTCAGGATATTAAAAAATTGGCTCCCCTTCTAACTCTTGGAGTTTATCATCATCATCTACTATGAAAATGGAAATAAAATAAGAATCTCATAATGAAGAAGAAGAGGAAGATCGTGGGGATAGTCCTGTATAATTTGAGGAAGGTTTCTCTACCACCATGGATGAGCTCATAGAAATAAATCTGGGTACAGAAAAAGATCTACTCCCAACTCAAATTAGTGTGTCCATGGCCACTAAAGAGCAAGAGGTGTATAATTTATTTCTAAATAAAAATCAAGATATATTTTCTAGGAATTATACAGAAATTCTAGGATTAATCAAGATGTAGTCACCCATCATTTTGGTTTGTCAGATGAATATCATGGATTCAAGCAAGCAGCAAGAAAAACACACCAAACTCATGCCTCTAAAATTGGAGAAAAAGTTGATAAGATTGCAAAGTATATCTTTGTTAGGGAAATGAAATATACCAAATTTTTGGCCAAAAATATCCTAGATAAATATAAGAATTGGAAAATTAGAGTTTTCATTGATGTTAGAGATCTTAATCGGCGTTGTCCAAAAGTTGATTTTCCTATTTCGATTACAGAGCTTTTAATTGATGCAATGGCTGGTTATAAAGCACTTTCTTTCACAGAAGGCTACTATGGGTATTATCAAATCCATATGGCCCCAAAGGATGAAGAATATACATCCATCAAATCTCCTCAATATTTTTATTGCTATCAGGTAATGCCCATTATTTTAAGGAATGGAGGTGCAACATACCAACGTGCCATGCACCATATCATCAAACCCTTTTTAGGGAAGTTTGTTGAATGTTATGTGGATGATTAGGTGGTAAAATCCACACATTGATCCAATCAATTGGCTGATTTGGATACCATATTCTATAATATTTGTCAACATAGTTAGAAGAAGAACCCCTTGAAATGTTCTTTTGGGGTAACCTCAGGAAAGTCCCTTGGCTTAATTGTATAATATCGTGGAAAAGAAGTTGATCCTTGGAAAAAATCATTCCTGGTATGTCACCTCCTTGAAATTTCAAGGAATTAAGAGGACTCCAATGAAACATGGACTATATTTGGTGCTTTATCACCAACTTGGAAGGAAATTTTTTACCTTTCCCTTGATTAATGATGAAGGGAATCACCTACCAATGGACTGAAGACTATCGAGAAGCATTTGATACCCTCAAGAAATATCTCTTGGGTCCACCATTATTAATGCCACCTGTTGAAGGAAGACCACATAACCTTTATGTGACAATATTAGAGTAATCACTGGGATCCTTCCTTGATAAAAAGAATGATGCTGGAAATAAAAAAAATCATTACTATATCAGTCCAATTGTGCTTGATGCAGAAACTCTGTATTTATTTATTGAAAAGTGCTGACTAGAATTAATATTTGTAGTTTAGAAATTGAGTAACTAATTACAACATCATGATGTCTAATTAGTACCTTGCAATTACCCTCTCAAATGTATCCTCATTCGTCCTATGCCTACAGGGCCTTTGGCATGGTGGGCAGTTATTTTTCAAGAGATTGATATCCAATTTGTGCCTCAAAAAAGTAAAAGGCCAAGCTCTAGATGAATTCATTGCTAATAATCCATATACAAAAGATACATCATTAAATACTGAACTTCTTAACACTAGTAGAAATAAGAGATTTAATTTTGAAGTAATAACATCGGGTTTTTTTTAATGTGACGCCAATAGTATTTCTAGGAATATATTGGCATCGGTTTTTAATAAAACTGACGCCAAAAACCATTATTCAAAGACATTTTTCATCGGTTTGGTTAAAACCAATGCTGAGAAATCTAAAAAAATGTTTTGGCAACGGTTTTTAAAAAACCTATTTCCGAAAATAAAAAAAAAAAAAATTGGAGTCAGTTTTTAAGAAAACTGACGCCATAAGTCAATTTTTCAGCATCGGTTTTCTTCTTAACCGTCGCCGAAATTAACAAAACTAAATATTTTTTATGTCAGTTTTTATCAAAACCTATTCCAAAAATAAAAAACCCAGATGTTTTCGGCATCTGTTTTGGTAAAAACCATGACCAAAATTAAAAAAAAAAGTGATTCTTGGCCTCGATTTTTCTAAAAACTGATGCGTATTTTTTTATTTTCGGTGTTGGTTTTTACCAAAAATGATGTCGAATGTCTTTTAAAAGTTATCTGGGTAACCTAACCATCACTATGTTGTATCTACAAAATCAAAACTCGTGGTGGTACCTACAACTCGCGATGACATTCGAAGCCCTATTTGTGATCATGGATGGCCATTTTAGATAGTTTTATTCCATTTTCATGTTTTCTTGTTTTTATTACTCGTTTCTTCTCTTGATTTATCTTTCATTGTTTATTTCTTCTTCCATAACCCTTTTTATGCGACCATTAATGGTGGTTTGATTTTATTTGTTGTTTATCATTATTTTTCATTAGTATTATCATTGTTGGTATAGATTTTTCATTGTTCGTATATATAATTCATTATACGGAACATAGTTTGGATTGAGGTCATCCATTTAGGTTAAAATTCAAATTTTGTATGTTTTTTTAATTTTTTAGATACATTATTTATCATTTAATTTTTCTGTTGATTTTCTTCAATTATTAGTTTATATTTTATTTTAAATGTGTTGGGACATGGTTAAATATCATGTCAACAAAATTTCTGAAATATCCTGTCAACAAATTGCATCTTTTTTACATTGACTCCAATAAAATTTCACCCAATTTACTTACTAAATCCTTTAAATTAATGAAATATACAGTACGTTTGACACATGAAACATCGGAATAATTCAACACCTTTGTAAAATGAACTAATAAATTTTAGAAGAATTATACTGTAATTTAATTATATTATCAAAATAACACATATGTATATAATAAGAAAATAAAATGTTTAATATAAGTAAATGTGTTTCACAACTGATTATCAACAGTTTTTATTAAATTTTTTTTGTTTACAATTTATCTAATGGATAATTAAATGTTAATATGTTTTAATGTATTCACCAATTATATTGTGATATCATGTTACAATTTATCTGATATATATTTAATTGTTTATATGTTTTAATATATTCAACAATTATAATGTGATATCTGGTATTTAATGGATCGTAATTGGATTCATTTATGAATAACAACTAGTAAAAATGAAAAATTAGTTGATAATATTTTGGAATTTCGTAAACGACATCTTCAAAACATTGATTTGATTTTCTGTCCATGTGTGAAGTGTGTAAATATGAGAAAGTTAAACTCTAGAGAAATCAATGATCATCTAATTTGTTATGTTTTTAGCCTTAATTATACACGTTGGATTTGGCATGGTTAAAGAACTTAAAATTCAACATCCAACGTTGATGATGATATTCATAATGAGGTAGAGGATCATGTTGAATAATTAATTCATGATTTAAGTGTTGAAACCATTGAAAAAACACAAAATGTTGAATGATTTTATGGAGATTCTGAGAAACCATTATTCCCAGGATGCAATAAATATACAGTTATATCAGCAGTTTTGAGGTTAGTTAACATAAAAGCAAAAAATGGGTGGAGTGATAAAATTTTCACCAGTTTACTTGACATTTTAATAAAGCTACTTCCATAAGGAAATGGGCTTCTAGATTCCAATTATGATTCAATGAAAATATTATGCCCAGTGATATTGGGGTATAAAATGATACATGATTTCCCCAATGATTATCTAATTTATAAGAAAGAAAAATAATATTTATCAATTTGTCATACATGTGGGACATCACGCTATAAGAGAGATGGGAAAGTCAACACAGATTCATTCTTATGTGATGTCATCTAACGTCATGAAAAATCAATTTTGTACTTTCCAATGATATCATCCAATATTTTATTCATACAATTTTGATAATTCAATTCCGATTCATTTTTAGGTATTAGAATCAAAACTCCTGCTAAAGATATTTGTACCTTCCAATAATTCCTTGTTTGAAGCATCTATTTTCAAATTCAATTGGTGAAAAAAGGTGATGATGGAATTCAAAAGATCACATCTCTGATGGTAACTTACATCATCCTGCCGATTCACCATAATGGAAGAGTTGAGATAAAAAAAATCAGGATTATGGAAGTGAAGTTAGAAATCTCAGAATGGGATTCTGTACTGATGGAATGAATTCATATCGGAGCCCCAGTAGCCAATATAGTTTATGGCCTATTTTTTGGTAGATTACAACATGTCCCCACATAGTTGAATGAAGGAAAAATGTGTTACGTTGAGCTTGATGTTTTTTGGACCAAAACCATAACACCCCATGCTTCCACGGTACGCTTCTCTTTGAATAATACAGTAGCGTGTGTTGTACGTAACTTTGAGTTCTAACACACCACAACCAATCAAACTAGACATTATGAATAGTAATACCCACTTTTTGAAAATTTATAAATTTTATATTACAAAATGGACTTCATTTTTGGATTTGTAATAATGAAATTATCTTCGGGTGATTTTTTTGTACTTTTATGATAACTTTTATATTTTGATGTATAATGAAAATTACTAAATTTTAATTTAAAACCACTTTTTTAATCGAAATATTTAATAGTGATAAATAATGTATTTGAGTGTTTTTAAAGTATAATTATATTATATTTTTACAATTTAATCCAATGTTGGTCATTGGAAAAAATTTCACATTTAAAATGGACATAAGCAAGTGCCAAACTTTTGATAGTTATTATCTCTAAAAAACAAGCTTTTTGTTTTAACAATGAGAATTAATTTTAAATTAATTTATGCCACTTCTATGTTTTGAATTTAAAAAAATGGATTCAATATTTAGAATCATGAGGTCCAAATAGTGTATATAGGTATCTTTTATTTGTAGACATTTTTAATAATTACTTTGGTATAAATTTTATTTACCATGGTTAAATGGTAAAATCTGGTAAATAAGGGTAACAAATTAAAATTATAATAATAATAAATTAACATAGAATGTGTCCTGACCCTATTGGTTGATACATGTCTGACCATGGGCATCATTGGGTAGATTTTTTAAACCCCATGGATCCACTTGTAAGTAATAATGACACTTTATATTAATTATGTTAATGTAAATACAAAAATGACATACGCATATAACTTTTAGAAAAAAATATTCTACATAGGGTAATATATGTTATATTTTTTACTATAAATATTAATTAGAAATATAATAGTATTTCCTACATAATGGTATTTTATTTATAATTTTTAGACATTTAATAATTAAATTTTTTTATGACACAACAACGATGAAGTATTTTCCTTATTAATTAATGAATCAAATAATTAGTATTATAAATGTTAAAATAAATATAATTTTAAAGTTTATATGATATCAACTAATTTTCTAGGTGAATAGGTAATGATAGGATTTATTCAAAATATTTTTTTTGATGTAATCATGCTATTATAATTTTGACAAAAAACAAATACCAAATAGTGTCAAAATTGACATAAAATAGTTTTTAAAACAAATATTATATTATTAATTGATATAATAGTCCTAAAAATACATGTTTCAGCCAAAAGACTTATATATTAATATATATGACATTAATAAACTAATTTTTGTTCTATTGGAAGTATATAGTAAATTTATTAACCATATAATATAAAAATACAAAGACACATGGTAAATGTAAAACTATTTTACTAAGAGTTAAATGTATAAGTTAAGGTTGATATAGTGACCCAAACCTATCTAAAACCTATTTTTTGAGTGTTTTTAGATCTATTAACTCCTTAAACTTTAAATAATCCACTTTTTAGCCATTAGAAACCAAATATGAATTTATTATAAAATAATATTTCTAGTGTTTCCAAAGGTTCTCCCCATCCCTCCTATAAAAGGGCACTCCCCCTTCTCTCAAATTAATACCTTCAATGCCTTTTGGCACGGCAGACCCCTGACCAAATATTCTCTAAAATTACATAAATTCAACCAAGAGGCCTTATTTTGATCATAAATCCAACTTATGGAGCCCTTTTGGTCAAATCAAAAGGAAGAACCCGAATAAGAGGTAATGTTTTCACCACCCTCTTTCAAGTTCCTTTCTTCTAACACTTCTTCGTTCCTTGTTATTTCCATTATAAAAAAATAACAATAGTATATTCTATAAAATTTGATGTTATTATAAATATTTCACAACTATATTCATTATTCTATCCATCTTATTAATGATAATCTCACCATGCATGTGTGGGTATGGCTAACCGTCTCCACGCCGTGGTGTAGTTTGTTATTCAACACTAAGTTATTTGGATGGATAAAATGATGAGTAATATGTATATAAATAAATAAAATAACATGATAATTTCTATGTAAAATTAATATACCATCCAATTCAACACCTTTAAGGAAATCATATTGTCGCTCGTGCGTACGTATGGATTATGGTCTCCACAACGCGATGAAATTCATTTCCACACTCACCATTAATTGACGATTATAAAAATATATATTACTAATATTTTTTTAATATATGACATAATAATGATACTATATAGATATATATATATATATATACTTACATATATTTTATTCACATAGTTCCGTTCAATGCGTTATGGAAAGGGAAACAACTTTTATGCATACGTACGGACTACCATCTACATAAAAGGTGTCTTCCATTTCATATATATGTATATTATACATATTTATATTCTAAATATATACAATATATAAATCATGTTTTATATTTTGGATGTATTTAAATCATGATCTAAGTGATACAATCAAGAGTAACAAGTTAAAACATGTACAATATAGAAAGCTATTGTTACCCAGATTGTTAATCTAACATGGAAACTATTATTGAATGGGGAGAATAAAGTCATAAATTGATAAATTATGATATCATAAATATTAATATTGTTATGTTATAATTTAATAACATACTAAGGTCTTCATACATGAGGTAGAACGTACCCTCTACTAACGGAATGTGCAAGGTAATGGGGTTTCATCTCACTCCTTATTCCCATAAGATTCATGCCATATTGCCACTATTACCTTTTGTGTGGTGTATGTACTACCCATAATAGTATTATTTGTGTAATACACTTTAATTTATGTGTATTTGCATATTCATTGTATGATACTTCCTTCATAGGGTATATGTTTTTTAAGTTACCAAATTGGTAAGGGTGAATTTCCCAATCTCTTTATTATCCGAGGTTGTTTTTACGTATCTACGGATACATATTTATTATCCTTTTAAATGTTTCATAAGATAGTTTTAAAAGGGATTATATTAAGTTAATTTTTACCAGAACATTAATTTAAATGTTTTAAAGATTTATTATTTTAATCCTTTCTCATTAATGTCCATGTTTATAAAATGGTTTTAAGGATTTATTGAAATGGACATGAATGATTTAAAATGATAATTAATTTCAAATGTATCAAAGTGTTATAGGAATATTTGATTCATAAATGTATTTATATTTCAACTTTTCTATATTTTGGGTCATTTAAATGTTTTCATGAAAAAGGGATATTTCTCTCAAAGAGTTTTACAAATCATTTTAACCAATGTCAAAATCCATTAATAGATTTTAAACGCGTTTGAAGTTGATTTATTATGATACAAATATTCCATATTATATTGAAGGTTTTGTGATATGATTGACTATGGATGTGTTATTTTTATACCATTAATTGTTTATGCGTAACGTATTGACATTTCGCATGCCAGTTTTAATACGAATGTTTTTGTTATGTTTTGAAATTTCCATATGAGGAATGCATTGAACTTAGTAAGTGACAGGTAGAGCTCGATATAGCTCCTCGTTGCATTGGTGGGTCTCCTGAGACAATCTAGTGTCTTGGCACAAGGACTTGAAAAAATATTATTTGTAGTCTTGGCATAAGGCCTTGTTTATGTGGTTATGATAGTCTGGCATTAATGCATTCCATCATTACGAAAGTGGTTAGATATTGCATGTGATTATTCGACTAGTAGAATATCCAAGTAAATAAGTAAATGAAATTACTTGATTTTATTTTTTCCATATTATGATGAAGATCAAGTTTAAAAGGCTTTTGTTTTAGTTATACATTTCCTTAAATGTTTATGCTTATTTATGAATGTTTTTTCTGTATTGTTATCCTTACTGAGTATCTGAGCTCACCCCTTTCTATTTTTTATTTTTTCTAGGATTCCAAGAAGTGTATTGTGATTGATATGAAGGGTTAATCCATGGGAATAATGGTTTTCATAAAGAATTATTTATGTTCTTTTATATGTCATAATGTGTAATGTAACATTAATGTATGTAATCTATTTTTCAGGACTGTTAAACCGATCGTTCCTTCGGGACTCTATTCCTTGTAATCATGCTAATGTATTAAAATAATGCACCGAATCTAGGTAACTGGGGTCAGGGCATTATAGTTTGTATCAAATGAATTTTATCAATAACCTTTGAAGCTATATTTAGATAAAATTTTATTAGAGAACATAGACCTAAGATAGACTTTCAGAATTAGTGTAGAAGAAGTTCCTAGAATTTTTGCAATGCTGAGATTTTGTGAGTTTTCTGAGAAAATACATCCATGTTTGGATACGAGAAGGTAGAGGCGGCTCTAGAACATATGTACCTAGGGGTAAACCCCGAAAACACCACTTTGAGCTAGACTCAAATGGGAAATGGTGCATGAAAACTGGCCTTGCTGCACTATTGGTTACGAAACTCCTGGGTGATATTCTTAGGATATTTCTCATTTTCGTTAAAAATCATTATTAAGGGTTTATGAGTATATAATTCCTCAATGAAAAAATATTTATGATTATGGATTATATCCATAAACTATTCAATTTAAATTGGGTATTTTACATGTTTGAAATAATTCATTGCAATTCATAAACTGACCTAGTTTATGCCATTTTATAGAAATGGTGCCCAGTAGAAGGAATGTGAACTCTAGCAATACGTATGATCCAAAGAGTAAGAAGGATCATATGTTTCACGATATTAAGCCAACATTTAGGAGGGAAATATTCAACCATGTATTATCAACATATGAAGAAAAGGTATCATGTGTTAATAAGATAAGTAAAACATTCTAAGTGTCCTGTGGCTATGAAGAGAAGCAAGAAACGAAAATGATGGAAGAGAAAAAGATTGATAAAGGGAAGAGGGAAAAGAAGAATTTTCCCAAATGTGATAACTGTGGGAAGAAACACCCAGGAACTTTCGTGAATGGAATGGGAGATTTTTATAAGTGTGGAGAAAAATAAAACCATGTACGTGACTGCAAGGGTAAGAAAAAGGTTTCAAATGTACAATTCTTTATCAGAAAGGAGTTGGGACACTATGCGAACCATTTCCCAAATCATCAAATTATGCCCCAAATGATGCTATTGGATAATAATCAAGTTATGATACTAACACAGATGAGGAGTAATTATTAGATTTATTATGTTGTTCTTAGAGAATTATGTCATTTGTGTGTTGTATTAACAATGTACTGGTTATAATAATTATGGAATATATAAGGACTGTACTGCAGTACTATTTCATTAAGGACTTGAGATTGTGAGGAACCAAGAAAAGTGAATCAATAAAAGGTTAATTTTTTGGAAAATATATGGTTCAGAGAATGATAATCCATAATATGATTCTAATACCGAGGTAGTAATTTTGAAATAATACATGATTGATTTGGATAAATTATATTAGATATTCTTGAATACCTTGAAATTGATTAATGGTTTGTATATTCCATCATTTTTGGAGTTTACAACATTTTTCTATAGAAGGAGTATATTCAGTATTCTATAAGGAATAAGGGATCATGGATGTAATCAATAAGGTTTTATGGTAATTCATTTTGTTCCGGTGTTTTAAAAGAATACATGATGAGGGTTTTCACAAGTTATTAAGAGGAAAAAAAGATCTTCATTGGGTTTACTTTCCTTATGAATTTTGGACTGTGAGTTTGGAAAAAAGTATTTTGGATAATTCAAGTTTGAGATTATTTTTCGATTTCCATTAAAATACAACCCGAAGGTCGGGCGACAACCCGTCGAGTCCGACAAGGCTGTGAGACTTGAACCCGCAATCGAAGGACGACAAGGGTGTATCACCTATCACTGCACCACGAGATGTCCTTGATTGAAAAAAGTAGTTTTTTAAAAAACTTATAATAGATGAATTATAAATTCATTTTTTTCAAACCCTATAAAAATCGGATAAATAGAATATTATTTTTATGTTCTATTATCATTTAAAGTGAAAGATGAGTTTGTGGTAGAAATTATTTAATGGATGGGAATCTAATTTTCAAGTAAAAATTTTTCTACTTTTCTTATTCTGTGTAGAAATTAATTCTTATACATTAGTGAAGGGATCTTAAAACAAAAAATGTGTTATCCTAATACCATATGTTTTGTTGAACCGATGGTAATTTAAATCATCATAGATTGATGAATTTAAGGTCCTTAATTTTATAGTTGTTTGTGATTGATGACCACAATAATTACCGAAAAATATTAACATTTTACTCCAATTATATGACTCTAATTTCCACCAATGTTCTTATAATCAAGATCATAATTTGGTGGTGACCCTTTAATTTCCCATTTCATCTTATTAAGACTAAATTTTATTAACCAAATTTCTGATATCCATTTTCCCAATGGTATTTTCTATTTTCAACCATTTATTTTTGAAAAATAATTTCAAATTTCGAGGACTCAATTTATTGAATGAGGGTATAATGTAACACCCTAAGCTTCCACAATACGCTTCTCTATCAAAAATCCAGAAGCGTGTGTTGTACACAACTTTGAGTTCAAACACACCACAACCAATCAAACTAGCCATTATGAATAGTAAAATCCAATTTTAAAATTTTTATAAATTTTAACTTTCAAAATGGACATCATTTTTGGATACGTAATATTGAAATTAGCTTTGGGTGAATTTTTGGTACTTTTCTGAAAACTTTTATATTTTGATGAATAGAGAAAATTACTAAATTTTAATTAAAAACATCTTTTTTAATAAAAATAATTAATAGTGATAAATTATGAATTTGGGTGATTTTAAACTATAATTAGATTATATTTTTACCATTTAATTGAATTTTGGTCATTGGACATAATTTCACATTTAAACTGGACATAATCAAGTGCCAAAATTTTGATAGTTATTATCTCTTAAAAACAAGATTTTTGTTTTAACAATGGGAATTAATTTTAAATTAATTTATGCCACTTCTATGTTTTGAATTTAGAAAATTGGATTCCATATTCAGAATTAGGAGGTCCAAATTGTGTAAATAGGTAACTTTTATTTTTATACATTTGGAATAATTACTTTTCTAAATATTTTAATTTACCACAGTTAAAGGGTAAATCCTGTAAATAAGGGTAAAAAAATATTATTACAATAATAATAAATAACCTTAAAAAGTTTTCTAAACCTATTGGTTGATACATGTCTGACCATGGGCATCTTTGGGTTGATTTTGGGACCCAATGGATCCACTTGTGAGTGATAATGACACTTTATATTAATTATGATAAAGTAAATAAAAAATGACATTATCATATATCTTTTAGGAAAACAATTTTTACATATGGTTATATATGTTATATTTTCAACTATAAATATTCATTAGAAATATAAAAATTTTTCCTACAAAATGGTATTTTATTTATAATTTTAGACATTTAATAATTAAATTTATTAATGATACAATAATGAAGTAGTATTTTCCTTATCAATGAGAGAATCAAATAAGTATTATTATAAATGTTAAAATAAATATAATATCAAGGTTATTATGATATCCAAGCATTCTCTATGTGAATATGACATGTTATAATTGATTCAATGTATTTTTTGTGAAGTAATCATGTTGTTATTATTTTCACAAAAACAAATACCAAATAGTGTCAAAATTGACATAAAATTGTTTTTAAAACAAATATTATATTATTAATTGGTATAATGAACATAAAAATCAATGGTTCTAACAAAAGGATTATATAATAATATATATGACATTAATTAACCAATTTTTGTTCTATTGTTAGTATATAGTATGTTTATTAACCATATAATATAAAAATACAAAGTGACATGGTAAATTTCAAACTATTTAACTAAGAGCTAAATGTAAAAGTTAAGGTTAATATAGTGACCCAAACCTATCTAAAACCTATTGGTTGAGTTTTTTTTTCGACCTATCACAACCTTAACCTTTAAATAATTCACTTTTACGCACTTAAAACCCAAATATAAATTTATTATAAAATAATATTTCAAGCTTTTCCAAAGGTGCCACTCACCTCTCTTATGAAAGGGCACTCCCCCTTCCCTCACATTCATACCTTCAAAACCTTTTGGATCAGAAAAACCCTACCAAAATATTCTCTCAACTTCCCTTAATTCAACCTAGTTGCTTTAGTGTGATCAGAAATCCAACCTAAGCAGCCCTTTTGATCAAATCAAAAGGAAAAACCCAAAGAAGAGGTAATGTTTTCACCACCCTCTTTGAAGTTCCTTTCTTCATCCACTTATTCTTTATTTTTTATTTACATTATAAAATAATAATTCCATTAACTTCAATATACTGTGATGGTATTATAAATACTTCACAACTATATTCATTACTCTATCCATCTTATTAAGGATAATGTCACCATGCGTTCGTACGTACGGCATACTGTCTCCACGCAGTGGTGTAATTTGTTATTCAACACTATGTTATTTGGATGGATATAATGAGGAGTAATATGTATATAAATAATAAAAATAACATGATAATGTCTCTATAACGTTAACATACCATCCAATTCCATAGCTTTAAAGAAATGATATTGTCGCTCGTGCGTACGTACGGATTATTGTCTCCACGACGCGATGAGATTCATTTCCACATTCACCATTCATAGATGATTATAAAAATATATATTACTAATATGTATGTAATATATGACATAATTATTCTTCTGGATATATATATACGTACTTACATATATTTTATTCACTTAGTTCCATTCAATACGTTATGAAAATGGAAACAACGTTTATGAATACGTACGGACTACCGTCTCTATAAACTGTTTTTTCCATTTCATATATATGTCTATTATACATATTTATGTTCTAAATATATATGATATATAAATCATGTTTTATATTCCCGATGTATTTAGATCATGATCTAAGTGATACAATCAAGAGTAACAAGGTAAAACATGTATGATAAAGAAAGATATTATTACCCAAAATGTTAATTTAACATGGAAATTATTATTAAATGGGTAGTATAAAGTCATAAATGAATAAAGTATGATATCATAAATATTAATATGGTTCTGTTATAATTTAATAACATACTAAGGTCTTCATACAAAAGGTTAAACGTACCCTCGACTAATGTAAAATTCAAGGTAAGGGGTTTTCATCTCACTCTTTATTCCCGTGAGATTCATGCCATATTGCCACAATTACCTTTTGTGTGGTCTATGTAATGACCATAATTGTATTCATTGTGTAATAAACTTTAATTTAAGTGTATTTACATATTCATTTTATGATAATTCTTTCATATGGTTTATGATTCATAAGATACAAGATTGGTAAGGGTTAATATCACAATCTCTTTATTATCCGAGATTGTTTTTACGTAAGTATCTTCTGTGACATATTTATTATCCTTGTCCATGTTTCATAATAGAGATTTCAAAGGTATTATTTTCATGTAATTTTTACTAAAACAACATTTTAAAGGTTTTAATGATTTATTCTTCTAAACCAATCTCATTAATTCCATGTTTTCAAAATGGTTTTAAGGATTTATTTAAATATACATGAATGAATTAAAATGTTAATTAATTTCAAAAGACTCAATGTGGTATGGGACACTTTGATTCAAAAATGTATTTAAATTTCTTCCTTTCTAAATTGTGTGAATTTAAAATTTTTTCATGAAAAATTGATATTTCTCTCAAAGAGTTTTATAAATCATTTTCATTTATGTCAAAATACTTTAATGGATTATAAACTTGTTTGATGTTGATTTATTATGATACAAATATGTCGTATTATATTGAAGGTTTTGTGATATGTTTGACTATGGATGTGTTATTTTTATACAATTAATGTTTTATGGGTAATGTATTGACATTTCTTATGCCAATTTTAATACGAATGTTTATGTTATGTTTAATAATTTTCATATGAGGAATGTATTAGACTTAGTAAGTGATGGGTGTAGCCCACTATTGCTCCTTGATGCATCGGTAGGTCTCATGAGACAAACTAGTGTCTTGGTAAAAGTCCTTGAAAAGATATTATTTGTAGTCTTGGCACAAGGCCTTGACTATGTGGTTATGATATTATGTCATTATAAATTCTATCATTATGAAAGTGGTTAGTGATATGTCATGTGATTATTCGACCAGTAGAATATCCATGTTAATAAATAAATGGAATTTATTAATTTTATTTTTTCTATATTATGCTGGAGTTCATGTTTAAAAGGATTTTGTTTTATTTATACATCGCCTTAAATGTTTATGCTTATTTATGAAAGTTTTTGTAGTATAATTATCCTTATTAAGCATCTGAGCTCACCCCTTTCTATGTTTTATTTTTCCCAGGGTTCCAAGAAGTGTATTGTGATTGATATGAAGGGTTATGACTAGGGAATAATGGCATTCATGAAGGATTATTTATGTTGATTTGTATGTCAAAAAGTGTAATGTAACATTCATATATGTAAGTTATTTTCCAAAACTGCTAAACTGATCAGACCTTCGGAACATGATTCCATGTAATCGTGAAAATGTATTAAAATAATGCACTGAATCTAGGTAATTGGGGTTGGGGAATTACAAAAACATCTAGGAAATGATATTTATGAGTGTCTTTCAACATTAACTGATGATTTTAAACTGCTATGGGAGAAAGTGTTAATGTTTTCGATGTATACAAGAAAGAGTATTTTCTTTTGCGTGCTATGATAATGTTCACTATAAATGAATTTTATGCATATGGAAACTTACCTGGATATAGTGTTAAAATACATAAATCATCTCCAATTTCTTAAGAACAAAATTCATATTACCAACTGCAGAATAGAAAAAACACATTGTATATGGGACATTGTTGATTTTTGTGAATTGATCATCCTTATCGTAGATTGAAAAAATCATTTAATGGTTTAAAGAATACAAAATTATCCCTAAACCATTATCATTTGAATAATACTATGACATGGTGAAACATATTAATTCTATATTTAGAATGAGAAGAAGTTCTGGTCTTCAAAAACATATATGGAAGACGCAGTCTATTTTTTCAAACTTCTTTATTAAATAATTTGAGAGATAAAACAAAACATTGATGTTATGCATGTTGAGAAAACAATATGTGAAATTTTTATTGGAGAATTGTTAGACCTAAAAAGAAAGACGAAGATGGATTTCATGATAAATTGGGCATGATATTAATGAGAATACGTTTAGAGTTAGCACCCATTGTGAAAGGAAATAGAACATATTTACCTCCTTCTTGTAACACATTAAGCAATATGGAAAAGATGAATTTTTGTTAGTGACTTCATGGTATAAAAGTAACCATTTGTTTTTCTTCAAATGTGAATAATTTGGTGTCATTAAAGGATGGTAATTTAATAGGTTTTAAACTTCATGATTGGCATATATTAATGCAACAACTTCTACCAGTAGCAGTGCGTGGTATATTTTTGACAACTACTATAAAGACTATCATCCGATTATGTAATTTCTTCAAACCATTTGTATAAAAGTCATTGATCCAAATTTGTTATATGTGTTGGATAATTAAGAAACTATTATTATTTTCAACTAGAAATGTATTTCACACCCACATTTTTTGATATAATGGTTCATCTGATAATTCATTTGGTGCGTGAGATAAGAATATGTGGGCATGTTTATTTAAAATGGATGTATCCTTTTAAAAGATATATGAAAATTTTTAAATGATATGTTAAAAATAATTATCAACCAGTGGCCTCTATTGTTCAAAAATAGGTATCAAAAGAGGATATTTAGTTATATACTGATTATTTATATGAGGTGGAGCATATTGGTCTCCCTATATCTCAACATATAATATTTGATAGTGAAGGTAGAGAGGTTTGAGGATTAATGGAAAAGTTCATTCCACGTGATGAAGTGATGCAGACACATTTATACGTTCTGAACAACACAGGTGAGGTTCAATCATATATATCCACAGATATTGTAGAATTTAAGATATGATATAAGAAAAGAAATGAAAGGTGAATGATTATTGAGCATAAAAAGACATTTGTTTCATGGTTTAAAGAGAAAGTCACCCTAGATATATCTGCATTAGAAACATTTAAGTGCATAGAAGGGGGGTCATCTCTTAATATGATCACATGATCTGGTTTTGATAATAATGGCTACACATTTAAAAAAACCTGGATGACAAGAGTAATGTTCCGAATAGTGGTGTGATGGTTTTCACTGGAGGAGTGCATTTTTTGAGTTCTAAAGATAAAATACCAATTTCTGCATCAACTTCATATTTTAGAGTTCTTGATGACATATGGGAAATTTATTATATTAAATATCTAGTCACTATTTTTAAGTGTAATTGGGTTTATATTAATAGTGGTGTGAAACATGATGAATATGGTTTTAAACTGGTTGATTTGAAATGATTTAATAACAACGAGGAACCATTTATCATGGAGACACAAGAAAAACAAGTATTCTATGTCTTTAATCCATTGAATGATCAGTGCCCAATTTTTTTTTCAAGGAAAATAGATACCATTTGGGTTATGAGGATGATGATGATGATGTTAGTTATTTATATGAGCCTTATTCATCTATTACGCACTTTCCAAATGATTACAATGAGTATAAGATAGGAAAATAGCATCGAGTATGTAGTGATCACGATGAAGCCATGTAGGAAAACAATAAATTAGTCTCCTAATTTTTTTGGTAAATATTTATATTTGGTTTCTATTTTTGAAACTTACAAATGCATGCAACTTTTTAACATAATTATTTTTGTCTTCTTTTTCTATAATTATTCAGTTTTATATGATATTCAGGTAGATAAAATTTCATTACACTTTCAAGTAGAAATGTCTGATATAGAAGGAGAGGAGCAGTAACTGAGGTATATATATTTCTAAATATTATTAAATATTCAGTAATATACTTATTTAATGAAATAAAACTGTTAATTTTAAAAAAACTGTAGGACTATTGATGCATCCTCGGGGGAGGATACTCCTCTTGTTAATACTCAAAAATCAATTTCTCATGTTGGTAACCGTGGTATTACACGTTCACCAAAACTATAACTTTATCATGATGATGACAAAGTAGATGCCTATTTTAATGATAATAATAATGCAGTTGGCCACAATGCAGTTCAGTTTGTCAGTTATATAGCGATGCACAGCCGTTGCAGGATTTGTATTTTATATCTTGATTGGATGTCAGTGGACATGACATGAATGCAACAACCTTGGGAGACCGTGATAGTAAAACATCTTAATTTATTTCATTTATCTCATTTTTGAATATTAATTATTTTAAATGACATATTTCATTTATTCAATTAAAGATGACATTAAATTTTGAGGAAACCCAATAAATTAAGAAATGACATCTCTCTTTATCAGCAGTTTGATGGAGAGATTTCAAAACCAAACTGAAAACCAATTATGTTCTAGGAAGGAAAAGGTTTAAAAGACCTTGTATTATGTATCCGTTTGTAGATGAAGATGCATGGAAGAGATTTTTTAACAGTCCATAGGAAGATAAATTTTATGTATGGTAATTATTTTATATTTTATAATTTATTATATATTTTTCTTATTATATAGTAGTTTATTTTTATTTAAAATGCGTCCAAGAGATCTAATAAAACTCAGCAAGTGCGTGATAAAATTACCATACCACTCACCATGAGAAATGGAAACGAGCAATAAAAAGGAAAAATGAACATTATCTTTAAGAGGAAGATCAGCAAGTGGGTGATAGAATTGAATGTAAATATTATATATTTGTTAACAATTTTTCTATTTTTGAAATTATAAACACTAATAAAACTTTTTTATTTTTCATTCAGGATGAACATCAATAGAAAAAGACGTAGGGCTCTTTTATCCCTAAAGGTAGGATGGACATCCTAGACACTTCTTCGAGAAAGGCAGAACACCCTGGCCATATTAGAGGATATCAGGTGGGTGTTAGTATTTAGATTCTTTTTGATAAGATTAAGCAATAAAGAGACCCAAAAATAGAATCCTTAAAATAAGAGCTAAAAGATATGAAACAGTCTATGGGTGGACAAATTCAAGAAGCAGTGAAGAAGGTATTGTTAGATTACTTGTCAAGACAGTCATAGTCTGCAGAGCCTTCCCATTTTTGTTATTTATTTTCATCAATTTTTCTATTTTATAAATTATAAACACTAATATATCTTTGTCATTTTTTTAGCCTTCTCAGCGTACTCACCCAGACTACCATGCCCCATCTTTTTACCCTTCCTCATCTGCGCAACATTTTGAGGTATATTATTTTATTTTCATAAATTTTTCTATTTTATAAATTATAAACACTAATATAACTTTTTCAATTTTCATCTTTCTCACCATACTCACCCGGACTACCATGCCCCATCAGCTTACCCTACCATGTCTACACAACCTTCCGAGGTATATTATTTTATTTGTCATCAATTTTTCTATTTTATTAATTATAAACACTAATACACCTTTTTCATTTTTTAGTCTTCTCATCCTACTCACCCGGACTACCCTGCCCCATCTACTTACCCTTCCCCATCTGAGAAATCATTCGAGGTATATTATTTTATTTTTCATCAAATTTTCTATTTTATAAATTATAAACACTAATATAACTTTTTAATTTTTCAGTCTTCTCAACCGAATCACCCGAACTACCGTGCCCCATCTGCTTACCCTATCCCGTCTGCGCATCCTTTCAAGGAATATTATTTAATTTGTCATCAATTTTTCTATTTTATAATTTATAAACACTAATATACCTTTTTAAATTTCCATCCTTCTCAGCCTACTCCCTTGGACTACCCTACCCCCACATACTTACTTTGAGACTCCACCTCCTCGCACAGATCAAGACTTATATTGTGAGTTGTTTTCCGAAGATCCTCATGTACATATTTTTTTGTTAGGATAGGTGCATTTTTTGGGGGACTCGGTACATCATCATACTATGTAGATGGGTCAGGCTAGAGTATCAATATATGATATTATAGATCCTACTGCTCTACTTCCATTTCCTACTGTGGATATCACTAGTGATGGGGAATGTATGGGCCATTTTTTACTTTCTCCAACTACTCTTCGTCATTACATTTCACACGACGTATGCGTTTTTTTAAATATTAATTACAAATGATTTAAAATTAATTATAATTTTTTCTGACATTTAACTTATATATGAATATTTTAAAGAAAAATAAACTTCACAAATGCAAAAAAGATGTTCAAGAACAATCAGTTGTAGATACTTCTAATATTTCTAATGTGTTACAAAGACTATCTGAGTCCACTTCTTCCTTGAATTTTATCTATGAGTTTCGGATGACGCCAGATATATGTAGAAGAAATTATCGATTGACATTAATGAAGGAAGATATCATTCATATAGTTAATTATTAAGACTTCGGGATGAGTGTGGTGCAGTTGTATTCCCTGAAAGTAAATTGACATTTGAATTGATATTTCTTTAATAAAAGATGGTTTTCAATTGACTAACTATATTTTCTTTTTAAATTAGTTATCTACACAAGCTTAAATTACAAAATTAAGGTACACGCATTTACAATTTTGTAGATCCATATTACATTTCCTTAGAAGTCAAACATGTGAAGAATAAAGAAATAGTTCAATATATATTTGAATGATTATCACATACATAGATTCAGTGTTGATTTTTTCCATTTCAAAATATGTAAGTGCATAAAAATAATTATAAATTAATGATCATTATAATATCATTAATTGTGAACTTTTTGTGTTGTATCAGGAATTGCATGTTATGCATATTTCTCCCACATGAATGCGCCTTATATTGGGTTTTCTCTTTAAATGGAACAGTTCGTAAACCATTTTCCACCATATTTAAAAAGAATGTTTTTGAATTTTTTATTAGCTAATTATATTTAATTTTCTTGGTTTAGAAATGTATTATTAGTTCATATATATAAAAATGCAGTTCATGGAAACAGTTTAATGAGCAATACATGTCAGCAATGAAATAGAAGAAAATAAAATTGTGGAATTACAGGTAATTAGTTTTTATATTATATTTTGTTCTGAATTTGTTTTGTTTATATTGGTTTTTATTATTAGTTAAATGTTTAATAACTGCAGTATAATTTTCAAAATGGACATGTTGAATGTGGTTACTATATTCTACAATTCATGTACCAGATAATCACAACTAGGGAAACTACTAATTTTCATAAGGATAATTGTATTAATTTTTTATATATTTTCTACCATATTATTCTATTTGATAATTCCATATCATTCAATATTATTGTAGGAATTCAATGACTCATATTATTATTCCCAATCTGATATGACCCATATTCAATCTAATTTTGTAAACTAATTGTTAAGTATGATTTAGATTTCTGGTATGTATATTCTAATATTTATAAATAATAATACATATGGTTTCAAAAAACTAACTATTTTGATATATTATGTGTTTAAACCTACTAATAATCAAATGAATATTTCAACAATAACCAACAATGAGCATGCCATAAAATTCATGTAGGTGTATTTTAATTCTACTTTATTTTGAAAGTGGAATATTCTGAAATTTCTAAAAAAATTAACTTTCATTGTTGTTTTTTATGCTAGGTATATGAAAGAATAAATAATCCATAAACCATGTGATGAGAGGCTATATAATATTCATACTGACATGAACCCATGTTTTACCTGCATGAAATCCATTCCAAAAGTATAAAAAATACATTACCAGTGAACAAGAACAATAAAAAAGTGAATTAATCATATTACATGGTATCCTTAAGGCATTGAGTATTGATTCGAGACATAATGATGACGAGTGAACATGTACTTGATATCCACAAGGAATCAATATCTTTCTTGGTACTTGGTATCCAAAATGAATTGAATTTTAGTTATATCTGCATGACTATAATAAGTACATTGTAATCATTATCTCATAATCATTGAGTTCTCTCAAGTCCATCTGCAATGTCTTTATCTAATTTTTTTTATGATTGATTGATGAATTGATCTTTAACAGAAATCCGGGTAAATTTTTCAGTAACTCAAATGTATTTTATTTGGTATCATAGAATAGTTCGGCGTTGTGAGAACTATAAATGCTGGAGTCGTGGGACATGCAATGACACAATATTTCTTGAATTCATCGATTTCATGTATGTGTATTTAAATTATATGTTACAATACAAATGGGTAGATAATATTTTTGATTATCTAGATAAAATCTTATAAGTTATATGTTTTTATGGAATTCTTAATATTGTTTTATTTTTTTTGTATAGTGTGTTTTTTTACAAGGGTTTTGATTTTTTTAGAAGTGTTATATTATATATTTTCTAAAAAACTTTAACTTACAACGTTGATTATTTTTAAAGCTGATGCCAAAATATTTAAAGAAAATGGAATTTCTGTGTCGGTTTTAGATAAAATTGACGATCAAAACCCTTATCAGCCAGTTTTGGGCATCAGTTTAATCTAAAACTGAAGCTGAAAATCTTAACGAAATTATTTTCAGTGTTAGTTTTTTGGAAAACTTCTACCCAAGAACTTATTTTTTTACATCTCCTTTATAGACGTCAATTTAAAACCGACGTCAAAATACAAAAAACAATGTTATTTCATGTTTTTTCACTAGTGTAATGAAGAGGCCTTCTATATTCAGGATAACTCCCAAACATGGGAAATGTACTTTGGGGGTGTTTCTAGAAGTCCAACAGGGAAGAGAATGGAAGACCCCAAACACAACAATGTTTCGTTACTATTTGTCATTGTTTCCCTATAAAATGTAGTGTTTCCTTATTCCTTCTTATAGTCGGATGGTGGAACCAACAATGATATAGAATATCAAGATCACATCCCAGGTTTGGAATTATCACTTCATGTGAAAATGAATCACTTGAAGGTAAAAGGTGATTTATAATTGGTAATTAAGAAATTCAATGGAGAATATTCAATTAGAAAAGAATATTTAATCCCTTTGTTTAATTACGTTAGAGGGTTAATGTCTGATTTCCCTCATATCCGACACTATCTTATGTCCCGCGATAACAAAATTCTCATGCAGATACATTGGATAATGCAACTACAGCCTTAGCGGATCCAAATTAGGATTATACAGTCAATAGCATAGCCCATCTTTATGTGGTCTCACATTTTTCTCATACCAAAATGGAGGAAATTAATGAAATTAGACCTATTTTTTTCATATGGTAATACCATCGGATGGAGAAAATCCATCATGGAAATCTTCAGAATAGAGTACTTCCACCAAATATGGCATGAAAAGAATAGATCTAGTGATGAGTATCAAATTTTACTCTTAATGATAGTCCATAACACCAAAAGATCCTCTACATTCACGGCTTCAATATAATTCTCTTCACTGGTATTGATGGGGAAGAGACTAAAATTTCCATGAAATATGTACATTCAAGAGCTTGTGGTGCCCACCAGTCTGGGAAAAGACTCTGATCAAATCCAAAGGCTTGGATACTTTTGGCCTTCAATGAAGTAGGATTGCACAAATTTCAATAAGAAATGTCATCCCTACCAAGTGTATGCCAACTTCATCCATTAACCCCCAATGTTGATACATACAACTAAATACTCTTGGGCATTTGAAACATAGGTAATAGGTATAGATGGGACTTATTCTATATCCATAGCCAAGAAGTTCATGTTTATCATTACTACTACAGACTTATTATCTAAATGGTCTATGGAAATACCTCTCAAAGATGTCAGTTCCAAAAGTATTGTATGTTCTGACAAAACTAACATCATCACCATATTTTTGTGTCCCTCACACTATATTCATGGACAATGGAACCAATTATTGTTCTTGTGAGGTAAAAAAGTTATATTGGTAACATAATATCAAATCCAAGCATTCATCTCGCTGTCATGAGGTGACCAAGGGATAGATAGAGGTCTTCAACAAGACCCTATCAAATATACTCCAAACAATTTTGGATATAGATATGAAATCAGGGCCTGATAAACATTTGAATTCGTTATGGGATTCTTGGAAACTACTCATACTGCCACCCAAGAAACACTTTATTCATTGGTATATAGAACCAAAGAAGTTTTTCCAATTGTAATGAAATTTCATGCACTATAAGTTGCAATCTCTGATCATTTTTCCACAGATGAGAGGTTTCTCAAATGTTTTCAATGAGAAGGAATTATTGTACCATAGAAGAATGCATACTCTAAATTATTTATAAGTCTATCTGAATAGAATAACACAATATTTTAACAAGAAAGTTCACCTATGTTCATTTCATCAAGGAGAATTGTTATTGGTCCATAGGAATCCAATTATACCAGTGAATAAACCTCTAAAGCATAAGACAGAGTTGGAAGGACCTAATTCCATACATAATTTTTATTCAGATGGAGGTTATTCTATAATCTGAATGGATGGAGAAATTTTTATAACCCCAACCAATGTGAAAATCTTAATGAAATAAATTTTGTACTTGTAAAATTGTCCTTGTTTTAGACTAAAAAGTGCAAAAACTTCATGTCCTTGCAGCAAGACTAAAAACTGCACAACCCCCATGTCCTAATTGGAACACTGAAAACTACATAGTATAATGTCCTAGTTGCAAGACATTAAACTGCATAACAACCATAATAATACATGAAAAATGATGTTAGAAATAATAGTATCTTGTTCCTTGTATCATGACTTTAAACTATAGGACATTATTTGTCCTCGTTGTATGACATTATACAGTACAACTAATGTTATCTCTATTTAACATTTGAAGCGTTCATAAGAAAATATCATTGAAATCATAGATACTCCTTAGTGGCATATGAGTCCCTCTTTTCCTATGTTTGAGTCAGATTGGAATAGTGATATTATTTGAAGAACTACTTATGGAATGGTTCTCTTTTTCAATGAGATACATAGAGACACTTAAATCTTCAAATTTGGGCCCACACATAAGAAAAAAATCATCTTATTTTCTTTTCTCCTCATGTATATGTATCAGATCTATACTGAGTATTTTGATAAGATATATGATATTGTCTTCATATGATTTTATGTCTTAAGATTTAATGTTCTCTCATAATGGGTCAAAATCCCCATTCTTCATGTCAAACTTGATTGGCATGTGGAATGATTGTTTAAAGAATGGTGTACAACTTCATTATAATCTATTTGAGATATGTAAGATGCCTAGATCATAAATCTGTGGCCTAGCCACGAAAAAAACTCTTTATTCATTGTATAAGAATCAAACCTGCATAGTTAATGTTTTAAAAACTACATATGGATTGATTCTTTCCCTTAGCAAGAAACTTAGTGACACTTGGGATTTATCACTTAGTCTAGCTAAAAAACCCTTTCTTTTTACATTTCTCCACCTTGTCCTTACTGCATTAAATTAAACTGCATGGAAATATAACAACAATATTATTCACTTGTGTGACCTTTATATTATAGAGGAAACCCTTACTACTCATTGTTTCTCACACCGAGCATAGATCAAGGGGTCTTAGAAATTGTGTAAAAGGATTATTTATATAAATGAGGTTTCTCATTTTGTTATGGGGCCATTAATGTAATCATTTAATAAATTAAAATTTCACATCATAATATTAATTTAGAGGAAATAAAGAAATTATCCATTATATATATTAGCCAAAAATATGTAAAGTATGTCAAACTCATCACCACAATTGGTTAAAATATTCCTCATATGCATTGGGCATAACCCCTTCAATATTTCACACTCTAAAAACTTGAATGTTTCTAGATCTTTATTATCATTCTTGAGGATTATGGTGACAATGTTCCTAATACCTAAGAACATTTTTCCCTGACTATGCAGCATGTGCCCTTATGTGGCCTTGTATTTGTTGCCTACATAACAGGCCATTCAGTCCAAAAATGCCACTATTTAACAGCGCAACATATTCCCCATTTGGACCTACATAACAAAGCCCCCATGACTGTTTTTTCCAATAATGGTTACTTCATTCTTGGTTATAGTATCTTTGTCTCCTTCAATCTGTACTAAAAATATATAAGAATATGTATTTTAAAACATCCATTCAAGTATAATTGTCCCATTATCATTCTCCCTATCAGAATGTTTTCAATACCATTTTTCACACATTTCCCTTACCATATGTTCAATACAATATGATCTAACTTTGGAATCACTTGAGCACATATTATATATTGTTTCCATTTATGTTCCTATTTTTTTGACCTAATACTACACAAACCATAACATTTATGTTTGGGTCAGACCTTCGTAAAAGTCCAATTTCGCTGATTCTTTAGAAATTCTTGTTCGATATACCCTCTCTACATTCAGGTATCTTTCTCTATAAACCAAACAATGTGATTTGGAAAATCTAAATCTCTATAAACTTCCTTTGGATTTTAGCTATAGTATGATTCCAAATTTCTAATAGCTATTTTTCCTAAATATTTAGTATGTTCCCATGGGTGGCCTTGAATAAATTTCCTATATAATAGGATAGTCATCCATAAGATTCCTCTATTTGTTTATGCATCATATTCCCTAGTCGTCATTGCATAATAAAGTCCCCATAATGGTTTTTTAAAGTAATGGTAACTTTGTTCTTGGAAAAGACATCCTCTAATGCATTTATCCCTTTTTTCATATCATTCTTCAGTTCCAAGAAAATCTAAAATCATAGTTTACAATTTCTTATTCCATACCTGAATTTGGTAGTTTATTTCAAAACAAATTATCAAGAAATTTGGAGAGTCCAATGCCTTTGGTTAGAGATAAAGAACATAAATTAAAGCCTCACAATGTCCTCACTATATGACTTAAACCTGTATTTTACCAATGTCCTCACTGCATGACATAAAACTATAGAGTACTAATTTCCTCACTGCATGACTTAAAACTGCACAATACCAATGTCTTTACTGCCTGAATTAAAAATACATAGTACCAATGTCCTCACTACATGACTTAAAATTGTATTGTATCAATGTCCTCACTACATGACTTAAAGCTTCACAATACTCATACACCAAATTTTTATAGAGACAGTTCTTTTATTCATGACATATGTCATCATAAAGTAAACCTTTCATTCATAAAATACCATTCTTTTGAAAAACCGCCCATTATGGTCTTGAGTCAACCAAATCATTTTTTCCCCAGTCTATCAGTAGTAGAATGTTAAACATCAAATTTGTTTTGCTTAGCAATGCAGCATGTTCCCTTAGCTGGCCTGGAATAAGTTTCATACACAATGGGCATCTTATCCCAAAGATGTCACTATTTGGATATGCAACATATGCCATAGATGTCCCTGTATAACACAACTCCCATAATGGGTTTGTCAAATAATTGTATCTTTATTCATGGAAGATATTCCCCTTATGTTGATAGAGGTTTTAAATTTGGTAGCCAAAAAAATCATGGTTCATGATTCCCCTTGGAAATATTTAAAGAATATTAAAACAATTATTAGCTTCGAAGTCTTGTTTAGGAACTAATTTCAAAATTTATGGTCAAATATATTCAACCCTAAATATTATCCCTTTATAGTCCAACATGCTTGACTCTAAACATCCAACAATAAAATATTTGGTACTCATTAGATTGATAACATGCAAAGGGATCTATAAACAAAAGCTGAGTCCCAGATCACAAAACATATATTTTTGTATGATTTTGGTAATATTGTTCAATAAAAAGTAAAAAGATATGAAATTTCTAGGGTTTTCTATGTATCCCTAAAAAAATAAAAATATGGTCATTAGGTCCATTTTATTAATAGAAATAATTTATGAGCACTCAATTCTGGTCATTATAATCATGGTTGTCTAACATGAAGGTTTAATGATTAAAAAAAAATATCATCATTATTTACTTTAATGTTGCTATCATTTAAAATAGGAATGAAGACGTATATGATTGGAGACAAGGAATCCCATTCATTTATATGGAATTAGAGGGACATCCAAAGAAAAGAGTGTCTATATCATGTATCAAAATAAACTATCAACATGACTCTTCATTTGTGGAATAGATTCATATGCTTTATCAGCTACTTGTTGAGGTTGAGATAGTTGAGAAACATCAGCCTCCTCTGCCTGAAGAAGTGCTTCATTAGCATTTGAATTGTTAGTTATCACATATTATTGGGCTTCTCCAAATTCCTTATTCCATTGCTCAAGAGTTTTATTAATATCCTCTAGTTACTATTTAAGATATAAAGTCTCCTTTCTAGATTCTCTGATTAGATAGATAATTTTGATAGATTTTTTGTTGTGATTTTCTTCCACCTTATATACTTCAAATTGAAAGCCCTCGATATTGATGAGTCATCTAGCTTCTTCAAAATATTATTGCAGCTTATGATCATTCTCCCTTTATAGAATTATTTCTTTCATAGCCTTATGGACCGGTTGATAATTAAATCCACCATTACCCAATACTCCGAATAATGGTGGGAGTTTGGAAATAAGGAAACGTAGTTAAACTAAAGGATTCTCAGCAATTATGCTCCAAATATGCTTCCATGTCTTCTTATGTGCCATTCCAAGAGCATATTCCATATCTATGTCTGAATCTGAGTCACTACCATGAGGTAAATTGTACTCTGGAAACAGATCACTTAACGAGTTACCTCGTTCTACTTTTCTCAAAAAAAAAATAGAAACTTCACCATCTAATCTGGGAGAAAGTAACCCTAAATGATAAATCATGGTCACTGTTAGATTCAAATGGAAGAAACATATATGATTCAGATAATTGATTATATTTACCAATAATAAGTCAGCTACATCATTGGATTCATCCCCTATAGTCTCATCATCGGTAATTTGAGCAGATGTTTCTTGGTAAGGGTCATTCCATTGAGTTTTCTCAGTTATTATATTTGTAGACTCTAGAGCATCTCTTGATGGAGGATCCTTTAGAGGTATTTCATAATATCCAACAGTAGTATAGAGTGGAATACCTCATTCCTAAAGAGCCTTTGCAACATTTTTGGCAGATAATGCAATATAAGGTGAACATTGATGAAACGAATCAAGTATATAAAAACAATTATTTATGGAAAATTCTTGAAGAAGGACTTATGTCCATGAAATTACTCATGAAAATACAGAAACGCCATGATTGATCCTAGAAGATCAATATTTTCATTAAGGGATTCAACCATTTAAGTGTATGCAACATGGAATTTTATATAATCCTTGAAATTTAAGGTATCCAAAAAAAATTGGATGATTCTCAAATTGGCTCCACTAACATTTTGTTCCATTGGTTGTTCAATTATTATAGCAGTGTCCGGTCTTTCCAGGTTTGGTCCAACATCATTATTTATCTCAGATTTCCTTGGGTCCTCATTCCTTTTTTCTGATGCAATAGTAATATCATTATTTATTATTTTAGACTCATCTAATGAATGCAACTGATGAAGGTATTTAATCATACATTGGATTTACACTCTTTTAGTTGAGAAATGAGAATTTATAACTGAATCTTTTGATGATTTGTCTACTAATATAGAATGTCGTCAACAAGAACATGGGATTCTCATGGGGATTTCTTCTCTAGTCTAGGAGGATCAACTCTTAGTCCCCTGAGAGAAGAGAGAGACACAGATTCTATAAGAGGAAACATGATTACTAGAATGTGTTCACAAAATTGCAATCCCTAAGGATAGTATAAATACTTATTCCTTTGGAGAACACTTTGGATCAATCCCATTTTTCTGTGGAATTTCTTTTCAAAAGCTTGAAGAGAAATTGAAACACTCCTCTTGGAAGGTGAAACTTGACATAATGGTTTCATATTATCCTTCTCCATTACCCCAATCATAATTCTCACTCAAGGAGAATTTTATAGAGACATCGGAGGATCATTAATTGCATCAATGGGAGAGCCGATAGAACCCTACATTGGTGATTCAAGAACTGGTTCAGATATTCCTTCCCTACATTCATTCTACACAAATACATTTTCATCAAGATTAATGATGATGAATGGTAAGGCAGAGTTGGTATAAATGAAAAAGGAAAATATATTCTCTGCATTAACATAAATATCCGACTCTTTTTTAGAGTCAATAATTACTGCATCATGTAATCTTATGTCTATCATATGAGATACTCATTTAGAGTCTAGGATTTGTTCATCATTTTCATGTATAAAATCTCCCTTATCTATAATATACTTATATATATCAGCCAGATTATTATCTGTATTTGAATCTAAAGGTTCCATAATGTCACCAATATCGCGTATTCGAAAGGCATGCTGAAAGAATTCCCATGAATCCTTAAGATCATGGGTCACACTCTCCCAATGATTAATGTAAGAAGTTCACACATAATTCAATATTGTTCTAGTTTATTGTGGAGGGGATTAAAAACATTCTGACTAGAGAGCCTCTTCAGGGCTCCTTTCTCCTTTAGAGAGTTTCATGGATGGAATAGGAACCTGTGTATGATAATGGTGACTGGATCACCATGGCATTGGAGGTATTGATTCTCTAATACTAGTTATCTTGGTATAACTCATGTGAAGAAGTTTTTAGTGCTCTAAAACCTATGAAACATTTGTATCATCTATGGCCTTGGAAATCATTCCACCATTGCCACGTCCAATAGTTGTTGTAGCTTCCACTCAATATATTCCTTTTTTCAAAGCCCCATGATGATATGAAGAAGCCAATGATTTGGCATATCTATCTTCTAATATGATTGATACATCTGATGGAGGAAATGTAATTGACAATTTGGATGCCTCTAAAGCCATTATAATCAATAATTATCTCTCTACAATTGAGTTCTTTTCATGTCTAACATACGTATGTGGAAAAGTGTTTGATTGTTGAAGACATCTAAACTAATTAGAAAACCTGTACGGGATGTAAGACTCCCATATATTTTCACCATCAATATTGGTCGATAATACACCATCCCTGAATTTTATCATATAAGATCTCATCTCATAAATATTTTCATTACTATCAGCAATAAATGATCCAATTGGTGGGTTACCAAAAATAAATAAGTTAAATTATCTTGAGACATTTAATGCCTTTAGCACCACATCCGGTCTCAAATTTAGAGGCTGAATACTAGAAACATTCTTCTAAAATTGGTTGAATTGACCATTTGGAACTCTAACTGAATTCAACACTGAGTATGAAGGAAAATGTGCTCTATTCCAGCCCGATACCACATGTAATGGCCATGCAATTCTAAATGGAGCCTTACCATTTAATAAATGTATTAAAAGATGGTAAATTATTTTCAATACAGGGGTTTCAACCCAAATATAATTCCTTTATTCCAATTTATCTTCAATGATAAATGTTTTTGATCATACACCACCTCCAAATTCATAGATTGGATGAAAATAAAAGTTTATTCACATAGCAAGGAAGGAAGCTAAGCATACTGTTGCATCCATATTGGGTTTTATAGTATATGCACAGTGCTTATAGTCACCTCTTCCCAGTGTAGGCCTATATTTTTCTGAACACCCCTAGTTATCTGTAGAAGGACAAATAGTAGGATGTCCATAGGTTGGAAATTTATCTATTGTTGTTTCTAAGAAGGATTCCATCCACACTCATGCATGAATATATTTCATATCTTTGGGTAAATTCATTTCTATTTAAAATAATTCATGGTATAGAAGTGGTGTTCTGGTAGCATCACCCCATGTTGTAACCGGTGGAATGAATTTTTCATACATTTCCTCAAGAATAGAAATTCAAGCCATTATGTAAATATACCAGAGACTAATACAAAATTAACCATACATAAAATGAGAGGTATTTTTTTTGGACTCTATCTGCTCATCAATTTTGGAATGAAATCATTTTTATAAACATATGTTTGCCCCATCTTGACAACTTCATTGATATGAACGTCAGATAATTTTTTTTTTAATTATTCACAAGTCTGACGCGCTAGAATTCCCACATCCACTTGGGTTTAACACCTCTTCTAGAAAAAAGATTCCATTATTCCTTCCAGCCATTAGATTGATATGTTTTAAAAGCCCTAAAGGATGAATCATAGCAATGTGGTCTTGGATCTACAACTTTATCCTTCATATCGGGAGTGCAACCACTATGAAGAAGGATGCAACCAATAGGGGTCATTCCTTCTTTTACTGGAACCCCCTTGAACTAATATTGATGCAGTTAAAAATAGATTATTGATGAAACCTATTTTTTGGATAGTAAATCTAACAGATGGAACATTGGCTTATTGAAAAATGTGATTCCCATAAAGGGGTAAGGACTTTATGGATAATAACATTGGTACAGATTTCAACCCTACCATAGCCTAGGATAAGTACTTTCAACAACATCATAATAGTATGGTCTGATGATCTTTATCATTTCATTTTTAAGACTCTTAACTTCTATAGTATAGGTCATCAAACGAGTCATTTTTCCTACAATGTAATTATAAACATTCCCTATTAGGTCGGAATTTTAAAGAGTAAAATAATTTTTTTTTCAAAGGACATTGTTTGTGTAAGTCCTTTGAACAGGTTCGTTGCATTGGAACATAGATGAGGTCCTTTGCATTGGTCCTTAAAAAATGTTCCTAGATCAACTCCTTTGATGATGTCCTTTTTCATAGCTCCATCACTTAAATAATTTTACCTTGACCCAAATTTCATGGGAATTATGCAAGAGCACAACACGATGGAGTTGGGTGAATGATCTATGCAACAAGAGCTGTAAAATTATGAAAATCACTAGTGAATAAAATCATGAAGGATGAGAACTATTTATAGACAATCAAAGACCCGCACGCTAGGACTTCATGCAACAACTCTATGCCATACCTCTAAAAAATAGCTCAATGGAAAAAATGCACTATCCATCAATGTACTCAAGGTATTTTCCTTAGAAGACTGTCTCAAGACTCTACCCTCTTTCTAATCAGATCCAATCCTAAGGGGGGGGGGGGGTTGGACAATTCAAATGAATAAAAAACGATTAAGAGGGTCATTGTGGAAATTTCAAAATACCAATAAAATGTTACAAGGTTTCATGGTAAGAAAAAAACACCAAAATACCTGTGTGATATATCTGAGTGAAAGACCTATGTGGCAGAGCTACACGATAGACCTACGTGGTAGATCTATGCGACAGAACAGTGTGGTAGAGCTCCGTAGCAGAATAATTTTTGTTCCCCTACATAGAGTACCTATGCGAGGGACCTACATAGAGTATCTGTGTGGATAAAACTTAATTTGACCAGGCCCATCTGTTCTTATAAATAGATCCCTTGGGTTCCCCATTTGAATGACAAAAACGTTAAAAGACACTCTAAAGCTCCCATTGCATAGATCTTTCTCTTTGATCCATAAAATTGTCTCAGGTGGCTCTTTAAAACCCACGAGAAGATATAATTAAATGGGATAAGCATGTTTTGAATGTATCATACAATTTTTATATAGGTTTATTTCTCATATGTGAAGCACATTCTTCAGTACTAATTCACATCAGCACGACCTACCAACGTGCCACATTTGCGCGACATACCTATACGACTTACATGTGCGGTATACCTGTGCGGTATACATTCATGGTATACTTGTGCAGTATATCAACACGGGGTACCTACGTGTCATACTTACGCGAGGTACCTATGTGGAAGAGCTTGGTATAAAGGCCACATACCAACTCATGTACCCTATTTAAAAGCCATTCTTGGAAGGTTATCTCCTTCCATGGTTCTCTTATCCAAAAGGGAATAAGTTGATGCCTCAACCAAAACCTCTATACATATCAAACCTTTGGGAATGTCACATTTGTGTGTCTCATATTTGGGTGTGTGTTTCCACAGTCACAGGTTTCCCATATTTTTTTCACAGTGGGGTTGTAATTAATGGAGTGTTTGTGGGTTTGTATATCCACAGTCACATTGACCATTCTCTGAGAAAAAGTGTTGGTAGGTTCCCAGTTTGGAGGATTAGGGTTTGGGTTTTGTCTTCCCCTTTTTGTCTCTAAAACCAAGAACCTTAGGAAACTAGTAGAGAAGGTACAGTTCAAACTTTCTTTTACATGCAAGAAAAGTAGATTTCTCCTTCCCCTTCTGGGATCAATTTTAGGGAAACTATCATGATGTCAGGCAATGGATTTTCTTGCCTGAGGTAGCATCCCCACTACTCTTTTCTTCTTCAGTTCCAAAGACCAGAGGGGAGATGGACATAATGACCATCGTTACCCTTTTAATCTCCCATTACAATTTTCACCATGGGATGTCATCCTAGTGTACCCCATAACCTTTATACCTACTTCTTATCATTGGACCCTTGTCCAATGTGAAGAGAACCAAGGGAAGGCATTTCTCCTCACCCTTGTCCTAGGTCTCCTTTTCCTCATCCACGATCGCCACCGTAGGTTCACCCTCTTCCACCTACGGAGGATGAAAAATTTGAATGTGCAAGTGTCATTGTTATATCTTTCACATCCTCTTGTTTCTCACCCTAGGCATGACTCACGTGTTCTTAGAGATTCTTGATGATTAAAACATGTACACAAACACTCATGACTAAATAAACTATGAGAACTCTGATCTCCACCATAATTGGGATACATAGGAAGACTTCTCAGGGCTCGAGCTCACTGGATATCCTCTTAGGAATCCAACCTTAATCAGCTTAATATATGAATCCTTCTTAGAAATAATCCCAAAAATAAACCATCAAATAATATAGGATTCCTTTTCAGGATATAATACCAAACACATTTCCCACAATTGACTATAATCTCTTATGAGACTTATCGAACTATGTGGGCTTTGATTCCCACAAATATTGGATACATAGGAATCCACCTTGAGTTTCAAACCCTATACCTTAAATCTACCCTATTATCTTTGATCCATTTTCCCAACATGGTCTTATCATGCTTGGAAACCCATATCCTTACCAATTTCCTTGGGCTACTTCAGAATAATCCCCACACCATATTTTGACTATGCCCCTACTCCATAGATATTAATACTACTTGAAATTAAATATTATGGTTAGGTCTTTATCACATGACCTTAAAATGTATGATGTGCCCCATTCAGTGGTACCTAACTACGAGGGATCTGATTCCTTTTACAAGGATATGTAGGTAGCCCATTTTATGGGCACTATCCCATGATAAAACCAAACCTTCGTCTCCATGGATGACAATAATTTCCAGAGTACCCCACTGAAATGATTCTAAACCAGTTTCATCATAACAATGATTAAAATAATCATGAAATTGTATATTAGAGGATACCATTGATGGAGAACCTTTAATACATACTAATATCTCCATTTATAAAGAACCTTGAATACATACTTTTGATTCTAAATTTTATACATATTAATATGTGATTGAAAATTCCATGGTAAACTTATGTAAAACTTCATGAATTAATAAGGATTCATAATTTTTTAAAAATTCATAAAGAGAGTCCCGGAGTAGAAACTAATTCCCCCCAAAAGGGTGTGATGAGTCCGACCTTCCATCCTCTAGAAAGATGTACATTCCTATGTATCATCAAGGTTAAAATTAGTGAATGTCTACCTTTGGAAAGACAGTCCCTTTTTGGATAAAGAACTATTGGAAGTTTCAAGTTCCATAAATAAATCCAATGGAAACTTCCTAGAAGCATTGATTCTTAAAAATAGAATACATGTTTCAATGAACTAATAAACAATTAACTATATATCATTTTTGGGATAATAGACTTTGTAATTTTTGGCTATCTAATTGAGTGAATTATTGTTGTATGATCTCATTGGGTATTTCAGTGATGGCGTATTATAAGGATTTGTGATTGATTTGTTTAAGGAAGTTGTAACTTTGAAGTGAATTTTTTTAATGTTATCCTTGTATGTTATTTTATGGTTTCTTTGTTTTGTGTAATGGTTACTTAAAATGCTAATTTTTCATTTCCTTTTTTCCTTAGGTAACTCATTTTAATGGTGGGACGTAATTTTGGGAGCCATGTGTGAGCCTGAATTCATCAAATTGGGCATGGAGAATCCCTTGTTGGGTATTTCGAGTTACTAGGACAGGCATAGAATTGGTTGATATTATTTACACACTATTTTTTGTTTGGATATTGGTGGATTCAACTTTATAGTATAACACAAGAATAATGTCATATATCAACCCTTTCAATATGTTATGAAACCTGAGGATGGTTCCCATGTCATCTAAATGTTGAGGTATGTTCTCAATTGTTACATGCACTAGATGTTTTGGGATGTGATGGAATTGTTATTTTTGTGATCGGAACTTCTAGCATGTACATGTTTCTTGATTTGGGGTTCATTCTAAGGTTTCCTAATTCATGATTCCTTTTGGAGTTGATTTGTTTTTGTGGATTTCAATGGTTAGTGGAATCCAGTTATTTTACTTTTATGATTATTTGAAGCATAGTTTTCTCAATGATGCTTCCATTTTAGAATTTTTCATTTTTATTTCTCCCACTTGGATCAGTTATAAATGTTGGAGGTACCCTTTATTGATATCCCATTATTAGACATTCTTAATTGATTTTTTGGTTGATTTCTTATTTTTGGATTCTTTTTTGTAATTAATTGAGGATTTTTCTATATTATTTAAAATATTTAATGTCTAGTTTTTTATTTGGATTAGGGTATTTATAATTTTTGAATGACCCTCCCACTAATGATAAATGTGGAAAAATATTCCACCCTCTCTTTCATCAAATTTAGAAAACAACTATTTTCGGGAAGAAAGTGTCTTGTTTGGGAAATTTTCACATTCTCATGTCATGTTTGCATCATATTTTATATTATTTTATCATAATGTGAGTTAATTTATGTTTTATATAAAATTGGGTTTGTGTTTTTAAAATTTTTACTTTTTTTAAGGGGTCACACATTTGGCCAACATTGTTATGTATACAGTGCATTGCATGTTCAAATGTGATGCATTTTTCTAGTACTTTTTGGCATGTGTGGTGCATAACTAATAGAGAACCAAGTCCTTTAACACATATTATTACCTGAAATTCATAATAATCATATACTAATTATAAAACAAATATCAAGTTTCACAGTGTTGTTGAAGACTAGGATCATAATACTATGACATGAGTATAAAATATAACATGTTTTCTTCTCCATGAAGAGACCTAAATATTTTTGATCCCTCTAAACAACATGGGATAAACTAGAGAATACAGAGACAAATGGGGTGAGATTGAAATATCAGTAAAAAATAAAAAAGATAAAGCAGATTAACATGTGATTCCAAGGTATATCATGTTATCATAAAAGAGAAGGAACAAGAATAATAACATGGTTGAATAATTTAAAAATTGGTATCAAAATATCATTGTATAATTTTATGTGTGTAATTAATATAAAAATAACATAAAAATGAGTAATAGGTAAATATTTAAACACAAACACATGGTAGAATATTTCCCATAACAAATTATGTTTACTTGCTAAGCCCATACATGATACCTTATGATATTAAAGATTCACCTAATGAGTTAGAGTGATTTATAGGGGAATACAACATATCATGTTCATGATATATATCTAAACCATAATGAAAATCAATAATAAGGTATAACATAAGTGTTACCCAAGGAAAGAAAATGGGTTGCATAATCTTGTCTTATATTGTAATTAAATTAAATATTATAAAGAATGAATTTTTAAAATAAAATTAGGCAATATATTACCACAAATATAATCGAGGGTGATATATGTATATATATAAGAGAAATTTATACATAATTTTGAATAATTACATAACATTAGAAATTTTTTACATTAATGAAATGAAATACTTCTCAAAACATTTTGAGGAAAAAAACCGTTAAACATGATGAATAACATTTCAACATATAAAATACTCCAAAAATATTATATAAAAAATTTTAATTAAAAATAAACATGGATTTATAAAAAGTTATCTTCAAATAGTAGATCAATCATGATATTGGGTAATTCCATACTTGGTAAGTACCTTAAAACAAATATTTATCTTACATTTCTGTAAGAAAAGTCAATAGTACCGTGCTTAGAAAACAATAAGAAGGTTAATTTCAAGAAACAAAAAATACAATAAAGTGTAAATATGACGTTAAAATTCAATCAGATTATATTTAAGTACATTTTTAATACGGATTATTGAAATCATTGAAATATGAGTGAAATTGTTTTCGACTGAAGGGGGAAATGAATTTTGTTTTCCTTAAAAAAAATTCCCAATATTTTTAAGTACCATATATTGGAAAATTATAATATTAATTTAAAATATATTTAATAACTACAGTGTAAAAAAATTTAAGGTTTTTATTTTTCAATGATCAACTAATTTCAAAAAAAATATAAATTCATGCAGAAATATTACGGAACAAAATGAGATTAAAACATAAACTCTTAAAACATTTGTAATTTTTGAACCATAACCACAATTAATGATGGAAATGAATAGAAACATAAATTTAAATTAATTATTAAGGATTAATCATATAGGATTCAAAGGTAATGTATATACACCATATAAAATGAACTTGGTTCTTAAATGAACATGGGTCTAAAAGAATGAATTTTGGAGACGAAACACATATATCGATCTATAATCATGACATGTGTTCTATATCATTTGGAATAAAAAACATGTATGAAATTTTTTTTCTTAAGAACAATTTTCATGTTTATTATTTATTTTATTTTATTTTTTACCCTGTATGATTAAATTATATAAAAAATTAATTACAATTAATATGTTTTAACAATAAATGGCTTAACTATCTAAAATCATATGGTTAAGTTGCATAAATAAAAATATAGATTTTTATTTAATCTTAAATAAAATCGTAATAATGAAATAATTATCACTATTTTATGTAATTTATAAGTTTAAAACAAACCATGAAATATTTTAATGAAAAATGGACTACGTTACAATCGTAGAGATGGTTAGATGTGTGCATGAATGAGTAATATACCAGTTTTTCAACATACGTTATAGAAAAAAGATAAGGGTTATTTTATATTTAAATAATAATAGTCGTATAATAAATATAATTTTAATTTTTTTTAAAAATACATATTCTGTCAATTTTATTTTTTAGTAAAAATAAATCACCCTGATTCATGATGTAGTAGTCCACTGTACACACAAACATTTATATCATTTATTCAATAGATGGTAACGTAAGAAATTATATGATATATTTATTTTCCATAGTGATTAAAATTTAATGAATATTGTATATAGAATTAAACTTATTCCTTATTACCATCCATGTAATGAAAAGTGTAAGATGAATCCCATCGCTTTATGAGGCTGTAGTCCGCCGTATGCAAAAAGTTATTGTAATCCTTATAAAATGAAAATTCATAAGGGAAAAGAGAGTTCATAATTATCAGTGAATTATTATATGAAAAATAATATATATATATATAATAAATAATTATATATAGCTATGAGTACCATTGCTGGAAAATGAATTTCCTCGTTTTTCGATGTGGTTGTCATCTATACAGATGATCAATTGTTTTGTTTCACATTTGTGGGAGGAGAATATAGTTGTAACTCAAGAACATAATATAAAACATAATAATATATTTTATATATTTTTGTTTTAATATCATCGTGGTTTAATAATTGTTTAAGTAGGATTAAGAAGAATAAAATAAAATTATTGGTTAAGGACTTTACCTCTTCTTCATAATACTTTTTAGGTTTGAACAAAACCTATTCCTAGGTTGTATTTTTGAAGAAGAAAAGTATTATAAGATAAGGTTATATTAGTAAGAGAGTTATCTGGGAACATTTTTATGAATAAATTAATTTTTGTATGTGTGAATAGGATATGATAGGGGTTTCATTTTGTAAATAGAAGAGAACACACACTTTATATTTCTGAAAACAATGAATTGCACCTAAACTATACTTAATGTAAAATCATCCAAAAAGAACCATTTTAGATCATTATAAGAGGTAATTTTAAAATATGACCATAAAATATTAATTATATAGTTTTTTTGTCATTTTTTCCTTATCATTTCTGTTTAAACACCAGATAAAACAGTTTTTACCTTAACTCCGATAATTAATAATTATTATTCTCACTATTCATTATGGTAAAAAATTAATTTTTACTTATTACCTAATATAATTTATTATTATTCCAAATATAAAATCCATTTATCCAAATTAAAATGAAAAAGGAGATAGAATTTAATTTAAAATTATACCTGGAGACGTGTTGGGAAAATATTTTTTCATGAAATTCATTTTTCAGGAAGAATATGAAATTATAATAACTATATGAAAACAATCACAATTAAATGAATTCAAATTAATAAATATAGATAAATAATAGATGAATTTAATTTAAATCATTCCTTTTTGTAGGATATTTTAATTAATTAAAATGCATAATATTATGCACATTAAAATTAATCGTAGAAAAAACAATTCTTAAGAATACAAAAAAATTATACTAAAATCCATTATAAATATAATTTAAACGTATTTTATTTTATTTAATATAATTAAATAATTTTTATTTTTATTTAAAATTAAATAAAAATAAAAATTCGTCATAAATTTCCAAAAAAAATTAAAATTTTAAAAAAGTCATCATTTCACTATTCACATCAAAATAAATTTTTTAATGAAAAATAATTATTTTTCACAATAATTTAATATATAAATTCTGATTTTAAAAATAAATCTCAATTTATTGAATATTATTTCTAAAATTATAAAAAATATTATAGTATTTTCTCAATGAAATTAATAAAAATCTTTTTTTGATGAAAATGTATTTTCTTGGAATAAATTGATTTTGATTTCAATTTCGTGATTAATTAATAATAATTTAAATATAAATGCTTTTAATTAATAAATTTATATACAATTCCTAAATTATTTAATCTTATTCATGAAATCTAATTTAATAAGTTTTTTATAACAATCTTATATTACTAATAATATGTCATGGTTTGTTTAGGCACCACACTTCATGACATATACACCATCTAACATGTTGTTATTCTTTTCAAATCTCAAGGTGTTCCATTATAGCCACCCTTAAATAAATTTCAACCTCAAAATATAATATTTTTCTTATTTATCAAGGTTTTGACATTTCAAAATTGATTTTTGGAAAACCCTCATCCTAAAAAGGGTTAATAAAAATTTCAATTGAAAATAAAGGAACGTGAAATGTGAATGTCATAAAATAACATGGTTTCCACATAAGAGAATATTGTTACAATGTTAATCTATAGAAATGGAATAAAATTTTTAAAAATAATGTAGAATGATAGTGATCATTGATCATCCTCAAATCCTTTTTTTCATTTTCTGATAAGTCCACTTTAAGGGTGAATGGGAACCATACAATATGCCAAATTTCAAACACAAAGAAAAAAATTTAAAACATCATAAACAGGCTCAAAAATCCACCCCAAGTCATCAAACCAAAAATTCAGATTTCAAATTTAAAAAATAAAGAGGATCCAACCTTCAAAAACTAACACGGCATTGCCTCGGTCCGTGATCATCCTCGAGGCACACTGCCAGAATCAAAATCACTCCTCGTCATCATCCAGTCATCTGAAGTTAGAAGCCCTTGGGAAGGAATCGTTTCAAAAGTCAAAAAAACCATAAATCATCCCACTAAGGAGTCAAACCATTGCCAACGATAGAACAAGATTTTACCTTCGAAGCGAAATGAAAACCAAAAAACATCCATGACCAACGCAGACCAAATAGCCTTTAACGAATCAAACAGTGAGAAAACCAGCACAAAAAAACCCTTAACATCGACAAAGCTGCAACGAAACATCCGACACAACACAGTATTGAATGAAGTGGATGAAGGGCATGCCTCTCAGAACACTGAAGGATGATCAAACCGCACCTCCCAAAGCCTCTTGGAGCCACCACCGCAGACCAACTCGGAGAGCGATGAAGGAGTATGACGTCAGAGCAGAGTTTGAAATTGAATGGTCTCATGAAGAATCAATACCACGCCTAGAACCACCAACCTCAACCAAAAAATCCACCATTGGGAACAAGCATTGATTAAGAGAATGAAAAAGGGAACCTTCCGAACCTTGCTGGAAGAAGTCCTCATAGAAGACCAGGGTCATAGATCCCATCGCCACCTTCAATCCCGCGCAGAGAGAGCATATCCCCCCAGTACCCCCACACCCGACACAAAATGCGAGGGAAACCTCAGTTTATGAAGATGTAAGATGAAGGATTTTATGAGTATAAAATTATGCAATAGATTAAGGTGAACATTAGAAGTTTCTATTTTGGTATTAGATATTAATGTATTATACTAGAAATATTATCCTTTCCTGTTTTGTTTAAGTGAATACCAGAGGAATAAGATGTAAATCTTTTGGGTACATTGTGATTTGTTTGAGGGTAATTTTATTGATTTACGAATGATAAATCAATGTTGAATTCTCATCATATGGATAAAATATGATATTTTTGTGGAAATGACTAATTTATAAAATTCTACTATTCAATTAAGTATATTTTCTTATGTTCTTATTTTGGATGGTAAATGGATCCCTCAAAATATTTATACATCAAATCATTTACAAAAAAAGGTAATATTAACCAGTACATCACATAGGCTAAAGGTAGGTATTTTAACCTTATTTCAATTAATCTATGGTTTTAATCCTAAAAACCATTCCAAATTCTATGACTTGTCACCCAACAAGTTAATTTTCCATTTTCTAAAAATATATTAATAAAACTCCTATAATGTTATGAAAAATATAATATAGATCCTCAAAATAAGATTAATCATCCAATAAATAATTAAATACTATGTTTTCCTATGCAGCCTACTAATTTCCACAAAATATCAAATTAATAGTAAATAAATATTCCAGTTCATTATTACTATTCATTATATTCATAAAATCCTTAAATGAAAGATACTTTTGAATGATACTTCGAAGATCCAATATTCTTATAACCAAATTTCATTGCATAAAAATACTTCTACATAATAATTAAATGGCTCCAAAATATAAATACTTAGTCTAAATTATTTTTTTATCATAGTTCCCTTCATGGTGAAGGGGATTAACACTGATTTAGGGTATTGACATAGACAATATCCATTTTCCCCCAAAATAATATATTGAATTTTGTTGCAGTTAATTTCTCTATGTATTTTATATTTACATAGAAAACATATTACTCTCCATTATAGATATTATTCTAGGTGATTATTTATACATTCTTTATATGTAGTATGATGAATATTTATTTAACTATAATATTTAACAATTTAAATTCATTGATACACAATCATTCTCTTCATTATCTTGTATTGTAATTAATCTATGATCCACATGTCAATAAAAATTTAAAACATCTCTTTGGAATTGTCACAAGATGTATAATAGTTTTTTCCATTAAGTTAGGCATACCATTATGAAAATCATTATGTTTCCCATCATATTGATTTTCATTATTCTTTCTCTTATTTCCTTCCATTATCTAAAAAATTTATAAGAATCCAGAATATAATATATTTATTATCCAAAGGGATAACTATAAACCTTGAAGTAATAACATATAAATGATAAGAATATCCTTACATATGGGCCTCTAGGTGTCAGTATTTGTTATCCATGGTAATGATTCCTATTTGGTATTATTATCTAGAAATACTTTCATGCCATCATAGTCATTCAAAATGATTTTCTGAATTTCCAAATAATATCCAATGGGATCTTCAAACTAGAGGCCCAAAAATCCCCATTATCATAAAAAAAAGTAACACTTAAGTCATTATTGATCTTCTTTTTGAGTTATTACACCTAAATATATCTATGGATAAATCACGCCCACTTAAATTATCCAGATCAAGATGTAATTTCGTCGAAACCACTCACTTTACACTTCATCAGGATTCCTCTATATTTTTATATACTTAGTCTTATCCTTACACTTATTCCAAGGGTTCTCACTAATGGTTTATATTTTTAGTTTCTAATGGTAAACTAATCCTTTTCTCCAACACCAACTATAGTGACCCAATCCCTTTTAAACATATCATTTCATTATTTTAAATATAACAATATTTTAATTTCAACTTAATGATTTTGAAGCTTAGATTCTTTAAAAGAATAGGTTCACAATAAATCATAGTGAGGTGAAAATAAAACCTATTTATTATTTTATCTATAATGAAATGCAAAATAATTTTTATCTCCTAAAAATTAATGAGATTACATCAAGAATACATAGAAAATAGGGATTGGATGTCTATATTAATAAATAAATAAATAAGATAAAAAGGTATAACAAGCTATTCATATGTACAACATGATATCATAAAAAAATTCACATGACAACTAATATAGAATAATATCATATATAAGATGGTGTCATATGATCATAATAATATAGGATATGCGGTAGAAACAAAAAACATGACATAAACATGATATATGTCTAATTAAAAGGCAATATTACATGGGGTGAAAATACTCATAATGGGTAGGGTTTACTCCCTAATCTCGTATATAAGAAATCATGATAAAAATGTTTAACCAATGGATTAGATAAATATATAGGATAACCCATAATAAAATGTTCATGATATTTGTTTTACAAAAACTTGTAATAAATCCTAAGGAATAACATAATAATTACTCATATGACGAATATGGGTTTCTTAATCTAGTCGCATAACATAATTAAAGAAAATATCATAATGAAAGGATTTTTGAAATTAACCTAAGACCAGTATTTTCCTATAAAATGAATTTATTGTGATCTAGGAATACATGTAATTGAATTACGTATAGAATATTAAATCATTATATTAAATTATATATGGGTATCATTTATGAACTTAAACACTTTAAAAACATTATTGAGGAAAATAAACATTGAAAATAAGTTTTAGAAAACCAAAAATTCTGAAATAAATATAATATAAAACATTTACATTAAAATTAATCAATAAATATTATAATTTAATCTTATAAGAGTTCAGTGATTATGATCGGGGTAATTCAATACATGCTTAGTCTGTTGAAACAATGATTCTATTCATATTTTTTAGGAAAATTCAAAACAACCTTTTTTGGAAAAGAAATTGTATATTCATTTTATAATAATTATTAAAAATACAATATTGGATAAAAATTGATTTTAAAAAATAATATTATTATAAAAAGATAAAATATTTTAACAAAACATAGATGTGGATGTTAAAGTGTTATTTAAAAATGAGGGGAATGAAGTCGGTATTTGTAAAAATCATTTTTGTCAATATTTTCATGTACCAATGAGAGAAAATGGTACAATTGCATGAGATGTTCAGGAATAAATAAAGGATAAGAAATTATGGATTTATTATCATTTCAATAAATAATTTTCAAAAAAGGGAATTCATTCATAAAAAATCTTGGTTAAAATGATATTGAAACATAAACACTTAATTCTTTGTAAATTTCTGAATTCTATCCCCCATAAATTAATGAAATGAATTGTTACATAAACTTCCATGTGTTGAAAATTACTCATGAAAAAATATGTAATTTTTATTACATAATCCATATAAAAGGAACTTGGTGAATAAAATTACATGTGTCTCAAATGATGATGTTTGAGATGAAACCCTTAGCTAGGTTTCGAATCGTCACGTGCATTCCTTATCATCTAAAATAATAAAATTATTGTAATATTTAATCTTATTAATTACCTTATAAAATATAATATAATATTTTATTATATTTTTACCATTTCATTTATAATTACATAACCAATAAATTTCACATCGGATGTTTTAAAAATAAATAGCTCATATGTTACATATCGTTTTAGTAAGTTAAATGAGGTCAAAGAGATTACAATATTTTCATATCTTAAATTTTAATATTTATATAGATATTTTTGTATTCAAATTTTTTAATTATAAAACCATAAATGAATTATCATTATGAAAAATGAAAAAATTTATAATCATAGATATGGTAGGTCTTACAAACACATGAGTAACATTTCCATTATTCAACGATCATGATGTAAAGATGGTAATTTTTAGTTTATATCTAAATAAATATGATTTTATTAGAAATATAGTATTATTTATTTAAATAAACAAACTTTTTTGTCCCTCTAATTTGTCAATCAAAAGGAATCACATCTCTTCATGAAGCAGTGGTATGCCATACACACGAATGATGATATCATCAATTCAATGGATATGAAGTTAAGAAATTAAATGATATATTTTATTTATAAAATTATTAATTATAAATTAATAGAATATATTAACCTAATATTAATATATATTTTCTTTCTTGTAAAGTGTAAGATAAAAATGAATCACATCACTTTGCAAGGTGGTAGTCCACTGTACACATGTACGATGTTATCTTATTCCCTATAAAAAGGAGGGTAAAAAGATGTATTTAAATTTATTGGAAAACAATTAAAATTATATCATACATATTATACATATATTTTATACACAAAATCATATAATTCTATGATAAATGGTGAAGGAAAATGGATTATGTCGGTTTTTGAGGCATTAGTCTGTTATAGACATGATAAATAGTTTCATTTCCAATTTGAGGGAGGAAGAGATGTGTGTAGGTCCATAAATTTACAATAAAATCATAGTATATGAAATATAATAATACTATTTTACCATTATTTTTTAATAATTATTTAATGAGATAGATTAAGAAGAAAAATTAAATGCTCGGTTAATGATGTTACCTCTTTTATAGACAACATCGTTAGGTTTGCACCAAAAATAAACTAGGGTGGATCTTGGATAAAAACAAGGATTATATTATGAAGGTATGGAATTATGAAAGTTATTATTTTAGTTCTATATCATACATATGGTTTATGAAGTTTTAATAGGGTAAAAAATGGTTGGCCTTTTATTAGTGGTGGAGAGGAGACACTTTCAATTTTTTAAATTATAGAATTACAACAATGTATTTAATATACCAAAGAGTTCAAAAATTGAATATTTTTTAAACTAATAATTTTTAATATTTAAATAAAAATATAAAATATTAATTATACTTGTTTTGGGACATTTTTAAAACCTATATTTTTATTTTAACCACCAGTAAACCCTTTTTTCAACACTATCGTGGTAATTGATTTTTACTATTTTCCCAAGTCATTAAGGAATATAATTAGGTTTAGCATATTATTTAATATATATTATTAATATTATTATTATTTAATCCATTTTTCTAGATTCATTTCACATAATAAGAAAATTTTAATTTAAAATTAAACCCACAGACGTGTTGAAAATATATTTTCATGAAATGTGTTTTTTCTAGCATAAGATGAAATTATAATAACTATACGGCATGTAATTAAAATTAAATAAATTAAAATTAGAATTTATAGATATATGATCAATAAATTTTATCTATATAATTCATCATTATGTATTATTTTATTCAACTGAAATGGAGAATCATTATCCACATTAAAATGGTCTTCATAAAAAAATAGTTTTTATGCCTATCAATAAAATTATAATAAAATCCAGTAAAAATATAATTTATTTTTATTTAAATGGATTTTATAAAAAAATTACAATCATTATTTAATTTTTAAATCATATTAAAATAATTGTCTGACTTATGGATTAAAACTAAATGACACATTTATAAAAATATGCATTTTTACTATTCACCTAAAAATTAATATTTTTCAAAAAGACCCATAAATATCTTAGAAATTTTATATCTATATGATTATTTCTAAAATGAAATATTTTTTATCTAATAAAATTTCAAAAATTGTAAAAAAAATTGTAATATTTTATCACACAAATCAATAAAATGCATTTCTTTGAAAAAAAAATTATTTTTAGGGAATAAAATGACTTTTCGTGAAATTGAGTGACTAGTTAAAAAGAATTTTTAAATAAATATATATTTAGTAGGAACTTTATATGTATTTCATAAGTTAGCTAATACTATTTATAACTTATAAATTTAATGGATATGTAATTATGGTTGTATTTAAATAATAATATTTAATTATTCGTTTGGGCTCGTTGTGGCATATCATATATATTATCGAACGTAATGTTATTATTTTAAAATCGTAGGGAATTACATGGTCAATAAAAATATATGGTTTCTCTAGGGAAACCCATAGGATAATAGTTTCTCTAATTATTGAGATATAAAATTGTTTAACAAAGTTTACCAAATCATACAGCTGAACTGTGTGGCCTGCATCATTTTATTTTAAGAATTCAATTAAGTTTCAACCCCCACCCCCTTCCTTCAGATTATTTTTACCTCTAATTTTTATCATATTTCTATGATAAACTAGAAATTTTGATTCAAAATCACATTCCTTTAATGGAACCCCACCTGAGAAAAAAATAATAGAAGGGAGAAAATTATGCGAAAGCCCGCCTCTAACAGAACATGGGTTGGTGGCAATCACCATCCGTATATTATTCACACAAATAAGAGGCATTAACCTATATGATTTCAGAATAAATGATATAGTATAGTAACCCTCAAAAAATAATGATCATAAATAGTTAATAAATATGACATTGATGCATGTAATGATATAAAACTGGACAACTTTTAAAAAACTACAAGTACCTGAAGGTAATCCTCAACATCAACCATGAAATCCTAAACAACTCTTGAATAGCCCAAAAGCCTAGAAAGTCCAACTCAATAACCAACCATCAACTAAAAACATAAAAAAAATGTTTATATATACATAGGGTTATAACACTTATACTTATTATAATCCTCCCCAAATCCTCCTTATAAACGTTAAGGAAAACAACTAAAGTCCAGTAAACAAAAAGTGAATCTAACCCACCACCATACAAATTATAATATATTCTCAAATGAAATATATATATCTCTCAAAAAGTATCACATGATACATATAATATTAGATAATATCAAAATAAGATACCATTGAACCTTATCCACTCGTGTTCATTTCTCTACCCCAATTTTGTACATCTGAATCAATACCTCTCCTAAAGTAAGGCATCTTGAAGACACATTGGCTTAGTATCAAAGAATAAATCATATTAATTACATTATATCATAATCAAATTATAGAAAACATATGTGTTACATCATCCTTCCATCCCATGACATATCTCCAGATAGTAATTGAGTAGTTTATGGGATCCTCCACATCTCTTATATCACATATTATACCTCAATTCATCACGTTAGTTGAAAATCGTACCTATAATAATCTTTTGGATATTATATTCTTTGAAACAATAGTGTGAAATTAAAAAATGAAATTATATCACCCAATAAACATAAATGTTTAAATGTAACCTCTTTGAAAACTAGGATAAAATACAACCAGAAGATTATTGTGGGGGCATAGTGGGTAGTCATCCACCTATTCTACGCCAACCAATATATTCGGGAAAATACCCTCCCAAAGTCCACTTGGTTTCAATCTCACTACTGAAATTGATTGGGTATCATATAAAATAATAAAATATATATGATATAATATATCTCAAAACCAAAATATGGGTATTAAAATAGTCTTAGGCTAAACTGCAGTTATTTCCCCTCAAACATGTGGCTTCCACTTCTATCGAATATAGTTTCTATAGGCACACAAGCATTCATGATAAATTCATTTTTTTAATTATTTATTTTTAACATATCATATTATATTAATTAATTCATTATCAATTTGTGAAAATATTTTCATTCATAACTCATTAACCACGGAAAGAATTATATTCCCTCTAGACATAATCTCACTAATTTTTTGGTTCCACAATATTATCAACAGTTACATTTAATTCAAGAAACAATAACATGGGTTGAAATATTTATTGATAATTTTCAATAAAATATTCCATGTACACTATTAATCATCCTATACTTTAAAAAATGAGATGCATAAATAGGGAAACAAATTTTCCACATGTATAAGGTGAAATAATATAGGTAAAAAGTAACATGAACATCAAACATTAAAATAGAACATTATCAGGCCAAAAACTACTTTCCCTTATGATAGTAGTAAATCCCAACATCGTTCCATTCAATCAATTCTAATTCAATCCCTGACACCACCATACACATCACTATTCATCTCATCATCCCATATGTCAACTTATACCACACATCCAAACCTATGAACCTATATCTTATCTAATATTAGTTAATATTGGTTCAAATCATTTTTTTTAGAATGGACCACATCAGGAGAAAACATAGAAGGAATCTTGATAAGGAATAATCTTTGGATCTTTATTGCCTTGTTGAGGTAGATGGCTCTTGATATGGAAGAAAATTTGTCTCTCCACAAAGATCGTTATATGTTTCTTGCAATATGGAAGGATGAATCACATTCGATCTAAAATTGTCATCATATACAAAGGTAACATTCAGAATAGAATGATAATGATCATTTAAGGAGGAAACCTCTGAGGAATTAAAGTAAATCAACCTAGATATGGATGAAAACTGCAAAATCCAACAACTAAAACAATATCATCCCTGGATAAACTTTTGTGATCAATATATATGGATAATTTATCTTTTAATCCACCCACAAGGACAGATGATGGGAATTTTTCCGTAATTTATGATTTGGTGTCCATTTAAAAAAGCATTGATATTTGTAAATTCTCCCAACTATGGTTCCTAATTTACAATAAAGGTGATAATCCATTGACATTTACTGATCCCAAGTCAGGAATCTCACATCTGTTGTGTTTTGGAATTTTTAAATTAATCTTGGTATGGAAAATATATTTCTGAAATGTACTCAGGGAGCTAGGAATAATTACGAACAAGATAAAGCTTTAGAAAACTTCACCTAAAGATAGAAGTTCATAGACACTCAAAATTAGACATTAATTTCAACCTAATTTCACACAAAAAACTCCATAACAACAATTTGGATTCAACTTTATGGATTAATATCAGTTTTATTGCATCCCAAAATATTGAATGACATTTCCTCCAATATTTAAACACCCCTAAAATTGAACCAATGCAAACTAAATAGTGAGATTGGTGTTCATGCTAGGATTTAGGTTGATAAAAACATAGACTCCATGATTTCAAAAGCTATTAATAAATTTTATAATGATCAAAATGTCGATGTTCAGGTAGAATATGAGTTAAAACCTCCATTTTGTGATGTCTATTTAATTCTGGGACAATCTTTTACTAATTAGGGCTATCAAGAAAATGATTCATCCATCTTCTAATTGTAATACCTAGAAGGAAGCCTCTAAACACAAAAAAGGAAAATAAATTTTCACTCATAAGCTAAAAGCTTCAAATAATTGAGAAGAACATGTATGGGTAATAATGAATGTTTCCTATAAAACCTATAGAACAAATAATTAATGAGAAAATATTATTTTAGTAGAGGAACAACATAAGGAAGTGGACATATAAGCTCTTTTGTTTTCCAATGATTTACTAAACTTCATCAATACGAATAAATATAGACAATGAAATGAGGAGGTGGACATTACTAAGACCATTCCAGGTGAGGGACCTATTAATACTCATATTATAATGACATATGAGTATACTACATACACTAATATTTCAGTCACATATGGATCTAATCATAATCCATTCTAGGATCATCCAAATGATGAAACTCTAGATAAAATAATTTACAATTCCTCTGAACTGGTCACCCCTGATGGTATTGTTTTTTATAGAACCTAGTTGAAATATTATGGTAGTTTTAGATGGTGATTTCCACAAACCTATAAAACAAAAAATTGTGTTAGCACCATGTCACCTCAACCAATTCCCTGAAAGACACAACATCCATTTGAAACAATTAAATAGAAAAATATACATCTCTTACTAGTCACTCATTTTATATAGAAAGTTAATATTATATTGATATATCTTCTAGTAACTATTTTTTGGATACTAGAACACACAACCCCAACCTAATGTACAAAGCATCTCAGATCCAATAAAAACTCAAGCCTTTGATGACTATATGGGCACTCTTGGGAATGGAACCACTGAGGGCCATACCACCATATAGTCTACAAGGAAGTAAAGGTTAAGAGGAATGGGTTTCAGCCACCAATCATAGATTTAAATTAATCATCTATTTTTGAACTTCCATGTAGTAGAAAAAAATAAAACTTCCACTTAATTGCACAAATTTATAAGTGTTCATAAACCCCAATTTATGGACATTTCCAAGAACTAAAATGTTATTCCCCATGTTTTTTTAGAATTTTAAATAGCAGTTTTATATTTATTGGATGTAATAATTAACATGGAATTATAGACAACTTATGGTGATTTTTCTTGGGATTCTATTTGTGATGTCACTACGGGAAATGTTGATGAACATATCATTACATGTGAATTACGCATCTCGAATGACCATTTTTACTGCTCCTTTTTTATGAAAAAAACACATATCAAGAAAATAGGTATCGTTAAAATAATATAGATTCCATTTAGTATAAGAATTCACAACTCCTAGATTAATCTTGGTGAAATTAATGACATTCTTTTCACAAGTGATTGATTGTTAGATTAACATCACACTCCATCCTGAAAGGAATACAAGGCATGGATTAATGAGAATAATCTAATGGAAATCAAACCTTTTAGAGCCAAAAATACCTTGTATAGAAAAAACTAAAATATAATAGTTTACAGAAATATCGATATATATTTCTCTAATTGTTATTCCCTTTAGACGTGGAATGTTATCTCCAGAATTCCCTTATAATGGATTAACTAAGATCATTATTATATGTTGGTCAACCTTATTACTAGGGTAATTAAACCCATAATTCCTTTTATATTCAAAAATTCTAGGGCCACACCTTCATTTTTAATTCTGTGAAATATTCGTTGAACTCCATTCAATAGTAAAAGCCTTATTTTTCATGCATTATAAAACTTAAACTCTGAAAATACAATGTCAAGTGTTGGTGAAAAGATAATTTCAACAAGATAGAGAGTGAGATTGTATCTCTTGTGGAAATATTAATCATATTCCATCAAAGGTCTCTAATTCCATCTTTTAGGAGAATATTTGACAAAACATTGACCTCAAATATAAGTTGAATGCCCTTTTCTCCTCAATGACAATATTCAAGAAGGTACTTTCAATTTTAATTGTCTTAAGGAGGAGGATGGAAACAAAACATTCATTAATTATATAATAATATTCAAGAAGGCATGTATTCCTCTATCCTCCCTAAAATATAGAGATAAGAACATTTAAAATAATGAATCCATTTCTAATAATATTTTCAACTATTTCTCAAATATGATTAATGGGCCTAATCTGAATAAAAACTGGGAGGATGGAATCATTCCTAACAAGTTACTTAAAGAGAAAAAAAATTATACTTACTACTATCCAAATGTAATTTGATATCAGGGATATAGCATTCATCCTTATGAATGATTGTGGCCTAAGTCTCGATGGCTTGACTAATGTGTTCTTCAAAGTTTTTTGGGATGTTATTCATTTTTTAGGTGTATATAAAAGTAAAAAAAAAATCTATCAGTGTTATAAAACACAAGGTTAGTATATAATTCCTCAAAATTATCTTATAGGTAGAAAATGCCTCTAAAATTTATCTTTTCAAACCTATTTCCATTATCTTAACTTGTTATAAAATTATATCTAAAATCATAGAAAATAGGCTTACAGATATTATAGGTAAAACTATCCCTTGGAATGAGTTTAGTTTTGAGAAAGGAATAATGATCCAAGAAAGAATTAGCACAACCTATGAATGTGTTATCCTTCTTAATAAATATCAAACGAGGTTGTCTTTCTCTCAATGTATATATAAGAATACCATTTGGCACTATGTATTTGGGTTTTATTAATAACTTGCTTCAAAAATTTGGACTCAATGTAACATACGTGAATTGGGTGAAATTAATTTTTGAGCCCTCTCATATTTCTATGCTCATTAATTGTTCCAAAAATAGATATTTTATATTATAAAAAGTATTCCAAAAAGGTGATCATCTCTATTAAATTATATTCTACATCATAGATGACTATATAAGTAGGCTGATTACTCAGATAACAAAATAAATAAATCTTATTCCTATTTAATTTTACTAGAACCTTGCCACTCTAAGACACCTTCTATATGTTGCGGACATTATGACATTTATACAAGGTGTAAAAATAAAATTTTATAATCTGAATAAGGGTCATTATCAATATGATGATGTTTCAATGTAGGCTATTAACTTGAATAAATTAATAATTTATTTTGGGAATGGAATTTCAATAATCATAAGATCGCATCTCTTGTTGGAGATAAGAATTAAGGAAGGTCCCATGCCCATGAAATATCTTGGATTCTCTCTTTTTCAAGGATGACCTAAAGCTGAGAACTATAGAGGAATTTTTTATCAAATCAAGAAGCATCAATTTTCATGTAAAGGGGTGTCTCTATATTTGGCTATTTGGATTTTTTTGGTAAAATAAATCAGTTATTAAAAACTATTTTCTTCCATTATAATCTCTAAATTTTCCATTTCTATTATTAAACATATGAATTTATGCATCAAGAATCTGATATGGAGTTGAAGCATGCTACAAATAAAATTTAGCAGTGTATCTTGGAAATACTTTCTAAATTCCATTGTTATGGTAGTCATGGGAATAAAAAATCGGAGGTTATTCAATGAAGCATTGCAAGCGATGTATTCATGGAATATATTTTGTAGTGACTCGATATCTGTTTGATTTCATTGAGATGTGTTCATTGAAAAACTACATAACGAAATTAAATGTTATATGGGATCTTGAATATGGTTATCCATCAAATCATCTTTTCTAAACATAATGTCTCAATCAAGATGGATATATTTTAGGGAGTTTTATTTTAATTTTTGTATTGATAATTGGATGAGAACATCACATATCTTTTTTCTTTATATACCACATATTTCTATTGACACTATTTTCTTAATCCATGTTGTTCTGTATTCTCCCACTATAGATTAGACTAATTAAATCAATACCCAGTTGGCCAATTATTTCCTTTCTACACTATATTATGGGAATATTCATGGAATAGAACTCTGTAATCCAGAAGTTTTTATCACTTCATTTTTAATTCAGATGTTTATTTATCATAGCCCAAACATTTTGATAAAGCACAACTCAGACCATCAATACTAACCCTCATATAGAGGCTTACATATAATAAAATCCCTACTGATGACTACTTACAACCTTTTATAATTATCTTATTTTCCATGTGTAGGTTTTTTAACTAGAATAGGGTGGATATTTATCCAATTTTCTTTCCATGATCCATAGTCAAATCTCTATAAAAGGTTCATTAAGTCATATTTGAAATTCCACTACTTGATATTCCCAAGATTTTTGATATACTGCTATGTTTGAAAAAAAATTTCACTTCCCCACTAATCATAATTGTGTTCATAGTAGTTGTATGAAAAACATTCATATTATATGGAGAAGCTGGAATGACATACTACATGAACAGTATGATTTCTCTATTCAGGCGGCTTTAAACAGCTTTATCATTGCTGAAATGGGCTCAAAATCAATCTAGTCATACCACTGAAACAAACTGATACATGAATACCTAGATATTAGCAAAATAAAAATCTCTAATAAGTAAATGTAGTGAACATTTTTTCTTATGGCCTTCTAGAAGGACCCCCTTCTTGGATGGAAAAAAATGAACATGGATAGAGCTTCCAAAGGTATCCTGGGTCTAGCTAGATGTGGTTCTATATTTAGGGATCACAATGTAAAGACCATAAAATAATTCTTCGGCACATGTGGAATATCTCCATCATTAGAATCTGAAATAATAAGAATTGTATTTTTGGTTCACTATGTTATGATTAAATTTATAGATAATCACTATCTTTAAAGTGATAATACCGTGGTTGTGAAAGATATACAGAATGGAGTGATATACCTATATTGGAAAATCACTTCAAGATGGATGTTTTTTTCAAAATTCTTTTAGAGCTCAATTTCATTATCAGACATTTTTACAAGAAAGAAAACACATTGATGAATGGGATCATGAACAAAGGAATGCATAAATGGATCAAATGGATTGATTATTTACCTACTGATTTTAATCCTCTATTTGAGGAAGACTATAACATAAATAGCAAAGTTTCACCTCAATTAACTTTTTTCATCAATAATTTTATCATTTCTTATTGGGCCAAGGAACCCCCTTTTAGAAAAATAATTAAGAAAATAACATGTATTGCCAACAAAGCCACTAGTCCCCAAAAAATGAATTTGACCATCAAATGAAAATGTCTATTCTCAACCCAAAACATTGATAATTATCAAAAAACTAGTTTTATATCCATAACAGATTATCCAATTCATTTTTCATAGGTTACAACTTTGTGTATCCTCGGTATTATTCTATTAAAACCCATAAATTTTTTAAAATTACAAGAAATCATAACTTTTATTTTCAAAGATGTTAAGTAATATTGATTTCACTAAAAAGTCTCTTTGTTTTTTTCAACAACATGAATATAATTCTTCATGTTCATTATCCAATTCCATTAATATATCTAAGAAGAATTCAATAAAACGTGCACCAAGAATCATTCAATTTCAATCCAATAATAGGAACCAATGGATTCAATTATCATTCCTCATTAATTATTATTTCAACCAATCATTATAATGATTGAATTCATTAAACATTTACATTGAATTAATAATGAGAAAACATAGCATAAAATTACTACAACCAAATAATTAACACAAATAAAACACTATCTTGTAAAAGAAGATGAAGTTTTTTTATCATAATGGAAACTTATGTGATCACTACAAGAATTATCTTTTTTCTTTATTTCAATTTAATATTCATTGTAGTTAATTAAACCATCACACAAAATGATAAATTGGTAATACATAGCGATATATTATAAAATAATAGGAAGATGGAAAATAAACTACCATAGACCTTTCCACATTCTTCAATCAAGAATAGAACAATAATAAAGATCATCATTTACCTCTCTCATAATGAATCTAAATCCCTAAAAGAATATTATTCCACAAAAAAACCAACAAAAAAATAAATCCATAAGACTAAAGAATATCGACCTTTATATAATTTTAACATTGAATGGGGGAAAATAGGACTACTCAAAGAAAAATCCACAAGATAAAGAGGAAAAAATAACATTGGATCTCAAAAAATCAAACATCAAAATGTAAGGATCAATATTTTTCTATAGGTAATTTAAATTCCTTGTCATAAATTCTTTGGTAAATAATGGATGGGAGAAAATTGGATGTTTTTGAAAAAAAGAGGTTGTGGATGTTTATATATTTCTTTTATTGAATATAATTCATTATCATTAATGATTCCAACAAATATTGAGTTTTTTGAATTAAACACATGCTAAAAATTGTGTTGCATAGATCCACAAAATATAGGATTAATTAAGTTCTGGATTACATGTTCACATGATGTGTTTTAAGAGATATACTCAAAAAATAGGAATCCACATCCATTCATTTTTTGAATATACCTTAGAAATCATGAATTACACACAAATAACTTTTGAACCTATATGCTGAATTATAATCCAAGATACAAACCAATCTCTAATATCAAGAATTTATAGTTCAAAAAATAAACTTATTCTAATTCCATATTTCAGATCCCAAACTCCACTAATACTAATTTATGCTTCCTATTAGAATCACGGACCTAGATAAACCACAATTTATGGTGAAATAAGTATCTATTTATTTACATAATGTACCTCTCTAACAAATCTCATCCTTCTAAATTTAATCCAAAAATATAGAGAATGAAAATAAAAGTGATCATTAAAATATCCACCCTGTGAGATAACTCTTGAAAACATCTCCATCATTAGAGCTCCACAACATCACTTAGATAGCCAATAATAAAAAAATAAGAATCACCAACAACTATCTTCTAAGGACATTCATGGGGGATATACCTCCCAAACAGGTTCGTGGACAAAAATAAAACATCATGGAAGAGAAATAGAATAACATATATTAGATAAAGGTCAACAACCATAAAAAACTCATTGCTAGAAGAAATAGCTAAACATCAAGTTACCTAGGATACTAATCATGCTTCTATAACTCTTGTTCTTAGGTTATCTCCTCTATTACAGCATATAAATAATTTGATAATACCATTGTAATAATATAACTACAAAACACCTTATCATGGTGGTCCTAGATCTTCATAAGCAGCTCTTTTAAGGTCTCAGAATCATCAATTCTGATCTTTCCCCAATATGTTATATGAGAGGCATCATAAAAATATTAGAGAAATTTTGACACATTGAAAACATCGTGTATCTAAACCATTTTAGGAGGGATTTCTATCCAATATTTGATGGCTCCAACATGAGAAACACCTCAAAAGGCCCTATGAACTAGGGATATATCTTTAACCCATGCCCAAATATTCACCACCCCAATTGAGGATACACCTTTCGGAATATGTACAATAGTATAGAAAAAAAATTTCTCCTCACTTAATCAGTTTCATAATAAAAAAAAATCATTTTTACCTTTATCCTCTTTCCAATCACCAGAATCATATCTATCGTGATCTGTACAGGTTAAATGCTAAATTATTTTATCCCCATGACCTTAGTCCAATGATAAAATATAAAGGAATGGTCAATTATTAATATCTCTAAATGGTGTCATTATTGTGGTGGATTGAAAAAAAAATGTATGAAAACATAAACAGAGGTAGATTCCTCATCAATGGATGTAAAAAATATGAGACATGACTATGAAATATGTCTTCCAATGTTTGGATAGACGGTTATGCCTGAAATTCCATCTACATATAATATCAAATTCTATGAAATACCACATATCCAAAACAATGATGGGGACATATCCACATCATGGAGGTAAACCAAATATTTTGATTAAAAGCATTTGGCCTTAGGAATATTTGGTAATTCCCCATCTCCTCTGGGTATTCCCTCGACAAAATACTCCACTCTAATCAACTTATTTATCACTATTAAGTGTTCTAATTTTATAAAATATTCTAATATATCCCAAATAACATACAAAACTCTCTAATATTGAGTTAAACTAGTGAATAAGTACATAGTGATTTCCTCCCACTTATATAGAGGAACAACTAATATATTGGGAAAATCAAATAGAAGCTAGTTTTTGGACTTCACCTAAGAGGAGACCAAACATCATAACAAAAACTCTATAGTTGAATGATTCAACCACATCCACCAATACTGACCAGTCAGAGTTCAGTATATCTTTTTCATGAAATGATGTACCTATAATGGTGAATTTTGTAACTCATGGAGAACAACTTCATACATCACTAAAGGAATCAAAATCATCTTTAAGAACAACGTCTATTGTTTTTCATCCATAGAATAACTATTAATATCATTACTATAGAAAACATGTTTCACATACACCCACACCTCAAAAATTCCTATTAGGTATTCCTCCACCTTCAATACCAAATATTAAGGGAACATTATCTAAATATATAATCCACTATAAATAACATCTCCATACCAATATGATTAATGGAGATAACCTCCATAAACATTCAAGAATGTCTATATTTATGCACAACATCACTACATGACTTCACCTTAGTGCATCTGCTACAACCTTACCCTTTATCTTGGATTATAAAATCTTGATGAAATAATCCAATAAAAATTACATCCAGTGTCAGTGTATCATGTTAATTTCATGACAGAAGAAGATGTGACTCAATAATTAGTGATTGGTAAAAAACACTATACCATTTTCAATAAGGTAACGTCACAACAACTTCTTGGAAAACAAGACTACTACTAACATGGTATCATGGGTAACATAGTTACTCCCATTTATAGATAACTCATGATACCAAAAACCCACAAATAACATCTACTAAATCAAAAAAAATATTAAACTATGATGCAAAGAATCATATAAAACCTCAATATAAACTCCGTCTTCTTAAAATGACGTACTAGAGTGTTGAAAAACATATACATTAGGTAAAAAATAGTTACCAAACACTATTTATTCCATAATAATATCTGATCATTTCTTATCATGGATTTTAGAGGAGTCAAAAAAAATTAGCCACAGACTTCCTATAATATCATAGAAGACCATGGAAACTATAAAACACTAACTACCATGGGGGTTTCCTAACAATAAACTGCCCTGATATGTAATGGACCCACAACCAAATCTCATTGGGGAAATACATTTCCCTTGAAACAAACTTCATAAGCTCGAAAATCACACTTAAACATATTCCCAAAGAGATACTAATGATGAATAACTCCTAAAACAACACATGCAGGGTATCTATTCTCCTCCTCAATGTTGGAGTGCACAATGACTTCATTGCTAAAAAACACCAATAACCGATCCAAGAACTCTCTGAAAATTGCTTTATTAAAACCCATGAAAATTTATATATCTTTATTTACATGGAAGGTCTTCACGGTGAACTTGTAATCATCATAACAGCATCGGAATGCAGTATTTTGAATATCCTCATCCTTCACCCGTATATTGTGATATCCCCACTACTGATAGATCTTAGATAACCTACTATCTCCCTTCAAATAATAAAATAAATAATCAATTTGAAAAAGGGGATGGTGGATCTTAACAATAACCTGATTTATGCAATTATAAACTATTTATAGAAGATGAATACCCTCGTCCTTATCTACAAATTGAACTAGATCACCCCAAGGTGTCACTTTTGAACAAAAAAACGCACTTCAAAATATCATTGATTGGTACATATAACTCTTACAACATAGAAGGCTCGATCCTATAAAGATGCATTGATATTGGAGAATCACCAAGTTATAAATCAATCCCAGACTTGATCATCCATTGTGGAAGTAATCCTGGAACCTCCTAATGGAAAAAATAAAGCTACTTGTCTACAAACATGGTAAATACCATCAACAATATATCTGAAGAACTCAAAATTACCTATACCATCAATGAAGATATGTCTAGAACACTCTTCTGACCAATCCATGGATTACTCTCATTAGTTATCACTATAGGCCCCACAATAAGATTATAGAACACACTATGTCTCTTGAAATATTCCAAAATATCTTGAAAAAATACATAGATTATATTCTAAAGATTATGTTGTATAACTATATCAGTAACCATAGGAAGCCTCTCAATAAACTATTTTTTCTCAACACTAACTCAAAATCTCATCATACTTCATATAAATAAGTTTGACCTCTTACTAGAATTGTTAATTACCTGAAAACTAGAGTTATATCCACCTCATGTCCAAATTCATGTACTAGGGAAGGTTATATGAAGGAGTTAATAATTCATAAATAAATAAATAATACATCCAAATAGAAAAAAATGTACAGGTTATCTCAAAAAACATCTGGATCTCCTCTCACAAAAAACTCTATAACATACATTTAACCATGTCAATGACTTTGGCCTCCCTATAATTGATAGAGGCTACTTCCATGCTCATGCTTTACTCTCTAAGGATATGAATAATTTGGGGATATAACCCTACATGCCATGTCTCATCTCTGCAAATCCAAATCTAATGCACTATATTGAAGATGTGTTAGAAAAAACTGCCTCAATAGAGGAACATGAATTATAAAATATATTGAATAATCTATTTGAAAATATTTTGGGCACTCTCTTCACTGGTGATCATGGATTCCAAAGTAATAACAAGCATATGATCTCCTGTTAGGGTCCAAAGACCCACTGCCATTGGATAAATGAGATGATGAGGGTTGAGACCTCCCCTGATTATCAAAAATACATTCCCCCTAATAAACTATGAACCCAATACTATAACTCAACCACATTGAGAATATAATAGACTCCAATATATTGAAAATCATATTATGTCTAATATCCTTTCAATAACCCTTTCTATTTCATGCAACATGAGATGTTTTCACAATAAAATCATGATACCTGGTGCAGTATATCTTGATGTAATTCCACCTTCAAATGTATCACCCTATCCACCACATCAATTATCTGGTCTAAATCCTAATTGATAAGGTTTAGGAAAAATATTCGGAACATTTTGATGATGGGACTCCCCTATTAAAGGGTATTAAGATTATAGTAACTAGCCACCTTTATAGTTGATGAATGAAACTCTACAAAAAACTACTTTATAAAATTCTCTTATTTCACTATTGAAGCCTCGTGAATCAAGAGTAACAAATACTATTATTTTACCACTTCTACACAATGTACCATCACCAGCAATGAAACATAGTTATCCTTTGATGTGTGGATTGAACTGAAGGCTATATAATCCTCTTCCAACAAATACTTTGTAACATAGAGAGAAATTATCCCTTATACATATGTAGAATCTTCTATATAGACTCTCCATATGAACTCCTCCAAATTTCATGTTCATCAAACTATACTCTACGCTGATCTTATAAAATATCGTACTCAACATGTTTAGTGAGAATACGATGAAGACATATACAAGGATCTATACCTGTAAAAGAGAACTGTATTGGGAAATATAAAACCTAGATTATATAATATTTTATATTAGTAAAGGTTTCCCATAATTCCATAGAATACCCAATTCAATCATAGTGGAAGAGAAAGAGGATGTAGGATCCAGTCCTTGGTCTCTATCCTACAACCAGTATCAGTTAATATAGTAGACTCAGTAAACCTATCAATTTCATGAATAGATCCAATGGGGCCAGAATACAAGTGTCCATGATAGAATATTTTGTCTTCATTGATTACTATGTTTAGTCAGCACTATTCCCCATCCAATCCAGGGGTTTCTAACCTGTTCCTACCTCATAATTATATTTTATCCTTCAACATGAACCATTGACACAACCCAATCATGACTCCCTCCCCCATCATTACCCCTATAATTCTAGAAAAGTGAGAATATCAATAATGATTCCTGAATCCCATATTTAATAGTCGAATGTTTGGAAATATTCACCAATAACATATCATACACACGATTGGTATCCATTGCCCTCTATGATTTGAGAAAAAGGGTGACAAGATAAAGACACCAAAAAACATCTTCTTATAACAAAAGTAAAAGATACCAAATACATGAATGTAATATCATTAAACATAAATCTATAAATAAATACTTATACAATAATTTAATCCTTTTTAAGGAAAAATAAATCCCAAACAACTTATAAACTATCCACAATCTAGTAAAATCAATCCCAATCACCAACTAACCCCTATATACTATAAAATAGTTATACATATAAGGCTAGAATAATATATATACTCAGAAGAATCCTCTCTAGATCCTCTCATTCAATAGAAAAAGAAATCATGCTAAAGCCGAGAACAAAAATTAAGGTTTACTCATCACCTAATAGGTATACTATGTTCCCAACCTCACTGCGTCTATCTCTTACCAAGTATCACATACAAGTGATGACATAACATAATATCCAAAAATAAAGAACACTTCTACTTCCCCACTATTTTAATAATCTTCTCTAACATCTCGCATACTAAACCATCTGTCTCATAATGTAATCGAGCCTCGATACACATGAGAAATGTAACTATGCATGAATATCTTGCATCAATAATCTCATCATCACATGTCACGACCTGTCCCTCGGGGCCCAGTCTGTGACTACCCCAAGCCCGCCTTCCATAGGCCAGGGGCTGGCGACTTGCATTGAAAAGGTGTATCCCTATAATAGGAAGCCATGTCCTTTAAACCTGTGTAGAGAGACAATTTATGAACATGAAAACATGTAACCACGATGTAAACCATGGTAGTAAAGAGTGTACTAAATTTTAAGGGGCCCCGAATACAAGCCCAATTGAAAAGTACAAGTACAATTGAAAATAGAAAAACAGCTCCTAGATCATCCACCTAGGATCCCACATGAAGGGTAGGTACAGCTCACAATCAGTAATCACTATGGCACATCATGTCGAATGGCCCACCTCTTCCCATTGTCCAGTCCTGGATCCTACAGCCTTGATCAACGATGTATGTCTTCTACACAATACATAATAACTTGCAGGCATAACACAAACAGGGGTGAGTATAACAATACTTAGTAGTGACCCCGAGACCTCCATAGGTATCCCAGAGTTCCACAAAGTAAAATACCACAAAGAAAGACTCCAATCACAATGAACGGAGTAGTCATCAACACCACATAGGTATATACACACACATATACCTATGTTATCAAAAATACTTGTCTCATTCGTGAGAAAACATCTGGCTCAAACTTTTAAGCCATTTGTACAAGTGGTTCCCGAAGGAAGAATACCACTAATGTCACACCATTAAGTTAACACCACGATGGTCAAATTATCACAATGGTTACACCAAGAACGTAACACCACGAAGGTTAGAGTACAACAAAGGTAACAACACGAAGGTAAAAGTAACACAAAGGTGACACCATGAAGGCAACACCGTGAAGGTAAACTTAGTTCTACCTTAACTATTGTAATTAATTATTATTTTTTTCACAATTCAATACGGAAAAAATTGGTTTGAGCTTATTAGATATTATAATTTATTATTATTCCAAACATGTAATTGATTTCTCCAAATTCAAATGAAAAAATTGGTATAATTTAATTTAAAATTATACATCGAGATGTGTTGAGAAAATGGATTTTCTAGAAATAAATTTTTCAGGAAGAAGATGATATTATAATAACTATTTGAGGAGAATCATAATTAAATGAATTTAAATTAATAATTTTAGATATATAATATTTTAATTTAATTTAAATCATCCCTTTTTAATAGATATTTTAATTAATTAATATGCATAATATTATGCACTTTAGAATTATTCGTAGAAAAAAATAATTCTTATGCATAAGATAAAAAATGCACTAAAATATGTTATAAATATTTTTTAAGAATATTTTATTTTATTTGTTATAATTAATTTAATATTATTTTTAATGAAAATAAAAAATGGGAATAAATTAATAAAAAGAAATTAGAATTTTATAAAAATGTGTATTTTAACAATTCACTTCCAAATTTATATTTTATGGAAAATAATTATTTTTGACAATAATTTAACATTGAAATGATGATTTTAAAAATAAATCCCAATTTATTGAAAATTATTTCTAAAATAAGAAAAAATATATTGTAGTATTTTCTCAGTGAAATTAATATAAATCATTTATTGATGAGAAGATATTTTCCATGAATAAATGGATTTTTTTACAATTTAGTGATTAATTAATAAACCATTAAATCTAAATTATTTTTTATTAATAAATTTATATAAATTTTATAAATTAGTGAATATTATTCATAGCATCCAATTTAACAACTTAGTTATAACAATTTTATTTTAATAATAATATGGCATGGTTTTTTAGGCTCTGTGTTGCGTGACGTATACACTATCAAACATATTGTTATTCATTTAAAATATCACGTTGTTTCATTATACCCCCCCCCATAAATAAATTTCATCCTCACCACATAAACTTTTTCGTATTTATCACGTTTTTAACCTTTGAAAAGTGGTTTTTGGAAAACACACATCCTAAAAAGTGTTTATTACAATTTCTATTAAAAATAAAGAAAGAGAATTGTGAATGTCATCACATAACAGGGTTTCCACGTTGGAGAATACTGGTAGAATGTTACTGTATAGATAGGTAATAAAATTGATAAAAATTACGCAGACAGATAGGGATCATTGATAATAATTGTGTGAGTTAACGTGATAAATTCAATGACAATAAAACCATTAAATTTTTAGTAATTAAAAGATAATTTATTCATTATATTTGAAGGTAATATGATAAATTTTTTATATCAATATTCTTTTCCATGATTTGTGGGATCTATTTACCATACAAAATAAAAACATAAAGAAATATACTTAATTAAAAAGTATACTTTATCCATATATCATTTCCACAATAATATCTTCTTTCTGCATATGATGACAATACAATATTTATTTATCATTCTTGAATCACTAAAATTATCTTCAAACATATAACAATGTACCCAAAGGTATAGCATGTTTTTTCACATGTATTCACTTAAACAAAACTGGTATACATAATATTTTCCATATAATACCTTAATATCAAATACCACAATGGTAACACCTAATGTTAAACCTAATCTGTTACATATGTGTATATCCACAAAACCATTTATCTTACATCTTAAAAAATTTCACATAATTCATCCCAACTATTCGTTTAAATTAATCTTAAAGGTTATATATACAATAAAATAATAAAATATCTCTTGAATTATCATTAATTTTCTTTGTATGATTTTTTCAACTTAAAATTTATTAATCAAATCATTTAAGAAAAAATGTAATATTAATCCGTACACTACATATGTCAGTGGTAGTTATTGCAACCTTATTTCCTTTAATCTATGTTTTAATCCCCAAATCCATTACAAATTATATGACTTGTCATCCAACATGGTAATTTGTTTTTCGAAAAATATGTTAATATGATTCCTCTAATGTTATGAAAAATTTGATATACATCATCAAAAAAAGATTAATCATATAATAAATATTTAAAAACTAATTTTTTCTATACAACCAATTATTTTCAACAAAAATCAAATTAACAATAAATATGCATTCAAATTCATTATTATTATTCATAAATTTCATTAAAATCCTTCAATTAAAGCTAATATTGAATGATCCTTTAAAGATCAAATATTATTATAACCAAATATCCAATGCATAAAAATAGTTCTAAATAATAATTAAATGATCCCCATATATAAATACGTAATCTCAAAGATGTTTTAACATAGTACCCTCCATGGTCTAGGGGTTAAACACAATTTTAGTTGATTGACTTAGATAATTTCCATGGTCCCCCTAAATAATATATTGAATTATATTGGACTTAATTTCTATATGCCCTTTATATTCACATAATAAAAATCTTCCTCTCCATTTTAGATATTCTTCTAGGAGAATCATCATACATTCTAGATATGTAATAGGATTACTATTCATTTCATTATCATATTTAATACTTGAAATTCAATGAGACACCATCATTCTCTTCTTTTAATTTTATTGAAATTAAACTATGATCCTCAATTCAATCAAAATTGTAAATAGATCTTTATAATTTTCATGAGATGTATAATAGTTTTTCCCATTAGGTTAGGCATCTCATTATGAAAATCATTACATTTCACATCATATTGGTTTTTAGTATTCTTTCTTTTATTTCATTCTATTAACTAAAAATATTAAAAGAAAGAGGATGATAATGTATTAATAGACCAAATGGATAACTATAAACCTTGATGTAATAACTTATAAATGATATGAATATACTTATTTACAGGCCTCTAGGTATCATCATATGTTATCCAAGGTAATCATTCCAATTAGGTATTCTTGTCTAACAATTCATTCATGGCCATTATAGTGGTTCGTAAAGAGTTTCTGAATTTCCAAAGCATATCCATTAAGAGCTCCCAACTAGGGGCACACAAAAGCCAATTTTCATATACTAGTTAATACATAAGGAAATCATGACCTACCTTTTCAGTTATTAAACCAAGGTATATCTATGCCGAAATCATGTCCACATGTATTACAAGGATCATGAGGTATTTTATTAAAAACCACTCACTTTATAATTCACCAAGATTCTTGTATATTTTTCTATACTTAGTATTATCCTCAGACATATCCCAAGGGTTCTCACTAATTATTTCTAATATTAAATTACAATGGTAAACCAAACCTTTTCCCATATACCAATTGTAGTGACAAAATCCTTTTTAAAAATATCATTACATGATTTTAAACATAATAAATCTTTCATTTCAACCTAATTATTGTGAGGCATAGTGCTTTTAGAAGAATAGATTCATAATTATTTATAGTGAGGATAAAATAAAACCACTTAATTATTCTTTATATAATAAGATCCTAAATCCTTTTTATCTCCTAAAAATTAATGGGATTACATGGATAATACCTATAAAATATCGATTAGATGGATAGATTAATAATGAAATAAAGACGATAATTAAGTATAACAAGTTATTCATATGTATAACATGATATCATAAAAATTAATTCACATGATAAATAAAATATATTAATATCAAAAGAAAAATGGTATCTCAAGATCTTACAAATATAAGATATTTGGGAGCAACCAAAAACATGATATAAATATGAGTTACAACTAATTAAAAGGAAATATCACATGGTGTGAAAATAATCATAATGGATTGGGTTTATAGCCTAATCTCATATTTGAGAATTCATGATACAAAATAATTATCTAATTGAATAGATAAAAATATAGGGGAACCCATAACAAAATATAAATGATCTATGTTTTCCAAATAATTTAAATCAATCATAAGGAATAACATAATAATTACTCATATAGAGAATAGGGTTTTCATAATCTTGTCGCATAACATAATCAATGAAAATATCATAATGAAGGGATTTTGGAAATGAACATAAGCCATGTATTTACATATAAAATACATTTAAAGTGATATAGGAATATATGTAATTAAATTATATATATAAATTTGATTCATTATATAAAATTATATATTTGTATCATTGATGATTTTAAACACATTAAAAACATTAATGAAGAAAATAAACATTAAATGTTGAAAATAAATTTTAGAAAAACAAATAATTACAAAATAAATACAATATTAAAAATTTACAATAAAAAGAAACAATAAGTCTTATAATTTAATCTTATGAGATTTTAGTGGTCATGATGGGGGTAATTCTCTACATTCTTAGTATATTGAAACAATAATTCCATTCACATTTTCTTAAGAAAAGTTAAAAGAACCTTGTTTGTAAAATGAGAGGATGATTCATTTTAAAATAATTTTTAAAAATCCTATATTGGGTAAAATTTGAATTTTAAAAAAATTATAATAATAAAAAAGATAAAATAAATTAACAAAACATAGATGTGGAAGAGAAAGGGTTTTCGAACAAAGAGGAGAATGATGTTGGTTTCCATAAAAAAACATTTCCTCAATATTTTCAAGTACCAATGAGAAAAAACATTACAATTACATGAACTGTTCTGGAATAACTATAGGATAAAAAACAATGTTTTTTATAAAATCAATAAGTAATTTTCAAAAAATAAAATTTAATCATAAATAATCCTGATTAAAATGATATTGAAACAAAAACCCTTATTTCTTTGTTATTTTCTGAATCCTACCCCCATCAATGAAGGAAATGAATTGTCAAATAAATTTTCATGTATTGTGAATAAATCATGAGATAATATGTAATTTATCAATAGATAAACCAAATAAAAGGAACTAGGTGCATAAAATAACATGCATTTCAAAGGAGGATGTTTTGAGATGAAACCCTTACATTGAGTATGAATCGTCATGTTCATTCCTTATCATCTGAAATAATAAAATTATTTTAATTGTTTAAATTATTAATATATTTTTTAATTTTTTAATTTTATTTTATTTTATTTTTACTCTTTCAAATTCAATTAAATAACCAAAAAATATCACATCAAATGTTTTAACAATAAACAGCACATATGTCAAATATCACTTTGGTAAGATGAATAAGGTCAAAGAAAATACTATTTTTTCATATCATAAATTATAATAATTATATAGTTTTTATTTTTATTCATATTTTTTATTATAAAACCAATAATTAATTATCAATATGAAAAATTAACAATTTTTCCATCATCGAGATAGTAGGTCATACGTACACATGACTAACATTTCAATTTTTCAATGATCACAATATAAAGAAGATAAGTGTTATTTTATATTTACATAAATATGATTATATTAGAAATATATTTTTATTTATATAAATAAACTTAAATGTTCTATCCCTCTAATGTGTTAATGAAAATGAAACACATCTCCTCATGTAGCTGTGGTATTACATGCACATGAACGATGATATCATTAATTCAATGGATAATAAGGTAAGAAATTAAATGATATATTTTATTTATATAATGATTAATTATACATTAATATCATATGTTAACATAATATTAATACATATTCCCATTCATGAAATGTGTAAGATAAAAAATAGATCACATCACTTCGCGATGTGGTAGTCCACCGTATACATGTATAAAGTTATCTTATTCCCTATAAAATATAGGGTACAAAGGTGTATGAAAATTTATTGGTAAAAAAATAAATTTATATCATATATATTAAAAATAAATTTCTTATATATCATAATAACTTTCCATGAGAAGTGGTGATGGAAAATGGATTATATCAGTTTGTGAGGCATCAGTCTGTTATAGGCATGATAAACAGTTTAATTTCCCATTTGGGGGGCGAGGATATGGTTTTAGGTCTAGAAATTAACAAGAAAATATTAGTATATGGAATATAAAAAATTTATTATACAATTATTTATTAATAATTTTTTAATCAGATGAAATAAAAAGAAAAATAAAATTCTCGGTTAATGATTTTTCCTCTTTTAATGAAAACTTCTTTAGGTTTTCACCAAAAATACACTAAGGAGGATATTTGATAAAACCAAGGCTTATATGATGAGGGTATGGAATTATGGAAAAAATTATGTTCGTTATTTCTCATACATTTGGTTTCTGAAGTGTCGATATGAGAGAAAAGGGGTGGCCCTTTATAAGTGGTGGAGAGGAAACACTTTTATGTTTATAAACAAGACAATTACAAAAATGTATTTCATATTCCAAAAAGCTAAAAAATTTAATATTTTTTAACTTAATTTTTTATAAGATATAAGTAAAAATATAAAATATTAGTTATACTTGTTTTGGGATATTTTTAACCATTTTATTTTTATTTTAACCCATAGTAAACTTATTTTTACCTCAGTCATGGTAATTAATTTTTACTATTTTCCAAATTCAATAAGGAAAATAATTATGTTTAAAATATTATTTAATATATATTTTTTATATTTTTTATATTTAATCTCTTTTTCCAAATTCATGTCACATAAGTAGAAATTTTTAATTTAAAATTAATCTCGTAGATATGTCGACAACAGTTTTTCATAAAATGCATTTTCCCTAGCATAAGATGTTATTATAATAAATATATTAAATATAATTAAAATTAAAATTTATAGATATATACTCTATAAATATAATTTAAATAATTCATCATTAATTGTTATATTATATAACTAAAATGGATAATCATTATACACATTAAAATGGTATTAACAAAAGTGTTTTTAAGCCTAACAATAAACTTATATTGAAATCCAGTAAAAATATAATTTATGAATAATTAACTAGATTTTATAAAAAAAATAATTATTATACAAATTTTAAATCAAAATAAGATAATTATCTTAATTATTGATTAAAACTAAAAAACACGTTCATAAAAATATGTATTTTTACTATTCACATAAAAATTAATATTTTTCGAAAAATAACATAAATTAATTTATAATTTTTTATTAATATGATGATTTCAAATATAAAATATTTTTTTATCAAATTAAATTCCTAAATATGTAAGAAAAATTAAATTATTTTATCATAGATATCAATAAAATTCATTTTTTTGAAAAAATAATGATTTTTATGGAATAAAATGACTTTTCTAGGAATTGAGGACTAGTTAGTAAGAATTTAAAATTAAATATATATTTATCATGATATTTATATATATTTTTTAAATTTGTTAAAACTATTTATTCACACCAATTTAACGAATATGTTATAATGGTCGTATTTAACTAATATTTTTTAATTGTTCATTTAGGCTTGTTGTTGCATATCATATATGTCATGAATCTTAATGTTATTATTTTAAAATTTTAGTGAATTACATGGTCAGTAAAACTATATGTGTTCCCCAGGGAAACCCATAGGATAATAATTTTCTTAAATTTTGAGATATAAAATTATTTTAGACAATTTACCAAATCATGCATCCAAACTGTGTGGCCTACACAGTTATATTTTAAGAATGAAATTAAGTTTCTACACACCCACCCCCCCATTCAAATTATTTTTTTGTCACCTATTTTCTCATGTTTCTATGAAGAACCACGTGGATTTATTCAAAATCACATTCCCCTAATGGTACCCCACCTAGGAAGGAATTAATATAATAGAGATAATGATGCTCGAAGCCCACCGATAACAGAACATTGGTTAGTGGCAATCACCATAGGTATATCATACACACAAATATGATTTATTACCCTATAATATTTTATAATTAAATGTTTAGTATAGAAACCCTCAACAAATAATGATCATAAATAGTTAATATATTCGACATAGATGCATGTAATGATATAAAACTGAAAAACTGTTAGAAAACTACTAGTACCCAAAGGTAATCTTCGACATTGACCATGAAATCCTAAACAGCTCTTGAATAACCCACAAGCCTAGAATGTCCAAATCAATCACCAACCATCAACTAAAAACATAAAAAATATTTATATATACCTAGGGTGGGATAACCGTTATACTAAGTAGGATCCTCCCAAAATCCTCATTGAAAACGATAAAGAAAACATGCTAAAGGATAGTAAAAAAATATGAATCTAACCCATCACCTGGCCAATTATTCAATGTTCTCAAATGCACTATATCTCTCTCTCTCAAAATGTATCACATGAAAGTGAAAATATAAAATAATATAAAAATACGGTACCATGCTACCATATCCCTTCTTGATAATTTCTCTACCCCAATTTTGTACATCCAAATCAATATCTCTCCCAAGTTTTGACATCCTAAAGACACATTGTCTAAGTATCAATGAATAAATCATATTAATTACATCATCTCGTAATCAAGAACATAAAAACAATTCATTACATCATCATTCCATTAAAATACATATCTCTATATAGTATTACCTCAATCCATCACAGTTTTTGAAAATCGTACCTATAATAATCTATAGGGTATTATATTCAATGAAACATGGGTGTGAAATTTCAACAATACATTTTATCACACTATAAACATATATGTGTAAATATAACCACCATGAAAACTAGGACCTAATACAACCAGGAGATGATTGTGGGGCCATAGGGGGTAGTCATCCATCTGTTTCTCACCAACCTATATGTTTGGGAAAACACGCTCCCAAAGTCCATTTGGTTTCAATCTCAATACTAAAATGGATGGGGTATCATATAAAATTAAAAAATATATAGTATAAAATATATCTCAAAACGAAATATGGATTTTGGCATAGTCTTAGGATGAACTACAGCTATTTCCCCTCAAACGTGTGGCTTCCACTTCCATGGAATAGATTTCATATAGCCACACAAGCATTCAAGAATACCTCATTTATTGAATTGTTTATTTTTAACAAATCATATTGCATTAATTAATACATTATTAATTAGTTACATTATTTCATTCACATATCAATGAACACCACAAGAATCTCATTCCATTTAGACATAATCCCACTAATTCCATGGTTCCACAATATTATAAACATTTAAATTTAATTCAAGAACCAACACCATGGGTTGAAACATTTATTGAATATTGTTAAAATAATTTTTCCTATACTTCATTAATCATCCTAAACATCCAAAAAAATGTCCATAATGCTAGCAAAGAAATATTCTACATGTATTAAGAGGGATAATGTTGGTAAAAAAGTAACTCAGACATCTAATATTTAAAGGAGCGCATTATCGGGAAAAAATCTAGTTCCCCTCAATATAGTGGGAAATCCCAACATTGATCCATTCCATAAACTATAATTCAATCCACGAAACTGCCATACATATCACCGTTCATTTCATCAACCTTTATATAAACATATACCACACATCCAAACCTATAAACCCATATATTATCAACTATTAGTTAATCTAGTCTCAAATCATTTTTTATAGACAGGACAACATCAAGAGAAAAATTGAAGGTTGCGGATTAGTTTTTGTTCACATTTATAGTCATTATACTAGTCCTTGATTGCATTGGTGAGGAATAAAGAACTTGATATGGAAGAAACTTCTACTCTCCAATAAGATCGAGATATGTTTCTTGTAATCTAGAGAGATGAGTCACATTCAGTCTAAATTTTTCTTCATCTATTATGGGTTCATTCAAACATGAATGAGAATAAAAAATTATATAGGGAACCTCTGAGGAATCAAATTAAATCGACCTATATACGGATCAAAACTGCAAAATCTTATATCTAAAAGAATATCATTCTAGGAAGCACTGTTGTGATCAATCTTTATGGGTAATTCATCCCTTAAGCCACCCACAAGGAAGGATGATGAGAATTTTTTCATAATTCTGGATCTGGAATCCATTTAACAAAGGATGGATATGTGTAAATTCTCCCTACTCTGGTACATAATTTTCACTAAAGGTGATATTCTTTTTTCTTTTATAGATCCCAAGTCACAAATCTCACATCTATTGTTTTTTGGAATTTTTAAATTATTCTTAATATGGAATCGGTATTTCCAAAAATTACTCAGGGATAAATGATGAATTAAAAACAAGTGGGAGCTTTGGATACCTTATCCTAAAGCCATAAGTTCTTAGACTCTCATAATTGGACATAAATTTCAACCCATTTTCACAAAAAACTCCACATGACTGATTTTGATTCAACTCCATTAATTAATACTAGTTTTATTGCATCCCAAAATAATGAAAACAGTGACTCCTAAATTAGAACACCCCTAAAATAGGACATATTCACACTAAATGGTGAGATTGGTCTACATGTTAGGATTAAGGTTGAGGAAAACTAGACTCAGTGATTTCAGAATCTATCAATATTACATCTAATTATCAAAATGTCGATGTTCAGGTAGAATATAAGTTAAAACCTCCCTTCTATGATGTCTATTCCATTGTGGGACAATAATTTTATAATTTTAGGGCTATAAAGAAAATTATGCATCCATATCATGATCCAAATTCATTGAAGGATGTCTCTTAAAAAACGAAAATTAAATTTCACCGATAAGGGAGAAGCTTCAAATAATAGAGAAAAATATATATGGATAATAACTAAATTTCCACCTAAAACCTCTGGAACAAAGAATTAATGAAAAAATATTATTGAGTAAGAGGAATGACATGAGGAAGTGGACATTTAAGCTCTTCAGTATTCTCATGATTTACTGAACCTCATCACTACTAAGAAATATATAAATATAAATAAAGAGATAGAAACTACAAAGACCATTCCAAGGGAAGGACCTCATAAAAATAATATTACAGTGACTTATGAGAATACTACAGACAACAAGATTTCAGTCGCAGATGGATCTAATCACAATCCATTCCATCCTCCTCCAAATGATGGAACTCTAGATAAAAAATTTATAATTCCACTAAAATTTTCACCAATGATGATAGATTTTTTTATAGAACCCATTCATGATATATGGTAGGTTTATAAGGCCATTTGAACAAACTTATAAAACAAAAACATGTGCTATCTCCATGTAACCTTAGTCAGTTCATAGAAAGACACAACATCTGTTCAAAACAAATAAATATAAAATTGAACTTCTCCTACTAATCATTCCAACAATATGAAAAGAGAATAATATATTGATTTATCTTCAATTAAATATTTCTTAGAGACAAGAACATACAACCCCATCTCTGATGTACCAAGTAGCTCAGATCCTAAAAAAACACAAGCCCCTGTTAGACATATGGGAACTCATGGAAATGGCACCACTAATGGTCATACCACCATATCTTCAACCAGGAAGAAAAATTCAGGAGGAATGGGGTTCTACCTCCAACAATAGGATTAAATTAATTTTATATTTTAGAAAATCCAAGTAGTAGAAAACAATGAAACTGTCGCTTCCTTGCATTGATGTATACGTGTTCGAAAACCCCATGTATGGACATTTCGAAGAACTAAAACATTTTCCCCATGTTTTTGGGACTATAAAATAGAGGTGGTATATTATTTGGTTGTAATAATTCTTATGGTATTACAAACACCATATGGGTATTTTTCTTGTGATGTTATTTCTGAATTCACTTCATTCAATGTCAATGAACATATCATTACTTGTGAAGTATGCGTCTCGAATGACCATTTTAACAGAAATTTTTTTATGAAAATACACATATCAAGAAAAGAGGTATCTTTAGAAGAATATAGAGTCTATCAGTCTAATAATTCATGACTCTTTAATTATTCTTGGTGAAATTAAAGACATTCTTTTCACAAGTTAATGATAGGGAGATATCCTTCACACACCATCCTGAAAAAAATAAAAGGCATGCATGGATGAGAAAAATCTAAGGGAAATAAACCATATTAATCCAATTATACATGTTATAAAAGACATTAAAATATAATAGTTTCTAGATATATAGATAAGGATTTTTCCCATGGTTATTCCCTTTAGACATGGGATGCTATCTCCAGCACTACCTTCAAAAGGATTAACTAATATCGTCATCATATGTTGGTCAGCCTTACTAATAGGGTAATTAAACCCAGAATTCCTTTTACATTCAGAAATTCACGGGCTACACCTTCATTTTTTAAACTATTGAAATATTCTTTGAACTCCATTCACTATGTAAAGGTATATTTTTAAAGAATCCTAATGTATAAAATCCTAAAATACAATGTCAATGGTTGGTGATAAGATAATTTCAACAAGATAGAGAGTAAGATTTTATCTATTGAGACGATATTAACCAAATTAAATCAAAGTTCACTAACTTCAACTTTAAAGAGAATAACTGACAATACATTGACCTTAAATCTTTGTTGAATTCTTTTTTATCCACAAGGAAAATATTCATGGAGAGACTTTCAATGTTAAATATCTTATGGATCGGGATAAAAACACAAAATTTGTTAATTCTATAAGAATATCCCAAAACGATTGTAGTTCCCTCTCTATTCTAAAATATGTAGATAGGCAGATTAAAAATAATGAATCCATTTCTAATAATATTTTAACTTATTTCACAAATATTATTAATTTCCCTAATATGAATAAATACTGGGAGGATGGAGTAATTCCTAACATGGTCTGGGAAGAGAAGATAATCAGACTTACTAATATCCAACTAGACATTAATATCATAGATATTTCATACATCATGATGACTGATAGTTACCTGAGTCTTGATGGCTTCACTAATTCTTTCTTTAAAATGTTTTGGGATGTTATTCGTTTGATGTCTGTGACCTGGTAAAATCCATTTTCACTATCATTTCTATACCTCATAAGGTTACTATATAATTCCTCAAAATTATCTCATAGGTTGAAAATTCCTTTCAAATTAATCTTTTCAAACCAATTTCCCTCATCATCAATAGTTATGAAATTATCACAAAAATAATGATAAATATGATCATTGATATTGCAGGTAAAACAATCCCTTGGAATAATTTTGGTTTTGAGAAAGGAATAATGATCCAAGACTTCATTTGCATGGCCTATGAATGTATTAACCCTCTTAATAAAAGATCAATTGAGGTTTTAGTTCTCTCAATATATATCTTATAATACCATTCGACACTATGTATTATGATTTTATTTATAACATCCATCAAAATTTTGTATTCAATGTAACTTATATGAATTGGGTGAAATTTATTTTTGAGTATTCTCATATTTTTATTCTCATTAATGGTTCCACAAAAAGATACTTTAAATCGTAAAAAGGATTCAAGCGAGGAAATCATCTATATTACATTATATTCTAAATCATAGAGGTCTATCTATGTAGGTTAATTTCTCAGATAAAAGAATAAGGAATTTATATTCATATTCGATTTTAATGGATGCTTTCAACTCCAAGACACCTTCTATATACTGGGGACCTATTGAATTTTATAAAATGAATAAAAATAAATATATAAAATATGAATATGGGTCATTATCATTATGAAGATATTTCAGGTAAGGTTATTAACTATAAAAAATAAATAATTTATTTTGGGAAAGGAAATACAATAACTGGAAGATCTCATATCTTGATGGAGATAAGAATTAATTTTGGGTCTATTCCCGTGAAATATCTTAGATTCCCTCTTTTTTGGGAAACACCTAACGTCGGGCACTATAGAAAAATTGATAATCAAATCAACAAGCATCAATTTTCATTTAAAGGGGAGTATCTCTCTATGGCTATTATGATTTTTCTGGTAAAATACATCAAGTTTTATGAACTATTTCATTCCATTATAATCTCTGAATGGCCCATTTATCTTATCAAAAATATGAATGTATGCAAAAATAATTTTATATGGAGTGGAATCATGCTAAAATTTTAATTGGTCACCATCTCTTGGAATTCATTCTAAAACCCTTTGATAAGGGTGTTATAGTAATAAAGAATCTAAGGTTATTCAATAAAGCGATGTAAGCCTTGTTTTCGTTGAATCTATTTTGTAGTAACTCGATGGCTGTTGGAATTCTTTGAGAAAAATTCATTGAAAAACTGAGAATGGAAATTAATTGTAATATTGGATCTTCAATCTGGTTAGCCATCAAAGTATCATTTCTAAACCTCATGTCTCAATAAAGATGGATATCTTTTAGGCAGTGTTCTCTTAATTTTTGGATTGCTAATTAGATTAAAACATCTCTTAACACTTCTGTTGATATAACACATATTCCTCTAAAAAATAATGTCTCAATTCATGACATTGTGGATTCTCCCACTATAGAGTATACTAATGAAATCCACAGCCATCTACACAATTTTTTCTTTTATACACTGTATTTTGGGAATATTCATGAAATGGAAATCTTGACTCCATAAGTTTATATCACTTCATTTTTAATTCAGATGTCAATTTATCTTACCTGAAACATTTTGATAAACCATATATCATACCATCAATACTGACCCTTATATGGAGGTTTACTCATAATAAAATCCCCACTTATGACTACATACAACCTTGGGTCTTTATCTTATTTCCCATTTGTAGTTTTTGTAACTTGGATAAATATGATATTTCTCTTATTTCATTTCGATGATTCATAGTCGAAGCTCCATAGATGGTGCATAAAGACATATTTGAAATCCCAGTACCTAATATTCCAAGAATTCTAGATGTACTGCAATGTTAGACAAACATTTTGGATTCCCCACTAATCAAACATCTTTTTCTAGTAGTTTTTGCAAAAATGTCATATTATTTAGAGAACCTGGAATGACATACTGCATAGATGATAAGACTTATCCATTTAGATGGATTTAATTTGCATTATAATTTCATAAATGGGCTTAAATTCAATCCAGTCTTTCCATTTCAGAAAGTTGATGATAGACTACATGGTCCTCAAGAAAATAAAAATAACTAATAAGTACATGCAATGAACATGCCTTCTTGTGGCCTTTTATAAAGAACATCTTCCTGGATGGAAAAAGATAATCCTGGATAGAGCTTCAAAAGGTATCTTGAGTTCTAGCTAGAGGTGGTTCTATATTTAGGGATCATAATGGAAAGACCATAAAATATTTCTTTGGCACATGTGGCATATCTCGATCATTTTAATATAAAATTATAAGCATGGAATATGTTGTTCACTATGTTAAGATTAAATTCATAGATAATCATTGTCTTTAAAGTGATACTATCGTGGTTGTGCAAGATATTCATAAGGGAGTGATATAACCTTCTCAGAAAATCACATCACGATGGTTATATTTTTCCTGAATTCTTTTAGAGCACAATTACATTATCACACATGTGTACTGGAAAGAAAACACATTGGTGGATGGACTCGCGAACAATGGTATCCACGAAAGGACCATATAGATTGATGATTAAACTACAGATTCGAATCCTCTATTTGAGAAAGGCAGTAATATAAATTCCAAATTTTAACCTTCTATAACCTTTTTATCTTCAATAATTTTATCATGTCCTATTGGGCCAAGGATCCCCCTTCTAAAAAAATAAGCCATAAAATAACAAGAAGAGCCAATATAGCCACTAGTCCCCAAAAACGACATTAGACTTCAAATGAAAATGTGTGTTCTTGACACATAACATTTATAATTATCAAAATACTAGTTTTATTTTCATAATAGATTATCCAATTCATTTTTCATAGGTAACAACTTTGTGTAACCTAGTTAATTATCTATTCAAACCAATAAATTATTTAAAATTACAAAAAATAATAACTTATATTTTAAATGTAGTTAAAGAATAATAATTTCACTAACAAGTCTCTATATTTTGATCAAAAACATTCATAAAATGATTCATGTTATATAACTGATTCCATTATCATATGTTAGAAGGGTTCAATTAAACATACACTAAGCAACATTCAATTTATATTAAATAATAAGAATCAATGGATTTAATTATCATTCCTCGTTAATTATTATTCCAACCAATCACTATAATTATTACATTCATTTACCATTGAAATTTAATTAACAATGATAAAGCCTAAAATAAAAATAATATAACCAAATCATTATCATGTATAACACATTATCTTATAAAAGAAGATGAACATTTTTATCAAGATGGAAACTCATTTGATCACTACAGGAATTATCTTTTATTCATTATTTCAGTTTTTATTCATTGTATTTAATGAAAACATCACACAAATAGAAAAAGAGAGATTACATTGTGATTTATTATAAAATAATAGGAATATGGAAAGTACACTACCATAGGCCATTAAATATTCTTCAATCAAGAATATAACAATAATAAATATCATCAATGACCTCTACCCTAAGGTAAAAAAATCCCTCTGAGAATATTATTCCAAAAATGCGCCAAAAAAATATAAATCCATTAGAATAAATGATATCTAACTTTATATAATTTCAACAGTGAATGGGGGGAAATAGGACTGATCAATGAAAAAACCACTAGATAAAGAGGGAAAATTCCCCTTGGATCAGCATACATCAAGCATCATAATCTAAGGATCAATATTTTTTGATAGGTATTTTAAATTCCTTGAGATAAATTCTTTGTTAAACTAGGTATGGGAGAAATTTTGACCTATTGAAAAAAAACAGGGTTGTCGAAGTCTATATATGCTTTTTATTGAACAGAATTTCCTATCATGAATGGATCCATCAGACGTTGAATATTTTGAATTTAACACATGCTGAAAATTATGTGGCAAAGATCCAAAAAACAAAGATTTAATTAATTTCATGAATTAAATATTCACATGATGAGTTTTTAGAGATATACCCAGAAAATATGAATCCACATCCATTCATTTTTTGAATATACCAAACACATCATGAATTACCCCCAAATAACTTTTGTACCTATACCATGAATTATAATCCAAGAAACAAACCAATCTCTAATATCAATAATTTATACTTCAAAAAATAAGGATATTCTAATTCCATATTCTAGGTCCCAAACTCCACTAGTCCTACTATATGTTTCTTCTTACAATCATGGACTTAGAAAACACCAAATTTAAGGTGATATAAGTATCCACTTATTTACATAATATACCACTCCAAAAAATCACATCCTTATGAATATAAAGCAAACATACAAAGAAGGAAAATAAAATGGATCATTCAAAAGTCTACCTAGTGAGATAACTCTAAAAATTTTCTCCATCACTACATCTCAACAACCTCAGTTAGATATATAATGATAACAAACTAATCAACACCAACAACCATGTACTAAAAACTTTCATCGGGGATTTACCACCAAAAAATGATCAAGGACATAAATAACTCATCATGGAAGAGAAATAAAATACCATATAGTAGATAAAGGTGAACAACAATAAAACAAGCCATGATAAAATAAAAGAGATAAACATCAAGTTACCTAGGATACTAATCATTCTTATATAACTCTTTTTCATAGTTTCTTCCATCTATGCCACTATTTTAATAATGTAAAAATACCAATGTAACAATATAATTACAAAACACATTATCATGGTGGTCCGGGATCTCCATTGACTGGTCCTAGAAGGTCTCACCATCATCAATACTGATTTATACCCAATATGTGATAAGAGAGTCATTGTGAAGATATTGTTGAAAATATGGAAAAATAAATAAATCATCTATCTAAATAATTTTGGGAGGGAGTACTATCCAATATTAAGTGGATCCAAAACGATAAAACACCACAAAAGGACCTCTGATCTTGGGATATATCTTTCACACATTCCCAAATATTCACTACCCCTAGTGAGGATTCAACTTGAAGAAAATATGTTCAATAGTATGGAAATCCAAATGTATTCTCCTTTAATCAGTTTCATAATTACAAAAATATTTTTCTACCGTGTTCCTCTTTATAATAACCATAATCATATCTATCTTGCTCTGCACAGGTTTAAGCCAAAAAAAAATTTAACTCTTTGACCTTAGTCCAATGAAAAAGATAATGGAAAGCTCAGTTATTAATATCTTAAAATGGTGTCATTCTAATGGTGGAATGGAAAAAAAATGTATCGAAAACTTAAGCAGATGAAGATTCCTCATCTATGAATGTCAGAAATGAAAGACTTGACTATGAAATATGTCTTCTAAATATTGCATATACAGTTATTTCAATCATTCCATCTATAAATAATATGAAATTATATGGAATACATCAAATCCACAACAAGGTTAGGTACATATCTACATCATAGAAGTAAAAAAATATCATGATTATAAACATATCACCTTAGGAATCATTGGTGACTTCCCATATCCTCTATGTAATCTCTCAACGAAATAATCCACTCCATTCGGCTTCTTTATCATTATTAAGTGTTATAATTTTATTAATTATTCTAATATTACTCATATAACATCCAATACACTCTATGATAAAGTTAAATAGTTGAATAAGTCTATAGTGATTTCCTCCCACATATATGTAGGAACAACTAATATCTTGGTCAAATCACTTTGAAGAAGGTTTTTGTCCTTCACCTAATGGGAGACCAAATATCGTAACAAAAACATTGTATCTAAATTCTTTAACCATGTCCACCAATACTGACCAGTTAGTGTTCAGTAAAAGAATTTCATGAAAGGATACACATGTAATGGTGAATTGTGTAACTCGTGGAGAACAACCTCACGCATCACTGAAATAATGAAAATCCTCTTTTGAAAATACAATAATTTTTTCATTCATAGAATAACTATTAATAGAATGACTATAGAAAATATGTTTCCTCCGAACCCAAAACTCATTCATTCCATGTGGGTATTCCTCCACCTTTAACACTAAATATGAAAGAAATATTATCTAAATATATAATTCACTACAACTAACCTCTCCCATACCAATTTGAATAAATAAGATTTCCCCCATAACCCTCTATGAATGTCAATATTTATTCCCAAGATCACTACATGACATCACCTTAGTGAATCAGCTACAACATTACCCTTTCTCTTGGAATATTAAATCATGATGAAATAATCCAATAAAAATTACATCAATTGTAATTTTTTCAAGTTCATTTCAAGTTGGTAGAAGATGTACCTCTAGAATCAGTGATGGGTAAAAACAATTATACCATCCTCAATGAGGTAAAGTCAAAACAACTTATTGGGAAACACGACTATTTATAACATGCTATCATGGGTAACATAATTACTCTCATGTGTAGTTAATTTATGATACCAAAAATAAACAAATAACCTCTACTAATTCATAAAATCACCCATAATAAGATGGGAAGCATCATAAAAAACCTCATTTTAACCCCATATTCTAGAAGATAAAGAACTAGAGTATTGATAAACATATACTATATGTACAAAAAAGTTACAAAACACTAATTAGTACCCAATAATATCTGATCATTTCTTATCAAGTATTTTAGAGGAGTCAAAAAACATAAAAAAATTATCCTGAAACTTCTATAATACCATAGATGTCCTTGTAATCTATAGAACACCAATTGCCTTGGGGTTTCCTAAGAATCCACTGCCATGATATGTAAAGGATGAACAACCAAATCTTATTGGGGAAACAAATTCCCCTTGAAACAAACTTCATGAGACCAAAAATCACACTGAAACATATTCCCAAAGAGATACAGATGATTAATGACTCCCAAAACAACACATGTATGCTCTCTATGCCACTCCTCGAACACGGAGTGCACAATGATGTCATTGATAAAAATCACAATGAACTGATTCAAGAACTCTCTAAACATGGAATTCTTAAAACCCATGAACATTACTATATCATTTTTTACATCAAACTACATCATGGTGAACTTGTAATTCTCATAACAACATCAGAATGCAGTCTTTAGAATATCCTCATCTTTAACACTTATCTTATGATATCCCAACAACAGATAGTTCTAAGAGAATATACAGTCTCCTTTCAACTAATCAAATATATAATAAATTTTTAAAATTTAAAGGTGGTATTTAATATTATCCTGATTGATGCAATGATTAACGATATATAGTAGTATAATACCATCAGGTATATCTATAAATTGAAATTGATCACCTCATGGTGTCACTTTCAAACAAAAAAAACCCCACTACAAAATTTTATTTATTGGTACTTTTAACTCTTTCAACAAACAAGGCATGATCTTATATAGATATATTGATATTGGAGAAGCACCTGTATATAAATTAATCCCAGAATCGAGCTTCCACTGTGGAGGTAATTCCACGCCCTCCTAACAGAATAAATCAAGGTACATGTCTACAAACGTGGTAAATACAATGAGCTGAATATCTGAAGAACTCAACATTACATCTACCATCAATGAAGATAAGAAGAGAACATTATTATGACCAATCCAAGGATCAACCTCATTAGTGATCACTATAGACCCCCAATAACATTATAGAACACAATGTGTCTCATGAAACAGTCCACAATATCCTGCCAAAATACATACATTATATTCTAAATATTATGTCGTATAGATATATCAGTAACCATATGAAGTCCTCCTATGAACTGTTTTGTCTCAACACTAATTCAAAATCTCAAAATACTTCATTTAAAAAATCTTTTCCACTTACTATCATTGTTAATTCCATGTAAACATGGAGTATATCCACCACATGACTGAAATCAGGTACTAAGGGAGGTTATATGTGGAGATAATAGAACATAAATAAATAAAAATATTCCCAAATAGAACAAAAAGTAAAGGTTACCTCATACAACATCTGGCTCCCTTGTCATTGGAAACTCCATAACATACAGTTTACCATGTCAAAGTCATTGGAATCTCTAACATTGATGGAGACCAATTCAATGCTCATGCTCTGCTCTCTGAGGATGAGGATAATATTGTTCTATAACCCGACATGTCATGTCCCTTCTCTACTGATCCAAATCTAATGCACTCTATTGATGATGTGTTAGAAAAACAAACTCAATATATGAACATGAAGTATCAAACATGTTTAACTCTATATACAAATTTTTTTGGTAAATCTCTTCACAGATGATCATGGATTCCAAAATAAAAAACAAGAGTCTTATCTCGTTGTAGGGGCCTAAGATACACCACCATTGGAGAAATGAGATGATGAGGTTTGAGACCTTCCCTGACTATCAAAAATACATTCCTCCTAATAAACTGGTAATCCTGGACTATAACTCAACCACATGTGGAATATAAAAGATTATAATCTCATTAAAATCATATTATATCAAATATCCTCTAAATAACCCATTCTTTTTCATGCACCTTGAGGTATTTTGACAACATAAACAGTGATACATGGTGTTGTATATCTGGATGTAATTTCACCTTCAAATGTATCACTATATCCACCTCATCAATTATGTGGTCTAAATCATAACAAATAACAGTTATGAAAAATATAAAAAATTCCTACATTTTGGAACTCTCCTATTAAAGGGTATCAAGCTTCTACATACTAGACACCTTTGTAGTTGATGAAAGATAATCTACACAAAACTACTTTAGAAACATCTCTTATGACACTATTAACTCCTCATGATTCCTATGTAGCAACAACTAATATTTTATCACATTTACACATAGTATCATTACCACCAATGAAACATAATTATCCATTGAAGTGTGGATTAAAGTAAAGGCTATCTAAACCTCCTCTAAAAATTTCTTTGTAACATAGATAGAAAAAACCCTTATACATATATAGAATCCTCCATATAGTTTTTCTATGTGTACTCCTCCAAATTTCATGTTCATTGAACTCTAATCTACATAGATATTCTGGAATATCATACTCAACATATTTAGTGGGGAGATGATGAAGACATCTATAAGATCCATAACTATAAAAGAGAAATGTATTGGGGAATATTAAACCTATATTATAGATTATATTAAATTAATGAATTAATTAATAAATGTTTAACCTAAGTCCATGGCATACCCATTTCAAACATAGTGGAAGAGAAGGATGGTTCAGGATACTTTGCTTGGTCTCTAACCCACATCCAATATCACATAATTTAGTAGACTTACTAAAGTTAACAATTTATGGAATAGATCAAATGGGGCCTGAATAAAAGTTTCCATGATAGACTCTTTTGTCTTTATTGTTTACTATTTTCAATAAATACTATTCCCCTACCAACACCTGGGGTTTTAACCTATTCCTACCTCCCAAATATATCTTATCCTTCAACCTGAACCAATGACACAATTCTATCATGACTCCCTTCCCCCATCGATACCACTATATGTATGGAAAACAGAGAATATCGATAATGATTCTTGAATCCTTCCTGCTATAGACCAATGTTAGGAAAAAATCACCAACAATATATCATACACACAAATGGTAGGCGTTACCCTCTATGATTTGAGAAGATGAGTGAGAAGATAAAAACATCCCAAAACATCTTCTCATAAAAAAAAGTAAAAGATACCAAATAAACGAATGTAATTTCACTAAACATAAATCTATAAGAAAATAAATATACAAAAAGGTTATACTTTTTAATGACAAATTATTCTCAGACTACTCATACACTGCCCACAATCTAGTAAAATCTACCCCAATCTCCAACTATCCCCTACATACCATATATTTGATATACATATAAGGTGAGAATAATATGTATACTCAAAAGGATCCTCCCCAGATCCTCTCATTCAAAAGAAAAAGAATTCATGCTAAATCATAGGGAATAATAATTAAGGCTAACTCATCACTTAATAGGTATTCTATGTTCCAAACCTCATCATGCATATCTCTTACCAAGTATCACATAATAGTGGAAGTATAACATAATATCAAAAAATGCATCACACTTCTACTTCCCTACTATTTTTCTACTCTTCCCCAACATCACACATACTAAACCATCTTTCTCCAAATGTAATCTCGCCTAGATAAACCTAAGGAATGTAACTATGCATGCATCTCATGCATCAATAATCTCATCATCACATCTCACAACCCCTCCCATGGGGACCGTGACGAGACTACCCCAAGCCTTCATTTCATAGGCCAAGGGTTGGCGACTAGCACCAAAAAGGAATATCTGTATAATGGGAAGGTGTTGCCTTTAAATCTGTACAGACACACAATAAAAGAACATGTAAAAGAGTAACCATGATGTAAGCTACATTAGTAAAAATATTACTAAATGTAAAGGGGTGGAAGACAAGCCCAACTGAAAAGTACAAGTACAAATGATAAGAGAAAAATAGCTCATGGATCATCCACCGAGGATCCTACCTAAACTATTAGTACAACACACGATTAGTAGTCACTGTGGAACATCTAATAAAATGTCCCTCCTCTAATCATTGTCATGTCTTGATTCCCTCATCCTTTATCAACGATGTCTGTCATTTTCACAAGACGTTGCAATATGCGGGAGTAGCCCATGCAGGGGTGAGTATATCAATACTCAGAAGGGACCCCAAGACTCCCTTAGGTCTCCCAGAGTTCCACAAAGTAAAATACTACAATGTAAGTCTTAAATCATAATGCATGAAGAAGCTATCGACTCTACGTAGGTATGTGACCATACATATTCCTAAGTTATCAAAATATACTTGTTTCATTAATGAAGAAACTTATGGCTACACCTTTTAAGCCATTTTCAAAACTGATCCATGAAGGAAGAATACCAAGAAAGTAACACCACAATGGTAACACCATGAAGGTGGGAGTACCATAAAGGTAACACCATGAAGGTCATAGTACCATAATGGTAACACAATGAAGGTAACACTATGAAGGTAAGAGTACCACGAAGTTATCACCAATAAGGTAACACCATGATGATAAAAGTACCAAAAAGGTAATACCAAAAAGGTAACACCACGATGTTAAAATTCACAAAAATGTAAAGACTCAACTCAAAACATGTTTATAACTTAATTACAAAAGTACATATGATTAGTCGTAAATATAGATCATCTTATTCTATCGAGAGGCTCTGCTGCTGACCCACACAGGATCGATAGATTATAACCCACACTGGATCTCTACATGCTGACCCACAAGGGATTGATAGATACAAACACACACAGGATCACTAAGTGTTGACCCAAACATGATTGATATAAGCTGACCCACATAGGATTGATGTTCTTCCATCATGTTACATCCAACCACTGGATTCACGCACTAAGAACGCTTGATTCCAGTAGGATCTACTCCTCAAGCCATCGTTAGTACCTCACCATTCACCAATTTCCATGATGAATTATCCTGAAGGACCTCTATGTCTTATGGGTTCCAATGTGATAGATAGCATGTCAATCGATCCAACCCGGTCATAAATCAACCTTCTCCAAAACTCATATAGAGTATACCAAAAAGTGAGTCTCACTCCAAGGATCCCAACTTGGGCATACACACTCCACACTGATTGAACCTCTGCTCCAGGTTCCATCTAGACATAGTAAAAATTCCAAAAAGAACGCATAGATCAAAAAAGTAGTAGAGGGTTTGGGCCTTGTTTGCTTGGCCCATACCCTCCGTGTTATCTTGAGAACCATAGGGAAGAATATGGTTCAACAAAATTTTGAAATGAAAACAATATAAATTCATACATCATAATTCATTGAAAAATGTCTACACTTGGGGAGGGGTCGATGTTTGTCGATTCATGATTTGGGGGTGCTCATCACTTTTCACTGGAACCAATCTCATCCTCCAAGTGGTTTGTGTCGAGTTACTTTTCCAGAGATTCGTCGCTTGGTGAAGACATTCCAATACCCCTCCCCAATCTCGTTATAAATAGGAGGGGGATGAGGTGGGTAACGTCATTGGGAATTTATGATTGTTATTTAATAATGATCATTAGTAATTCCAATGATGTTGTTACAAAGATTGAGTAGCCATTCCAATTAATGTCTTGACATGTCATTGGTCCTACCACCGCCACGTGTCTATTGGAAGAAATGAAAAAAAATCAATAAAATAACCTTGCTATTTTATTATTCTTTTAAATTTCAAAAAAACTATCTTTTTCTCCCAACTTACTATGAATTAAGTGAATCCTTCCTTAAGAGAATCTCGGCACTATGGATTCAATGGTGCTCTCAGATTTTTAATCTGAGATCCAGTTCAAAAGATAGAAAATTCCACTCATGCATTTACCGAATGTACCTTAAAAATGTTCATAAATTCATTTCAGGCACACCAACCCTTGGAATCATGTACAAAAATTTTTCATAGAATCGTAATAATTCCCTAAAAATAAGAAAAAATTACATGGGAAATTTGGGTCTTTACATTCTCTTCTCTTTAGGAATTTTCATCCCCGCAATCCACAATATAGTCTAAGGAAACATATGGGGGTATTGAGCCTGAGTCTGGGCCTCCCGCTCCAATGTGTTCTCCTAGATGTTCCCATGATTTCAGAAAATTTTCACCAGAGGTACCAATCATCCATGAAGGACCTACTCCTTTCAATACTCAATCTCCAATGGAACCTCCGTAAGCATCTCCCCATCATCAAAGTCTATCTAGCTATAGTCGATTAAGTGAGATGGGTCATTGACGTATCTCCACAGCTGGGATATATAGAAGACTCCATGCACCCTCTCTAACTGTAGTGGCTATTCCAAGTGGTATTCCACCTCACCAATCCTCCAAAGTATAAAAAATTTTCTGATAAACCTTGGTGAGATCTTATCGCCTTAGCCAAATCTCTGTAATCCCTATCGATGAGAGACACTCAAGAATAAATGGCCCCCTACTAGAACCCCATATGTCTCCACCTTGTGTCAGAAAAATACTTATGTCTTCTTTGGGAAATCTCCATCCTCTGCTAAATGATCTCCACCTTCTCATTGGTATCCCATACCCACTCTAGACCCATATGTTCTTACTCCCCTGGGATTTTCCATCATAGAGGTGATCATCATGGTTGACCGTACAATGCCATTAATGGTTCCATGTTGATGGTGGTGTGATAACGATTGTTGTATGAAAACTCCACCACATGAAAGTGATCCTCCCAATGATAGCCAAATTTTAGGATGCTTGCACGAATCATGCCCTCCAGTGTTTGAATAGTTAGTTATGTCTGAACATATGTCTGTGGATGAATGGTCATGCTCAAATGTATCTATTTCCCAAGTTCCTTCTATAATCCCTTCCATAATCAATATGTAAATATTTTTCATGTTCAGAGTGGATTTTCAATGACTCCCCGTGAATTCATACAGTATCCTCTATGTAGAGGCTTCCCAATCCATCTACTAATCTCAGCTCTTGAATGGGAATGAAGTGGGCCCACTTGGTGAGATGGATAGGGATCACCTAGATATAATCTTGTCCCCTGGATATGTGTGAAATCTCTGTCATTAAATCCATGTAGATACCATCTCACTTTCTCTCTAGTACCTCTATTGGTCGCGTTAATCCTACTGGAACCTCATGCTCGGCCTTCACTTGCTGAGAAGTGAGGCATTGTGAAACAAACAATGCCACTACTCTCTTCATCCCTCACCACTATTACTGAGGTCAGAGGTCCTGGTACATCCTCACCACACCAGGATGCACCAACAGAGGGGACATATGGAACTCCCTCAATATATCACCTTGTAGTGCCATGGGTACCATGGTGCATCTTCTAAAGAAAATGAAGTGATCCCCACCTTAATAAAATCCATTAGCTTCCTATCTGGAGGATATCTTAGCACATCGAGCATTGTAGTCAATTTCCCCAAGTTGTGCCTTTAGAACACACTAATGAAGTGGGGGAGTGATAGTCAAAGGATAAAGTTAATCTGATCCATCTCGATCCATAAAGGATATATGGTACGCGGCTAGCTGCTCTGTCACCTCACTCATAAACTATAGACCAGAACTCTTACTGAGTGCCTCTATTACACTGTTCCCCTTCCTAGGATTATAGAATTTCTCAAAATCATTATCCTGGAGAAAAATTAGCCAACTTTGTTGTCTCCTATTCATGTACTTCTATGAGAATATATAGATGATAATTTTGTGATGAGAGTAAAATTTAAAACTTTCACCCATCAAGTAAGGTTGCCATACCTTCAAGTAAAATACCATTGATGTTAACTCTAGGTCCTAGGTAGAAAAGTTCTTCTCATGTTGTCTCAACTATCAAGAACAATATATGATCAGTGCTCGCTCCTACATTAGGACGCATCCATGTATAGTACCTGATGAGTCATAGTAGACTACATACCCAATTCCCTCTTCTAGAAGCCTCAAGATGGGCGCAGTCACCAATCTCTTCCTCGACTACTAAAAACTCTGCTGACTTCTCTCTGTCCATATGAAGGGTTTTCCATTCATTTTGAACACTAAAAAGGTTTCTCCAACTCTATAAAAGTTGAGTATGAGTCTTCAGTAGTACCCATCCAACCCCAAGAAGCAATCCACTCGGTCACACTCTTGGGTGGCGCCCAAGCAAGCACAACCTCTATCTTCGCAGGATCCACTACAGCTCCTGCCTCCAAAAAATGTGTCCTAGAAATTGGACCTCCCATATCTAGAATTGGAACATAAAGAGATTACCGTAAATCTAGTTCTCTCAGAGTTTATCCAGAACTATCTGAGAATGATTGGCATGCTCCTCCACTGTCGATGAGTACACCAAGTTGTTGTCATTGAGGACCAACAAAATGTGATCGAGGTATGACTGAAAGATCCTTTTCATGAGTGTCGTGAACACTGAAGGGGTGTTGGTCACACCGAATGGCGTAACAAAGAACTCATAGTGTTCATACCGACATCTGAATACTATTTTTACACATCCTCATCTCGGACACTGAGATAATGATAGTTTGATCTGAGGTCTATCTTTGAGAAACATTGAGCTCCCTTCAACTGAACAAAAAGATCATCAATCATCAGAAGTGGATACTTGTTCATCACTGTCACCTCGTTCAGGTACCAATAGTTCACATAGAGTCCAAAACACTCATATACCTTCTTGGAAAACAAAATCATTGCTTCCCAAGGAGAAAAAATGGGAATTAAGAACCCCTTCCTCTACAAGTCATTTAGTTGTACATGTTACTGATGATGCTCCACAGGAACAATCTAATATGCTATTGTAGATATTTGTGCCATCCCAAGGTACTGTTCAATGTAAAATTCTACCTCTCTACATGGAGGCAGCCCTGGAACAATATTAGGAATGAAATCGGCATACTGATCTAGCACTGCAATATAGCTCTGACTCTCAACATCAACTGTTGTAAGGGTAAGGCTAGCCAAAAAATGTTTGATCGGATGTACCCTCCTCTCGGTAAGTCCGTCATGTGCTGTAAAGGTTCCATTCACATAAGTGAAGGAAAACCTAATCCCATTAATTTGGAAACACTACCCATTGGGCCAAAAACATTCAATGTGTGCATGGACTATGGATAACCAGTCCATACCCAAGTGAAGTACATGCCCTCAAGGTATAATACTATTGATTCCATAGTTCAAAAATATTGTCAATAGTTTCATTCCATTCAAGAACCAACCCCAAGGGTTAAAAATTTATTAATCGTTATCACTACACCGTTCTATGTAATATTAAAAGAATAATAAGATACCATGAAAGTGATGCATTAAAAATCATAACTAATTGCCTCAAGTAGTGTGGAATGGAATATAGGTTAAACAAAACCCATCCATGTAACCATTAAACCAAAATATCAAGAATAAATAATCTATATTCTTTAAAATACGGTAAATCCAAACATCAACCCAATCAATCTATCCATGTTTCATCCTCAACACCACCATTCATCCCATTATCTTATGTGTCAAAACCACCTAAAGCATGGGCCTCTTTGTAAATGTCTTTTTAACCATCAGACATCTGAGGCTCTCGAAATTCCACATAGAATTAATTAAAAATGAGAAAACAAAATAGGTATTAAATGAAAAATAATTTCAACATGGTGTCTAAGACCAAAAAAGGGAATGCAGCCTTCACATGCAAATGGGAATTTATGGCCCTAAAAATTTATTTTAAACAAATAGATAATTTCATTTCTATATTGAATTAACCAATTAATTTCTCATAAGATATTAATATGGTTAACCTAATGCATCATATTTTTAAATATATAAATTATTTAAACATAACCTAAAATTAAATTCTAGTTTCATTAACATTATGATTGAATAATTCAATTAACATGCTTCTTTATTATTATCAACATTAAATATTTTGATATCCATGTTCTTTATCCGTTTCAATTAACATATGGAATAAAAAGACAATTAAATATTCATTGGGAATCATTTGGTTTCCAGAAAATTATAAGAATCAAAGGACTCAATAAATACTCCTCTTCAATTCCTTAGATAACCAATCATTAAAATATTTACATTATATAACTATTTTCTTCAAATTGAACTTCAAAAACAATAATATAAAAAATAATGATAAAAAACCTTAAAAATAGATAACACACTATCCATAAAAATGGTTGGAAAACCATTATCCTAGTGGAATCACATTCTATCCATAAAATCATAAATCATTTCATTTTATTATTCCAATTTAAAATTAATTATTGTTATTTACACCATATACCAAAGAGATAAATGATGATTAATTTATGATTGTGCATAATATAGTATGAGAAGTATGGGATCCCCAACCTCATGACTAAATAAATTCTTTAGTCATTAATAAATGAACAAAAAAATGGTTGATCGCCTCTCCCATAAAGAAAATATATCCCTTTAATGACTTCGCACAACAATCATAAAAAAAATTAAAAATAATCCATAACAAAATATGAGATAAACCAAGATAGAATGGTAAGAAAAATATGGTCGAAAAAATTCCAATACAAGAATAAACCATAAGAGAAAGATGGAAAATTCACTTACAATTGCTATGGATCAAGCACATGAAGCCAAATAACAATCCTTTACAAAAGGTCATAAAATTTCCTGGAGAGAACTCCACTGTTTGCTTGAACTTGGGAGAGAGCTATAGGTTTTTAGAGAAACAAAGGCTATATTTCCCTATATATGGATTATTTTGAATAGAAATTCATAGAATTAATGGTTCATTATAATATTGAATTTTCTGAACATAACACTTTATTGAAAAAAAGACTCCCATAACGAATAAATTAAGAATTAACTCAAATCATGAACTACATGACCATATCATGACTTTTTCGAGATATATTTAAGAAATATGACTCCACGACCATTCACATCATGAATATACCATACATGTCATGAATCACACCCTACGAACATCTCTACCAAGTCTATGAATTACTATTCATGATTCAAACTAAACTCTCATGTTATGAATTTATTGTTCACGTCATGAACTTATTCTTCTTCTTAATTATAATTCTGAAGTGTCACCAATACTACTCTTGGATCCATTCAATAACCACAAACCTTAGAAAAATGCCATGAAATGGGCTTAAATGATCTGACATTTATAATGCTTGTTAGATTTTTGTCTCATCGTTCATAAAATGATTTGGGGATCATTCTTCTAGAATTCGTGCAGCATTAAAGAGGTAAAATCATTATTTACTCTTTCCCTGTATTATCCAAGAAATCTATCTTCATTTTCCATTATTCTATGAACCCTAACCACTATTGGAGTTTGAAATATGGTTCATGATGGTTATAATGATTATGATTTAGGTGTTTTGAGAATAATAATGTCTTCCGCTTTCTTGATTCTATGTTCACCACTAAAGGCAACATGTGTTAGTTTTTTCACAGTTGAACAAGGTAGGTGTCTCTATGAAATTCCATAGTAAGTTATGTCATACATAATGTGTGTTTTTAAATGGTTTTATATGAAATTATATCCATATTTATTATCCATTATTGGTTTTAAATGAATTTTAAATGTATTTTTTCATTTAATAGAAATGTTTCAAGCCATGTTATCAAGGAAATTCATGAATGACTCATTATAAATGGGATTAAATATTTTAGAAGTGTTTTATGACATGATATTATGTTTTAAAAGGGTTTTTTTATATTTTAAAGTGTTTTAAAAAAAATTTAAGGTTGGTGTACCTCATTTTAAATCATTTTGTGACTATTGGGACTCATTACTATTTGAAATTTATAAAAAAAGGAACTGTCTAAATGTTTGAGTGTTCAACTAAATTTATAATGTAGTTTATTGAATTATATTCCTAGTGAGGTTTAGAATAGAATTTAAAAATGGGGATAATAGGTTGGAATTCCATGATTCTAATTTTAATGTATGGTCATTTATAGTAAAGAAAACATTTTATAAAATATGTGATACCCTCAATTGATCCCTATAGAGTTTCTAGGTCAATTATAACTTATTTGAAATTTTTTTCTCATAATGTTATTATTTTTAAAGAATGTGAAAGGGATTTTTTTAGGATTTAGGATGTGATAAGAGAATGACTGTAATTTTTAATTTCAATTAAATGTTACACATTTTTATTTTATGTTTTCTCACAATTAGTTTGACTTTTAATGGGAACCAAGTTAGCTAATAGAAGTATTGAATTTGGGTAGTTGTAGTCCATTTTTAACAAGAATAATATTTTTATATTACAGTTAAACTAACCTATGGGTTTTTATTTTTATCTATGATACACACCATAGTGGAAATTAAAGATAATATATCTTCTTAGGAGATACATGCAGACCCACTAAATCCGAGAACCATATTTTGTTGGATTATAGTTTGAGACCTAGGAGTCACTCATTACACATATAGCCTTTTGGGATAACATATGTGATGCAATTATATACATTGATAATATCCCATGAAATTTTATTTATTATTTCAATAATTTATTAGTTATGATAGTTTTATATTTATTCATTGATTCCGTGATGCTTATTACGATTATTGTTAATTTATCTATTATTTTGGATTACTTTAAAAATGATTTCGAAAACAGTTGAATGTGTGTTTAAAAAATGATTGTTTGTATTTTTATTTCTTTAATTGGTTTATGGAAGTGGATTTAAATGAATTTATTTATGAAAATGTGATTTTTTTAAAGTGTTTCTAAGACTGGGATATATTCTGAACTAGATTTTTTTAATAGTTCTAAGGGACCTCATTCCATTATTATAGAAGGGTTTAATTGAATCATTTATCCACCCATATTATAACTAGAAATGGGTTTTTTTTAAAGTCTCCTTTAATACAATTTGGTTTCTTTATAGCTTCATGTGAAATCCTACATTGCACTTTATGTTAAGAATATCTAATTTGAAACAACATTATAAAGGGAATTGGGTGGAATCCTTATTAATATCTGAATAGGTTTTTTGGGATCATCAAATGACCCTTATCAATGAATGAAAACCCAAAACATAGATATACTTAACTCAACGTAATAAAACATGTAAATGTATCTGAATAATAGAGTATACACCGTTGTGCTAGTAATTCCCGAACATCTACAGATTCCATCCTTTTTTATCGAGTCAGTTTGGTAATGATCATGAGGATTAGAGAAAGAATTCCTCCATACGGCGAGGGGAATAAATTGTATAATTGATTCATGAACATTTTTTAGGGCTCTCAAATTCTAAAATGGGTGATATCTCATTCTATGATGAACTGGTTCTAGATTTCGTCTTACCGAACACCCGACTCGGATTGTGGCATGGACCAAAGGGTGTTCCTAATCCCAACGAGAATGAAACTTGTGCCTAAGCATCAAAATTCAATTTTGGTAATGACTTCACTGATATGTATCCACCATAATCAACTAATAAGTATCACACATCATATCATAACGAGAAACCATACTCAAAATAAGTACAACAGTCACAAGAGAATCCATCAACATATTGAATCAAAATCCAAAATATCAAAATTAAAAAATTGTAGGGGGAACAAACTAAAAAACCAAACATTCATGCAACACGAGTGTTAAAATAGTCATTCCACCACCACCAGCACTTATAAATAGAGATACCACTAGAAATTGGATCCATTAGATCAACTATCACTGCCACAAAAGAACATTATTTTACCTAGGACAAGCATAAATAGGTTTATATGCACCTGAAAGATTATATAGGGTGTCATCTAATTATTAGTCGGATACCACCAAAATATATTCCATTCTATAACATAATAATTCAAATAAACATGTTATTTTATAATGAAAAAAAATAAATCATATTTAGAAGAGACATTCTATGAAATTTAAAAGTAATGAAATTATAAAAACCTATCAGATGATAAGTATACCATCACATGAGTACCAATGTTTATCCCTAATGTACTATGGTTAGTGGGATTATTGGATCATCATACCCTAGTTATAAGTACAACCAACACTATATCTCCCTCATACATGATCCACTATAGAGGAATCAAATCCCATGTTCTTTTGGTATTTCATCATTATCATAAATTTAGTTAGTGTTGTAGCATCAATCTGGCTAGGGGAACTAGGCCTTAGCCCTATAGAACCCTATTACACAAAAGATCTAGTCTTACATCTTAGTTTCCAATGATCCCTTTATTCTCAATTCCCATCCCAATGTCATAGGAACCACATCACATGCACACACAAGTCCTGAATTCTAAAAAACCCATGGAAATCAACCATTTTCTTTAGAAAAATAGTCATTAAATACTTCCCCACACCATTACCATTTGAAATCATTGATTTCACAACCCTCCAAATTCATATAACATATTTAAGCATCATTAAAATCATACAAAAATCATCCAACATTATTAAATCAGGTAACCACTTAACTTTATCTTGTAAACATCTTGAAACTGGGTGGATACTAAAAACGCAGAATTTCGAGACCCAAAAAAGAAAAAGGTAAACCATAATCATCAAGATCTAACCCATTGAAATATGGTTAATCTCAATTATGGGAACCAATCCATTGGAGAAGATATAACCAAATAATGAAGAAGGATAAGACTAATAGGAGTAATTAAACAATATAGGGGAAGCTCACATGGATATTTCTTGGAAAATCTACACCAAATCTACCCAAATATTGAATCTTAGGAGAGAGGAGAAGAAGGGGAGGCATTCCTAGGGATGATAAACCCGATTTGGGTGATCTAATGAAGTTGGTGCCAACAAAATATTAATAATGATAAGGGTAAAATCATCATTTTTATTGTTCTGGACATGCCGCACTATTTGAATACATTGTTTTACAACATTTAAATAACTATGCAGAACCACAATCCAGATGGAAAAGAGGATTCATGGTTTCCTAGGGAAAGTCCCATTCCAATGTGGTGAATAGTGTGTCTTAGATAGGACCACTGATCTAGGTTCATGGTTTGGCCACATGATCATTTTGTAATCAGAGCGACATGGAAATTCCAACTGTCTATGGTGCATGGTTTCCAATGGGTTGGTGCAAAGTTTCTACTAGATAGGCTGCAATCAGGCTCCACTATCTCTCCCTGCAAAAATCATAATTATTCACGAGAAACACTTGGGACGTTCAATATATCAATAAAAGGCCATAAATAAAAGAAATAATACCCCAAAATAAACCATGTTTGTGATAATTCTTATCACTATATAAACATTTCTACCACAAAATATCAATCTTAAGTCTAATGAGATAACAAAAATGGGTAGTGCTCTTCAACCCATGACCTCATCTCCCATATCTCATGTTCATCATTCATGTTCTTCCAATGAACCATAACCAACAGTACAGACTTCCCCCTAATAAAAAACTATTATAAATCCAAAATATATACTAGTTTATAAATCTTAATGAAACATTTTATTGATCCAATTATTTCCAATTAATCATGTCAGGCTGGTCTAGATTATACTTCAAAAAGTTTGAGATAAGAAACACATCACCGATCATTGTGAAATAAGATGGAAAAGATAATTAGTATTTCACCATAACAACTCTCTTAGCAACCTAAAAAGGTCTGACAAACCACATTTTCAACTTTCCCTTCATAAAAAGACATTAGGGACCCAAGTGAGGAGCCACATTCAAAATCCTATTTTAAACAAATGAGAATTCGATGTCTCGGCGCCACTGATCAATATTAGAATTATGGGATCTCGATGCTATTATCAAACTCTGCCTAATCAATCATACTTTATAATAAATCACTTATACATGGATTGGTCCCAATAATAATGTATCACACACATGAGTTCATCAAAAAGGTGATCAACACGATAGACCATAAAGAACCTCAAATGGAGTAATTATTTTTAATGATTGGTAACTAATATTATATGAAAATTCCATATATATTAGATTTTTATCTCACAAGTTTCTAAAATATAGAACACATGCACATACCATGTCTTCTAAGATTGGATTGTCTCACTCTTTCTGACCATCCATTTGAGAATGATATGTCGTTCTCAACATTAACTGAGATCCCAATTCCATCTAAAGTCCTTCCTTGAACTGATAGGCAAATCATGTTTCCCTATAATAAAAGATAACTGATGAGACACTATGAAACCTCACTATCTATTGAATATACAACAAACCCAACTCATACACCATGTTTTAGTCATTAATCAATATGAAATAGTTTGATTTAATTACATGATAATCATAACACAGATCAAATTCCACCCCATGGGATTATGAGGTAATCCCATAATGAAATCCATGGAGACCCCATCTATCTTCTCGGTAGGAACAGGTAGTGGTTGATCCAAACATGAGGACCTCTGGTGATATTATTTAACCTGGTGGTAGGTATTAGACCCATATATAGAGACATATGTATATCACCACGTGACTATCCATCATAACCAATTATTCACCTCATAAAACATCTTTTTCGTCCCATGATGAATTGACCACTTAGACTAGATTCGATTCTAAATCACCACCTTCCATAAATACAATGGAAACATAAAAACTCTCATGAAGCAATGAATTACCTCACAAGAAAATTAATAGTCACTGGGCACCACCCAACCATTTAGAAACAACATGGAATGTTATTCTAGATCATCACCAAGCCCCTCTATCGAAATTGGATTTAAAATTGAAGGATTCGACTGAACATTTTCCAAGAAAAAAATCCACCATCCTTGTTATCTACATATTAAATCTTCGAAATAAGACCCATTATATTTAACTCATCATTGGACACCTTGATATCTTGTATTAAAATTTTCCAAATAAAATCATCAACCATCAAATTTCCATTTCCCAAGGAGTTAACTGTACTAAAAATAAACCCCTGAAGGTACTAAACCCACCATCGCTGCCTCAAATTTAGATCAATATAGGAGAAATTGCAGGGTAATATTTTCTGATTTTATTACACTATAAAATTGTCCCCAAAGAGGTACTGACACCATGTCTTGGTGGAAAACATTACTATCACTAATTATAAGTTGTTTATTGGGTATTCCTTCTCCTGTGGTCAGAATTTAAGAGAACCATACACCACAAGGTGCTCATATCATATTAACAAACACTCAAGACCCATAACTCAGGCATCAAAAAAATCCATGTATCACATTCAATGTCCAATCAAGATAAAAATAGGGGCAGTGTCAAACAACTAGTTAATCTCTTCAAAGAATGTCTGACATTCTAAGATCCATTCAAACCTTACCCCATTATAGGTAAGTGTAGTCATGAGTGAATAAATACAAGATAAATCCCAGAAAAACTACATGCAATACCCTTATAGGCCTAAAAAACTATTGATCTAAATGACCTCATTCATTTTCTCCCAAGACATTATAGATTCAATATTCTAATGATGCACCAAAACACCACTTTCTAGGTTCGCATTTCCCAAAAATGTAACCCCCTGATCCACGAGGTACATTTAGAGGGCTTTGAATTGCTCATGTAATCCCAAAATATGATAAATATGATACTCAAATTCTAATCATGTTCTTCCTTAGTACCAAATTAGACTAGTATTCCATCAACAAAAGTGATAATAATGTAATTGAGGTACTGATTGAACACCCTATTCAAATGTCCCATGATGACCACTAGAGCATTCATCAAACAAAATTGTATGACCAAATACGTCATGTGGTTGTACATAATTCGAAAAGATATATAAAGAACATTTTCCCCCTAACTATGATTGTATGATACTTATAATAAAAATAAATCTAGGAGAACCAACTTTCCCCCTAAATCTGGTAAAATAGGTCATCAATATGGGGAAATGTATTTAATTTTGACTGTTACCTTCATTATCTTTTGGTAATCAATACACAACCAGAGATATCCATCACCCTTATTTGTAAATAGAAATAGGGAGGTCCTAGGGAATATTTTGTGGTTAATGAATCCTTTAGATTATAAATCATCCAATTGTATCTCAAATTACCTCAACACAGTGGGGTAGATATGATATTAAGGAAGAGATATTGACTGTGTTCCCATATCTAAATCAATAGTGAACTCCACATACCACAATAGTAGAAACCCTAAGAAACCCTCTAGAAAAACATATTGAAATATATCAACCTCCATATTTAATCCAATCTCAGAACCTCTACTATCATCCTCTAACATGATAAATGAGATCTAAAGAACAATATTTCATGAATTCAGATGTTGAGGTCTTGCACGACCTAAATGAGGATTCCATTCACCCTAAAAAATCTGGGCACTTACATCCGGTTCCACAAACCTCACTCATTGAGGGGAAAACAATATTTTTGTTGGTAGACTCACCATCCAATCCATACAGATGATCACATTAAAAAATCTACATATCCAGAATCAAGAAGTCTCATTCATGTTTGGCCCCTGATAGTGTGAGTGCAAAAGAAAGTTATCTAAAACCCCCTACTAATTTCAATGTGCATCACTAACTCCATAAAATACGACACAAGCATAGTTATAGGTTTCTAAAAATCGAAAATACAGGAGATATTAAGGAGTTAGAAGAACCTGAATCAAACAAGGAAATATTGATGAATGAAGAGATAAAAATAGTACCTTGAACTATTATAGTCCAATATCTAATTCCACTAGTGCCTGATCGATATTATTCAGTTTACTAGTCTATTATCAATCATTATTATGACTAAAAATTGTCGGATCTTCCTTAAAATGCCTCAATAAATTAGTGGTTCTATCCCAAACACCATGACCACCAAACCGTGAACCCACTCTGCAGGATATTTCTCACTAGTTTGTCATTCCCTTGAAGACTGCATAACCCACACAACCATTTTATAGGTGTGTGACATTGAAGACCCATGAAAAGTTTCCCATAAGTCATTGTTGATGGTATTTTTTGGTGGGGTTGAAAATGTTTAACTCCTATACCCTATCTCCCAAACTAATTGAATAAGACTGATCAAACATCTAATGTTGCATATTATTCTAGTCGGGATGGATGGCATGAGCTATAACATCCCCTCTTCTTCTTCTCCTCACACTTCCAATTATTTTCGCACTAACCACCACTAACCTAGAACACTACAGAAACTGCCCAATAAAAACTAGACTTTCTACACTGACTGACCACTACCAACAAGGCATGATCAACTACTTTAGTATAAGTATTTAGATTACACAAGAATACCTGGGACTAGATGTCCAACTATAACCACATTTCAAAACGTTTATCCTTTATTTTGTCAATAATTACTACCTTGAGTGTGATGTGAAATGACTCAGTGAAGAAGTTGAAATACTCCAACAAAGTCTGATCCCCCCATTGGTGATCTAGGAACTCTCGGATCTTTGAAATGTTCAAGGTCTTAAGACAATAATCATCATTTAATATGACCATTGAGTCCTAACAACCCATCTACTCATGATTCCAAGCCTAAATCAATGAGTACCACTACCTCTTACTCAGAAGATGAAACAAGAACACCACATATTTTAAATTAAATATTTCATTAGTATCATGAAACCCTAAAATTATTTCGATTTTTCCTATCCAATCCTCATCTACCAGGGGATCTATGCTACCATATAATGATTGAGGTTTACTCTTATGGAACCCATATGATTTGTCCTTTTCTGGAACTTCTTCATCTTCCAAAACATGAGTAGGACCAGAGACTTCTCTCTTACCCAATTCTAGGATATCCCGAACTGCTACATCTACTAGCCATTGATCAACTAGTGATTTGGAACTCTCTCCAACATCTTCCCATGGTTTCAAAATTAGTCTATTGGGATGAATTATTCTAGAAAAATTTATAAAAAAATCTATCTTTAAAAAATATATATATAATTTTTTTGCAACAAATTATTTCAAATAGTCTCATAAATCAAATCCAAAACCATAACAACCACAATGAAAATACAAACTACTCAACCCCCACTTAGTTCCCATGCATAGTATGTAACTTATACATCTCAACATGAAGAGGATTCAAACAAAATCATGAACATGACATGGTGACACGAAGCATGTCATACGAAATGATGGCCAGGAACCCCACTCACAATCAGAACCTCAGGAACCAACAGTCCTGGATCATGTATATACAGACTCTTCCCAAATATCATGAAACAAAGAATGTGAGAAACCTACTCTAATACCATTTTCCATGAACTGGTCCAGGTATTTAGCCAACCCGACACCAGAACAATCTTATGGCATGGATTAAAGGGAATTCTTAATCCCCATAACCCAGAAACTAGTTCATGGGCATTAATCCACACATTTGGGATATATTTCAACCGTATTATTCAAACATAAATAAATCATAATGACCAAGCATCATATCCTTAAATATAACCATACCCAAAAGAAATTAATGTCCCATAAGATAAACCATTTACATATTTAACCAAAATCCAAAATACCAAAATGGGAGTGGAACAAACTACACAAATAAAACTCAATTCATTAAGAGGTTCAACACACTCATTCCACCACCACCAACATAAACATAAACTGATACCACTAGAAACATCATCCATCATCACCACCATAGAACAACTTCTATTTAACTGGGTCAAACATACCATAATATAAATTCAATTGAGGGCGTATTTAAGGTGTGATATAATTCCCAATAGGGAATCACAAAAACAGATTCTATGTTATAAATTTAATAAAAATAAACAAGAATGTTTTTTAAGAAAATTAAATTAGAACATTTATATATAAAACATTATTTGTAATTAAAATGGAAGGTAAACATGGTACAAAGGTGAATGATAGGAATAAAATAATATGATCATGATGGAAAATCCATGTAGTTCAAGGGTTAGTGGGGTTCTAGGATCCCCATACTTCAGTGATAAGTATAAACAAAATCAAAAGTCTCCTCAGGAAAGAGACATTAAAGGGGAATAACATCCCAAGTTCTAGTGGTCTCTTATTATCATCATGTGATTATTAATGTTGTAGAATCAATACTACCAAGGAATCAGGCCTTATCCCTCCCATACCCTCTAGTATACATAAAATAGTATTCCCACATAGATTATAAGGATTAATTTGTCATTATTTATAGTAATTATGTCACAAGAAACATCTCATACACAAGCACACATGTCCAAAATTAGAAACACCATTGAAAATAAAGTAGTTTCATTTGGATAATCATAATTTAACCCTTATTCTCACCAAAACCATTTAAACCCAGGATTTGAATCACCCTCAAAACTCATAAAACTTATTTATGAAACAAATATTGCATAATAAAATAATCCAACATTGTTAAATCATGGAAACACCAACTATTAGCTTGGAAAATTTTGAAAATCATGTTGAAACCACAAACACCCTATCAAGATACACTATAAAGGAAACCGAAAACATAAACCATCAAGATATAACATAATGAAACAAGTTTCAACCATCAATAGGGAAACTAAACCCCTATAAAATAGAAAACAAATGAAGAAGTTGGAGAAGGCCTAGAAGAAGGAATAAAACAATAAAGAAGTGGAATACATGGATATTTCTTGTAGGATCTACATGAAATCCTTGCAGAGATTGAATCCCACGGGAGAGGAGAGTAAGATGAGGCTCTTATTGGTTTGAGGAGATGAATGCGGTGAGATTGGGGGTTAGGGTCGAAAAATCAATGATTGAAAAAGGGTAAATTCAACATTTTTAATGTTCATGGTTGGATATATAGTTTCAGCGTAGGGTATTCCAAACCATTTAAATCCCCTGAAACACTTATATACAAATGGAATATAGGATGTACGATTTCTTGGGGAATTTTCAATGCTTGTGCAGTCAACCATGCACCTCAGACATTTCACTGACCTTGGTGTATAGAGAACATACATGCCCATGCAGTTGGTCATGTAGCATGGACAGTCCAACTATCCAAGGTACATGGTTGCTATTGGGTTGGCATATAGTGTCTACTAAGGGTGCAATAATCTTGTTCCACCTTTTGACTATCCAAAAATTCCAATTATTAACCAGAAAAAACTAGGAAATCTAAGAGAGAAATATAATAAAAAAATACCACAAAATAAACCATAGATGTGACACATTATCTAGGTGATGAACGAGATTCCGAAAATGAACATAGCTTCAAATGTCTTGAAGATGATTTTCCATTATCACATACACTGAGACATTCCCAACATGAGATGATATCAACCTCTTTTATAGACATCCTCTCAAATACCACCCACATCACTCTTCATTAAATGAAGAGAACCAGTCATACATGACAGATTGAGATCCGTCTTATGGAATCCATTATTATATCTTGTTGGGGATTCATTAATTGATTAATTCAATGAATGAGAAGAGAAATATATAAAAAAATTATTACTTTGTTATCTTAACTAATAAAATCAGAAAAAGTGAACTTGACACCACACATGTATCGCACACATGTCAAAAACATATGTGGCTTCAACCTTGTAAAAAATCACCAAAAAAAGATCATGGTGCCAGTTTTAGTGAACATCTAACAATATCCCAATTTAAAAAATATACAAAATGTATTTTTATGTAAAACATCACAACACATTGTGAGTCCATCCAAACCCCTTAGGACTTGGATTCATCACAATCTCTTCATTTTGGGAATGAAACCATTATGTGAGATTTAATCCTTTTCCAAGGGCCTAACTGTGTGACTCTAGGGGCCTTAGTAGTGTTGACAACAAATATGAAATCCATATTTCATAGATGTATGCAAATAGTGGCCTTTGTAAAATAAGCAGTGCTACTCAAACTACTAAGGGTTCTGATATGATCTACATCAAACAAAATCATATCTCTATAGAAACATGGCAACCCCAAGATGTATCATATACATTATATATATACCTATATAATCTCTTTATCTATTACATTGATTGACCAGTAGACATAGAATACATTATTATATTAAAGCCAACTCACCATTTGTTAATTCCACTATTTCAAAAGAGGCCTTCAATGGTGTTGGATTATATCAATGCTTTCTAAAAGTAATGATAAAGGGAAACCTTTATTGGAGTTTTTCTTGAGCACAATCAAAAGGTACCCTTTATCATTGCTTTATTTTTAAGGTTTATAAAGGATACCCGTTATGAATTTTTTATTTTCGAGCTGGTAAATTATATCATTTATCCGTATTTGATAGTTCTTATAAATGTCCCAAATAAAATGAAATAATTATACAAATAAAAATTGAAAATATGTAAATTAAAAAAAATTATTAATTAATTATTTCTTGATTAAAATGAATAAATTAAATAGAAATTTAAATAATGTATAAAGAATAATAATATTATTATTATATATTTATATTTGTAAAATGAATAAACTAAAATAATTATAATTTAAAATTTAAAAACTAGTAAGTTAATATAATATTTATCATTTTATTATTTAAATAATTATTCAAAAAAAGAATAAATTTAATATAAATTTCTATATATTATAATTTTTTATATATATATTATATATTAAATTTAGATATATAAAATGAATAAATTTAATAGTAAAAAAAATTAAAAATGAATAAACTGAACTAATTAAACAATAAATAAAAGTGAATAAATTTCAAAATTATAAAAACAATTTAATGAAACAACTATTAATAAAAATAAATATTTTTAATATATATATATATATATATATATTATAAATAGTAAAAAATAATATACATTAATTGTAAATATAAAATGTGAAGAAAATGTAATGATTATAAACATATTAAATTCATATCCATTTAAAAGGATTTTTTACATAATTATTCATTAATACTGTTAATATAGAAATATAATTATATATATATATATATATATTAATGCCTATAATATCTCCTAAAATATGATGTATATGATATGAAATATTTATTCTTTGCATTAAATAATTCGTATATTAAGTGAAGAGTGGTTTATAATTAAAAATATTGAGTAATTTCATTGAGTATTGAATATAAACAGATGTTGTTTTATTTTTTAATATGACATATATCAAACATGTGTTAAATTGATTTCACATGCATATATGTGCATAATTAATTCACTATTATATAAAACACCCACACACAATTTTTTACGCAATTAATGAAATCTTACATAGAAACACATAAACGTAATATTATTGAAATTTATTATTTTAAATATTTATTATATGATTTCATTATATTATGATATATTCAATATAATATGGTTCTAACCGGTAAATTTTGTTCATTTATTTTTAATAATATTACAGTTTGGTATTAATTTATTATTAATATTTGTCAATATTTAGTTTTAAAATTTATTGGAATTCAATCATTTTCTATTATTTATTTATATATATTTATTTCCTATATATTAATATTTTCAATATGTATTCATCTTTATTTCTATATATACATATATATATCTATATTATTTAGTAAATTATTTTTAATTGACAAACCTATCCATTTCTTCGATATTCTTAGTGTACTCATTTCGTATTATTTAATTTCAATCGCATTTAATAACAATGGATTTAAGATTATATATACATTAATAACATTAAAAAAATATTTTTAAATTAATATTTAGAAAAAGAGTTATTCAATGTATATTTAGAATATTAATAAATATATATATTTATAATTTTAAATAAATAAATATTATTCATCTAAAAATTATTAATATATTTATAAATAATTAATTATATAGTATAAATAATTAAAAAATTATTGTTTTTTTAAATAACTATTGTATTTACTATGTTTATATTTATATATATTTTTATTATTATTCTTATTTTTATATTTTTAGATATATATACTTATTAAATATATATATATAATTATATTAATAAATATAACGATATAGAAATGTAAATATTGTTTTAAAATATTATTTATATAATTATAAATAAATAATTATATATTTAAATATTTATAAAATTATAGTATATATATTTAAATAATTAATATATTTAATATATTTATAGTAATATATATATATATATTAAATTTATATATAATTATATTAATAAATAATTTTATATAAATATATTATTAATTATAAAATTATAATAAATATATATAATAATAAATAAATTTAATATATTTAAATTTGTATATATTTATTATATATAATTATAAGTAAACAATTATTAATATAATTATTAATATATTTATAAATTCATATTTACTATATTTATAAAATTATATATTAATAAATATTAATAAAAAATATTATTTCTTTATAAAAGTATTTATATAATTATAAATAAAAAATTATATATTTAAATAATTCTAAAATCATAATAAATAAATATATAACTACACAAATTTATTTACAAAACAATAAGTTATAATTTATCAGTGCTAAGGTTTTAGCACTTATATAGATAGATTTTTCCATAGATTATTAATTTAGCACTAAAAAGGTATATGTATCAATTCTTTTTAGGAAGCACTAATAAAGTTCATCATGGTATATTTAATTATCCTTAACGAGGATTGTTTCATTGGCGATATTTCAACCCATCTATGGAAATAAAATATATCCATTGCTCCTCCTCCTCAAATCCAGGATTGAATTAAGTCTTAAATGCAACAATGTCTCGAATGAGTCATGTCTCAAATGAATCAAAAGCTCGAATGAATCCATGTTTTCACACGAAATATATCTAATTTCTTTTGGAAAAATACAATATTGAATCCAAGGTATGTTATTTTCTCCTCTTTCCCACCAATGGAAAACCAGGTTTGGTATTGTGTATGGTGATTTTTACTAGGTATTTTCTATCTTTGTTTCCATTTTTCATGCCTTCACATCAATGTTGCTAAAGGATTTTCATTATCTACAATATCCATAGGTATGTGTATTTTGGATTTATGTATTCTATAATTCGTTTCATGTTCATGGGTGTTTGAAATTGGATTCCCTAAAATTATAATTCTCATTTTGGAATAATTGGATATAAATATTCTTATTGCTCAAGGATTTTAAAGGATTATAATTGAATTCAAATTGGGTTCTTGTGAATTTTCCTTGTATTTTATCTACATTCAAATGTTAAATTATATATTTTCATAATTAAATATCTTATTTTTATTCCATAATGTAATTTTGTGTGTAAAAATTATTTTATGATGTCTGTAAAATCAATTTTTATAATGCATAATTTCATAACATTGATTAATTAGGGGGTTTTCTTTGAATTTTTTTGTATGTTTTCTTTCTATCTTTTGTTATTTATTTTTTTCCAATGTTATATAATCTTATTTTTTTGTTTAATACATATACAAATATTTATTTGTGTGTGTGTATATATATATTAGACACATGAACATATTCACCAAAAAATAAGTGAATATTTGTATTGAGAGCGGTTTAGATCTATATGAGTGTAATTTCATATGTTTTTACATATAAAGAAATGTTTTAAAATTTAAAATGTAGATTAATTTTTTCTTTATATATGTTTTTAAAGATGGGATTTTAATTTATTTTCATTTAAAAACAGTTTTTAGATTATCATATTTTTATAAAATGGCCCCAAGAAAAATGATTGATTTACTAGTATACATTCAAATGGTTTTAAAATGAGGAATAGTTCCAGTTGTGTTCATTATTAGAGGCTATTATTTTTTATGGAATATATGATTTCTATGTGGTTTCTCTTGTGTATTTCACATGGGAGACTATATATTGGATGCTAAACAGATTTTTGTTATTATATCTTAATTAAGGTATTAGCTAGGGGAAATATTTATGTATCCTTGAGTCTCCAAGTTGCATTACTTGTTTTGGTCACATAGCTGACTAATATTCAATGAGTGAGTATGTTACCTTCAAAAATTATAAGTAAGGGATCCTCATTATGTATTGTGGCTTATAATTGTGTTGTTATACATATTTTTGGTTCCTATGTTAGCTTTTTTGGAATATTGTCACCATCTCCCTTGTTTAATGTTAATTCATACATCTTCTACACATTAGTTTTTTATTTGTATGTGTTTTATTAATTTATTTCATTATAGTAACTTTTAATTATGATGGGTTTTCCTTCATAGTTTTATTTTAAAAAAAAATAAAAAAGGGATTTCTAACTTTTTAGTTTTATCAACAAATAATTGGGCTAGGGAAAATTATTTTCATGTGAATCTTTTAATTTAAAAGGGAAAACAATATAATAATATAAAAGTTTCTATTTGTTAAAAAAATTATATTCATTTTTTAATATTGATTCCTAAAAAATCTTCTACTTGGAGTTTCGTAAAATAATTAATACTTATTCACTATATGTATTTCAAATTATCTTTCTTCGAAACTGAAAAATGGGAACCTTAGTTTATAATAACGATGGTTTCTTAACAAAATTTTCACTAATCCAAGGTTATTATAACAAGGTATAAAAGGGGATACATAACTAATAAAATTCAAAGCATATAAACTCATTATTTAAAATAATTCAGCAGGGTCAAAATAATTTACACAATAATCCAAGTATAAATATATAATCTGAACAATGCACATGATGTGGATTCTAACTCACCCAATCCAATATCACAAAACAACATTATTATGTCTCCTCTTTCTAAATTATATCTAAAAATATTTAGTTTCACCAATCAATGTGCTATCTCATCAATCCATCATGATTTCTATGAAAATTGAAATTTTCCCCTTATCTTAAAACCACCAACAAAAAAGTACAAACATGAAACAGGGTGTAACTTCTGTGTTGGTTCATTAAATAACAAAAACCAAATCTGTTATCATTCTCTCATCCTTGGTACTAGAGAAGCTACAATTTTACTCACAATCAGATAAACTCAAATCAAACATATTCACTATATCATACATGAACTCCGTCAAACAACTAATTATATTTTGAAAAAAATCGATATCATGAATGTTTGTAGAGCCTTCTTGATGCTGATTATAGAATAAAATTAATATAATGTGAATTTCATGACCCGCCTTCCCCATGATGAGGAAAGGGACAAAAAACTGCATGACTCTCTATTCATCCAGTTGAAGGAGAGATAATGACCCCCCTAGTCCCACCATCAACAGGCCCCAGAGTGCCGACTAGCACCAAGGGTAAATAGTCACATGTAATATGGAAGGAATTACCCTTTTTATAGAAACACATAAAGAGATAAGATTTTAAATCTCAACCAACTCCAAATACATAAGGTAAAAGTAGAACCAAACCCCTTTTCAATATGCATGTTCATATTGAAGTGCTACGAAGTACAAGAACACTCCATATAGATATACCAAAAGAAAATAAAATGACAACTATAGTTTTCCCAACATCCAAGATAATATGGTCTTAAATGGTCCTTGATGTCCTTCTAGAAATTGGAAATCAGATTTATATACGTGGGATAAGTATACATGTATACTCAGCAGGGAAAACCAAAATCTCTCATGCACATGTGTGGAGGAATTATAATGCCATGTGATAATGTAGAGGTGTCCAAAACAACTAGAATAGGAAACTACCCACCCAGACTCACCAAGGCACACTACATAAATAACACAACTCATGTAATGTAATAGTAATACTTCACTGATATTTGGGTACCCTGCACTGCTTTCCCACTGCTTATTAAAGACATCCTACCCATTGGTCCTCCCTCATCATTTTCACTCCAGTACCACTACCGCTTCAAAAACAACCTCTTGCGCCACCACCAATGTGCGCCCTTCTCATTGAGACATGGGTAACCACAAAAATAACTGTGCTGGCAGACTCTTGGGCCACAAAAACCATACATAACCACGCCCGCATACACCTAGGCCAGAACAACCATTTCCATGCTCGAAGACACCTGGACCTCACATCGAAGACACTTGGGGAAGAAACCTACCCACAAACCAAGTCCAACCACTAAAACGTACCATACTTAAGGAATCATGGTCTATAATGGACCTCGGCCCATCACAGCATGCACGAAGTGTCTTGGGATACCCGAGAGATGGAGTAGAAAAGGGGCCTCTAACCCACCACTCAGAGGAATGTTGAAAAAACATCCTCCCCCATTAAATAGGGATGTTATTCATGAAGTTTACACCTTTGGAGGGGTGTGAATTTGAAACACAATAACTATGATTACACATATAGGTAAACAGGAACTCACACCAGCCTATGGGTCCCGAAACCAAACCATACCAAAAAACTCTCATTAATATTCATACATGAACCAATATACAACAACCACAACCAGAGAACCACCTCTTATTCTTATAATCTTCAAGTGATTTATTTAGAATGTAGTTCTCCACTATCGGTGAACTAATATATACATCCAAAAGTCAAAAAAATACGAAGATGAAAATATCCAAACAATAATTTCTCTATTCACAGTCGGTTCTATTGTAAAGTCATAACAAAAAAGGATCTATGTGATCCCTTATTGTAATGGAACCAATCCAAGGCCCAACATATGTCCCCACGTGGCCTCAAGTCAACAAACAATCAACTGAATAATAGGGGATCCCATCTCCATCCAAATCACCTCACAAGCAATAAGTAGAACAAACGTGAGGGAAGTCTTTAGTTTGAACCACACCATTTAACAGGTTTTTTATTTTTATTTTGTTCAACAGGGTGATCACACAAGGATTCTTATTCATTGAGAAACCATTTATTCAACCAGGTATATGTGATTAACTAGTTTCCATGTTACATTCATTCAATCACATGATTATCATTAAAAAAGAGTTTCATTAGTGTGTATCAAAGCACCACCAATGTCAGTGATTTTCAGAATGCATAATCCCATATAGTTCACCACATATAAATAAAGATAAAAGAGTACATAAGCATCATAAAAAACACCCCTGTTTATTTTTTAAAATCCATTTATTATCTTCATTATGGTTTTGTTTCATCCATCGCCTTAATAGAAATTATCATGCATTCCCTACAAGATACATAGTAATGAGCGAAAATGGAAAAACCCTACATGGATGATCAGAAATTGAAGTATTCTTCTATGCGAAGAACATGGGTTGTGAGAAGGTCTCCATAGCTAGGCAAGGAGGGAACTATCATGGTCTCAAGATTCATATCTAAAATATGGACTCCAAGCACTCCATGGAAAAGAATGGAATCATGGAATAATAAAATGAAACTCTTAGATACTAGAGTTATGGGATATGATGCGTAAATAGTGGATTGTGGTTTCACCAAGCGGTTGTGTGGTTACACACAAGGAATTAATTTATATTTAATAGGTATTCTCATTGATGGTGGAGATAATGTCATTGAGTTAATAGATATCATCTAATCATATAATAACAAATAACAACGGTGAAATAAGAAGACATGGGGACCCACCGAAGAAAAAGCCACACATTTTGGTAACTGATGGGTCTCCCGACTCTTGGGGGATAAAAACATATTTTTTAGGCATTAAATTTTTTTTAAAAGGGGTTTTAAAACACATTTACATCAAAATATATGTTACAGCAGCGGAATTGAAACAACTCGGGATACTGGTAAAAAAGGGCTGGTGACACAGTCCCACAGTAATGGTGCCACCGGTTTGGTGAGACACCATGAGTGGTGCCACTGTTTTGGGGTACAAGTGTGATGGAGCAACCCTAATGGTGAGAATGTGAATGTTCCACCATATGGTGGAACAGTTTGGTGGAATAGAGTTTTTGGAAATCTCCATAATGAGTCACTGGTGGTCCCTAGGATACCTCAAACACTATAAATTTGGAAAATTAATGGACCAGGAGGGTCGGGGCCATTAAACCTGATACCACTCAAATTATTATCATCCTCGAGAATCCATGAGTAAACCTGAAGAAAATAAAGGGTTCCGATCAAACACCTCGTAATATAACTCTTTGGGAAAAAATCACCCTAGAGTTTGTAGAAATCAAGAAAAATCCTGGACATCCCATAGTCTCTCTATCAACCATCTCCTAAAAAAATTTAGAAACATTAAGAAACAACAAAAACAAAAAATTTGAACCATCTAGATACACAGATTAATGAGTTACTTCCTCCATTCTAAGATACATTCTTCTTTAGAAGGAACTGACTTGCCTTCATTGGTTTAATCAGATCCACATTATTGTGTCTAGATTAGGGATCAATTCCTCCCATCCTCACAGTCATAACATTTCAAACAAATTTAGATAAAAAGTATAATAGTGCATCACATGGTAAATAAGGTCAAGCATTATTTCACCATCATGTACAAAATGACACCGAACAAAACTCAAAACAGTTCTGATTATTAGGCATTCATATATACCTCATGATCCTAGGTACTCTCATCGAGGACACCATGCGTCCATAACACACAAGTCAAGGAAATGGTTCATCCATGAAGAACCTTCTCTACATGATCCATGATCCTCACTGGCTCCTCTATGAATGTCGCATCATCATAGATTTCCATCTCTCCGCAGTAGAGGATGTGTGATTAATCGTGTAGATACTAAAAAATATGATCCACATAGAAGATGTCGTGGACCCACAGTAGTAGCAGTGGTATCACCTGATGATAATCGACTTTGCCGACCCATCAGAACACCTCGAAGGGTCCAACAAAGCTAAAAGAATGCTTATGCCCCTTGAAAAACCTCTATTACCCATGGCAAGGGGATACATTTAAGAACACATGGTCTCCATCATCAAAATCTGAGGGTCTCCTTCTATGATCAACATAAAAATTCTTCTGATCATGATCCACCATTATCCTCACCCGTAAAAGACAAACCTTCTCTATCAGGCTTTGTACCACCTTTGGGCCAAGAACACTAGATTCCCCAACCTCTGTCCAACACACAGGTGAATGAAAAGGTCTTTCATATAAGGCTCCAAACAGATCCATTCTAATGGTAGATTGATAACTTTTGTTGTTAGAAAACTCTACCAGAGGCAAGTGACTTAACCATGATCCCCCGATGTCAAAAACACATATTCGTAGCATGTATTCCAGATTATGGAGGATCCACTATGCCTACCAATCTATCTGAGGTTGGAAAGAATCGTTGAGACTCATATGGGTGCCAAAACCATGTTGCAATCTTTTCCAGGCTTGTGAGGTAATCTTTGTATCCCTATATGAGAGTAGGAACCACAATAAGCCATGAAACCACACCACCTTGTCCATGTACCTCTTTACTATGGAATCCACCACACTCGACTCCTTGACTTCCAGGAAGTGAGCTAATTTTGTCTATAGTTACACTACTACCTAGAGATCATTTCAAAATCCATTACCTTGGATTTTCTTGTGATGAAATCAATCGATATTTCATCACACTTCCACTTTGGTACATCCAAACGCTGCCACAGACAGCTTGGAACTCAGTTCTTAGCCTTTTCCTACTGGCACACGATGTACTCTTACACAAACCTCACCACTTCCCATTTAACCTTGGGCCACAAAAACTGACCTCTGAAGCCTTAGTACATCTTAGAAACTCCTCGGTGTATCCCCAGGGGTGATTTAAGGAACTCACTGAGAACATTCTCAGGCATTTCCACTAGGAAAAATAGTTTTCCATGAAACAACATCTGATTCATACCATATTCTTACCATCAATCCAAAGAATTTCCTTGGATACCACAATCACGCATAACTTCATCATCCTTTAAGTCACCCACTAAGACTCCACAACCTTTTTTACAAGTAACACTACAATGTTATCTGGAATAGTCAGCCTCTACTGTCCTCTACTTTTAAATACAGGTTTAAGGAATCCAACTCTTCCATCGCCTTCCAAGAATCTGTTGATTCTCAAAACACGTCCTTCTGTGACATCCTTTTAAATGAATCATTCACCACATTCCTCTTTCCTGAGGTGTAGTAAATATCAAAGTCATAGTCTTGAAGAAACTCCATACAACTCTACTTCTACATGTTCATGTCAGACAGGGAGAAGATATACCCCTGGATCTAATGATCTGTGAAAACCATGAAGCATTCCCTGATGAGGTAATGCTGCCAAAAATTCAACGTGAAGACAATTTCTGTAATATCCAAATCATAGGTGGCATAGTTTCTCTTACGGGTACTTAATTTCCATGACCCATAAGAGATCACTCCCCACTTCTGCTTCAGTACACACCCAAAACCTAGTACTAAAGCATCACATAACACATAAAATCTATCCCATTCCCCTGGAAGCCTCAGTACTAGGGCACTAACCAGTTTCCAATTCAGATAACTGAGGGCTTCTAGGAAATGCTCACTCCAAATGACAACCTAGTCATTATTGGACAATGTTTTCAAATGTACTACAATTCATGGGAAGTAGGGAATGAACCTCTTGTAGTAACCTTCTAGACCAAGTAAAATACTAACCTCTTCCACATTATAGGGTGATTCCTATGAAACTTCTGCTTCTACCTTTTACGTTTCCACTTCTATTCCTTTCTAGGACACCACGAGAATAAGTATGATCACCTATCGTGTTCAGAACATCCACTTAGAAAACATCTGATAGATCTAATGATATTAAAAGATCTCTAAAACCATCCTTATATTCTCATTTTGATCCTCCTCTAATCTTGACTAGATTAGGATGTCTTCGATAAACATGACCATGAACCATTCCAGATATTCCTGGATGATATTGTTGATGAGCCCCATGGATATGGTTGGTGCGTTCATCACGCCGAACAACATGAACACGAACTCGAACTGCCCATGTCTTCACCTAAAAGTAGTCTTTGAGATTTCACCAACATTCACCCTCAACTGATGGTATCCTGACCATATATTGATCTTAAATAACCAATATGCTCCCTCAAATTGGACAAAAAGGACATCGATCCTCAGGAGGGGGTAACGGTTCATGACCATCCCCTGATTTAGACTTTGATAGTCTATAAATAGCCTTAGACCACAATATACATTCTATGAGAACAAGACTAGATCATTGCATAGTGATGCACTTCGTCTGATAAACCCCTTCTTCAATAGTTCATCAACCAGGAATAGAAAAACTCATAAATTAGAAGGATCCATCTCATAGGGAGCCATCAAAATCATACGAGCACTGTGTTGCAAGTCCATCCCAAACTCTTCATCATGTTTAAGGGGTAGACTCACCACCCTTATAGAGAAGACATCTAGGAAATAACTGATGATCCCTGAGACTTTTGTTGTCTATATATCTACTGACTCCACTGATTGTTAAGATAACAAGGAAAGAAGATGCTCCTCTTGTTGGATACCCTCCTTGCAACATTACTCACCAATGAATGTTATATGCCGGCAGTCCATATCTAAAAACATGATCATTATCTAGAGGCAGTCGATAATGGAATGCGTAGGGAAAAAACCATTTGAAGCCTGTAATGACATCATTTGATTGTATCTATAGCAAAAGAAGGTCCCCACAAGACTGATGTGGTACCAACATTAGTGTACATCCCCAGAAAACAGATGACACGCTCGTCTGACCTCTAACTAGTGTACTCAATACTAGGCGCATGGAAAGTCTTTCATCATCTAGACCCAGAGCATGAGCTAGACTGGGTGAAAAAAGGAGTAAAAATATCATACATCAAACAAGGAACATGAAAGTGTAATAAACAAGATGACCGTACCTCGAATGACTTCTATCCATTCTAGAACTACTACATCTACCACATGAAACTACCCATGCCCATCTCCTCTACCCCTCGTTTGTCATCTGCATCCCTAACCACACTGTGGCCGAGGTCCTTGAGGATCTCTATAACGGCGGCCTCCTCCTGTAATATCTTCTCTAAGTGGACTGGGAACATGATGTCTTTGATAGGGCTACTGAAATGCCCTGGCTAGAAGCTACTACTGCTGAGGTGGGTGCTAAACATTCCCACCTCTAATGTACTATGCTCGGTATGGGAACTTAATCCACAGGTTCCCACAACTGCCACTATAAAGAATCATGATCCTTGACCCAGTGGTAATGGGTTAGGAGTAGGAGATCAAAACGGGAACTACTGGGTCCTACTTCCTAATTTCCAAAACCTGGAAGACCCTGAGGTTAGAGTCATGTTTCTAATGGACATCTCCTTCAATGAACACAACTATCTCCCCTCTCACAAAACACCTCCCAACTTTTTCATCCATTCCACCACATTAACATTTTCTATACCTCCGGGTACGTTGGTAGAATAAAGGCAGTAACAACACACTAAAGTGAAGGTCAGAGTGCCTCCTCTAATCTACTCTCTCAAGTCTCCTCATCCACAAAGTGGTCCAGATCCAAACTAAGTAGATCCTTGAACTTGATCCCCAATTACCTCTCTAATATACTCCCCAGCTTAAGTGAGAGTAGCTTATGCCTCTTTTCAAGCTACGTTGTGGAAGAGAAGAATTATTCTCAGAACTTCCTCTCGTAGTCAGTCCACAAAACCACATCTTCTCTCTTCTCCCCAAGGTAGAGCTTCCACCACTAATGCACCGCCCCCACATCTAGATCCTAGCCAGAGGAACCCAGTACTCATTCAGACCCTGGAACAAACTAAAATCTAACTCCAACTCCTTGATCCTTTTTTTTTATCTGTAGGTCTAAGATGCCACCCTAATACTTCTCAATGTTCTATTGTTGAAAGGCTGACACATCTTCTTCCACTAGTCATATTCCTCTTCTTGATCCACCCTCTCCTGAACAGCCAAATAAAACTCCTAGGCCTCAATTTCCCACACTAATTGTAGATTTCCAATGGGTTCCATAACTGCAATGTAAACAATGAATCCCTAATACTGAGTAGTTTAGAGGTTTTATTTTAAATTTTTCAAAAACTTGTTATTCATTTTAAATTCCAAAAACCACTAGAACACACAAGAACACATGTCATTATGATTCATGTACCATTCCTTAGGTCTCTACCTTGTAATGAGTGTAGCATCTCTATTTCGTTCCTTTGGCCCAGAGTCCTTGCATCGGATCATGGGGGGACATACAATTTCAGGTCCTAGCTAGTGTTCATTAGCCTATTTCATGCCCAGGATTTCATAACATTACTACTCTACCATCCCATGAAATCCTCAATATGACTAACTCTGAACTCCATCCTATCTCTCAACCATCACCTTTAATACCATTCTTTCACAACCTGCATTCACCAAGATGAGGGAAGGAACATAAAACTGCCAGAACCTTCATTCTTTAAGTTGAAAGAGAGGTAGTGACCCCCCGAGTCCCTCATTCAATTGCCCCTAGAGTGGTGGCTAGAACTAAGGGTATAGATTCACACATAATATTGAATTCATTAACCTTTTTATAGAAAAATATTGGTAGATATGAAAATAAATCTCAAAAAACTCCAAATACAGAAGTTAAAAGTAAACCCATTCCCCATTTCCACATGCATATTCATAATTAAGTGCTAAAAAGTACAAGAAAACTCTATAAGGAAGTACCAAAAAAAGAAAATAGAAATATAAATTGTCCCAATGTATGAGCTAATACGGTCACACATAGTCCTCGATGTCCTCCTTGAAACGTGAATGTTGTTTTATATATGTAGGGTGAGTATACATGTATACTAAATTGGGAAAACCAAAAAGATATCGTGCAAAGTGGGGAGGCATTCTAATGACACGTGAGATAGTAGAGGTAGCCAAAACACCTTGTAAGGGAAACTATATACCCGAACTCACTAAGGAACTGTCTCTAAATAATGAAAGTAATTTAAATTAATAGTAATTGTACATCGATATTTGGGCTCCCCATACCTCTTTCCCACTAGTTATTGAAGACATCTAATGCATCAGACCTCCCCTTCCATTTTCACTGGAGTTCCACTACCACCCAAAGAATAACATTTTGGGAAACCACAACCACCTTTCCTGCCCACAGACACATTGGCTACCACAACCATCACTACACCCGCAGCCACCTGGGCCACCAAAACCATACATAACCATTCATGCAAACACATGGTCCAGAACAACCACTGCCACACCATAAGACACCAGGGCCTCATCCTGAAGAAACAATGAAAAAAAACCTACCCACACACCATGTAAAACCCCCATGATTTAACCTTCTTCGAGAATCTTGGGCTTTAATGGACTTCAGGCCATCACAGCTTGCCTGATGATTCTTGGGATACCTATGAGAGGGAGCAGAAAAGGTTCTAACAACCAGAAACTCATAGGAATTTTGGGAAAAACACCCACCCCCATGAAATTGGTGTGATTGGAACAAATTTATCAACATGGGTATGGTTTGAATAAGAAACAAAATAAATATGTTTATAAATGTAGTTACCCAAGCACTCCCCCCACCAAAGGATCCTGAAATCGACCCATACACAAACACTCTCATTACTATTCATACATGAAAAAATACATAATAGCCTCAACAAGAGCTCCACCCCTTCTTCTTATCATGTTCAAGTAATTTCTTTAGAAAATAATTCTCCACTACCGAGTAACTAACATGCACATACATATGTCAAAACAAATCTGAAGAAGAAAACATCCAAAAAAAAATTAAGTATTCACACCCAGATCTATTTTTCATGATTTACTAGTTTCAATGTTACAGCCATTAAATCCCAAGATTATCAAAAAAAATAGTGGTTCATTTTCCCACAATAAAGGACCACAAATAACCACAATTTTCAATAGTCAAAAGACCATACAGTTCACAAAAACTAAATAAAGATAAAAGAGTATAACAACATCATAAAAAATCACTTCCCTACATTATTTAAAATCCATTAACTATCTTTCTTAATGTATGTTTTTATCCAAACATTAAGGAACCATTTTTGTACCCTCTCCAAATGATTCAAAAAAATAGAGATGAATGAAAAATCCTACTTGGATGATCAACGATCAATGTTTTCTTCCGCACCAAGAATTGTGGTTGCGTGATGGTATCCACATCTAAGTAAAAAGTTCTATAACACGGTCACATTATTTGTTTCCAAAATAGGGACTCCAATCTCACAAATGAAAAATAAAGGAATCAAGGAAGAAGAAAATGAAACTCTTAGATCCTAGAGTTAAAGGTTATGAAATCTTGAACCACATTGAAGGAGGATTGAGGTTTCCCCATTCGGTTCGGTGGTTACACACTATGAAATTAATTTTTATTTCATAATTATCCTCAGAGATGGTGAAGATAATGGATATCAGTTAATAGATATACTATAAATAGAGAAAACCATGTAACGTGGCCGAAGGTGGAAGGTAAGGGGAAAGATGTTACACTGAGGAAAAATACACACCTTTAAGTAACTGAAGGGTCTCAGACTCTTGGGGGTTTAAAACATATTTTACTAGCTTTAAATGACTTTAAAATGGGTATTGAAACACATTTACATCAAAAGATACATTATGAGAGAGAAACTGGAAAAACCTGGGAAACTCAGAAAAAATGTGGGAGACACCATGTCATCGTAACTATTCCACCAATTCGGTGAGACACCGTAAGAGGTGTCACTATTTCACTGTGTGACTTTGATGGTGCGACTATGACGATGTGATAGTGACGGTGACATTGTGATGTTGTGACCATGATGGTGTGACCGTGAGGGTGAGACCATCAAGTTGGATCCGTCATGGTGCCACCATTTAGTGGAACCATTTTGTGGAACAAGGTTCTTCTCAAACTCTTTAATAAGTCACCGGTTTTCCATAATATACCTCAAACACTAGAAATTTTGCAAAGTATTGAACCAAGAGGTTTCAGTCCATTATGATGAATGGTTGGATCTTTGGATTCGTTTTTTAAATTTAATGAATCTTTTTTCGATAAATGAATATTACCTTAATTTAATTTTGAAATAATCCTATTGGATACTTGGTATTTAGGTGGGTAGACTTGGACAATAATGTTAGGATTTAAATTTTTAGTTTACTATAATTTTCTAAAAAAAATATATTAATATATGAATTGTAAAAGTTTTATAAAATCTATGATACATATCCTTATGTTAGAACAGTTGGTGGTCGACATGGAATTTTTATGGCCATTACTATTTTAAATTTTAATATTGAAAGTGGAATTTTTTTTTTAAATATTAAAGTGACTTTTGAAAGGAATAAATAAGAATTTATTTTAAAATGAACAAAAATTGATTTGGGTATTTGAAACTCATGGTGTTATTTCTACACTAGGATATAATGCTTTAATAATTTTAAATATTGCATATTACCATGTAAATGGTATTAAAATTTTAATTTCTTGTTAGTGGATTTTGAAATTGATTTTAATTTTTTCCAATTATTGATAATTGTTTTCATAAAAAGGGGTCTCATATACTATTATATGATTTTGAAAAAACAATCAATTCTCATTTTTAATATAAAAATATATATTTTATGCGGTGTTTTAAAAATGAAAAAAAATGGCATCATTTTTAATTTAGAAAGTGTTTTTGAGGTATGATTTGACCTTTTAAATTAACATGTGGTGATAAAAAAAATTAATGATGACACTATCATCATCATAAACTTCATCCCCTAAATAGTTATTATTTTATTTTATTTTTTAACACACATCCCCCATATCTTATGGACATGAAATTATGTTTATGGAATTACTCTAAGCATCATTTATCCCATTCTAGGAACCAATGATTATTTTGGATCAATTTAGTGGATAAAACCTACTATAGTGAAAAGATTATATTCTAAACGTTAATTAACCATGTCCATCTAAGACTACTGAAATTATTTGTAATAATAAAATTTTCGATTTCCCTTATTAGAATTATCTATGACATTCACCATTGATAATGAATATCTTATGCGTATTTATTTCTTTGTAATATGAAATAAATATTTTATGAACCTGATTTGATTGATTTGAATTGATAATTGATGTGTGGTAATCATTTGACAAAATGGTATGAATATATATTTATAGATTTCATTATGTCTTTAATAAATCATGCATAAACCCTTCATAAATTCATTTTCCTTGTTTTTGTATAGGTTATTCAATTAAAAATATTCTAGAAGAGTGGGAAGAATATTTTATTGGTCGTAGTAATGTTTATAGATATAAATTTTGTACTAAACATGGGAAAATTGAATGTGAACACTGATAGAAATGATAATATAATTTATTTATCATTTTATAAGAATATGACTATAAATGACGACGAATATCTCATAGAATAAATGAAAACGGTAGTTGAATATGACCTTCATGATTGTATGAAATTATTTAAGAAGTTGTGTAGCTATGCTAAGAGACCATTGTATACAAGTTGTAAAAAATAAAAAAATATTGTCATTAGTATTGATGTTATATAATTTTAAATATTTAAGTGGTTGTAGAGACAACAAATTTATAGATCTTCTTGTCGTCCTGAATGATATGTTTCCACAATAAAATGAACTTCCATGTCAAACATATGACTCTAAACGAATTCTATATTGAATGAGAATGATCTCTAAAAAATTAATTCCTTTCCAAATGATTTCATATTGTATCTCTTGGACCATGAATCCCTCATAAAATTACCTACCTGTGGTGTGGATTGATATAATTAAAATGAATTAAATACTTTGAACGAAAAGTGGTACTTTATTATTATTCCTCACCTTAGTAGCCTATTTTGATGGGAGGAAACCCTTAGAAAATAGACATGGAATTAATATAAAATAATTAAAAATGGGATCCTATGTCATTAAAAGGATTATACTCAATTGAATATAATTTATTACAAGTATATTGAATTTGGAAATGTTCCTAGAAAGATTCTTCTTTCATTTTTCATATAAAATAAATCCCATTTGTGTACAATATAGTACTCAATATACATTCCCAATCATGTTGAAATATTATAACCTTCATCCATGGTTATTCATGATGTGATGATACATTGTATTTTCACTGCTGATATATGGACTCAAGGTGCCCATTAATGATATTGATGTCTATTTGGATCTATTGATCGAATATCTAAAATTGATTTGGGATAAAGATGTTACAATGTATTACTATCATGGAAGTGATGAATTCACATTTATGGCCATGAGGTATGGGATGATAAATTAATTTCCCTCTTATGGAAATTTCTTAGTCTGTAATGTTAAATTAATGTTTGGGTGTCCCATTTATGAATAATACAAACAATCAGTTCATGTGAAACATTTCATGAAGATGGTGTTTTTATGTCATTATAAAATTATACCTTAGTGACATAAATACCAATCATGGACAACATCATTGGATGGGAATGTCGAAAAACAAATTATATCATCTCCACTAATTGGTGAACAAATGTTTGATAAAGTGAAATTTATTGACACTATTTTTTGTAAATAATTTTTTAAAAAACCTCCAAAAATCTTGTTGGAATAAGAGATCATTTTTCTATTAATTTCCATATTTGAATATTTATTACGTCATATATTTTACTGATTTAATGCATATAGAAAAACCATATACTTGATAGTGTAATTTTCATATTACAAAATGTTTCAGAAAAAATTAAATATGGAGTCTATGATAGAATGGACATGATTGACATGGGGATAAGGGAAAACCTTCCACCCATAAAGGGTCAATGGTGAAATTTTCTTCCTATAGTAGATTAAAATCTATACATATAGGAAAAATTATATTTTTCATATTCCTTAATGGTGTAAAAGTTCCTAAGGGGTCCTCATAAAATATCTATAAAGTACATTCCATTAATAATTTGATGTTACATTGACTAAAATCATATGATCATCATGTCTTGGTGAAAAATTAAATGCACACTTTTTTGGTTCATTCTTCATGAAAATCATTGATATATATTAACCCGAATTTTCTTCTTTTTCAAATCCATGTATAGAAAATTTATAGACTCTATGAAATTTCTAATATGAAATAACAAAGGTTTTAGTCATATTATGTCAATTAAATATGATCTTCCCTCCATCATTATTTGATATAATGGTCCATATTTTGGTTCACATTATTATATAGGTTCAACTATGTGGTCATTTCTATTATTGATTGATATACCCCCATTGAATGATATATGAATATTTTGAAATGATTTGTCAATAACTGAATTCAACATAAATGATGTATTCTTGAACAATATTTTGTTGATAAATTGTTGAATTCTATACTGATTAACTTTCAGAGGGTGACAACATCATTCTCTCAATGTATCATAAAATATAACACGGTATTGGTGAATTGATTTCTAGGAGAGATGTTGTTACAATTACCTTCTCAAAGCAGGAGAGATATTACCTTTACAATTTTCATAATAGTAAATATTTAAACTCGTACGTTGAAGAAAACAATAAAATTTTCAGAGATTTGAACCCATCAAGTGATGAAGGATTAATATCAAATACACATAATATATAGTTTGTAGGATTTATTTGGAGGTATAATTTAAAACAAGTTATCTTGAAATTTGACTTCATTTATCAAATGAATTTGATGGATTACAAGGGGAGGAAATGAAAATGTTATATAGTACACAGGTTTTGTAATCAATTGTTATATTATATATAAAAGGGACATTATGAATATAGTATGATTTATAATAGTGGTTTTTTTCTTGTTTCATAACTTACGCACATATCTGGTTCATGGGATACAAATTCAATATATTTGAATGTATCATATTTCTACATTATTGAATAGATATATGAGTTGGATTATACAACATTTCATATTTCAATTTTCAATTTCAAATGGATTGACACTAGGATTTCAGTAAAACATGATGTAATGGGATTCATGATGGTGAATTTGAGTGTGAAAGAGGAAAAGGATGAGACTCTCATAGTGGTATCACAAGCAGTTTATGTATTTTATATCTTAGATACAAAAAATAATAATTGGTTGATTATGATATTAGAGACTAAAACAAATGTATGGTCAGATAAAAATTTAATAGAGATTTACCCACTCTTTAGGAGATAACAATCATTTTATTTCAGTCCTAATGTATAATATCCCTTGTATGTTATATGAGAACAAAAATATGGTATTTGGATCCTTGATAGAGGATCCAAATTCATTCAAACATTAAATGTTGAAGGAGGATATAATGCTAAGTTGGATGGGTTTTTTATATACAATTATTTTTTTAATAATATTATATATTCTTTGCATCATTAACATAATATAAATTAAATATTTGATAACTCATGTTATAAGAAAATGTATTCTACACATGATTATGTTACCAATCTTGGGGAAGAAAAGACTATTGATGCAGAAACTACATAATTATTTCGGGATCAATTTCATGTTGAAGAAAAAAAACAGTAATGACACAACATAAAAATATTGAATAAAAGTATCATGGTGATATGTAAGGGTGTAAATTTTTAGTTTTGATGGAATCAATGTGACCAAGCTGTTTAACCCAACAAGTCATTGTTCATTGGTTATTTTGGGGTCATAATGATGATGAATATGCTGATTGATATTGATTCAAGGCACCACATTAATCCTCTAATAAATTAATACCTTTTTTAATATATAAAGGTAATGTTATGATATACTTTTCTATTTTGATGAAAAATTATATAATGAAATATTGATCTATGTTTCAAAATTTTATATATATATATCATTTATTTTAGATTATTTTTATAATAAGTTTCCTTAATGGCCACAGGAAAATCCCATAGATTCTTCTATACACTTCCTACCAAGATACATCTTAGGGATGCTAAGGGGAATAAAATGGCCGCACACTAATTAGTTATGAATTGATTATAAAGAAGAATACATGGAATGGTTCCATCGATCTTCATGATGAGAAATCATTTCATGTGTATTATAGTCAATAATATATATTTGATGTTAATTATTTTATATAATTTTGTGAAAAATTTTAATTTATGAAACATTAAACGATTGATGAAAATAAATAACATGCATCAAAACCAATAAACCCCTATCTAAAATCAATTATGTGTTAAACTTCACTAGAGAAGAAATCAGTATATATTTTAAATCGACAGTAAATGTTTTATATGAAACGAAACAAATTATTTCCCTTTTATATATATATAGATTGATGATTCAAAATTGGAATCCACATTCACCCCACGACATGTGATATATAAGGAGGATAACATAAAGAAGGAGGGTAAACTAGTTAATGAAAACACATCATTTGATTGAAAAAAAGTGTAAGTATAACATAATCGTAATTTTTTATTCACTATAATAGTGTTTAAATAATATATATATTTATGATCATATTTTATTTATATGTTTTATACAAAAGAAAAATAGCAACCATATCAGAAGAAAAATTACTTTCAGAATAATTAAAGGGGCTAGAACAATATGTTCATTGTAGAAGAGTAGATTTTATAGTGTATCATAAAAAATATTTTGAGAATTTAAAAAAGATACATATAAAATGATGATTGGATTATTGTAAAAAATATATTCCTTTCATAATATTGTGTTTAGGTTTGGTTTGTAAGAACAATACAATTTTTTCATTACTCTTTCTCATAAATGTGAATCAAAATAATTTTTATAACATTATATTTTAAAAATTCATCACGGTACAATTTTATGTGATTTTTTTGTCAACACTCATGAACAACACTATTATGATGGGTATGGTGTATAATATCTCAAGAGATAATATAAAAAATAAATAATGCCAAAAATAACACATGAGAGTGGGGATTGTGGTTGCATAGGACCCGACCATTATGTCGAATGTTCCACCTGATGACCTGGATATTATAAGGGGAAATGATTTTGATGAAACATTCATCTAAGGGAAATCTAATATTATATATATACATGAAGTATTATGTTAACAAAAAATTCATATAAAGAACCTATAATAGATTATGTAAAAAGGGTTTATGTGAGGTAAGATATTATAGATAGATAAAGCGATGGGGAAATGGAATGTTGGATCAGGACATTCTAGTGAATCGACCAAGAAATCAAAAGGACCATTCTAGAGAACCATATCCCCTCTAGTTCCACAGAAACATTTATTATCATTAAAACACCATTAATATACCACACTTAAAAATTCAAATATATCTTATGTTCCATATTAATTAGAAAAATATGGAACATTTATGATAGATGTAGTTTTCCTTGAGAGTATTGAAGAGATTCCCAAGTTTAAATTGTTATAAGTCTCAATTTTGAATACGTACATTAATAATTTATTCATTAGAAATTTTTCCAAAAAATTATATTATATGTTCACTAAAGTAGAAAAATATTCATATTTTTATTGTAATTTATATAAGTACTACATAATGGGATGATCATGGAAGTTATTATTTGAATTTACAAATAACATTATCATTTTGATGCATGAAACATCTTTGGAGAAGGAATAAATTGAGATGAAAAATGAAATACATAATGTATTTGAGAAGAAAATAATTGATGATAAAAAAATTTTATGGCTATAATTTAGGGATAGAAATCTATATTCGAATAACATAAAATATATTTTTTATTTTTTCATTAATAAAATGATTATTTTTTAAAAAATTATTATATTATGATCGTACTCAATCTGGATAACCCAAATATATATATTTATATCTAGAGAATGTATATTCAAAAAAATTACCTCACATGATGTGTATTTTTATTTTTTAATATAGTTTAATAAAAATTTTATATATAAGAATTGAATTGTGTGTTTCAGTCTCTATTTTAATATGAATTTTTTATGATTTGTAGGTTGCTAAATATAGGAAAAATCATTGCACGATGTCAAAGACTAAATATTAAAAGCCTAAGGATTATGTCAAATGGGAATATATTAGGGTATATATTTAATTATTTAAATATAAAAACATATTTAAAATCAATTTAATTGATTTTTTCTATGTTTCATCAGTGTCTGAAGCATGACAATGGCAACGATTATTGATATTATTTTCGAAAATTTTATAAAGTGATCATAAACCATCTAGATAACATCATCCCCAAAGATTTATGTTTTGAAGGAAATTATAATTTCATTAAAAATATTTCTTAATCAACTGTTTTACATTATTTTAATAGAACTTCCAAGATTGTTTCCTCCTTCATACTCAAAATAACAAGTGAATTCCTTTAAAGAATATTGTGTAGCATGAATGGTGTCAACATGTTTATAAACTATAAACTTAGGTGATTACCTACTATGATTATGATCTAGAATGGGATATTTACTAGGAACTATTGTTATTCTATGAAGCATTATTATTATAATTCTTATATATTATTTTTTATCTATTTCTCTTGGAGAAGTATATTTGAGGATATCATTTTTTTCAAAAAAATTCTTTTACAGATAATAAAATTGTTTGGAAATGGTGGTGGTGGAGGTGGTGTCAATGTAATATTCTAAAGAAGAGGCAGGTTTATAGTCACATGTAGAGGTAGAGGATATGGAAGCTTTGATGACCAGGGAAGAGGATGAGGCCAAGGAAGAGACCATGGATGAGGAAGAGATAAAGTGCGGGACTGAAGATAATAAAATTTTTAGGTAATGGATAAGAATTTTGATCATACAAAAGTTTTCATTGAGTAATTTATTTTGAACATTTATCACAACACATTTCACTTTAGATATGATCTATTTTTAATGTTCTCTAGGTTTCTTATTAAAGAAATATTTTTTACCACACTATTTAAGTGATTTTGTATAGTAATTTAAGTGGAAAAATTTTTGGATGAACAAAAAACACCACCTGTTTTTATCAAATCAGTTATCATAGGCTGAAATTTAACTGAGCACATTCCACGTACTATATAATTTTACTTATGTGAGACAGCATCCCTTCACTAAGAACAAAATGAATAAAAACAAAAAATATTTACATTTTATTGCACATGGATTCCCTATAATTCATAGGACGGGTTTTTGTATCATATAATAACCTAAATAATCACCAATTAAATATTATTATAAATTAATTTCCACTAATAATGTTGGGATTAATAATCTATGAATTCCATTTTTCAGGTAACATAAAAATAAATTGAGGAATTATATAAGTGGAATATCTATTATAAAACATGTATCGATGAATGCATGTATGCATAAAAATAAAAATAAAAATACAATTCCTTATAAACTATGTCAACAACTATTTAATTTTCCTAAATATAAATAGCCATCACAGACAATAAAGAGATCACACTTTGCAGCATTAATGAAGATAAATTTAAAATAAACCAATATTGAAACATTACAACCATAGGAAATTATAAAAGTTTATATATTCTTATTTTATATAAACCAATCATGTATTATGTAGTAGATAAAATATTCACATTAGAGTCACACAATAGTAATCCATTCATTAAGAATGTATACAACACAACACAAATATTTTAATAAATGTGTGTATAATCAACCACCAAATAAAGGAAGTTTAAGAGTGAACTATTTGATGACAACCATCATTAAGATATCACATTCATTAAGGAGATACAATGTAATATTAAATAGGAATTCAAATGAAAATAAAACAATATAAGGATTAATCCACAAAAATGAATTAGGTTAATGATATAAAATTACAAATTCTTCTGAAATTTATAAAACCAACTAATGAAGTTTATATTATTGAAATGGATTAACTAAAACTAATTCATTTGAATTAACATGAAGTGAAATGAAATCATCCCATGATTATATCACATAAAATATAACAATCATTAGAAGAGTATAGGTGCTTATCCTAACCTTATTGCATATGTAGATACTTGTTCACAAGATCACTATAAAAAATGTATCCACCAGTAGTTTGATAATATGCTTTTGCACATACATTATATAAATGATTCACGTTTATAGTACCATTAATAAAATACTCATCATCATTCTCAAAAAATAATTCATGAAAATATAGAGATTTCCATATTTATGAACAAATAATTTTGATTTTATGTTAGATTTTATCATCACATATAATATTGTAATGGATATGTAAATAAATAGTGCAATCTAGAAAGACTATTTGAATGCGCTCGATTTTATTGTAATTTTGATTCTATAAAGTGGTATACTGATGTTTAATACTATCAAAATGTGGTTAATAATTTATAATAGAGTTTAGTGTCGTTTGAAAATATATAATGGGTCATGCTAATGTTTTTCCAATCAATGAAGGTAAATGTTTTACCATGGAATTTTTGCACTCTATGATTGTGGAAGGAAAAGATGGATGTTATTATGTTCCAAAAAAACTAAAATATAGGTATTTATTTAGTTGAATCAATGAACAATAATAGATATACACTAATGGTTGGTGTTTCTAAGAATAAATTAAGGGATACACTAATGTTTAGTATAATCCAAAAATATACAATTTGTAAATATAAATTTTTAATAAAAATAAGAATGGAAATGTTTACATATTATTTTTACACCAACCGAAAATGATAATAATTATTATGAGAATTTTGTGTAATTTTTTAATGTTATGTTGTTATATAATGTAGTTTAAAATATCATATTGTTGAGACTGATCTTTTAAAATAATTTTTAGGGCCTTTTTAGAATGTCTAAATTCCTTGTATTTTAGTATCATGTGATTAAGAATAGATATACTATTGTTTAAAGATATATTACTAAGAAATATTTATTTTATTTTATTTTATTTTCATTTAATCTATATTTTTAGTTAATTTCCTCATCGTTTTTATCTGATACTTATTTTTTTAATTTTCATAAAAATCATGATGAAATGACTTTTTCAGGAAAGATGATTCACTTTCATAAAAAGATTATGAAGAGGTGAATTCGTACTACTCATTTAGATAATTTAGTCACCATATAATCTATTACTTTTAATTTCATTTTCTTATCATTTTTATCTAATTATAGTTCTTTTCATAAATATTTTGGGAAGCCATATTTTTGATATCATTTATATTTATCATGAAAATAATGTGGTAACATGTTACTTTCGGATGAATCATTTTATAAATTGTAGGGATTCCTCATCAATCCAAATAGAACATTTAATTCTTTTCTAGAATGGTACATATTGCAGAAATAATAAATTACACTAGAAACGCAATCATAAGAACCTCAATTAGATACATAGTGAGCTCATTATGAATCAAAATGTAATATATTAATTTATAGTTTTGTATTTTAGTTCAAAAGACACACCCCATACTCAAAATTAAGAAAACACATTCACCGTAAGATGAAGTAAATTAGTGAGTAAAGATAAAACATTGTTAGTTAGTTCATTTCATATATTTTATAAACATCCTCCCTTGTGTAGGAGTTATTATCATGATTTTTTCATACTAAAATCAGTTTTATAGTATTAATGTATTCATTCATATTTATGAATAATTGATATCTTTTCTGTATTAATAACAACAGAATATTTTCCCTAAAAATGTAGTTTTTTTGAGTTGGGGTAGTTTATAGAAAGTTTTTCATGATCGTAAGAGATTGGAATTGAATGATGAAACAATGATAATGAAAATAATGAAATGTGTCATGAATATACACAAATACCTTGATATATTAAATTTCTAAAAATTGATCAATTATTTTTTTAATCAATTTATCTACTATATGCATGTAAATTCCCATATAATTTTTATCTATTAATTATTTATTTTTTCAAATATTTTCTAGGAAGTCATATTTTTCTTTCAATTATCACCGATAATACAAAAAATTAAAGATCAAGTTCCTTTCTAATGGAAAATAAATCCACATACTGCCAAAAACGTGATGTGTTTGAGGTAGCATGGGGTTTCCTCTTCCATAAGAATGGTAAATGTTCTCTCTTTTCAAAATTATATATGTTAATTAAAATAGAAAATATATATCATATACTTAGTCATCTGAACCTCAATTCGATAAACAGTGTTATTAGTATAACATAGTCTATTTTTTACATTATAATTTATATGTAAATTTAAAGAGCACATCACATACTCAAACCCAAGAAACATTAATATTAATTTGATACATTGGTAATAAATTCCATAAGTAAATTTGGACATTTAAGAATTACATTCACCTCAATCAGAAGTTTGGTGTCTCTATTATTACTTTAAATGTATCTTTTTATTTAAAATTGACAATAATTTTAGAAAAAAATAAAATTAACACTATAAAAATAGATCAAACTCCCTTAAATTTTCTTGATAATTTTAAAAAATTATTTTTAATTAATTTAGGTTGTGTAGAAATCAGTCTCATGCCAAACTAACGTAATATATATCTTGTATGACTCAAAGTGTGTGTTTCTAGCATAAAATCAATTTTTATTAACATATACAATTGACCTACTCAAAATAAATAAAATAAATTGTGAATATTTAATACGTTAGTACCAAGATATATTAGTCATTTTGGATGTGCGGAAATCAGTTGTACCTTAACCCAATGCATGATGTGACTGGTATTACTCTATGTGTGTAATTTTATTTTATATTGACAATAATTTTAGTAAAAAAATAATTACATTATCAAAAACATATAGATTACATTTTATTATTCTTATTATTCTTTTGTAAACTTATCCATAAGTAATTCCTTATAAATATTAATAAGATTCACCTCAATCAGATACATGATGTGCCCAATATGACTCAATGGGTCTATTTTTAGATTAGATTTTACATGGTAGATCAAAAAATGTGACTCATTGAAAACATTGAAAGAATGATTTTATTATAATACTAGTTTTTTTAAAATAACTTACAAGTCATTTTTGATGTGTAGTAATCGGTTTCACAAAAAACTAACACAGAATGTGACCATTATGACTAAAAGTGCATATTTCCAGTTTTAAAGGACAGTTTACTACAAATAAAATATAACGTAATTAAAATCAAGAAAAGACATTAATATTTCATTGATAACTGAAGATAATAATCCATAAGTAATTTGGGACATGTAAGAATCATCCAAACTTTAATTTTATCCATGGTTTCACCGGTATGACTCCAAGTGTGTATTTTTATTTAAAATTAACATTAATTTTTGTAAAAGGAAAACTGAAAAACTCAAAACCCATAAAACAAATTATAATTGTGTTAATACATTAGTAAAATTATCTATATGTCATTTGGGATGTTTAAAAATAATCCTGACCTCAATCGGATACACTATGTGCTCGGTATGACCCAAAGTGTTCAATACTAGTTAAAAATTGACATTTTAGTTAAAAACATTTACTCCTAGATAACAGATTAACCATGCTCTAACATTCTTCAAAATTAAGGAAAATTATTTATAAACCATTTTTGTAAAGTACTAATCACTCTCACGTCATAGAGACCAACGATTTGACCAGTATAACTCAAAGTGTTCATTATTAGTTTAACATTGGAATTTTCCACAAAAAGTGGAACTCGCTGAAATGAATAAAATATTATCCCATTTTATAGATTATTTCTTAAAATAATTAATAAGAAATTTTTGACATGTAGTACTCATTCTCACATGAAAAGGACACATATGTTATTAGTATAACTCAAAGTGTGGGTATCGAATTTAAAATGAATTTTTTGTTTAAAACACATGTAATGTACTCAAAAATGAGCAAACGAATTCATATTATTTTCATACATCATTATAAGGATCCCTATGTCATTTTTTAAGTATATAAATCATACTCACCTCAATCTGATGCACATTGTGACTGGTATGACTCCAAGTGTGTCTTTTTATTTAATATTGACATTAATTATAGTAAAAAATAAATGTGGCACACCCAAAAATGACAACATGCATTGAGGTTTTCTTTAAACATTAGTACAATTATCTATATGTTAATTGGGATGTGTAGAAATCATCCTTGCCTCGATCTGATACACAATATGCTATGTATGACTGAAAGTATCCATTATCATTTTAAAATTAACATTTTAGTTCAATATTTGTTACTCACTAAAATCAATGAAAACATCTTTGGATTAAAATTATTATTTATTAAAATGATTCCAAATTCATTTTTGACACGTAGGAATCAATCTCAATCAAACTGTCACACTATGTGACTAGTATGACTCAAAGTATGTGTATCTCATTTAAAATTACTTTTAGTAAAAAAGACACGTGACATACTCAAAACTGATAACACACATTGGTATTTTTTATATGCATTAGGTAAAATGATACATAATTCTTTTAAAAAGTTTATGAATCATTCACACCTCAATATGAAACATAGTGTGACTGATATACCTCCATGTGTGTCTTTTGATCTAAATTTGATATTAATTTTTGTAAAAAAAAAGACAACTGAACTACTCAAAATTTATGAAACACATTTGGTTTGTTTTGATACATTATTAAAATGGCCCATAAGTTATATCTGATGTGTATAATTCAATCACGCCACAATATGATACACATTGTGCCTAGTGTGACTCAATGTGTATGTTATCATTTTAAAATTATCATTTTAGTTCAAAACGTGTCACTCATTTGAAAATGAGAAAACACACATAAATTGACTTCATAATTTTAGAAAAAAATTCTGAAGTAATTTTTAATGTGTGTGAATTATTATCACATCAAACTATAGCATGAATTGGTCAATGTGACCCAATGTGCGTGTCTCTATTTTAAGATGACATTTTAGTTAAAAACAAATGTGATGTACTCAAAACCAAGAAAATGAATAATAATATTTTGATACTTTATTAAAATGATCCAAAATTCATTTTGGATGTTAAGGAATATTCATCACTTCAATATGCAGTATGGGTTGATCGACATGACTTCAAGTGTGACATTTTAGTTTAAATTGACATTAATTTTAGTAAAAAAAGATAAATTACATACTGACAAATAAAAAATGAATTCAGAAAGATTTCATACTTTAGGAAAATTATCTAAAAGTCATTTTTATGTGTAGTCATTATCTTCACCGTAATATGATGTAGGATATTCCAAGTATGGCTCAATGTATTCGTTATCAGTTTAAAAGTGGCATTTTAGTTCAAAAATTTTCACTCACTAAAAAACAATCCTAAATGTTCAGATAGTCATGATAATTTAATAAAACGATTAATAAGTAATTTTTTATTCATATGAGTTATTCTCATTTTAAATGACACACAATGAGACCGGTATGACTCAATGTGGTTTTTTTTGTTTAGAATTATATTTTTAGTAAAAAATCAAAATAGATGTAATAAAAAAAATGAAAAAGAATTTGGATTTTTTTGATACATTTCGAAAATGATCCATATGTCATTTGGGATTTGTAAGAATCCACCACTACTCAATCTGACACATGATGTGATCGATATGACCCCAAGTGTGTCATTTTATTTAAAATTGAAATTTATTTTCATAAAAAAGACAAATAACATTCTCAAGACTGTGAAAACATATTCATATTGTTTTAACACATTAGTAATGTGATCCATAAGTCATTTTTTGAAGGGTATATGTCAGCCTCATCACAATATAATAAAAAATGTTCCAGGTATGATTCAATGTGTCTCTTATAATTTAAAATTTACATCTAAATTAATAAATATCACACACATTAAATAGACAAAACATAGTCAAACTGTCTTGAATATTTGGAAAATTGATTCACAATTCACTTTTCATGTATAGGAAATTGTCTCATGTAAAACTAACACATGATGTGACCTGTATGGATCATTGTGTGTGTTTCTAGTTAAAAATGAAATTTTAGTAAAAAAATTAGTAATGAACTAAAAACCCAATAAAACTCAACAAGATAGTTTTGATGAATTAGTAAAGTGATCCAGGAGTCATTTGGGACTTTTAAGAATAATTTTCAACACAATTTGTTGAAGGATTTGACTGGTATAACTCTAAGTGCATGTTTTCGACATATAAGTGTAATTTTAGTTTAAAGTGTGCATTATATTTCCCAAACCAAGAAAACAATCTTAGGTTGTTTTATCATTGTTCTATATACTATTACATATTTATCTTCCTTTTTAATTTTATCATATACTTATTTTTTTTAATTTTTATAGACATAATTCTGGGAGATGAATAAGAAATTGGGTGACGTGAATAAATCAACCATAACTCAATATAATACACTACTAGTATGACTCAATGTTTAGTTTAAAATTAACAATTTCTGTTTAATTTATTTCTTTACATATATCTTTTTTTGTTAATTGTATAATCTAATATTTGAAATATCTATAATATACTGTTTTTTCATTTATTTGTGATGTAAATTTTATTTCATTTAAAATCTATATTTAAACCTTATTTATATAGTTTTTGGTTTTTTATAGTGCTAAAGTGAATTTTAACATCAATCTATAGTATTCTATTTTATCAACACTTTTATTAGTAATGATAAAATCATAGGGAGTTTAATTGTTCTCTGGTAGTCAGTATTTTTTCTAGCACTAATAAATGTCAATTTTAGCATTGTTAAAGGCCTGTTTTATTGTTGTTTTCTATGAAAAAAGACTAATAATGTCAATGTAAACATCACATGGAATTCATATATCTATTGAGTAAATCACACCTCACACATCCATGTTTTCTTTCACATCATATATTGTAAAACTATACATGACCAAAACTTCCTTCAGTCTCATTCAATGTTGGCCCAGATGTTTTATCATTTCATGCAAGTGGGAAACTTTCATCTTAGTTTTTCTATAACCAGTGAAATAGTCTTCAACAGACACAACCACACATGTATTATCTAAATAAACATGTAAAATTACACTATAATTTTATCAAGGTATGTAATTTCTCATGATTGAAGTACAAAAAAAACAAAATTTTAGCACGATTATTAGTGGTGCTTTCGAAAAACATGGCTATGATTTCACATAGCAAATTTATATGTGTTTTCTAACCATTATTTTAAATTTCACAATTTTTTAATTTATCTATGTTTTTAAATACCTCTAAATTTTTAATGTTATAATATTTTGTTTAATTATTCCTATTTTTGAAGGTTTCTAAATTATCTTCTTTTTGAATTTTCACTAAGTTAGTCACCTTTTAAAACACAGCTAAATTATATATATATATATATATATTTAGCAGATATATAAGAATAAATATATTAATTTATACAAATATTTTAATTTTATTTAATTTATATATATTAAATTATATATATATAAATATATAAATATATTAAATTATGTGTGTGTGTATGTGTAAAATAAAATTTTATTATAAATACCAATATACAAACTTACAAGTATACACACTCACACACAAATATATTAACATAATTAATATATATAATAACATATAAATATATTCATATTAATTTATACATATGTATAATAATAATAATATATATATTTCTATATTTATATGTTAGAATATAGAAATATGTATAAATATATATATTCATATGTATGTACGTTTAAATTAATAATTTTATGTATATATAAATTTATAAACTTCTATGTATTTATATATTCATAGGCAAATATATCAACATATAATATATACAGTATATATATATGTGTGTGTGTGTGTGTATTAATTTATAAATATAATTTCATATATATATATATATATATATATAATAAAATATATAATTACACATTTATAAGTAAATATATATGTATCTATATATATATAAATTAATGTTTTAATAAATACATGAATATATAAATTTATAAGTAATTATATATACAAACCTAAATACATTATCAAATAAAATATATTCATTAATATATATATATATATTGAAATATATATATATATTAATTTATAGTTATATGTGTATAAATTTATACATATATATATATATAATAAGATAAATTTATAAAAATATATATAAATACATATAAATTTACATATACTTATATATATATATATACAACATTATAAATATTTTAATACATATATACTCTTATATATAAATACACACACATATACATTGATATAAACCCACACATGCATGTCAATGCTTAATTATAATTAATCAATAATTACCCAATAAATGACCATTGATAAATATTTGAATATATATATTTGTATATTAAAATATTAAAAATTTATAATTATATATATATATATATATATATATTCCTATTAATTTATACATATATATACACATATATAAATTTATTAATTTGTATATATGTGTCTGTTAATTTGTAATAATTTATTTATATATATATATACTAAATTATAAATATATTAATATTTATTAAAAAATATATTAATGTTCAAATATATAAATAAATAAATTAAAATACAAATTATTAATTAATTACTATATAAATAATGGTTAATATAAAACAAACACCCATACTCTTGAACATATATTCATATATGTATATATTATTTATAATATCAATCTATATATGAATATATATATAAGTACATTTATATATATGTGTTGATAATATTACTCAAATAGAAATATTATATAAAAATACAAATAAGTTTTATTTATATAAAATTGATATACACAAACATAAAGAAAACACAAAATGTAATCTTAATAAAATAGTAATATTTTAATAAATGATCATTAATTGATATATATATATATATGCTGGTATATATATATGAAGTTAGATATACATATGTTAATTTATATATTAATATATATTAATTTATAATAAGAAAGTATATTAATTTATATAATAATATATTACATAAATATTAATATATAATAACAAATGAGAAGATATACTTATATATATATATATAACATATAATAACATATAATCCTTTATAAATTAACATTTATAAATAATAGTATATAATAACTTATATTTTAATATATATATATATATATATATTAACATATATTATAACAAATATATGTAACATATAATAACTAGTGTTAGCATATATTAATAAATGTATTAATTTATATAATAAATATATGGCATATATGTTAATTTATCTATAAACATATAACATATATTAATATTTAATATATATATATATATATTTATAAGCATGCAAACAAATATATTACATATATATAAATATAATATATATAACATAAGTATATATATTTACAATTATAATTATTATTTTTGATATTTTTGTCTATTAATATAATGTGTATGTATGTCAGAACATATATAATTATATTTTTATATATTGAAAATATTAATTTTCATTTATTTTCTAATATATCAAAATATATATAATTTTACTATAATACAATAAATAAAATAGAATATTTTCCAATAAAGGTTGGTCTTGTTGCTAGTTGTAACACATAAATTTATCAATTCGAATCCCAAGAGTTTGAAATTTATGTATTAGTTGTGGAAAAGCATTGTGCATGGTGAGGGGTGGGACGTGATCCACATGAGAAGGGTTGGCTAAACTCATGGTGGCATGTGTTCTGGGCTGAGGCATGCAGTGAGGCATGTTAGGTGATAATGAAAAAAAAGATGAATCACCAATTCTGAAAGAAACCTAATGTCTGGTGGTAGACATGGAATTTGAAAAAAAAATTGTATCTTCATCTTCAGAAAATGAAAATTTACTACCAACTGGAAAAAAACATGATGTCCGGTGGAAAACATGGAATGTAAAAATAATTCAATCATCAAATTAAAAAAAATTTAATTTACATCTTTTATTAAAAAAACTAAATATCTGTTTTTATAGAAAAATTCGATAAAAAAGGAACCTTTTACTCATGTTTATAAGGAGCCAAAATATACACTATGTGCCCAAATTACCATCATTTGTAAATGTGTCTAGTTTAACAATGATTATAAATGTGTCTAAATTTTTTGTGTTTATAAACATTAGTAAATTATTATAGAACACATTCAATATTTTTTACCGGACATTTGTAAAAAAATTATCCACATATATAAGTGAGGATAAACGGGATACCAAAATGTTGGTAAATATAATTTTTCATATAGATTTAGTACCAGTCAAACCTTGGGTAAGATCTCTAGATAATATGTTTGAACCCCTAAGTATATTGATGATTATAAGGCATTACATGATATAGATATTGGAAGGTCTATCCAAGTAATAAGTCTCCACATATTATCTCATGAATCCATTATTCATATCTCAAAAATAACTTGTTATAATGAGTATAAGAATCTAATAAATATGGCCTTATTATATTATCACAACCCATAATACTCCCTGATGATCACCGGTTAGGTAAAACTCAATGTCATACTAAGAGGGGATATTATCATCCAATCATTAAAGTTAATAAAATAACATCACATATTAATGAATGAAAAATTAATATTTTCATTATTATATTAACATGATATATTTATAAACATTACAACCAATATCTCTTGTGTCTTATAAAATGAAATTCTATATGTCCCACATTTTATTTATGTGGTATTGGTTTCATCAATGGATCTACTACGTTCTCCCCAGTAGCCACCCAACTAATCTTAACATCACCAGACCCAATGAACTCTTATATGAGATGCTATTCGTGAAGGATGTGTTTGGTCCTTTGGTTGGAAAATGGTTTATTAAACTAAGAAATTTTCCTATTTTTTCACAATATTGTTTAATTTGTCTCTCAATGTTTAGAAAAACAAAATTTTTGGTAAATAAATTCATAATCCAAACATCTTATTTTACCACATATAATATTTTGTTGTATTCATATTTGGGTAATGATCTAGTTATCGTGGATTGTTTGGAACATTTCTACCAGATATCTTTACCATTTAAAAAAAACAAAATTCCAAATTTATATTTTTTCTCATCATTGTACATTCGAAATGTATCATTCATGTAACTCTTAACAAATAGAATATTCTATCCTTTCAAGGAAAATAACATATCATTAGTACTTAAGTACTTATGAGTTTTCTTCAAACATAACGAGTGACTCTCACCAAAATTATACTGGTTTCTACAAATTATGATCAAATTACTATATTCATAAATTTTAGTAAATAATGTGTCATACATGATAGATCACATGGTTGACGCATAACTAATTTGTGAGTGTACTCTATTGATTCACACTGAATATTAATATAACTGATTCTCCACGTAACCTCAAGCACACCTACCTAAATGTCTAAGGTTATTAACTAGAAGCATAGGTATAAGTAGGTATTATGGGGAGGATATAATACTTTTATTAATGTGGATAATAGAATATAAAGTAATCAAATATTATCCAATAAAAAAATATTGAATGAAAAAATAGATAAATACAATTAAAATTAATAAGAAATGAAATGCAGAGAAGTCCCAAGTAGAAATACAATATATACAAGAAACATCCCACTGGTCCGGTAACATATAAATACCAATACAAATAGAAATAAATACTCTATATTCATCATGAATACAATCCATAGAACATATTTATCTTATATCCCATTTGATTTTTCCCACTAATCCATGATATCTTATGCCTCAGCCCCAAATTGTGCAAAAAATATCCATGAGAGAGCTTCTTGAGTACCTATGTACAATTGAATCCCATGAAGGGTGTGAGCATATTACTCAATAGGACACCACCTTCGTGGTCCCAATATAACTTTTATATCTTGTGATATGATTATATGAAATGCTCAAAATAAACAAATAATTGATTGAAATAAATAAATAAACAACCACCATCGATCCTCAGAGCTGCAACCCTGATTGTTCATACCTGCTTCATCCAGTGTTGGGGAGTCTCAAACCCGATCATGGTGACCATGAGCACCTTATAATATGTGGGATATAAATACTTATATGCCCTAAATATATCCACATGGCTCTATGGACCCATCCCATGGTAGTCGAACTTTCGTTCTACAAATACAGGGTAACATCAATGATATACTGAATCCAAATCCATAACAACTTAGAGGTATGTCCAACACTAATTTTTTATTGCAACAATAACAATATCCAGAGGACTCTGGGGGACCCTTCCCTGGATATTCCATCATTTATTATCTTCATAAATGTTAGCCAAATAATATGTCTAGCAAAAAATCATGATAGTCATAAAAATATATTTAAGACTTGAGGGACCAAACCCATACTAATCTAATGTCTATGATCCAAATCGTTGACAGATTCAACACATTCTTTCACCAAATACATGGTTTCCCAACCATATCACATCCACCATGTGGGTGTATTCAATGTAAAACAATAATAAAAAATTACATGGTCGATAAAATGTTGAAAATGTCAATCTATATCTATAGTCCACCGCACCCACTCAAGGTCGACATATTGTTAGGGTACTTATTATGGTACCCTATTAACTAAAACTAATGTAACTCATCATGGAATCCTTAATCTTAAACTTGTATCAAGTTAACCTCTAATTGTTTTACAATGTTTCATCCCTTACCATCAATAATATGTTAGAATGATTTCACTGACTATAAGAGGGGTTCACCACATTGGAAACAATCAAAGAGATATCCAAAAACATATCTTGGTACTCAAGAAAATTTTATTTTGTCACACCCATCTTAATCATGGTCTTCCTTTGTTATTTACACCTACACCTAGTCACATTTGATGTGTTTGATCACTCTCCCAGGGTAAACACTATGAGTGTATTGGTTCTAAGGTTTTTCAAGGATCCCTCATGCCCAACTCCATCAAAATATCACATTCCCCACTCTCCTATACTTGGATATGTCCAATTATTATATAATAGGTCAAATAAAAAAATTATTTAAGATACAGCCCTTTATATGGGATCACACATCTCAATGAATTTATCATGTCAAGGAATAAACCCTTAGTATCTAAGACAAGCCAATTAGTATGAAAGTCCATGTAATCCTTTTCACTTAATGAATCCTAATCGAGGCTGTGATATTAAAAATAATTATTTAAATCCAATTTATAAAAATATAAAATTAAATAGGTAGAAAAAATAACATTAAATAATATTTTCCACTTATTTTCCGATGGATTGTGGAAACATTCATGGCTTATCAAAACCCATTCAACCACATCTATAATCTACAAAGATCATCTCAATGACCTATGATCCTAACTAAATCCAAACACTAATAATTAATAAATTTTAAATATTATAAATGGTTAATTAATTAAATTTAAATGTATAATATTTTTCAAAACTCACCGAGTCATCACACCACACTAGAGTCAAGTCCAACAACCCACATGAGGTACACTAGGGAATTTGAAAACCATTCCCTAGAAATTAGAAAATCAATGAAATATTTAAAATCATTATTTTTTTTAAAATTTTCTAAAAACCATAAGATTTATGAATAATGATTATCTTTTAGAGAAACGATGAATGGATATAGAAGAATGTTGATATTATACATCCCCATTTTAGTTTACATGAATATTATGTAGAAATTAAGATATTTCACCATTCTATGATGAAATTTATAATGACTCACTAATATAAGATGCAAGAAATAAATAGTTGATATAGGGGAAGGTGAGAATGAGAAGTGGAAATAAAAAATTACCTTGAATTGACACTAAAATGTAGAAATAATAATCTCCAATATAGGGAGATCAATTTAGGATAGGGAAGGTCCCCTTAGGTCGGTTGAGTGAAAAATATAAGGAGAATGGTGTTGGACCCCACAAAATTTTGAGTGTATATAATTGGAATTATATCACACATAAATCATAATGTAGTTTGTTCATTGGATATTTCTAGCTGTTGGATCCCCTATATTAGGGGGATCCACTATCAAGCCACTAGAAATTCAGTGGATGTAGGATGTCATATGACCATCGAAGGCTTTAATTACATCAAACATACTCCTACATATCAAAAATTGTACCCCATTCCTCATCCAAAAACACATATTTCAATTACTTGTACTATTAAAATTCTGTTACAAATTTAGGATAAAAAGAAATCACATCCAAAAAATGAAAAATCAAATTTATATTGGATTTAAAAACTCATATGAACTTGATACATTGAATAATATCCAATATAACACTTCTAATTCCAGATATATCCTTCTATGAATTAAAAAATCAGTACCAACCTACCTAGGACAACAGTTCATCATAAACCAGTCATGTTCCTACTAAAAAATTCCCAAAACACTTCGAAATAACACCTCAAAGTTAAGGTTCATAAGTTGTTAAACCATGTTCCAACACACATAACCATATGTGAAAAATCAATATATTTATTTTCTAATATCATCCATATTATGACACTTATGGTTTCATCTTGAAATTAATCATCAATCCCATTGTGATCCGCACCGTGGGACATAGCTCATAATGGCCAATTTTGATGCTTTGGTGCTTCCACTAATGGAAGTTCCTACCATAGAATGATAATTGTGATATACCAACATTCTCAGTATAGTTCCTAACTCACCACTACTGAAGAATCCTATAAAACGTCTCTAATGCACTGATGGTTCCTCTTATTTCAAATATTGAACCAACCCCAATTGTACTCTATGCATATAAATGGGTGCGCTGAACTTGTTGTCATCGAACAAAATGTCCTAGAAGATTCAAAAACATATATGTTTTTATCTAAAATGATATAATAGATGTGGTTTATGGATCAAAAATTTCCATATCATGTAAAAAAACTTTTTGGATCTACTAAAAATTACATTTTTGAAAATTCCAGGAACACACTCCTAACATGATCCATCTGGTAATACTCCAAGTACCCACATAGTCATCCACAACCTATACATGTGGTGACCTCCTCAAATAGATCATCATCTGATTAACCCACTCCATTATTTCCATGAGCACTAATGCATTCCTAGTCTAACATAATCATTTACTCATATACAAACCAGGTCTTTATTACCATGTTGAATCTCCATACATTAAAAAATGAATTTATAACATGCACATTCTTGGTCATTAGTATCTGATTATCATCAAACCCTTCTACCAAACGCTTTTCTAAAACAAAAAACCAAAAAATACATAGGTGTAACACCCATGGCTAACATCACAATCCCCACAATAGAATGTACATTTTAATCACATCATTATGTCTAAAATTTTACCATCATGAACCATTATCTGTCCATCCCGACACATGATGACTTGATGGTGTCGAAACCACTCAATGTCATGTGTGACCACATCATCAATTCTTTACTCCTATTATTTAATGAGAATATCACCCAAAAAACATACTGAAACCCCAACCATATTGAGGTTCACATATCTCAATAGACAAGTGGTTCACACCCCACCATATTGTTCACTTTATAATGAACCATGAGCATATCCTCAGAAGTCTAAATTTCGATAAATGTGTTCCATTTTTGATGAAACACACTCACATAAAATCCCACAAATAATTTTCCTTTTAGAAACTAATATATTGATCATGTCACCACATTTGATCCACATCCAAAATATTCCTCTCCATAAATAAATTCTCATTTCCTTCTAAATTTCATCAGCTAGTCTTTTATGTCTCGCAAAATTTCCTCAATCATTTATTCACACACGAAAGTTTTATAATCTATTTTTTAAAATTAACTATTCTTATCAGTGTGAAATTCCTTAATCTGAGTAAAATTAAAGGGTCACACATATCTACTATACACAAAATCCGAAACTAAACTCAATACTCTTTGGGTTTCACATTATTAAAACTAACTGAACCTGCTTCTTTTAATGAAAACTCATCAAGACAACCACAACACTTATCCTCTATATAATAGTATTACAAGTCCTATGTATTAACCCATTATCTTATAACACTATTATTATTAATCTAATGTCATAATGTTTAGGCACCTAATCTGTCCTACCATTCCATGATAGTTCAAATACAAAACACTCAAGGTTATTTAAGAAGAACTGAATAAATTATCTTTCCAATTTAGCTAACCCTGGTGAACCTCCCATGACTCAGTCTCAAAAATATTATCCAACTTTTCCTTCCCTTTTATAAGACATAATTAAACTCAAGGAAACCTATTTTGTAGGTTTATCTAGTAAAACACTAAGAACCTACTCACTAGAAATATCAATTTCCAGATACAAAGGTGACTAGGTCCTCCCACCTGGCTCACAAAATGATACTAATAATGGTCCACACCAATTAATATCACATTCCAACCACAAAATTTTGGGTAATCCATATAGAAAAACAAGATTTCCCATGAAAATACATCAACCCTTTTGTGAAACAATTTTCAAAAGAATCCATACAACATAAAAACATTAAAGAATCATGACTCACTACTACTAATATCTAAACCAAGGACATCATTATAAAAAAATGTTCAATAAAACATAGTCACATGTTTTAATTTAGTATAATTTCATTACAATATATATAAATAAATTTATATGAGATGTTAAATCAACATTGAATAACTTAACCTATAAAATAATCACCCATAATGGGTTCACCAACAACAAATCCAATTTTTGGATTGATATACTGATGTAACACCTTTACCTAGTACCAAGGGACTTGATCATCACTAGTACCATCAATAATTTCTCCATAGGGTCCACATGACATTTCATTAGAAGAAAATTTTTATATACGATGGTCTAGTGTAATATAATTCCATAGTGTACTTTTATAGGAAAAATCATTATGATCAATTTTTGACAGTTTAAATAGAAAAAAAAAATAATTAATAAAAAACACACTAAAAAGTCTATAAATATCATATGAATCCTTCGTTGTGAGAATGGTTCATTTGAAATCTAATTCTTCAAAAATATATGAGTCAAAAGTCTAAATACTAGCCTCTTTAAAATAGTTCAAGGGATATAGACCATAATCCATAAATCATAAATCTTAAAACATTATGTGCATCACACGAGATGAAAATAAACCACATCAATATCAATAAAAAAACAATAAAATCAGCCACAAAACCATGGAATCTTTTACTTCCATAAAAAAATGTGTTCATGAAGCATTAGTCAAAGTTCCATTAAAAGCTCTATCATAATAATAATTCTCTTTTTTTCTTGATCCTAGAACAATAAAACAAAAATTAAAACAAGAAAATATACAACATTGTAACTTCCTGGCCCAACTCGAATTGAATAATAACTAGAATGGTTCATGATGTGACCTTAAGCACACCTCCCCGAATTAGATTGGATTTTGAATAGTAGTGAGCGTCTAATGAGGTATTGTTTTTAGGATATAAAACGTGTCTCTAAAATTACAATCGAATATAAAATAATTAAATTTTATCCTTAATAATAACCAAAATGTTTAATCAGATAAATAATATGTGAAAAAAATAAAAATGTAGTAAATACCAAAATTTCCCAACCATACATACAACTGACCACCCACTAGGATAGATTCATATATATAATAATAATTAATTAGAAAAATATTATCCCACCATGATGAATCCAAACAATACAACATCCTAATATCCAACCTCACCTAATTGTTCCCTCCTTGACATGTTATCCCTATCCTCATCCAAAATATTTTACATTAATAGCCATGTGATAGTTTCTTGTATACCTTGGTTAAATAGTGCCCTAATAAGAATATGAGTATATAAAATAGAAGGTAACCACCGACATGGTCTTTTTCAATCTAGTTTATATTCTGATATTTTCATGTGACATTCCCAAATTGACAAATTATTTCTACAACTAAATAAATAAACAACCACTTTTGATCCTTATATTTGCATACTTGGTCAACAATACCTACTTTAGTCAATTATAGGGTTACTCTGAGCATGTGATGATGATAGTACTAACCATGTAACCTGGGGGATTCAAATCCATGTCATCACAAGCTATATTATCATGACTTGATGGACCCATAGCATAATAGTCCCCCATTATAGCTCTAAATTAATGGAATATAAAATAGTATAAAATCTCCAAATCTATGTAAATGAAGCCATATTTCTTATCCAAATCCATGATATCCATACATATATTATCATAACTCTGAGGATCCATCCCATTGAATTCCTTCATTTGGGATCGAAATCCATATTAACTCTCACAATATACTAATACCAAATATATTGTATTCAAACCATATTTATGATAATAAATCCATGATATCCATAATTATATACTCAGTGATTTGAGGACCCATTAAATTATATTTTGACATATGATCTCCAAAAACCGTGGAAACGTCCAGATATATCGGCTACATATCTGTAGTATCCCAACCATATAACATGTTCCCTAATGAAATATTACATGATAAACAATAATAAAGAATTATAAAGTTGAAAAAATTCACAAATACTCTATAGTTATATATAGATCACCACGTAAACATTGGGTGTTATTATCATCGGCGTACCTAATGGGGTTCCCCCATTCAATAAAAATGGAGGCAACCCACTAAGAGTCCTAGGTCTCAAATGGGTCTTGGTTCAACACCTATCTCTCTATGGATTTTTCATCCCTCAACATCAGTAATGGGGTAGAACAATCTCACTGGCTATATTAGCTTCACCAAATGTAAATAGTCAATGAAATGGCCCATAGACTATCTAGGTCTCTATGGTCACTTCAGGATGATTTATACACCCAACATGATCCTGGTATACCTATGGTCTGTCCATCTAGGACTTGTAAAAATAAAACTAAGTGGGTTACTATTCCTAGGGTATAACGATGATCCTATCTTGTCTAAGGTATTTCATGGTTCCCACGCTTCCAATTGGGGTCAAATATCATAGTTCCCAATCCCCAATACAAGTAAATGTCTATGGATTGTTTTGTATGTATAGTGTACTAAATTTCTTTAGTTAATGACAAGTAAGTGGGGATCATAAAATTTATGCTATTTATCAAGTCAAGGACTTAACCATCAGTGGTTAGGGAAAACTAGAAAATAAAAAATTCCATCAAGACATTGTCACGTTTTCATCCAAATCCAGAAATCAATTTTTAAATTAAATAGTGAACATCAATTAATAAAAAAAAATAATTATACTAGTTGGTTCCTTTTGTGGAATGAAAAAAATACCATGCATCATTAAAAAAGCATAGATTCCATTAGGCATGTATATATACCACCTACCTTTAATGATGTGTTACCCCTTATTATCTAAAATCCAGAAGGAGCTACAAACGTCTAAATAATTTTTCAAAACTCATCGATGATCAACCAAGCTCCCCAAAATGAAAAAATCCCAACTTAATCTAAACATAAATAATTAGTTATCTATAACATTTATAATTAATTAATTTATTCAATTTAAACTCATCATGTTAAGTGAAACTCACCATGTATTCATGTAACATAAAACCCATGTCACATCAGTCATGGGAGGTCCACCATGGTCTCTTAAAACTATTCCTATGAAAGGACCTAACCAATCGTAAAATTACAATAATTATTTTAATTTATAAAATTAATAAATACAAAATGATTTCCACAATATGATGTACCATTGGTGAAATGAAAAACAGAGACACAAAAATGTAGTTATGAGATTTTTTGTTTTGGTATAAATGTATATTCTAGAGTAATCAGGGGATTTCACAATTCATGGATAAAATTTCTAAAAAAATACCTTGATAAAAATTATTTAAATAAATAGTGACTTAAGGGGAATATGAGAGTTATAATTGGAGGACGAACAAACATGGAATAAAATATAAAATACACAATGATCTATCTCTAGTGGAGAAAGATATAAGGAGTAGAGGGGAGGCCAAAAAATGTTTAACAATGTGAAATAGTGATGGATAAATGGGTTGGCCCCCATTAAAATTTCCTGGTGTAGAATTTGAATTATATCCCTACAAAAATACTAGATATCTGGTTCACAACTATCGGAGAGACAATTCACTACCACAAATGGATGATGGAACCATTATAAAAGGGGGTTCCATTTTCTATCCACAATCTAGCCAGTTTCTATAGGTTGCATCCATACTATAGCCTTAACAACTTGGGTTGACCTCAATTCTATATTGATCCTCTCATTCTATTAATTGACCTCTTTCCCCATCCACGATCTTATTTTTTAACTATCCAAACTCTCATAATTTCATTCTAAACTGTGTGTAGAAATATAACATATCCTCCAAACGATAATCCAAATTTCACAAGAATTTTATTTCCTATACAAACATCAATTATTAAAAATTATATTCAATCTTTATAATTATTTATAATGATCTTCATTATTTCTATGATTCATTCCATGAAACACCAATAAAAACGAATTTTGGAGTTCTCAATGATAAACCACTTTAGATCAATACCAAAAAATGATTTTTGACACAATCTATGAACCCTCGTAGATATGTCTCTATAGATATTCATACTAATTATGTCAGTTTTTTCACTAATTTCATTCATTAAGAAACATTTACCTAGACACCCCTTCAAAGAATAAAGTATTGAAATGCCATTTATATTAATAATTAGATCATATTCATAATATAATATAAATAATATTATACCCTGATTAACATTCATATCTTTTAAAACACTAGAGTATTTGAGGATATATTTTTTCAAATAAATTTCATTTCTCTATAGCTTTCATTACATGCATCACCGAATTTTTTGAAAAAAATAATATAAAATTAATTTTGTTAATTAAACCTAACCATTATAAATATAAATGAAAATTGGGGGTATTAAATATAAATAAATAAATTATTAAAACATTATGTTTTATATAATAATAATATAATTTTATTTTTTATGAATTGATTAAAAAACAAAAAAATCAATTAAAAGAATTGTTTTTTCTGAAAAATTGTTATTATGTGCATGAAGTGTTTCTATCAAAATTAATTAAATCAGTAACTATTGGTGATATATTTTACTAATATTTATATATTATATATTGAATAAATTTTTTATCATTAATCTAATATTTTCTATAATCATGGGATAAGAATAAATACAATTTTTGTTTAAAAAATGTATAGGTCTAAAAACGGCTTCGTAGCGTTATTTGTACTTATTTTAAAAATAATTCTTATCACAAATTAAAAAATTAATTTATAAAAATAAATTAATTTTTAAAATCATACTTTCAAAATTAAATTTTGAGTAAATTTTTTAGAATTTTCTAAAAAAATTAATTTTTTTCAATAATATTTAAAATTACTTATTTTTACTGTTGATGACATTTTCATTTAAAGTATCTACATAGTTAAATAATATTTTAAAATGGTTTTAAAATTAAAATTATTTTAATAGTATAATTAATAATATAATTTATGTCATTTGGTTTAATTTATATTTCTTACTTACGTATAAAATATAGTTAATGAAAATTTTCTTTAGAAAACTGCTTCTTCATCGCGTTTCTCGGTTTAATTTTAAATTAAATTATACAACATATGTGAATTTATTTTCATAAAATATATAAAATATTTATAATAAACATAATTTATATTATTTAATAAGTTAAAATTAATTTTTTTGCATAATGTATAGTGAAAATAGTAAAAACAAATTACAGTGTTTATAGTTAAAATGTGTTTACTAAGGAGGTTAAACCAAAACATTAAAGTATTGTTCTTCTAAAACATTTCTAAATCCTATTGTATGTCCATATATAATCCTTATAATATATAAATTTAAAATATATGGTAATTTTTTAGAATTTATCTTTTGAATTATTTTATCATTTTTTATTCTTTTAGGAAATTACCATGTTGTTTCCATGTTGGTTCATTTTTTCACAAAAAAAAAAAGAAAATCCCTTATCCTCTTTTATCCACACTCCCATATCATTCTAGATCAATACATACCTTCTCAAATAATCCCTTTCATTCCATCCCCACATCCAATATTCATTATTTTTATTAAGAAACCCACCTAAGGAGGATTTATTTATAATCCTTAAGAGGCTCTCTAAAGAAGATATATCTCTCAAAACCATGTATTATCATTTTATTTATTCTCCCACATCATTAAAAGTTTAAAAAAATTGATGAATAATATCATATTTATCTCCCACATAATTATATTTTACTATATTAGTTGAAAACTATTATCCATCTCCACTTTCTTAAAATGTGAAATGAAACTATCGATCATGTGTATGACATACTACCGCCTTGCAAACTGATGTACTTCCTTTTTTCCACCACCTATAATGGGTGGGTATAATGATATAAAAAACTTATATATTATATTTATGACATATTTATATTTCTGAAAATAAAATAATATATCACATCTATCTCCTTACCTTCAAACGACTTAGAAAATAATAACATCGCTTGTGTATTTGTGTGGACCACTACCTCCATAAAGCGTTATGATATGTTTTTTATTTTTATTTTTTCATGGATAATAATGAAAATTTGTTTAATAAATATATATATGGTATAAAAATTATTCTAGAAATTTTAATAAACATTTCTCTTTATTTCATTATATCCTTCTAATAAACGGAAATAATATATTTTCATACGTAAAGCATTCAATCTCATTGAACAACATAATTCATTTTTTATATCTATATTTAATTGACTAATATAAATAAATTTATAATTAATATATATTATATCTATGTAAAGGTCAATAAATATTTAAATTATTTATCCATGATAATGAAAAAGGACCAAAAATACCAAATTAAAACAAACATGAAAAATGAAATAGTTATTACCTGAAACATGATTTTAACAAGGAATTGTTAATAAAAAGTTAATAATATACCACAAGTAAATCAAATATATTATTATATATAATATAATTTATCTATAATATATTTATAATAAAACTATATTTATTATATATTAGAATCAAATTTATATAATAATCTTCCAGAGTATTTGTAAGGGATTTCTAGTCTCACTTTTATTTCTGGGAGACACATGCCATATTCACAAATTGTTTTATTTTTGTGAGGAATATAATTCACCTTTTACATGTTATTCAATTAATTTTCATATTTTCATGATATATAAAATTTCATTTTTACGATATTATTTAAAGGGACTTATGGTTTAAAAGTTACCAAATTGGTAAGGGTTTTATGTTATAATCTCCATGTTTGTCAAGATTGTTTACGAGTAACATTCCAACAATGAAATATTATGATCTAAACATCAATAAACTCATGAATATTATTCTTATCTAGTTATTTATGAGAATTAAATTTTTAAATTTCATCTTAAATATTTTATGAATCCAAAGAGATTGAATGAATAGTTTTATGGGAAAACCACATTATTTCTCTCTACAGTCAAAAAAAATTAATTCAATATCCATGATTTATAAAAAAAATTAATGAATGATTTCAATATTCCAATATAATGTTTTAAAATCATATTTTTCCAAGATTAATTTTTTAAAAAAATTAGAAGGAATCTTATTTTTGTTTTTAAAATGGGTCACATTAGACTCTTCAACAAAAACGTTAAAGGCAGCTACATTTTAATGTGTATGGAAGGAATTAAATTTTCCTTCATAAAGATAACACAATTATTAAAAGAATATGTTAATGTTTCTCTATTTTATTTTAAAATATAAATTTTTCTTAATATATGGGAAATTTTAATATTTAAAAGAAGTGATTCCCAAATAGAAAGTGTATTATATTCAATGGTGTTTTAATGGTATTTTTATGTAATTTATATTCATCAATGACAACAAACATTGGGGTTTATAATGTCTTACTGGGGATGTAATCTTATGTCACCGTTATTGTTATTTAATTTTATGGTTTATGTTTTTTATTATGATTAAGAGATGTTTATAAAACATATTTCATTCATAGAGGTTATACTATAATAAAATCATTATGACACCAATTTCCTTTTGATGGGTTATGAATTGATGAATGTATTTTGATATTGTAGAATAAAAATCTATGGATTGAATTATGGGTGAGGCCTATATCATCATTCAATTAATTATACAAAGGATTAAATATCATGAGATAATTGTGGGAAGAAAGATGATGTGGATGATTTTTTTTGGGAAGACGACTGATATTTTTGATCAAATATGGTATATAAGTCAACGTTTTTTATCCACTACTGGAAAAATGTGATTATTTATAATATTTTATTTTATAAGAAATAGGTATAGAGTCATGATCTAATATAATTTGATTGTGTCAGTAGTTAAAATTGGCATAAGAAATTTTTTCTATACATAGGATGGTCCCATGCTTATTTTACATGAATTAATGCATCATGAATAATTTGCGATTCTTTTACACTCTTATTATGAATTCCTTGGAAATGATAATGTTTTATTACATGACTATTTTTTATGACCTTTAAAAGATTGGGTATGAACTTTCTAAGTTATCTTCATGATCTCAATTCCTTATGATCATTTTATTCCTTCTTACCGTCAGTTATTGATATGTCTCATTTTTACCCTTAATTAGCATCTGAGATCACCCTTTATTGTGTTTCCTTACATCGGCTATGAAGAAAGGATTATGTATGGTATTCATATGAAGTGTACTAAATGGAAAGATCATTATGGGAGATTTTTAATTTACTTCATATAATAATATTATTATCTATATAATCTCAATATATAAAAATACTTTGTTGTCCTTAGCTCTGTATTTCTAAAATTCATTGAATATTAATTGAAAACCTGTAATATTTTTGTATAAAAATCATGGGATTCCATAGTTTCTATCATAGGATATCTTTAATTTACCATGATAACAAGAATGAGAATTATTAGTAAGAACTCTAGAGATAAGCCTAATGAAAATTATAGTATAAGAAAATGTCCCAAACATTTACTAAAGTATAGGGAGAGTTTTTCCCAAGATATTATATCCCTTTTATATGCTACAATTGGATATGGATTTGTAATAGTTTTACCTAGAGGTCAAAACTAGAAAAAGGGTGCATTGGGATTTTACTCGATCATTTCCTGGTGCATGAATACAATCATTACTTCCCACATGGTTTGATAATACCATGGGAAATATTTCTAAAATTTAAAAAACATTTATGACCCAACATTAAGGATTTGAATTTATAATGACCATGAATGACCTATAATAAACCTTTGGTTTCCAAGATTGAAAAAAAGTTTTCATTATTTAGAAATCAAATAAATGAATATAAATGGTTATGTGGTTTCCTACTATGAATATTATTTCACACACTACACTTTTTCATTCTAAACATTTTTCGGAACTAGAAGGATCTCACATAACGTTGAATGTTATAGAAAATGTGTTAATGAGAAAAAAAAATGGGATGATGACTAGGTTAAATGATATTGTGGTTATTCTTAATTATATATTATTATATAAGATTAAAAACTATCAATTTAACCAACTACCTCACTCACAAAATATGATAAGCGTAGAGTTTTCTAAGATCTTTGGTGGTGATGACCATGGAGGAAATAAGATTTAGTTTCTTATATATAGAGAATTTGGAAATAATCACCCCTGCGAATTTCATAGAGGAATGATAAATATTTTTATGTGTGGTTAATAAGGTCACGAATTATGTAATTTCCAAGGAAAAAGTGTATGTTAAGTTAATTAAATGAATAAGCTTAGTGGTTTCCCCATGGAATCATCGATGTTTTAGTATTTTAAACATGGAATGTATTGTAATTATTTAAATTGGTGTCATTGATGGAAATTTCTATAATATGAATATTATTTTTGTACGGGTAATGGTTTTTCTATTGGCGATGAAGTAACTAAAATCACATATGAAATAAACGGTGGATTATTGATTAAGATGATGAACACTAATTCATGGTTTAATAATTAGGCGGATTGAATTGGTTATATATTGTAACTAAATAATTATGTTATATGAATCAGAAAATATATATATACTACTCTTTTGGAATTTTTTCATTTCATATTTTCAAGATTATATTGAATGATATAAATGACCTAGAAAAGCAATTTAATGGTAAGGTAATATTTTTTGGAAAAAAACATAATTAAGGGGATTATAACCCTCAATATGTATGTGACATTGTGATAATGTTCATTATTCATGTCAAATAGATTATTGATATGGATAATTAAAATTGGATGGTGTTGAATAACTTATTACTGATTAATCATTTTATTAAAAAGTTGATTATATTATAGTTAATGGAGTTTATAAAATATTTATATTTAAGGAATATATTCACCAATAAGTGGTATTATTTAACGAATGAGGTAGAATTTATTTATCATTGGCATTATATAGTAATTTTGTTTATTACAATGTTTTAGGAGAATATATGACCAGGGTATTCACATAATCTGTATGTTACAATTAAGAGATACTTTATAATAATTGAAGAAATAATGTTAATTTATTTTTTAATTTTAGTGAACTTCATTATAATTCTTTTAATTTTGGGAGGGTCCAAAGGTTAACTATTTATGGAATGGTTTTTGTATAAATTTTGATGAGGTGTTATTGATTAAGGATTTATTTCATCATATGAATTTTTATCTATTTTGGATAACATGTTCTAACATTTATTATCTTGATGATGAATATATATATATAAATAATGACATATCATTATGCTATTGATATTGTGATACATTATTTATTCAACAATGAATGATTCATTTTAATTTCATTGGGTAATATATGGGGTGAAAATCAACTGAAACAGAACGAAAGAATGAGATTATGATTATGAAATGGAATGAAATCAAGTATGTATATTTTCTCATGTTGTCTATCATGACATTAAAAATTATCTCATCATAGTAAAACTATATTGAGACAAATATTTCTTCATATTACATTCATTTATGATGACTAACTTATCTATTAACTCATCAATGATTTATGGTTTTTTGGTGGTTAAATTTCTCCTTAACTTATTCTCTATCAATACATATTAATCCTTCGATGATAGTATTCTCTCCCATGTACATATTTTAACTTCTAAATAATGTACTCATATTTGTAATCCTAGTTACTTTTTATTCCATAAGACCAAATCAATTTCTTTTCCTTCATTTTATGATTAAGATTTATCGACCCATTCTATGATATGGGTTTTCCCTAAATGAATTTTTAATTATCGTACCCACTTAGCACGATTTAAAATTATGTAGAAAAAATGTATCAAATGGTGAGAATGTAACAACCTGATATTTTATGAGGTATTTTATCAAAATAAAAAATTTATCAGTAGCTTTTTTTATATGCATCATCGGGTTTTACTGAACCACAATATAATATTATTATTATTATTTAATCTTTATTTCTTTAATTGAAATGTCAAATTGGAATGAATGAATATTCATAACTAACTAATGAGAATAATATGTTTTACATAAGAATAAAATAAATTATTTTTCTATCTGTTGTTTTGAAATTAATTTAAAAAAAATTTGAAAGCAAAAGATATGTTTTTTTATATACTATTTTTCTGCACATAAAGTTTTTTTATCTAAATAAATAATATTATTCACTATTGAAGAATTATTTAAATAATATATTTATATAGATATATTGGATAAATAGTATTATAATTCATGAAATATGTTTTCTAATAATGGGATATGAATAAATCCAGGTTTTTTATTAAAAATTATGTTTTTTCGAAGAAACAATTTCATCATGTTATGTTCACTTATTATAAAGATAATTATTTCAACATTCTAAAGATTTATTTTAAAAAAAATCAATTTTAAAATCATCATATAAAAATTATATTTTATTATATTTTTTAGAATTTTATTAATGTATAAATCTTTTTATAAATTGTGAATATAACGATTTTTATTGAAAACATCATTTCTGTTAAAGTATTTATAAAGTTAAATTTAATTTAAATATAGTTCTAAATGTAAAAAAATAGTAAAATTATATTATTTAGAATCAAATTTAGTTCATTTTATTCACTTTTATGCTGAATTTTTCACATAAAAAATATATTCATGATGAAAACTTTTCATTGGAAAATCGCTTCTTCATCGCATCTACTAGTTTTATTTTAAATTTAATGTTGTCACTTAGTGAATTTATTTTCATAAAATAGATTCCAAACTTGTAATAATAAAAAACAATAATATTTAACATATTTGACTTAATTATTTTATAATAAATAATACAAAAGTGAAAAAAAATATATTTACCGTAGTTAGGGTTAAAACAGGTTAATAGGGGGTTGTCATAAAAGATAAGGGTTTTTTTACAAATAAAGTCTGTATAAATACTATTCTATGGACATATTTAAACCTTAATCTATCCAAACATAAAATATTTTATCTTTTAAAATAATATTTCATGGTAGTTACTCTATAATTGTTTATTCTTTTTGGAGACTTCTAAGAGGGTTCCATTCACCCACTTATAAAAATATATTATTTATCCTCTCATGTCCATACTCCAAGGTCATTTTATACTCCATTACCGATTAAAATAATTTAAAAAAATCAATAAAGGAATCATATTGGAAATATTATGATTAGGAATCCCACCAAATAAGTATTTAGGTATTATCCAAAAGAGGATCTCTAAAGAATAGGTATAGCTTTTTAACATGTGTGATCATTTTATTTCTTCATCTATAACCAAAAACACTCTAAAACTATGAAGATATAATAAAATCAGTATATCTAAAACACATAAATTTTATTATATTAATTTAATAACCAATATCCTTATCTAGCACCAATTAATGTGAAATGAAACCATCGATCATGTATACATTGGACTACCACCTCTCAAATTGATATACTTTGATTTCATTCACCGATTATCATGGGTTCATATAATGATTTATTATATATATATATATATTATATTTATGAAATAATCATACTCATAAAAATATAATATCAAATATAAACTCTTACCATCCAATCCGTTGGAAAAATATAATACCGCTTGTGTATTTGTGTGGACTACCGCCACCATGATGAGATGTGATATGTTCTTCATTTAATTTTGACATGGATTGTAATGAGGGTTTGTTTAATGATAATATATGACACCTTTGATATATGAATTCTTTTATATTGTTGATTTAATATTTACCTTACTTTCATTCACTCAATTAAGAAAATGGAAACCTCATTCATGCGTACTTACAATCTAGCATCTCCATGGACAATGTAATCAATTTTAAATCTATAACTTTAACTGATTACAATAATTAAATATATAATGAATAATAATATATTAATATAATTGTTACCACTATTGATATGGTTTAACCACAATTAATTTAGAAGGATTGAAAATAATAATCTAAAAGATATATGAAAAATGAAGTAGTTGTTACCTAAAATGTTATATTAACAAAGAATTGTTAATAAAAATTAAGTAAATAATAAATTTTTTGTTTCGTATAAGTATAATTATGTAATATATTTAAAATAAAAATATATTAATTGTCAACTTTGTTTGATCATGTATGAATAAATTCAAGTCCATAGGTAAGGGATTTCCAATCTATCTTTTATTAATGAGATGTATGTGTCATATTCACCACTCATTTATTTTTTAGGTTGTATATAAATATCTTCTGATTTTATATCATTAATATAATTATTTTCATGATTTTTTAAAATCCATTTTATTTTATTCATCTATAGTGTTTATGATTAAAATGTTACCAAACTGAAAAAGGTATTCTATTAAAATCTCATTATTTATTGAGAATTTTATAATTACGTTTATGATGATGAGATATTATGATATATCTCTAATGAAACATATGATGTTTTTATTCCTATATAATTTAACAAAATTAAACTCATTTTTTCATGTTACTTTTTAAACACTCAATATAAAGAAAGGGTTTTTTGGGAAAATGATTGAAATTCCCTCTTGAGCTGAAAACCCCTATTATCTTCCCTATAAATGTTTTTAAAAATTGATTCGGAGAATTTTTCTAATATTATACAATTTCTATTTAATTTAATTTTTTCCCATGTTATATTTTTTACAAAAAAATTAAAAATGAAACATCTTTTAATTTTCCAAACAATATCCTTCAGAATTTTTTACACAAAATGTCAAAGGAAACATCATTCTAACATGTTTGGTATGAACTGAATTTTCCACCATCTTTATCACTCAATTATTTGAAGCTTCCAATGAAAATATTCAACTCTATTTTCGAATAAAATTTCATCCTTAATATTTTAGAAAGTCTTATATTTTAAAGAAATTATTTACAAATTAAAAAGGTATAGTCTTCAAAAATATTTTAAAGTTCTTTTTATGGAATATTTAATCATAAAAGAAAAAAAATCATTTTTATAATGTTTTACTTGTGATATGTTCTCATCGTACAATCCTTATTATTCTTCAATATTGTTTATTTTTTGGATTATGATGAATGTGTGTTTATGAAACCTATATCTTTCCCACCGGTTATAAAATTATAATTTTTTATTGAACCTTTTGATTTACATGGGTTTTTATTTGATGAATATTTTATGATATTTTGGAAAGAATTTTTGGAAAATCTGAATGGGGGGACCAATATACCCTTCCAATGAATTGGGTAAATATTAATATCTCATTAGATTGTTATGGGAAACAAGATAATGATCATGATACACTATGATAAATATGCTGATCTGATTGATCCACAATGGGCTAAAGATAATGATTTACGATATATTTTGTCATTGAAAATATGTAGGTATTCTTGCTCCACTGTGATTTAATAATCTCAGTAGTTATCCCTTTAAAATGAAATTGTTTCAATACTTATGACGATACCACACATTTATGACATGAAATTATGGTTTATGATTTATTTATTCCTTAGAAATGATAATGATTTATTCTGTGAAATATTTTATTATATTTAACAAATTGGGTATGATTCTTGTATATTATTTTCATGATATTATACCATTATTATAATCTTTTACATAATTATAATCAATTATTTATATCTCCCATGCTTACCCTTACTAAACATCCAATCTCACCCTTTCATATGTTTCCTTTTCCCATGTCATGATGAAATATTTCTTAGTTTAACATTATGGATTGTCCTAAATGGGAAAATATGTAGGGGTTATATTGAATATATTTCACGACAAAAGAAGATTTTTTATCTATTCTCTAAATATACTAAATGGTTATGGTCGGTAGGTAGGTATTCTTTAAAAGTATTGAATATTCATCCAAAATGATATAATATTTATTTATAAAAATAATGAGTTAATATATATAAACAATATTAATCCATTCTATTGATGAAACAAAAATATTTTATTGCATCAAAAAAATGGAAATTCATACTCTAATAATATTATATTTGACCATATATAGATCATTGTAACTTGAAAACATTATAAAACTCATTTTGTAATTTAATACCTTTTGTCTCTATCATATTCAAGTCCTTGGATAAATTCTCGTTTTTAATGTTATCTTTACATCCATTTTATATATATTAAAATAATAAATAACTATTATGGCTAGATAAATTTGAATGAACATTATCCGGGTGAAAAGGTATATTCATATTCAATGTCATGATTTTTCTATCCCTAAAACACCAAGAATTCTATATTTTTGGAGACTCTACTATCCATTTAATATTTATTCATTAAAACCAAAATTCATCCTATGGGTCTAACCCCATCATGTGTATCCAATGAGTTCTAAATACGGTTATTTTATATAGTGTACATATCATATTCCTAGGATTTAAACCATATATTGGAATTATAACTGTTAATGGATTAATAAAAATTGGAAGGTTAATAACCTATAAATAATAAATTTTCATCATATTATTCATTAAATTCATATATCATTGTCTCTCGAAAAATCCTACTACACATTTAAGGAGCATTTTAAACATATGTTTATTTTTTCCACAACTTTTTATTGAACTAACTCAACCCCTATCTTAGGATCACCTTTTGATTTTTGATCATATACTTATCTAGGTTGAATATGTAACACCCCAGGATTTCAGAGTGTGTTATTTCTTAAAAATAATTCAATAACTTGCACTACACGCAACACCGAGTTCAATCACACCATTAAAAGAGGTCATGAATAGTATTAACTACATTTTGAACTTTATATAATCCTTATAATTTTATAATCCCTATTATGAGTTTCTTAGTCATATTGCAAGAACAGATTCATTTTCAGTATTTCACTTTTATCAACTTCTAATAGTGAAACCTTTTTAAATACAATATTTTAAACTTTTTGACTAAATGGGGACATCAAAAATTTAAAATGAAACACCCCAAGCTTCCACGGTACGTTTCCCTTCGAATAATGCAATAGCGTGTGTTGTACGCAACCTTGAGTTCTAACACACACCACAACTAATTAAACTAGCCGTTGTAAATAGTAATACCTACTTTTTGAAATTATATATATTTTATATTTGAAAATGGACTTCATTTTGGACTCGGAATATCGAATTTAGCCTAAGGTGAAATTTTGGTACATTTCGGATATCTTTCATATTTTAATGAATAGTGAAAATTACTAAATTTTAATTAAAAACAACTTTTTTAATCAAAATAATTAATAGTGATAAATTATTAATTTGAGTGGTTTTAAAGTATATTTATAATATATTTTTACCATTTAATATAATGTTGGTCATTGGACATAATTATACAATTAAACCGAACATAAACAAGTGTCAATCTTTTGATAGATATTATCTCTTAAAAACACGCTTTTTGTTTTGACAGCGGGAATTAATTTTAAATTAATTTCTGCCACTTCTGTGTTTTGAATTTAGGAAAATGGATTCCATATTTGGAATCAGGATGTTCAAATTGTGTAAATAGGTAACTTTTATTTTTAGACATTTTGAATAGTTACTGTGGTAAATATTTTATTTACAATGGTTAAAGGGTAAATCCGGTAAATAAGGGTTAAAAAAATAATATTATAATAATACTAAATTACCCTAAAACGTGTCTTAACCCTATTGGTTGATACATGGTCGACCATGGGCATCTTTGGGTCTGTTTGGGGACCCCATGGATCCACTTGTAAGTGATAATGACACATTATATTAATAAAGTTAAAATAAAAAAAATGGCATAAGCTTACATCTTTTAGAAGAACAATTTTTACATAGGGTTATACATGTTGGATTTTCGATTATAAATATTCATTAGAAAGCTAAAAATATTTCCTACATGATGATATTTTATTTATAATTTTTAGACATCAAATAAGTTAAATTACTAATGACACAATAATGATGCAATGTTTACCTCATTAATAAATCATTGAAATAAATAATATTATAATGATTAAAATATTATCTAAAACCTGTCCAATTCTTATTGGTTGATGTTATTTAGAATATGAGTCATCTTATATTCGGCCTCAATGATTTTTGACCATTATAAACCGAATATAATTATATTATAAAGTAATACTTTCACTCTTTCCTAAAGAGCCCCTCCTCTCCCTTATAAAAGGAGACCACTTCATCTCATTCCTCACACCTCTCAAGCCACTTGGCTCGTCCAAACTCTGCCCAACTAAGCTCCCCACATCCCTCTCCTCCTCCTTGAATCTTCCCCTTAGGCAGAAAGCATTTCAACAAGTCCTTTGGTTCCAACCAAAGTGAGTTACCTAAATTAAAGGTAACGATTTCTCTTAAATTATTTTCATTTATTTTGCTTCTTCAACCCCCAAACTCTTTTTATTTCCTTTCTTTTGTAACAACACCAGTATCCTCAATATACTAGGATGTTGTTATAATAAGGATTCAAACTACACATACACACAACTCCATCTAATGGATGATGAACATAATGTTTCTGTGGATGGCAAACTAACGCCTCACGAAACGATGATTGTTCAAATACATTTTACCGCCTCTCATGGTGGCCATTATGATGGCACTGTAATTAAATATGATATTAATGATATATATTTTATATATAAGCTTCTGTAATTCCATTTTATTTCATACCATTATTCGTTTCATGTTGTATATACATACGATAATTTCATTTGAGGAAGTGCGGACTACCGCCCCCTTAAAATGATATGACTCGTTCATACCACACATGGAATGTATAAAGGATGGTGTTAATAAACTTAAGTAACATATATAAAATATTATATTATACTGGAATAGTAATATACCTATGTATCATTTGTATTCAATTCTTTTAAAATAAAAATTAAATGGAAGTTGCGTTCGTGCGTACGTACGGACTACCGTCTCCACGAACGCGATGAGATTCATCCTCCATCGTATCCATTCAAGTATAATTATCATTTGATGATTAAAAAATTATTTTTAAGGACTTGATACCATTCTGGATTTAAATAGTATACAACCTATCCTTTACAAACATGTCTTACGTAACAAAACATACAAAAGAAAACTAGTAAGTTAACACCCGAAACAACGATAATACTAAGATATTATTATCAAATCAATATTAAAAGATCATATATGATATCATATTAATATATATGATTCTTGTATAATTTAATAACAATTATTTCACCATTATATAGGAGGTTAACCTACCCCAACCAAGGAAAAGTACAAGGTAAGGGTTTACTTTACAACCTCTTCATTATCCAAGGTTGTTTATACGTAATAATCTACTCGGATATCTTTATCATCCACATCCTTGTTTCTTAAAAATGTATTTCAAAACATTTTTACTATTTACAAGAATATGGTTTAAAGTCATTTATACCCTTGTTTGACTTTTTATAAGAGGTTTATAAAGGAATCTTTCCGTCGTTTTCAAAACAAGGTCCTTTTTAACCTTTTCGACAGAATTGAGGTAAGAATGTTTTTTTAACTTATACGGCGGGTGCGGTTATTTTACGCCGTTATAAAATCTTCAAAGTTTTCCTTACAAGATTATAATAATATTTTCAAAGAAAATGTTTTATTTTATATGGATCTTAAATGATTTCAAAATAAAAGGGGATATTTCTTTAAAAAGAATTTTGATTTCATCTATGTCAACATCCTTTGATGGATTTTAAGATTATTTGAAGTTGATTTATTATGATACAAAACTTCTATATTGTATTGAAGGTTTTGTGATATATTTGACTGTGGATGTGCTATTTTTATACCATTCATAGTTTATGGTGAAAGTATTGACATTTCGTATGCTAGTTTTAATACGAATGTTTATGTTATGTTTAAACCTTTTCATATGGGAATGCATTGGACTTAATATGTGGTGGGTGGAGCCCGCTATAGCTCCTCGATGCATCGGTAGGTCTCATGAGACAAACTAGTGTCTTGGCACAAGGCCTTGACAAAATTTTATTTGTAGTCTTGGCACGAGGCCTTGGCTATGTGGTTATGATAGTCTGGCATTATGCATTCCATCATTATGAAAGTGGTTATTGATTTTGCATGTGATTATTCGATTAGTAGAATATCCATGTGAACAAGTAAATGGCATTATTTCATTTTACTTTTTCCATACTATATTGAAGTTCAAGTTTAAAAGGCTTTTGTTTTAGTTATACATTGCCTTAAATGTTTATTCTTATTTATGAAAGTTTCCGCTATATTGTTATCCTTACTGGGCATTTGAGCTCACCCCTTTTCTATGTTTTATTTTTCCCAGGATGTGAAGAAGTAAGTTATGAATGACCTGCAGGGATTTTATGAGGGGTTAATAGTGTGGATTGTGGAACATTATGTTGTTGTATTAGTTTTTCATTTTATGATGTAATGTAAAACTTATGAATATATCTAGTGTTTCCAAGGCTACTAAACCAATCGGTCTTTCGAGATTTGATCTTTCTTGTGATCATGCCAATGTTACGAACTAATGCACCGACTCTGGGCATCTAGGGTCGGGGCGTTACAGTTGGTATTAGAGGAAGTTTAGTACAAACCTTGGAAGCTAGATTTAGATAAACTCTGATTAGAGCACGTAGACCTAAGATTAACTGTGAGGATTAGTATAGAAGAACTTCCTAGAATTTTGGTATTGTAGAGATTTTGTGAGTTTTTCAAGAAATACATCCCTGTCTGGATACGAGCAGGTAGAGGCGGCTCTGGCACAGATGTACCTAGGGGTAAAACCCGAAAACACCGCTTTGAGCTAGACTCGAACGGGAACTGGTGCACGACAACGGGCTTTGCTGCACTCTTGGTTACGACACTCCCGGGGGATATGCTTAGGATAACTCTCATTTTCTATACAAATCATTTTTAAGGGATTATGAGTATATACTTCCTCAAAGAAAACATTCTTATGATTATGGATTATATCCATAAATAGTTCAATTTATGTTAAGTGTTTTATAAGTTTGGGATTATGTATTTTGATTCATAAACTGATCTAGTGTATGCCATTGTTTAGAAATGGCGCCCAGTAGAAGGAATGAGAACTCCAGAAATTCACATGATCCAAAGAGAAGGAAGGATCATATCTTTCATGGTCTTAAGCTAGAATTTATAAGAGAAATAGTCTCCCATGTATTATCATCATATGAAGAAATAATATCATGTGTTGATAAGATATGTAAAGAGTTTACTGAGTCCTATGGCTTTGAAGGGAAGCAAGAGAAGAAAAGAATGGAAGAGAGAAAGATGGATAAAGGGAAGAGGAAAAAGATGAATTTTCCCATATGTGACAATTGTGGGAAGAAATACCCTGGAACTTGCCTGAAAGGAATGGGAGTTTGTTATAAGTGTGGAGGAAAAGGGCACAAAGTACGTGACTGCAAGGGTGAGAAAATGGTTTCAAATGTACAATGCTTCATTTGCAAGGAGTTTGGACACTACGCGAACCTAAGCCCCAGTCATCAGACTATGCCGCAAATGATGCTATTGGATAATAATCAAGTTATGATACTACCACAGATGAAGAGGAATGATTAGAGTTCTTATGTTGATTATGTCAATTGAGTGTTGTATCAAAAATGTACTTGTTATAATAATTATGGAGTATATAAGGATTGTACTGCAGTACTATTTCATTAAGGACTTGAGATTGTGTGGAACAAAGAAAAGTGACTAAATAGAAGGTTAAATTTTTGGAAAATATATGGTTGAGAGAATGATAAATCATAATATAGTTCTGATACTGAGGTAGTGATTTTGGAATAATATGTGATTATTTTGGATAAATTATATTCTTGACTACCTTGGAACTGATTAATGATTTGTATATTCCATCATTGTTGGGGTTTAAAACATTTTTGGATTAATGAAGTATATCCAGCATTCTATATGGCATAAGGGAGAATGAATGTAATCAATAAGGAATATGGTAATACATGATGAAGGTATTCATATTCTATTACGGGGTAAAAAGGATCTATATTATGTTTACCTTCCTTATAAATGTTGGACTGTGAGTTTAGACATAAGTATTTTGGATAGTTCTAGTTTGGATTATTTTGGATTTCCATAAAAGGACAACCCGGAGGTCGGGCGGCAACCCGTCGCGTCCGACAAGGCTGCGAGACTTGAACCCGCAACCGAAGGGCGACAAGGGTGTATCACCTACCACTGTCCCACGAGATGTCCTGAATTAAATAATGTAGTTTTTTTTAAAAGATCTGATATATGAATTATAAATTCATTTATTTTGGAACCCTGTACGAATAGTATAAATAGAAAAAAAAAATTTATTTACGTTCTATTATCTTTTAGAGTGAAAGATGAGTTTGTGGTAGAAATTTATTAATGGGTAAAATTCTAATTATAAAGTAAGTATATCTCCTTATTATCTTAGCTAATCTCATAAATAAATTCCTCAACATTAATAATAGAAACTTAGAACAAAAATGTTGTCCTAGATGGTACCTTAAATCATCACAAATTTATGGCTTTGGGATTGTTGTCCTTTTCATAGCCATGTTCTCTACCACTCTCCATCAGATAATTAATGGTTATATTTCTCTTCCATATCCATATTTTCCTACATGGAACCCTAGTATGTGTTATTTTCGGTAATCTTCATACTTTCCACTCTTTATTTTAAATAGAGGCCTCATTAATTCATTTTTCGATGTGGGATTTCAACTAAGATATTTTGAAATGTCAAAAATGTGTTGTCCTAATACCCTATATTTTGTTGAACCGATGGTACTTCAAATCATCATAGATTGATGAGTTTAAGGACCTCAATTTTATACTTGTTTGTGATTGATGACCTCAATCACTACCTATAAATATTTACGTTTTTCCTCCAATTATATGTCTCTAAATTGCCACCAATGTTCTCCGAATCGAGATCATAATTTGGTGGTGACCCTTTCATTTCTCTTTTCCTCATATTAAGACTAAATTTTAGTAACCCAATTTTCTATGTGGGTTTTCCCACAAATATATTTTCTACTTTCAACCTTTTATTTTCGAAGAACAATTTCAAATTGCGAGGACGCAATTTATTGAAGGAGGGGAGAATGTAACACCCCAGGATTTCAGAGTGTGTTATTTCTTAAAAATAATTCAATAACTTACACTACACGCAACACCGAGTTCAATCACACCATTAAAAGAGGTCATGAATAGTATTAACTACATTTTGAACTTTATATAATCCTTATAATTTTAGAATCCCTATTATGAGTTTCTTAGTCATATTGCAAGAACAGATTCATTTTCAGTATTTCACTTTTATCAACTTCTAATAGTGAAACCTTTTTAAATACAATATTTTAAACTTTTTGACTAAATGGGGACATCAAAAATTTAAAATGAAACACCCCAAGCTTCCACGGTACGTTTCCCTTCGAATAATGCAATAGCGTGTGTTGTACGCAACCTCGAGTTCTAACACACACCACAACTAATTAAACTAGCCGTTGTAAATAGTAATGACTACTTTTTGAAATTATATATATTTTATATTTGAAAATGGACTTCATTTTGGACTCGGAATATCGAATTTATCCTAAGGTGAAATTTTGGTACATTTCGGATAACTTTCATATTTTAATGAATAGTGAAAATTACTAAATTTTAATTAAAAACAACTTTTTTAATCAAAATAATTAATAGTGATAAATTATTAATTTGAGTGGTTTTAAAGTATATTTATAATATATTTTTACCATTTAATATAATGTTGGTCATTGGACATAATTATACAATTAAACCGAACATAAACAAGTGTCAATCTTTTGATAGATATTATCTCTTAAAAACACGCTTTTTGTTTTGACATCGGGAATTAATTTTAAATTAATTTCTGCCACTTATGTGTTTTGAATTTAGAAAAATGGATTCCATATTTGGAATCAGGATGTTCAAATTGTGTAAATAGGTAACTTTTATTTTTAGACATTTTGAATAGTTACTGTGGTAAATATTTTATTTACCATGGTTAAAGGGTAAATCCGGTAAATAAGGGTTAAAAAAATAATATTATAATAATAATAAATTACCCTAAAACGTGTCTTAACTCTATTGGTTGATACATGGTCGACCATGGGAATCTTTGGGTCTGTTTTGGGACCCCATGGATCCACTTGTAAGTGATAATGACACATTATATTAATAAAGTTAAAATATAAATAAAAATGGCATAAGCTTACATCTTTTAGAAGAACAATTTTTACATAGGGTTATACATGTTGGATTTTCGATTATAAATATTCATTAGAAAGCTAAAAAGATGTACTACATGATGATATTTTATTTATAATTTTTAGACATCAAATAAGTTAAATTATTAATGACACAATAATGATACAATGTTTACCTCATTAATAAATCATTGAAATAAATAATATTATAATGATTAAAATATTATCTAAAACCTGTCCAATTCTTATTGGTTGATGTTATTTAAAATATGAGTCATCTTATCTTCGACCTCAATGATTTTTGGACCATTATAAACTGAATATAATTATATTATAAAGTAATACTTTCACTCTTTCCTAAAGAGCCCCTCCTCTCCCTTATAAAAGGAGACCACTTCTTCTCATTCCTCACACCTCTCAAGCCACTTGGCTCGTCCAAACTCTGCCCAACTAAGCTCCCCACATCCCTCTCCTCCTCCTTGAAGCTTCCCCTTAGGCAGAAAGCATTTCAACAAGTCCTTTGGTTCCAACCAAAGTGAGTTACCTAAATTAAAGGTAACGATTTCTCTTAAATTATTTTCATTTATTTTGCTTCTTCAACCCCCAAACTCTTTTTATTTACTTTCTTTTGTAACAACACCAGTATCCTCAATATACTAGGATGTTGTTATAATAAGGATTCAAACTACACATACACACAACTCCATCTAATGGATGATGAACATAATGTTTCTGTGCATGGAAAACTAACGCCTCACGAAACGATGATTGTTCAAATACATTTTACCGCCTCTCATGGTGGCCATTATGATGGCACTGTAATTAAATATGATATTAATGATATATATTTTATATATAAGCTTCTTTAATTCCATTTTATTTCATACCATTATTCGTTTCATGTTGTATATACATACGATAGTTTCATTTGAGGAAGTGCGGACTACCGCCCCCTTAAAATGATATGACTCGTTCATACCACACATGGAACGTATAAAGGATGGTGTTAATAAACTTAAGTAACATATATAAAATATTATATTATACTGGAATAGTAATATACCTATGTATCATTTGGATTCAATTCTTTTAAAATAAAAATAAAATGGAAGTTGCGTTCGTGCGTACGTACGGACTACCGTCTCCACGAACGCGATGAGATTCATCCTCCATCATATCCATTCAAGTATAATTATCATTTGATGATTTAAAAATGATTTTTAAGGACTTGATACCATTCTGGATTTGAATAATATACAACCTATCCTTTACAAACATGTCTTACGTAACAAAACATACAAAAGAAAACAAGTAAGTTAACACCCGAAACAACGATAATACTAAGATATTATTATCAAATCAATATTAAAAGATCATATATGATATCATATTAATATATATGATTCTTGTATAATTTAATAACAATTATTTCACCATTATACAGGAGGTTAACCTACCCCAACCAAGGAAATGTACAAGGTAAGGGTTTACTTTACAACCTCTTCATTATCCAAGGTTGTTTATACGTAATAATCTACTGGGATATCTTTATCATCCACATCCATGTTTCTTAAAAATGTATTTCAAAACATTTTTACTATTTACAAGAATATGGTTTAAAGTCATTTATACCCTTGTTTGACTTTTTATAAGAGGTTTATAAAGGAATCTTTCCGTCGTTTTCAAAACAAGGTCCTTTTTAACCTTTTCGACAGAATTGAGGTAAGAATGTTTTTTTTAACTTATACGGCGGGTGCAGTTATTTTACGCCGTTATAAAATCATCAAAGTTTTCCTTACAAGATTATAAGAATATTTTCAAAGAAAATGTTTTATTTTATGTGGATCTTAAATGATTTCAAAATAAAAGGAGATATTTCTTTAAAAAGAATTTTGATTTCATCTATGTCAACATCCTTTGATGGATTTTAAGATTATTTGAAGTTGATTTATTATGATACAAAACTTCTATATTGTATTGAAGGTTTTGTGATATATTTGACTGTAGATGTGCTATTTTTATACTATTCATAGTTTATGGTGAAAGTATTGACATTTCGTATGCTAGTTTTAATACGAATGTTTATGTTATGTTTAAACCTTTTCATATGGGAATGAATTGGACTTAATATGTGGCGGGTGGAGCCCGCTATAGCTCCTCGATGCATCGGTAGGTCTCATGAGACAAACTAGTGTCTTGGCACAAGGCCTTGACAAAATTTTATTTGTAGTCTTGGCACGAGGCCTTGGCTATGTGGTTATGATAGTCTGGCATTATGCATTCCAACATTATGAAAGTGGTTATTGATTTTGCATGTGATTATTCGATTAGTAGAATATCCATGTGAACAAGTAAATGGCATTATTTCATTTTACTTTTGCCATACTATATTGAAGTTCAAGTTTAAAAGGCTTTTGTTTTAGATATACATTTCCTTAAATGTTTATTCTTATTTATGAAAGTTTCCGCTATATTGTTATCCTTACTGGGCATTTGAGCTCACCCCTTTTCTATGTTTTATTTTTCCCAGGATGTGAAGAAGTAAGTTATGAATGACCTGCAGGGATTTTATGAGGGGTTAATAGTGTGGATTGTGGAACATTATGTTGTTGTATTAGTTTTTCATTTTATGATGTAATGTAAAACTTATGAATATATCTAGTGTTTCCAAGGCTTCTAAACCAATCGGCCTTTCGAGATTTGATCTTTCTTGTGATCATGCCAATGTTACGAAGTAATGCACCGACTCTGGGCAGTTGGGGTCGGGGCGTTACAGAATATTCCACTTAATTAATACTTAAACCATGTGTTTTATATCAATTTAAATACCATTTAAATTAATCAATACATTTTATTTATGGAGGTTGTGAAAATAATATCTCTTTGTTTCTTTGTAATGTCCTATAAATTATCATTTTTTTCTTGGGGCCGAGTTTGTTAGCATACAATCATCAAGAGAGTTATTTGAAATTAAAAATCCCCATAAAATACATAATATTTTGTTTCTTATGTAATATATCATGTAGTTAATATTTACTAATTTAAATGTATTGTAGTTTAGTAGAAATGAATCATACACTAGAGCATAACCCCATAATGAGATTAGAATGTTCAGAAGAATTATCATTAATCAAAAAATGACTACAAAGGTATGATTTCTTCTATTAAACACGTTATTACATTATGGTGTTCTTATAAGTGTGATTTTTGAAACAATTATAAAACTCATTTACATGTAATTATAAAATTAATTTTGAATCACAATAATCTTTATAAATGTTTCATTATTATGATTAATCATAAATAGATGTACACACTACCTATATTCAATAATATAATTGACAAAATAACTAAAACCATTAATTTCTTGTCAATTAATTGGTCTAAATACATCATTGTGTATAATATCCAGATTCTACTAAATCATTAGATAATTCTTCTAAATGTTTCTTTGTCATTTTTTAAAATAATAAATATTAATATTTATCAAATAATTCATAATCTCGTGAGTCAAAAATTACAAAATGTGGAGTCTTTAAATTTAGTTCTCATTTATTGGTTATAGAAATAATGCTAAAGAATATTGGCATTAGAATCAACCATGAAATTTTTATTCTAAATGTTCTAAACAGTAATATCCATTTAAAGAATGTATAAGAAATTAATAAATTTCTCAATTCCATAAAACTATTAATTTGTTTATATTCAAAAACACTTATCCTTAAAAGAAAATAAATATACATTTTTTATCCAAACGAGATACACAAATAATTTTTTTTACAGAAGGAAGATAGTAAAACTTATCCAATTCTATGATCAATCTTGTGGGTGGACATAGTTCATCAGTATCAAATTCGAATAGGTATAATCTTGATCAATTAATTACATGAATATATAATTCACTCTTCATAAATTTTTTCATATTTCAAGTTTTATATTTTTCCATTACTAATGTGTGACACACAGTCGATATCTAATACCCATGATTCGTAGATGGGGGGATTAATCTTTATAACATTTAATTTTGGGTACTCGGAATGCATCTCCTTTTGAAATCTTATAAATTATTGAAGTGCCCAGATCAGTGTGAATCACTGAGAGGGGGAGGGGGTGAATCAGTGATCCTTTAAAACTTTTTACTAATTGATTCTTAATCAATTAAACCTCTATGGCTTGTTAAGGCCTCAATCCACTCTTCTTATGTCTCTCAACCTTTCCCGGATAATGCAGTAATGAAAAGGCACAGGACACAAGGATTTAAAAGGTTCGGCACCAAAGGCCTACATCCTTGCCATGCCCTCCCAGCATGGATTCTCCCATTATAATCTGTTAGTATTACAATGGTCGATACAGCTTCCCACCGTATCTCTCCAGAGTCCCACAGGAGGGTCTTTATACTGCTTCACACAGTGTTACCAGAGTCCCCCTGGCCTGCTCCAGAATCCCACTGAAGACCTCTTCTCCCTGAGTCCCACAGGGTCTTCTCTTGGCTCCTCGAGTCACACGAGTAGCTCTTCTTCACTTTAAGCTTCTTCAAGTATCTTCAGCAGTCTGGGATAAAGACTGTTGGCCTTGCTCTGTACCTCTGATCACTTGTGATGATCAGGTCTTCTCGTATTGCTCATGATTTGTCTCCTTCTTCTCAGGATGACCTGGCCTCTCTCTTCAAGAATATTCAATAGCCTCTGAAAAGGTCTGTTGGTCTTGCTCAGCAACTTCTGATCACTTCTGTTGATCAGGCTCTTCTCAATCTACTGCAAACTCAGACAAACAATATCTTTCACTTCAGTCTGGCTCAGTCTCACTGTAATTCAACTTCATGCACTGAGTGCATGGCATCACAATATCTTCAAGATCTCCTGGTCTTGGACTCCTCAAATGCACACAACCAGATTTGGCTTTGTTCACGTGTGCATGTGCATGCATGCATGCATGCACTTCCCTTCTTCTCGTCTTGGTGCAATAAACCCACAAAGGGTGTAATCCTTTTTAGCACACACCTTCTCACTTCCTTCACACACTTAATTCCTTTTGATTACACACATAAAAGTGTGTTATACTTTAGTGTGGATGTCCTCTTCCTTCAACTTCTAAATGCATACCCTTTGTACACACCTAGGTTCGGCCTTCTTTGTTACTTATTCAAGTACACATAAATTGTTCTTTTTTTTGCACAAACTTGACTTGGGCCTCTTCCCACTTCTTGTTGCACACCCTTAACCTGTAGGTTGTTCTTCAATTTTGCACACACAAAATGTGTCTTCACTTGGTGCACACACAAGGTATGGCCTCGGGTTCTTCTTGCTCACACAATACCGTAGGGTCTACACTTTGCACACAAGGCATGCAAGTCTCGGCCTCCACTTCTTCTTGCACACCTAATTGGATACGGCCTCTTCACTTGTTGCACACACACAAGAGATGTGGTGGCCTTCCTTCTTTACTATGCACACACAAGAGGCAAAGCCTCGGGTCTTCTTCCTCACTTTAGCGCACACACACAAGGTATGCAACCTACTGCCGCGTAGGGTCTTGGTGTAGCAAGCACACAGGGTGTGAGGTGCAAGGGCCTCCTCCTCTTCTCAACTGCCGTGCAAGTGTCCAGAGTGCAACACCGTGGGCACACAAGTGCTTACCGCGCAGGGGGCCGCGGTGCACAGAGGGGGTGCGCAAGTTGGCGCAGCCCAACCTCTCCTTCCTGTCGCGCAAAGGGGTAGCGCGCAGGGGACTCTCCCTTTCTCTTCTTTCGCGCAAGAGGTGCGCAAAAGGAACCTCGCGGAGCAAGGAGTGCTCCGGGCTTCACTACCGCGCAGGGTATTGCGCGGGGCTTCGACTTCGCGTGGCAGAGCTCTCACGGGACTCGGATTTTCAACAGAGTTTCAGCAAGAAATACCGAGAGAATGGGCTCTCCTTTTATAGGCAAAGAGTGCCTCGGCTCATCCGCGTGATATAACTCAAACTCCCGAGATCTTCGGATCATTAAAAATCTTTTCAAATCTTGATTTTTATTCTCGGTTTCACGCGGGCTTCCTTTTCTTTTCCTTCTCTGTGCATGCGACTTAGAACGCACGCACAACCTCTTCTCTCCCAATCCATGCAAAGGCATAGACCATTCATAGCCTCAGCAGATTCTCTTGCCTCGGCCGCAACCGAAATCTTCCGTATATTGCATGCAGGATCATTTTAAAACATGGACGAGTTCCATAGGTCTAGACGATCTCATTGGACCCTTCAGCTTGATCAGAGGTGGCCGGGAACTCGATTTGGCTTGCTCGGAGGGCGCCTGGTTCATTGGTGGCCGCGGGAATGCGCGGGGAGGCCTCAGCCGAGCTCGGGGAAGAGGACGACTCGCCGGCCGTTGGATCGGGCGTTTGAAATACATCGGACGGCCTGGATCTGAAGATCTCGCGCGGGATCAGATGTGCGGCTTAGATCGTCCGCGCGATGAGTCGGACGGCCAGGATCAGATCCTGGGCGAAATTTTCCGTCCCACATCGAAACGGCCAGCGTTTTTCTCGCGCTTTATCACCCTTGCGCCGCCTCAACCCCTCGATTGAATCTTCTCCCTCCACGGTGCCGCCCCGCACCGTGTTCTCCTTGCGGGCGCGCTCTGCGCCCACTCTGCTCCCTGCGGGCGCGCTCCTAGCGCCCACTATGCTCCTCGGGTGCGCGGGCTTCACCACCGCGTGCCCTCGGGGGCTTACACACGGCCCCCTGCCGCCTTGTTCTTGCACCATGGGATCCCCCATGGGCGTGGCGCCTTCGGCCCACAAGTGCCTTGGGGTTGAACCCGTGGGCTGGCCTTGGCTGGCCTAATTTTTGGCAAAGGCAAATATAATGACTTTGTTAAAAACAAAGTATTCAATGAGTTCAAGCCATATCAAATACCAAATGCCAAGCCACTCCAAGCCTTCTTCCTTTCTTCTTCTTCTTAAGAATTCCATCATTTCTCCTCTCATATGATCTCTACTTATAATATGGAATTCCCAAGGTTTCTTCTTAATCTTCTTCATCTCCTCTTCCATATGTGTTCAATACTTAGGAGGGACTTCTTCAACTGAATCTCATAAATCACACATGTTCTTCAACATTCTTCATTGATCTAATCAGAGATCAATTGGATCTTCTTCTGATTCACATGGACTAAGAGTTAGTACATGGACTTCTTTAATCCACTTCATCCACTTAGAAGTTGTGGATGGATCTCATTCAACTCCTCATGCATTGTCAATACAATGCATGGTCTTCAAACATTGTTGTGACATTGTATCCAGTTGATACAAGTTCTTGGAACTTTAAGAACAGCTCAAAAATCGTCTGATTATTACTAGAGAATGTTTCAACCACATCTCCTATGCCACTTAGTGAATCTCCTAAGTGACATGCATCTTAGTACCATGGACATTCTCCTTCATCACCATCACGATCACATCCTTTGTCATTCACATCTTGACATTACTTGACATCCATTCATTCCAAGACAACTTCATGCCTCATTGACAACAAATGCAACACAATGCACTTCAATCTCCCCCTTTGTATTTGTGGTCAATACACTTCTTCAGCACATATGAATGGGTCAATATGTGTGCCAATATTTTCTCCCCCTTATTGGCAATCAAATGCAAAGGTGTGGTGTGGTTCACTTTCAAAAATATCTTCCTCCCTTTGAATAGCATCTTCTTGAAAATCACTAAGAGAGGGATGATGCCACATGCTCTCTTTAGCAAAGAACCTTTAGTAAATCAGCTCTAAGTCTACTTGGGCTAACCCGGTGTAGAAAACAAGAGTGATATGACCAAGGAACTCAATGTTGTCCAACATTCACAATACATGTGAGATCATGCTTAGGGGTTTGAATTTTTTCCGATATTCAATGAATTGCTGAATCCTGCACATACTTCACAAAACTCATTAGACTGTTCAGGTGCACAGATAAAGCTCCCCCATTCATCCATTTTCTTAAGATGATATTAATCTCAGAACATCATCTTCTTCAGATTTGCTCCCCCTCAAGGGGTGCACTCCGTTCTGTCCAAACCATCCTCCAGATGAGAATGATCATCATCTTCAATTCCCTGCAATGTTAGCATATGTATATACAAGTGATTAGGGAATAAGATGGAACCTCCCTGGTTCATCAATGTGAACAACAAGGTTGAGAATATTCTCTCAACCGAGATGTCCCATTTTCACCATTCTTCACACTTTCACATTTGATCTTCAATGATGTTTGTGCTGGTGTGGATCTCAATACATCTTCATGTGAAATCTTCTTCTTCCCTTTTGCCTTAGCAATTGCCAGAACTTCATATTCAGCTCTTTGTAGATCTTTGGCAAGTTGCAACTGATTTGGCCATATGACTAACAAATCGCTTGGAAGTGTGGCCTCAGTTCTGGAAGTTCCACATGGGTCTTTTGATGCTGTCAAGCTACCTTTCTTAGGCAACTTTTTTTCAATCAATCCCTTCTGCTTCTTCTGGATTGATTGTCTGTTTGAGTCCAGTCTGCCTCTATTGAATTTCATGGCTTCTTTACAAAGATCCATGATATGTCCTTTCTTCCCACAGTAGAAGCATTTCTTGGTGGTCCTTCTGGATGCATCACCCTTCTTGGATTTCAAATCCAAGGACTTCTCTTCCTTTGACAAAATCTTCTTAGGAGCATCTTCCACTTTGTTCCTGCTTCCCAAGGATTCTTTCTGAGCCAGGTTCTGTGATCTTTTCTTCTTTCCAGCTTTGGATACAGTTGGAGATTGACATGTATCAATTTTGCGACCACTTTTGCAATCATCCCAGATGTTGTCAAGTAGTCCAAATCTATTTGCAGTGAACAGATGTCTCTGGACCTCTGGATGCTGCTTCTTTTCTTCTGGCTTGCTCCCCCTAGGCATGGGCTTCCTCTGTGCTTTGGCATTCAGTGGATTGTACCAACAATCCTTTGCACAATGCCTATACTTGTTACAACACCAACATTGACCCATAAATCTTGACCTCTTGTGTACTTCTGATTGCTGGGTACTTTTCTTGACAAGTTGTGTTGTTTCAGGAGAGCTCTCTTTTGTCTTCATCCATACTTGTTTGGAGTTATTCTTCCATCCTGCACTTTTTGTGGAAACACATTTAGAGGCATGAGTACAAGATGGGATGGATGATATCTTCTTTTTAGAAGTTGTTTCCCTTTTATTAGAGGATGTCTTTCTTTTAGAATCATCCTGCTCAATGCTCACTTGAGTAGCAACATTTCTTATTTCAGCTGACTGGGAGGCTTCATCTTTGGGTGATTGCAGATTTGTCAATATCACCTCTAGTTCTAAGCACTTCATGTTAAGGGAGTTCTTCTCATCCTCAACAGCTCTTAGCTTTCCTTCCCAACTTTCTTTCAGCTGATTCACCTGGTCATCATGCACCTTCTTCAATTCTTGCAATGAGTTGTCAAGATCCTTCACCCTGTTTACTTTGTCTTCAAGTTGAGCATCTCTGACATTCATTGAAACTTTGTGCCTCTTTTCCAGTGCATGGAAAACATCTCTGACCAGTATTTTAAAGAAATCTTTCTCAGAAAGGCTCCTTTAAAATTCTTCAGCAGTGTCTTCATATCTTTCATTGCAAAGAGAAACTGTTTCATCTTTAGCCTTCACCAGCTTTCTGAGAGTGTTGGTTATGCCAACCCTTTTTGCCAATTGGACTTCTAGAGAATTGGATTCATCTTCTAGCTTTAATTTTTCTTCTTGAAGATCAAGGAGGCCTGTAGCTATACACATTTCCACTTCCTTGGGGACTCTCTTCTGAAGATATTTGATTGCATTTAGAAGATCATTGTTTCTTCCATCTTCATCACAGCTAGAGAAGGCTTCATCAGAAGAATGATAAAAGGAATTGTCATATGATGTGACTTTCACATTTCTTTCCATAGAAGGAGTTTCTTTGATTGCACCAACCTTCTTCCTCATCTTCTTTTCCTGTTTCTTCATTCTGTTTTTCAGAGTCTTGGCAGATATCTCCATTTGAGGCTGTTCTTTCATTTCCTCAAATCTGCACTCCATATAGACTCTCTTGGATCTTTTAGAGGTAACCTCCCTCTGATACCAATTGAAGTGCCCAGATCAGTGTGAATCACTGAGAGGGGGAGGGGGTGAATCAGTGATCCTTTAAAACTTTTTACTAATTGATTCTTAATCAATTAAACCTCTATGGCTTGTTAAGGCCGCGATCCACTCTTATTATGTATCTCAACCTTTCCCGGATAATGCAGTAATGAAAAGGCACAGGACACAAGAATTTACAAGGTTCGGCACCAAGGGCCTACATCCTTTCCATGCTCTCCCAGCATGGATTCTCCCATTATAATCTGTTAGTATTATAATGGTCGATAAATCTTCCCACCGTATCTCTCCTGAGTCCCACCGGAGGGTCTTTATACTGCTTCACACAGTGTTACCAGAGTCCCACTGGCCTGCTCTAGAATCCCACTGAAGACTTCTTCTCCCTGAGTCCCACAGGGTCTCCTCTTGGCTCCTCGAGTCACACGAGTAGCTCTTCTTCACTTTAAGCTTCTTCAAGTATCTTCAGCAGTCTGGGATAAAGACTGTTGGCCTTGCTCTGTACCTCTGATCACTTGTGATGATCAGGTCTTCTCGTATTGCTCAGGATTTGTCTCCTTCTTATCAGGATGACCTGGACTCTCTCTTCAAGAATCTTCAACAGCCTCTGAAAAGGTTTGTTGGTCTTGCTCAGCAACTTCTGATCACTTCTGTTGATCAGGCTCTTCTCAATCTACTGCAAACTCAGACAAACAATATCTTTCACTTCAGTCTGGCTCAGTCTCACTGTAATTCAACTTCATGCACTGAGTGCATGGCATCACAATATCTTCAAGATCTCCTGGTCTTGGACTCCTCAAATGCACACAACCAGATTTGGCTTTGTTCATGTGTGCATGTGCATGCATGCATGCATTCACTTCCCTTATTCTCCTCTTGGTGCAATAAACCCACAAAGGGTGTAATCCTTTTTAGCACCCACCTTCTCACTTCCTTCACACACTTAATTCCTTTTGATTACACACATAAAAGTGTGTTATACTTTAGTTTGGATGTCCTCTTCCTTCAGCTTCTAAATGCATACCCTTTGTACACACCTAGGTTCGGCCTTCTTTGTTACTTGTTCAAGTACACATAAATTGTTCTTTGTTTTGCACACAATTGACTTGGGCCTCTTCCCACTTCTTGTTGCACACCCTTAACCCGTAGGTTGTTCTTCAATTTTTCACACACAAAATGTGTCTTCACTTGGTGCACACACAAGGTATGGCCTCGGGTTCTTCTTGCTCACACAATACTGTAGGGTCTACACTTTGCACACAAGGCATGAAAGTCTCGCCCTCCACTTCTTCTTTCACACCTAATTGGATACGGCCTCTTCACTTGTTGCACACACACAAGAGATGTGGTGGCCTTCTTTCTTTACTATGCACACACAAGAGGAAAAGCCTCGGGTCTTCTTCCTCACTTTAGCGCACACACACAAGGTATGCTACCTACTGCCGCGTAGGGTCTTGGTGTAGCAAGCACACAGGGTGTGAGGTGCAAGGGCCTCCTCCTCTTCTCAACTGCCGCGCAAGTGTGTAGAGTGCAACACCGTGGGCACACAAGTGCTTACCGCGCAGGGGGCCGCGGTGCACAGAGGGGGTGCGCAAGTTGGCGCAGCCCAACCTCTCCTTCCTATCGCGCAAAGGGGTAGCGCGCAGGGGACTCTCCCTTTCTCTTCTTTCGCGCAAGAGGTGCGCAAAAGGAACCTCGCGGAGCAAGGAGTGCTCCGGGCATAACTGCCGCGCAGGGTGCTGCGCGGGGCTTCGACTTCGCGTGGCAGAGCTCTCACGGGACTCGGATTTTCAACAGAGTTTCAGCAAGAAATACCGAGAGAATGGGCTCTCCTTTTATAGGCAAAGAGTGCCTCGGCTCATCCGCGTGATATAACTCACACTCCCGAGATCTTCGGATCATTAAAAATCTTTTCAAATCTTGATTTATATTCTCGGTTTCACGCGGGCTTCCTTTTCTTTTCCTTCTCTGTGCATGCGACTTAGAACGCACGCACAGCCTCTTTTCTCCCAATCCATGCAAAGGCATAGACCATTCATAGCCTCAGCAGATTCTCTTGCCTCGGCCGCAACCTAAATCTTCCGTATATTGCATGCAGGATCATTTTAAAACATGGACGAGTTCTATAGGGCCAGACGATCTCATTGGACCCTTCAGCTTGATCAGAGGTGGCCGGGAACTCGATTTGGCTTGCTCGGAGGGCGCCTGGTTCATTGGTGGCCGCGGGAATGCGCGGGGAGGCCTTAGCCGAGCTCGGGGAAGAGGACGACTCGCCGGCCGTTGGATCGGGCGTTTGAAATACATCGGACGGCCTGGATCTGAAGATCTCGCGCGGGATCAGATGTGCGGCTTAGATCATCCGCGCGATGAGTCGGACGGCCAGGATCAGATCCTGGGCGAAATTTTCCGTCCCACATCGAAACGGCCAGCGTTTTTCTCGCGCTTTATCACCCTTGCGCCGCCTCAACCCCTCGATTGAATCTTCTCCCTCCACGGTGCCGCCCCGCACCGTGTTCTCCTTGCGGGCGCGCTCTGCGCCCACTCTGCTCCCTGCGGGCGCGCTCCTAGCGCCCACTATGCACCTCGGGTGCGCGGGCTTCACCACCGCGTGCCCTCGGGGGCTTACACACGGCCCCCTGCCGCCTTGTGCTTGCACCATGGGATCCCCCATGGGCGTAGCGCCTTCGGCCCACAAGTGCCTTGGGGTTGAACCCGTGGGCTGGCCTTGGCTGGCCTAATTTTTGGCAAAGGCAAATATAATGACTTTGTTAAAAACAAAGTATTCAATGAGTTCAAGCCATATCAAATACCAAATGCCAAGCCACTCCAAACCTTCTTCCTTTCTTCTTCTTCTTAAGAATTCCATCATTTCTCCTCTCATATGGTCTCTACTTAGAATATGGAATTCCCAAGGTTTCATCTTAATCTTCTTCATCTCCTCTTCCATATGTGTTCAATACTTAGGAGGGACCTCTTCAAATGAATCTCATAAATCACACATGTTCTTCAACATTCTTCATTGATCTAATCAGAGATCAATTGGATCTTCTTCTGATTCACATGCACTAAGAGTTAGTACATGGACTTCTTTAATCCACTTCATCCACTTAGAAGTTGTTGATGGATCTCATTCAACTCCTCATGCATTGTCAATACAATGCATGGTCTTCAAACATTGTTGTGACATTGTATCCAGTTGATACAAGTTCTTGGAACTTTAAGAACAGCTCAACAATCGTCTGATTATTACTAGAGAATGTTTCAACCACATCTCCTCTGCCACTTAGTGAATCTCCTAAGTGACATGCATCTTAGTACCATGGCCATTCTCCTTCATCACCATCACCATCACATCCTTTGTCATTCACATCTTGACATTCCTTGACATCCATTCATTCCAAGACAACTTCATGCCTCATTGACAACAAATGCAACACAATGCACTTCAATTATAAGTATAGATATTGAAAAATAGGTTATATATATTAGAGTTCGCATAATGATTATTATTTAGTGTTCCATAATTTGTAATATGGAACGAACGATGAGTTAGTATCATATATTATATTTCGCATTATGAACATTAAATGAAAATCATCCTAAAAAAAATTATTTCCTTGTACATCATAACCATTTAGTGACTCGGTATAAAAATTTTACTAATTCATTATCCCACTTTGTAATAAAACACATAACATTAGTTTTTTAGGTATGGATTAATCCCAATCAAAACAGTTGTCATTCTTGGATAGTTAATCAGAAAATTCTATTACTTTATACATGATATGGATAATAATAAACCATAATCCTCTAGTATCTAAACCCTTAAGGGTTTCTAGACAAGTATAACCAAAATAAATAAATAAAATCAGGATAAAAAATAAAATCTAGTCTCACCTCTTTCGAATAAAAAAAACCAACTAGACAATCCCAAGTAACTTGTTACTTTATTAGATTAAAAAATATAATCTAAGGGAAACCAAATTTGGCATGAAACTACCTAATTTAATGTTCTTAGTATTGAAAATTTTCTCTTTCGAAGAAATATTATACTTATTATTTTAGGGGTTTTCATGGATGACGTATTTAATATTCATTATATTTATATTAAATTCATAACTATTATATCATATGAAATCATTATCTCCTCATGTTTTATTCACTTTTTTTAGTATGAATGTCTTTTAACAATTTATTTTTGGAGTCCATTTATGACAAAAAATTAATGTGATCACACCATGTTAATGTAAAACACTTTAAATAGCCCACAAGTTATTATTAGTAATCTGAAATAAAATATCAAGAATATCCATGCATATCTGAATGCATCTCAAGCATTATTTAAATAATCTCTTAAATTAATTATTTAATGTTATATGATATTGATAATATCCACAAGAGTAATCAGAGAGTGATATATATCAAACCAAATTAACCTTTCTTGATAAGAATTTTCCTCTAGGATTGTTGGTGGTCTGACCCTAAGTCCATCTACCTGGGGATTCTTTACTTAAGATAGATTTCAATACATCATATGTGTAATATCTAATATAAAAAAGTATGCAACAGTTATTATCAATCTCATGGACTAAAATAATATCTATAGTCAAGGTAATATAAATGTAAATTTTATGGAGTCATTCCTAACAAGTAATGTTGGTATTTAGCTCCTAGAAAAATATTTATTGTTAAAAAAATGTATACATAGTATTAAAATTTATTAAGAAAAATATTACTACATGTGAATATAAATGGAATGTTATAAATTAATATACATTTTATTTAAATTAAAAAAGATGAGACATTTTTGAACTATTAATAAATATTAGTTAACAATAAACATTTCATGAATTAAAAATAACAAGAATATAAACAATTTACATTCAAAATAAATATAAACTCTTTCATATTTTCATTATATAGAATTTCAAATTTTATTTAATCATATATCATTTTAATCATCAAATCAATTTTGATGTCTTCCAAATAAAATCTTTAAATATGTCATTTATTTTAATTTATACAATTTCAAATTAACTATTTATGAATAATTCATACTCATATATATAAACACCTTTATATTTAATCTTTATAATTTAAATCCCTTTCTAATTTATTAATTATTATTTCCCAATAAACATTTTATTTCTAGATCATAGGATATTCTATATAAATATTAATTGTTTTTTCAATATTAATATTTAATTTTTAGGAATGTAATAATTTCTCAAAAGAAAATATTAATTATAAAAAATACATTTAATTAATTTATAAACAATTTATAAATTTAAATATCCCAACAAAAATATAGGGATATAAAATAATTTTATAAACAATTTATATAAATATAAATATAACTATTTTTTTCATTTTGTGCATCACCATGGTTTGAAAAACAACGTGGTACCCATGCATTGGATGTTTTCAATAAAAATAACATGGGGATAAAAATGTGGTGCACCATACAGAGCCCTTCACCTTCGATTATCCATTGTTTCCGGGAAAGTCCTAGTGACGAAAAACCATGGATGTCACTACACCATGGGGATAGTTGTATTGGTATTTTGAAGTCACCATGGCTACACAGCTGGAACTAGAATGTCATGGTGATGATGATGATTTTTTAAAATATAGATTGAACACATTTAATTCATAATAAAATTTTATCTTATAATACATATGGGGTTTTTTGAATTCATTTATTTCCATTAGAAGTGAAAGTGAACCTAAAACAAAGGAAAATCTATATACAAGGAATCAAACATGTGAGTGTACATAAAAACAGAGCATAAACCACTATACCTTAGACAAAGAAACATAAAAATATTTCACCATTGTTATTTGATCGATATATCTTGATGATGATCGTGAGCATTATATTTGTACCTCCATTCTCCAAGGGGAATATACCTTCTAATGGATACAAAATATTTTTGTGATTACTCTTGATCTCCTGTGGGGGGTACTAGAACCATCTCTTAGTGATGAACATGTTTTTTAGAATGGAAGATATATTCAAAAAGTTTATGAGAAATTCACAACTATTACATATACATATACATTCCCAAGAGAATAGGATAACATCATATTATATATCCATCTTCAACACTATTCATCGAATGAAGTGTATCGAACAAACATGACAGATTAACTGAAATCACATAACATCCATATGTTTCTTCTAATTGGTGTTCATTCATCAAAGAATTCAATTAATGAGGTGATCCAACCATAAATAAATATACTCTTTGGTTATTAATTGATAAAATTATGAGGTAGGGATGTGAAACTACACTTTCATCACAAGTATATCAAAATGAATAATATATTTCAACCAAAAGAAAACAAACAACACAAAGGTGTGGTAAAATCGATTTTGGTGCACTCCCAAAAGATTCTAAGGGGTTTGTTTAACTCATACCTAGAATATACATATATGAAAACTTATTTTTATTTGGGTGTTAAAATTATAGATTAAATTTCGAATTTTCTATTTAGTAGATGGGTCATTTCTTGGTTAGATATATTGAAGAGGTTTTGATGAATGGAACACATAAAAGGAGGTATTTTTGACATGGCTAGAGTCTTGGAAATCTTCCTGAGGTCTTGAAGGAGCATTAGGATAGGTGAGGTGGTTGTTACATCCAAATGTATAGTATACTGACTAGCTAATCAGGAGGCACTATCAACTGACAATTTGTATTTAAACTAGGATAAAATAACTTTTTTCCCTAAAAATTAATATGTATAATCCCATTCTCCTCCTCTTATTTTAGCTCATGCAGCTATGGGTTACTTACATCTTCTCTCCCATTCACCCCTTGGTTTGGCGGTTCTTCTTTAGGGTGTTTAGATTGAATTTTTCTGTTCAATCTATTATATTCTATTTACTTTATCACCTCATATTATTTGTGGTTTCCCATTTTAGGTATCTTGAACTAATTCCCAAAAATACATGGAGGGATTGGTCACCAATCATGGGAAATTCATGCCAATTTTATAATAGGGGACTTGTTATGATGTCTTTAATCTATAACATGTTGTTTGTATGGAGTCTTTCAACCAATTTAATATCTATATAGTTTTTGGATCACATAAAAAAATATAATGTATAATTAAATCATCTTCTACCATTACTAAATTTTCTTGTCTTGTGTAAGGGTATCTCAAGGGGATGATAGCATACTATTTATTAATCATTTGATAGAGGTTGGTTGTACTACTAATTTCTATTAAGGTGTATCCCTAGATTTAAATAGATTATGGGTTTTCATATTTCCACTTGTAAGAGTTTGGTCCTAAAATGTATTCCTCATTACACTGTGGATCGTGGATGAGTCGTTTATCACAACTCTTGTGTGTCAAGGTAAACCGGTGAGCATTATGAATTTATAACTTTTTTAACAAAGAATTATTTTTTTATATTTTTTAGTTAATTACATCTTCAATATAATTATTTAATTTAATTGTTTTTTTAGATAATTACTCAGATTTATTTGATGGTTACTGACAATGCTCTATAAGCTTCAAATAAAGTTGTCAAGCTACTTTTAGAATTTTTTTCTCTTCAGAATAAGCTATGTGGTCTGTTTTTATCTTCCCATATATATATTTCATTTAACTAAGCTATTTTGGCATGAAAAACCATCACATTATTCAATTATCATCTTTAAATTATTTATGTTTTTTAAAATAGATCATATGGTTGATTTCTACAAGGCATTGAGGGCCCGGATTGACCCTTGAGTACTGACTGGAAAAATCAATCATTGATGGATAATAATATAAATTAAAACATATAACTCTAGATTAATTGAAAAGGGTTTTTCCAATATAGAACCCCTAGGATAGAAGGATTGTTGAGATGACCATGGGGTGAGTGTTTCTCCCCTACAAGGATGTGACTACTTGGGTGGTTTGACCCTGTAGTGTCTAGAAAATATTTTGGGTGTTTGATACAATGTAGGATTCCGGGGAAATGGAATTATTTTATGGACATTTACCTAGTATGACTTTATCATGAGTCCACAGGGTCATTTTGGAGACCCAATGGGACCCCAGTAGGTTCCATTGTTAATAGTGATCATAGAAAAAGGGTGGAATTGGGAATGGGTAGAGATGGTATCGGGTGTCACCTTAGAACATGTATTGACAATGTGTTATCAAGGGGTTATGGATAGAATTTATGGGTTAATGAATTTAACCAAACGCTACATAGTATTTATTATTTCACTTTTTTTCTCTTTATATAGAATGGATCTATACTTTCTACCTAGGATATTTCCTATGGGCCTGAAGAGATGTTAAGATAAATCAGGTATTTCCTAGAGGTTTTTTTATGGATATGGGTTTAGATATGTTGGGGATACTGATGTAGCTCATCTTGAATGCTATGATGTATTCATGAATTCCTAGTGTGTATCCAATGATCTAAAAATTGATCCATGTGAAGAATGCCCGGGATGCCTGGATTTTTCCTCTTGTGTATATAGGATTCCCTATATGCCTTAGGTCCATTGGATTCCAAATATATCTAGGTTATAACCATTTAATATTTTCGATGTTATTATTATCGCATAAATTACGATGTGATGACTAGGGAAACCTTAGTATTTGGTTAGTAGATCTTGTTTATGCTACATGTTCCTTATTTAGGTTCCTTATATGTTTCAGATCTATTTGTATATCATAGTGAAATCATGGAGTTTTTTTATTCAGTGATTTCATGGGAATCCAATGAATTAGCCTTCATCCCACCATGACATTAGAGTTTATTGATATTCTCAGGATACCGTGGATTGGATATTAATCCATTAATGATGAGGCTTTTGGGAATTTCATCCTAATATTAATGGATGATAGAGTTGCACTAGTACCCGATATTTACATGCTTATCATGATATCATTAAATACTCATAGTTAACACCCCACTGGCCAGATTAGCTATAGTTAACCTAGGTCACATTCTTATGGATGATCACTTGTTACTAGTACCATGGAAGGACTTGGTCCCTCTAAGTAGTTCTCATTTCCATGATCATCATGACATTTTTAGAGACACCCCATTATTGACAAAAGAAGGTAGTATGGAAGTAATTTATTTAGTTTTTATTTATTTATTTTTTTTTATCTGAGAATGTAACTTGAAGATACACAATATAGACTTATTTTTTATGTGACTATTTTGGTGGTGTCATACTAAATTATGTAATCATATCATTCTTGATTAGGCATATAACAAGGGATCCTAATAATATCTCTCATTTTTCATCTGAAAAGGTTAGGATGAAACTCATTATGATTATGATGATTAAGGTGTGTATCTTAATCAATATTGGAGACTAAGTATGTGGTGAATCATAAAGATATAGTTGATCCTCATTAACTTTTATTTTAGTATTAAAATATACATATTTTTATGTATGATTATCCTAGTGGGAGATCATTTTTATATGATTGTAATGTTTCCCCATATCATGTTATTACTGATTTAATTGTTATATTTATATTGGGTAATTTTATTATTATTACTAATATAATAAAATGATTATTTTATTTGTTACTACACTCTCGGGTCAAGGGTTATAGTCTTCCTATGGTACTAAACTATACCACTACTACAAATCAATATAATCTTATGTACGAGGAGGTGAACATGAGGTCGTCTGGAAAACTGATATGGGGGACACATAGGGTAAACTAGGGACTAAGATGTTAAAAATTGGAATCAGAAATTTTCTCTTATTTTTTTGGAAAATAATATCTTGGATATTTAAAAATTTTCCATACCGTATAATGGATATCAGACTAGTGAGTCGATAACACTTGTGCTAGTATGAATTGTGGATAACCAAGGCTTGGATTGATGTTATTTATGATTAATGTCATTGATTTATATAATTATATACGTTATTGTATCCTATGGATGTTTGAGGTTCATAACTTGTTATGTATTTTATCTGGTGGCACATTAGAATGAGAACACTATCCATACATCAAATTTAACTTGTGGGGTTTACATGAAATATATTACTTCTACTTTATGATGTCATTGATGACTAGAGATCAATATTCTAATGATTCAACAACTTCTGTTACGATTTTTTCCCATTTAAGTACTTGGTGGAATTTTACTTAGTGAGGATGATTTGTACACTATTTTCTTAAAATTGTTGTTAATGTGGGTCTATGGAATAATGCATCATGATAAAGATGATGTTTTCTCTTAGCATAATGGATGTATAATGACCTTAGTTGGCCAACATAAGATTTTGGTTCCTTAGAGGTAAACCCCTTGGGGTTTATTTATATTTAGAATCAATCTTTTAATGTCCCAGTTAAAAACTATATTGAATGTTTCTATACATCTTGGACTAAAAATATACATAGACGAACCGTGTGACATGTATTACTTAAAATAGATCATATTTGGTTTTCTTTTTGTATGTAAATGTGGATTTTGGGATTATGATTCTTTAGTGGGAAGCTTGGTCGATATATTCTATGTAACTATCAACTACCTTGTATAATGATGGATTGGTATGAACACCCTAAGTAATGCATATGTGGAACCCCAGAGTATGATTTTCTAGGTAGATTTGATAGTTTATCTTGATTGGAACAAGAGGATGAATGTTAGTTATGACATGCTGGGACATGGTTGGGGGCTAGGTGGGAGGACCTAGATACCCTTGGAGACTACTCAAAATTATAGTGAGTATGTGCCTGGTGTTGTGGGTGATGGTAACCCACAATATTGGACAGATTTAGATTTAGAGGTCCCTAAAGTAGGAAATGGATGATTAGATTCCATGACATTGAGACTGTTGAATTGGAGGTACTATTGAGTTTATGGAAAATGCGTATTTATGGATAGGGATTCCATTAGGTGGAGAACCTTGAGTACTGGTCCTCTTGATTTGATTCTTATATTAAGGGAAATACCATTCAACATCTTCTCCATATTTTCTAGGATTGTTCATTAACAATTTTGTGAAATTACAAGTGGATGCTCATGACTTGAATAACATTAAGTTGTGGCTATACATGGTTTTTTCTTAACAAAAAAATACTTAAATCATGGTTAGTTTTTGTTGTGTGGAAGTATATTTCTAGATCATGTGACACAAGGGTAACATTATCTAGGTGATATTAATAGGTGGTGTGGGATTGTGCACCTAAAAAATTTGATGACAACATAATGGTATATGTCAGTTGCACATAGTACCTATTAAATTTTTGAACAAGTGAGTAGTTTGGTGGGAGTCGAGGGATTATGGGTTAATAAAATTCATATGATATTAGTTTCTACGATTTTTTGGATTAAATAGAAAATTTTCCTTCATGGTAGAGTATACATTATAATCGGATTGAGTGTGGTGACATGGCTAACTTTGGTTAACCTGAGCTATGTATTAATGGGAAGAGGTGATCACAGACCAAGAGAAGTTGAACAAATTTGTTATTACAATTTACAAAGATGAAACTCTATTAATTTTATAAATAATGATTTTTGGTGAGGAGAATACCATAAGATGTTGGGGGATGACCATTATGCAAGAAAAATCATCTTCATGTTTGTACATGTCATTGTATTTTTGAAGTGGAATTTAGATTTCATTGAGTAGTTGATTCTTATGTATCTGGTCCCATTTAAATATTAGATTTGAGTTTTAATAGAGATATTATATGGAGTTGGTTCCTCGGAGTCAATATTGGTTTGATATTGGTTTTATATTGGGTGTTTTATGGGGTGAAACCCAGTTTTGTCACATGAATCAGGGTGAATCAATTGGCGAAATATAATAAATGTGTTATTTGAGACAAAAGATTGAAAATTTTTTGGAAAAATGATTTTTTTATTTGGACTTATCATATTTAGTATGATAGTGACATTTTGAGATTTGGTTGGGACCTTCCAAGAAAATCTTGTCATATGAGGGCCTTATGAATGGGTAGTGGGTACCTGCTAATTTCAGTTCAGAGATAAAAAATAGGGGAAACATTAGATTTATGATTGATGTTTTCTTCTACAGTTAGGTTTAAATATTTCAATACTATATTAATCAGGTTTTTTGACCATTATGAATGTGTTTATTTATATAATTATGATGGTGGGGAGAACCATTACATAGAATAATTTTTTATGAGTTGACCCATATAATAGAGGGCATCAGAGGATGGATGGATAACTGGATGACACAACTATAGTGCCCTAGGATAGAAAGAGGTATTTGGGTCACCAAAATTATAGTTTGGTTATGATGGAAGGTGTTATATTAGTTTTTGATGAGTTGGGATTTGTGTACTTGGAGTTGTGAAATGGGATCTCAATCAATGATTCAGTGTATAAAGAGAAACTGTGAGCATTTTATTATAAATCAAGTAGGTTAGGTTTAATGTCTAGATTCCTAAAGAGACTTCTTGTAGCAGATTGTGTTATGATTTGGGGATTTTAAGACTCGATGTATTTTTTTCTGAAAATTAGAGGGATATATTAATATTTTCATTTTACTATATGGGTAATTCTTTAGAGATTCATACCCGGGTCCTATGGAATATAACACCACGAAATTGGAATTTTGGACATAGTTAGAGGATTGGGAGGCTTTCGTGGTTCTTGAAGGGGCCTCTGGAGAGGTCAAGGGGATGTTGAAATAAAAGCTACAACAAATCCACCAAATGGTTGATTGTACCCACAAGATCTCATGTGGGATTGTGATGAGGGAGAAAGAAATTTACCCCCCCCCCATCCTAATTTTTTATATCCCCCATCCCCTCCAACTATATTTTCTCACATGGATAGATGGTGATACCCCCATTCATTCCATTTACCCCAATTTTTTTGGGTTATTCTTGAGGGTATTTTCATAGAGTTTTGTGGTAAAATATTTTCCTTTGTAACCTTAATTGATATTAACCTCTCATCATTTTATTTTTTATTTTCCTATTTTTTGGATTCAGTGTTGATTCCACAATTTCTTGTTTGAATCAGTAGTTCGTAATGGGTCATCCATGTGGATTTCAAAGAGGCACTCATGTGATGACGTTTTCATACTGTTTCATTTCATTTATATAGTGTTAGGCCCCCCAATATGCATTTTAAAAGGTTTTTTCTTAAATAAAAAAAATATTTTATAATTTATTGGTAATCCCCCATTGTGGATTTTTCTTGGCTTGCATGGGAGATGATGCAAGGTGATGTCAACACATCATTTCTCAGTGATTCAGTGGAGGTATTTTCTAAGAACTATTTTTCTAATTATATTTTCATGAGATTTAAATAAAAAGGGTTTTTGTGGTTCCATTAAATAGGTATTTGGCCCTAGAATGTATTTATGATTATTCCAAAGGTCATGGGTGAGTGTTTTTTCATGTTTCAAGCATGATGAGATCGACGGATTGGATTTTATGAATTTATTATTTTCAAATTATAATTTGATGTTATTAAAAGTAGAAATAATTAAATTAAAAAATTATAATTTTATTATAATTAATTAATATTCGGTTTTTTATTTGATACAAGTCCTAGGATGTTTTTGATGATGGTTTTCTTAGCCTAGTGTGATTTTTTAGGATATTTAATTCTACTTTGAAAATGGGAATTCTCTTTGGAATAAGGTAGGTGGTCCTTATTCATCTTCTATTTAGTATATTTCATTTAGTTATTTTCATTTGGAATGTGTGACGTGAATCTTTAGTCTATGAGACTCTTTAAATTATTTATATTTACTAATAAAATCTAGATCCAATGATTCATTTTCACAATGCCTAGGGCCCTGATGGACCCTTGTGTACCAATTAAATTTCTTGGCCCCAGGGGTCAAGAATATGAGTTGGGCCATATGACATGAGATACACAGACAAATGGATTTTGATGACAGATACCATAAACTTTATGGAATCTATGAGATGATAATTGAGTGAGTGTTCCATCCCCACTTAGACATGATCACATGGGTGGTTAGACCCTATAGAGACTGCCATATTTGTTGGGTGTTGGTACTAAATTTGGAAATGTGGGAATGGTAATTTACATAAGGCCATTTCTCTATTATAAACTTCCTATGAGGCTAAGTGAACCATGACAAACCCAATAGGACCCAAGTTGGTTCCATTGTAACTTTGGACCCTATAGAGAGGATAGACTTGGGAACAGACGGATATGGTATTGGGTATCACCTCAGGTAGTGTAGTGGTTGTTTATATTTCACAATTTATTTATTTATTACAACTAAGAATTTCACATTCATCTAATCTACAAATATTGGTTATGTACATGACCTCATTGGTGGTGTCATACCATGTTATGTACTCACAACCTGCTTGAGCGTCCATGGAACTTGGGTACCCATGATGATATCCCACTTATCATAGGAATACGTTAGGTAATAGAACCAATATAATGTTGATGATCAAGCTATGTATCTCTCGAGGGAGTGGAGGTAGTGTATGGGTTCAGGATTAAGGGTGTAGTTGATCCACATATAATATATTTTATTATTCAATTCTCTCTTTCTTTTTATTTGTGATTGTCCTGGTCTGTGATCATCCTTGTATAACAACACTATCTCATCAATTCATATTATTATTGATTGTGTTATTTTATCTATCCTGTGTACTATGTGTTTTATTTATATTATATGATAACTCATTATTTTATACATCATTTCACACTCTGTATAGGGGGTTTAGTTTCCCAACAACACTACCTAAGACCACCATTGTTGGTCAAAAACCTATAGCTTTCATGGAGGTATGACGGAGGTTAAGTGGAAATCTATGGTGGGGGACCAATCAAATGGCCTATAGACAAAAATTTTATATAATATGTTCTTGGTTTAAAATGTATCTCTTTTAATTTTCTTGTAGGTTTCAAAATCTGTTTCAATTCATTTTCCATTCATTGATCTATATATATATACATAGTTGGATGTGATGAGTGAACCAGGGTCACTAGTGATAATGTTAGAGTCTGTCTGGTTCCACGTTCTCTTTATTTGTTTTGGGATGTTTTATCATCCATTCAGCCTATGAATTTTAATCATTCCACTTACATTTAATTTTATTCATATGATTTAGTATTTTATTTTGGATGTGTATTTATTATTAATGTCGTGTTTTTTTATCAATATTTTTTTATACTTAATGGATATTTTATATTGTTATCTTGGTTGAAACCATTCCAAATGATCATTCCTGACAAACATGCACTGGTTTCTAGCCTCTGGGGATCATGAAATCCCATCAGGCCTAGTGGATGTCTATATTGGGTAACATTTCAGGTCATCTTGGAAAAATTCAATAAAAAAACTTCTCAACAAATGATTTGTTTACTAATCTTATGAAACATCACACAAAATAATTCACAACATTATTTTATCATTATATATGATTTTTCATATCTCTAAAATTTTAATGTAGGAAAATAATTTAATTTAATCAGTTAGACTACTTAGTTCACTGATTCACAAAGACATTTATATCAACATCCAAATATTAAAATCATATTCATATAAATATAAGTTATTTGAAGCATAATTGAAGTATTCGTACATTATTAACATGTTTCAAATTCCCCGCTATCACATGTAATTCATTACATCATCTAATAAGGTTTACGTTATCATTTCTTATCATATCCACTTCAACTAAAAAATATCTACAACACATTCACAAAATCAATAAGTATTTACATTATCATTAAAAAATTCATCATATTCAAGGAAAATATTCATTAACTTAGGATTTAAATTAATTACTCTTCATTTTAATTATAAGATATATAGTGGTGATTTACTTAATCTGTATTATTCATCATAGATCTAATTATATCTCAGGAGTAAAATAAATCATAATTTTATCTTGATCATCATTTTAATTAAAATTTATATCTATAAATATTATTAAATATTAAGATCATATGTATATTTATTATACTAAATTTATACTTTAATCTCACAATTAAATTCATTATGTATTTGTTACTTATTACTTTATATTATTTAATAGATATATATTTCCTTTTACATAATAATATTATCATTTAGAACCTAATACTTATAGTAATAATTTCATATATATTATGTTAATATAATATTATCATTTATTTATCATAAATATGAATATAATTATTTTCTATCATCCTTTTATTCAACATATACTTCTAAAATTTATACCTATAAAGTAATTAGTTTCATCAATTGATTCTTATACCATTATATCATCTAAATATCTAATTCTAAATACAATAAAAATATTTAAATGATGATATTAATAGTTTCAAGATTATATCCTTAATTTATAGTGATATTAATTCATTTCTCCTCTAACATTAAATATTTTTAATTTTTGGAGGTGAATGTCAACTTAATGATCCATGTTGTTATCAATTTCAGTTTCTGATTATTTAAAATTCAAAAAATTCCCTTTTAAATGATTCAATGTGATTTTAAATGCACATCATTTCACAATATGTGGAAAAAATATACACTTCATTTGATGAAAGTATAAACCTAGTATAAAATAAATATTTAATGAAGCTTAAACTAAAATTTTAAATACAAGGACTAAGGCCCTTACAATATGGATCAAAATTACCTATCATATATTGATCACGAATTACTTTTCTCAATAAAATATCAGAGTTTCATAGATGTGTCATATATATTGCTATTTACCAAATTATTATTAATGAGAAAAGGTAAGAGAAGAATAATAAATACAATAAAATATTATTATTAGTATTATTATTGTTATTGTTAATATTATTAGATGTTTATGAGATAAGAGAAGATGAAAAAAACACTAAAAATACAAGACCCAATCTCGTGACTGCTTTGGTGAATCATTTGATCAGGATGATGGCATCCATAATTCCATTTTATCCATTTATAGGGTCACTAATTGTGATTGAAATTCTAAACAACATAAAATTGGTGATCTACCAACTTTGGAGAAGAAATTTAGATACAAAAATTTCTTTTTCAATTTGAAAAATATTATCTCTAGAAGGATCATAAAAAAGACATAATTTTACACACATTATTTTCAATTCTGATGCAATTTCCAATCACTTAAAACACTAATATTTTTTTTCATCAGTTATTTGACCTAAAGTGGAAAATATATACAACCTTGAAAATCATGGAAATCATATTTCTAAATTATGGAGAATTAATAAATAAAATATTATCTCAATTGGTCAATCTTATTATCACATCATATATCCCTTAGTTGAACTCAATAGGTGTATTTGGGGTCTTTTGACTCTTTTCCTAAAACAAAGGATTATTTACATATATATGTGGGATCCGATATTTGAACATTTCAAATCCAATTACTCAAACTCATAGACATGGTTTAGTTTATCCAGCTTCAATTAGATTTATTAGAATCCCAAACACATATAAGACATTGTAATTACAAATTAAATAATAATTACAATCGATAAAGAAATATATAATATCCAGGTATGGTTATATTTTGAAACATCTTACTGAGGTTGATCTCATATCAATGATTCTATATAATATTGATCAAATAATCATAAAAAACACTATGAATCTTAATATTCATTATGAAATGATTTTATCTTCCTATTTTAATGATTAGAAAATTTTTCATATTTATTTATATTGTATAAGATTAGTTATCCTAAATCTCTCATAATATATTTGTATTCTCCATGTCCATGATGCCAGGTCTTGAAGAATAAATAATTATTTTGTTATATTTAAGTTAAAGAATCACATTAATACTAATTATAAATCTATTTACTAGAACCAATATTTCATCCAAATTCTGTAAAACTTGTGGATGATGTGATTATTAGAGATTTCTCATCCAAGACTAGTAAGGGTGTATAGTGCGTTTGTGAATATTTAGACTAATTTAACTTCCTCTATGTTAGTTGAGACTCCACATATATTGGTAACTTAAAATTCTCCACCCTGATTCATTAGAATCACATAAGTGGGTGATTAATAACATCTGGTGTTCAATGAAGAGGCTACACATATTATTAAGCCCCCATAATAATGATGTTTACAAATTTATCATTGAGGATGCACCTGGGGCCATAGAAGATAATGACCCTTTTTAATTTTATCCCTACGGATGTCTTCCAAAAGTGGAATATAGATGATGATACTTACTCTTGGGGAGATTTTATCATTATTATTTTTTATATTATTATTATATTAGAAGAAACCCCTCTCAAAATTAGGGAATATGAGGTTGGGGAGAAAAATATATATAATTACTCTATCTATAGAAATAAACAAAATATTGGTCAAATAATAAATGTACAATTTAATGGGCATATGTCCCAAAAGTAAAACCAATTAAATCACCAAACTACAGGTCGATCCTCTAAAAAATGAACATTATTCTCTAGAATTATCATTTGTTAAATAAGAATAATTTTTTATCGAGCCTCAACAATCTTATCATTGAACATAGACCATTGGTGAATGTATTATCTAATTCCTTGATTAACGTTAAAAAAATATCTATTTTTAAATATATTATCTTGAGTTATAAATTTACTCCATATAATATACAGGAGGTGTATTTTGAGACATAATAGGTTCTTTCTCAGTATAATAGGGAATCTTTTATTTAAATTGTGACTTAAAAGAAATTAAATTTTCATTTTTATTTCAATGACATCTTCCATTTGATTTTTTATATATTCCGAAAATTTTATATCAAGTGAAGGGAACTATAAAATAAATTGTAGGATACTCACACAAACATATCTTGTATATTTCATGGGGATTTCAATTATATTCGTAGTCCCCGTGAGAATATTTATAGCACCTTCATCAAGCTAATTTCAATGGAAACATAGAAGTTTGTTGACTATATATTTCTTTTTAAACTCAATCTATCAAGATATAAATTCACTATATATAAATGAATTATGAATGGGAGATAAGACAACATAATTTATCCTTAATTATTCTCCCTTGGTAGGGATAATCCTTTATCCCCAATTTCATTTAATTCTCTTCCAATAGTGAAATTGGATCATAATTTCTTCTTTCCCCCCTATTAATATTAATCAGTAATATTCCTAAGGTTTTTTAAATTAAATTATTATTTCCATTTAAATGATGATTCTAAATAAGTTTTTGTTATAGAAGGCTATAAATGAGATTTTGAAAATTCTATTTTGAGGATCTCATTGAAAATTAAATGAGTTATGATGGTTGGTAAAAAATGGGATAGAAACAAATTCCTTGATCAAGATAATGAAATTATTGTAACAGAATATTCGTTGTCTGATGATAAAAATTGAGGTATAAAATTATTTTGGAAAATTATTTCCATATATATTGTATTGATGAAGAGTTTTTCAAACATAGATATTTGATTCTAATTATCCAAATTTGTCTTATTGTCTCAAGTATGGGGATTGAAATTTAAAATTATTTTAATTATTTCACAAATATGTGATGGTTAAAAACCTAACATATTTTGTCTATATAGAGGGAAATATTTATTCAATTTAAAATGATATAGAATTTTTCTTAGTCAATCATTCTATATGCCTATTGAATTATTAAACATCATAGAGGAACAATATTTCTCTAATTAGTGTTATTCTTTATATGGTCTTAGATTCTCAAAACTCAAACCTTATAGGGACACCTTTGGAATATTATTTAATAATTTATATGTTTTATTTCATCCAAGATAACACTTTTGGCCATAATGGTTTTACTAATATATTGTTTATAAGATATTTAGATATTTTCCATTCTAATATTTATCATGTAATCAATTAATTTTTCGTCACATTATACGATCCTATATATACAAATTATACAATAGAAGTTATTATACAAAAAACTATCATGCATGAGATATCAGAGATGTTATTCCCATTACTATTAGTAATAACTTTCAAAATTTATTTAGTTTTTTTTTGTCAAATTTTAGATTTACATTCAACCAAAAGTGTCACTAGAAATTAGATTTATTTCATTCCTATAAGAATAATTTGGGGATATCATTGTACTAATATTTAATAGACGAATTTTCATTAAAAAAATTACAATACATGATTTTTTCCGTTAAATTTAATATTTTAAATGAATGTGGTACGTTTAGGTGGGACTTTATCTTATTAATTTTGGATAGATACAAATTTTTCACCGCTTTCATTAATTTTTTGGAACATTTTATCATGCTATTTGTTTTATGTCCTAGTTAGTGGAACCCAAAAAGGTTATTTTAATGACTCTATTAATGATTGAAAATGAGGAAAAATTTTCCTAGATATGTTATGGTATATTTATTTTAATGTTTAATATGATGTAATACTTGTTCAGAGAGTGTGAGGGGAAATCAGTGAGTTTTATAAGGGAAATGGATTTGGAGCTAGCTACATGAGTTTGTTCAAACCATGAATAACAAATTCACAATGTGAATGAGTCCTGTGAATAATACATGGATTTGGATTCATGGTGTGGAAAATATTAGAGGAATGAAATATATTCAAATAATGAATACTATATATTTTATTTTAATCTAAGTTGATTCCTTGTTCAGTGTACATAAAAATAGAGGGATTCACATAATGAATTGAATAATTGGAATGTGAATGTTTTCTAAATAATTGGTTTTAATGTTTTTCTCAAAAAATTATAACCTCATTCAGATTCCCCATCTCTCAATCATACCATATGTATTCTGTAGTCCTTTTTGATGGATTTAATTTTTTCGGACTACTTTTTCTAGTGCTTTGATCTATGGATTTGTCAGATGCCCCTATTTTTTAAAATAAATTTGTTCTCTTCTCATTAGCTTCATTTATCTCTGTTCTAGAAGTGGTGTTGGTCTATTTTTATTGGAATTTTGGGATCATTTGATGATTCTCACTCAATCTCTTATTGATCCATTGGGTGATTATATTCCGTAGGTAGGATCTTTTATCGGTTGTGATGAATCATGGGAGTTTCTAAATGTTCGTTTTAATCAAACTTCTAATAAAATTATATTCCCTATAGAACTATACTCTAATATGTATGAATAATTTTTAGGACCATTATTCATTTATCGTATGCTTTATTGTTTTTTATGGTGTAATGATTCCATCATAGTTGTCACGCGCCCAAAGACTGATATTGGTGGTTCCATCTATGACCTATGTATGGTGAAACATTAAAGATCATGAATTGAAAAAAATATATAATTTAATTAAAATTATTGATTTAGTTTTATGTGATAGAAGGTTTATCGTGAACATATGGGTTTTCCAATTGATTTTGCGAAAGAAAATATATTTTAAAAAAATGTCTAATGGATTGTGAAATGGGGTTTTAGACCACTTTTTGATGAATAATGGGTTGTTTAGAATTTTTATGTAAATTACCATAGGAATTGATTTGAAATATGATACATAAGGGAGCCATGTGTACATAGTTGTAACGTATAATATCGGTCCCGAAGCATTAGTACTATAAGGGGGACACATTCTAAGGTGTTCTTATGTTCCTAGATCTGTGATGCATGAGATATATGACATAATTAACATTGTAGGGGGGTTACTTTATGGGGTGTTCATTTGTTTCATATACTTATATGCGTGTGTTCGAGAGACCTTTACTGTGCTATAATCAATGATTGAGGTATAAGTGGTGTAGTTATCCATACATAAGTTACGTTGGGGTTTTTATCCTTTGTCTGTTCACATTGAACTACATTGTTTGATATAAAATGATATATGATTTGAAAAATGTAACTAGTTATCTGAAATATTATTCAATACAGTTTTACCTAGGTTTTTTTCTGAATTGTTGAAAAATATGAAACTATTTACATTACTTTTATATAAGAACCCTCTTAATTTCAAGAATATAATTTTTTCTTAAAATTTCATAACATTAGGATTTTTTACTGATAATTGATTTGGAACACATGGGTGGGATTATACAAATCCTATTAATTTCACACCCTATATAATCCCTAGGGGGTGTGTAAAACTTATATTGTCTTTTATTGTAGTAAAAGGAAAGGTGACATAGGGAGGTGATGATGTTTATGCTAGTTGGTTACGGGAAACTACTGGTGAGATGGTGGGATGTTTCCTATATATCATGTTTAGTTGTTTTTTGAAGTCATAGTTTCCCTTTTGGGTGGTTCTACATGTTCATTACATTTTATCTATTTCTCTATGGTTGTATTAGTACCATTGATTCTATTATTTATAGAATATTTATTATATATTTCCTAATTTCTAATGTGTATATATATTATGAAGCTTAATTTTGGTAGGGTAAAATCATTCCCTATTTTATTTTGTAATGCATCGGTGCTTTCCGTGAGCCCATGGGGATTGATAATAATCTTCAGGTCTTACATTATTTCGGCTTAGAACCAATTTGGATGGATTTTTTGAGTCTGTATTTTAAAACATGGTATCAAATCCATGTTATGTCCAGTTTTTGGTTGTTTATAGATAAGATATAAGACTATTTGGGATTGAGGGGTATGTTGTGCTGAGTTCCTAGCCATCTATTATCACGATGAGCATTAATTCACCATGATATATTGGTATGTGTACCCCATGAGTTAGGTTTTGACCATAATCTTGGTTTTCGTTGTGTTCTTATTGTATAACATGAAATTATTATATTTTTTGTTCATTTATCTCCCATATTTATATATATAAAAATGCCATAGAGGTATCTTCCATGGGTTCAAAATGAGGGTGTAGCGGGATATTCTTTTTTATGGAAGCCTCCTTTGGATCAGAACATCATATAAGCGATCATTCGGTTTATTTTTTCTCTATATAAAAATAAAAGAATAGTTCCAAACCCATATGTTGAGGTACAACTAGCATTTCAGGGATATAAAGATCAAGATCCATAGTTCCTATGTTATAATCCCCTTCTATTTAAGGGTATAAATATGACACCAGGGGAGGAGGGTGGGTTGGAAGAGATCAATCGGGTGTTCTACTCTGTTGAGACACCTGATTATATCATGGTGAAGTGATCTCTATTTAAAGGTGTGGTTCCCCGGAAGAAATGGTGGGAATCTATGGAATAAGAAAATAAGATCATTTTATTTCAATGGAATGGTTTTAAGACACCCTTCCTTCTAAAGATTTTCCAAAACTCTCGGATGATAGAAAATTCAATATTGTTTCTCTCTTTTTTAGTAGGTTGTTTACTAACTTTCAAAGTATACCGAACTGGTTTTTATAAAGGGTTAATTTTTCTATTGAGTTATTTATAAATTATCTATTGAATCCCAAAAAATATATATAGGGTTCACGATATAAACCTGATTTATATTTTACATGATGAAACATTTATCCTATATAGGGATCTTTCATAGGATTGTGATGGAATATATTGATATAGTAAAAAGAATTTATTACTTTTACCCATTAGTAATAATTAATGATTGTTTCATTAAATCAGAGGTAAAGTGTATAAAATGAGATGATATTAATAAGGGTGGTAGAGGTACTTCTAAATAGTGTATCTATTTTGTACCATCAGTAAAAGATAGTATTGTTCATATGACATTCTACCAAGGTGTCAAGGAAGAGAACAACTGACGTGCATAACTTGTACTAGTGAGTATTTATAGTTGTTTCGGATGTTGAGGAAATATAGAAAGCATATTTCATTATTAATCTAAACCGCATTATAAACTATGATATTCAATTTTAATGTCCACTATGGAATTTTAACATGAGACAATGTTCATAGGGCTATAGCCACAGGCCTTAAGGCATAAAGGACCCTCATTCATTTTATGGGTTTTTTTTGGGAAAAAATTAACAAGGGACACTTTAGTGAGAGGTTATATATTTTCTATAGATTTTAAGTCAATTTATCTATTTGATAAAAATTTCTCACACCCATTTATATTATCCCATTTTATTAATGTGTGAAAATTTATGAAGATGATTTTTTTCATTTGTTATGGAGATGGTTCTTCCTCGTGGAAAGAGAAAGGATTAGGGGTATCAATTCTTAAAATGTTCTCTATTGATTGATGATGTAAATTTATCCTAGTATTTCATGGTCCTTTATTTGGATCTATTCGATGTCATCCTTAGGATTGATTTCTATATCCCTCATCATGTTGAGATTTATTGTTATCATCATTGTTCTTCATTTTCTACCACCAATGGGATGTCTATTGTTTTTTAGAGAGAGTGGGATCTGATATTTGGACATGAAGATTATTCCTACCTATATATTAGAACTTTTTTGTCTACCATTGTATTTGATATTGATTTTATTTTGTCACTTGTTAATCATTACTTTTTTATTAGGGGATTACAAATGTTTTACCCAATGAATTCACCACTATTACTATAGATAGGGAGAGAAAGTTATTGATGGACCTAGTTTCTAGTTTTTAAATGGTTTTTTGTACCCTATTATCATATTGAACTCACTATGTTGAAGTATCTCAACATCCTTTTAGATGTTCCAATAGAGAGATGATTCATACAACTTAGTTTTATTCCATGTAAACACCCATTCTCTTTGTCCAGAAGGTCTATGGATCACTTTTATTGAGTGTAGAGTATGGAATGTTGAATCTAGTGAAAATTAAGAATAAGTATCATTTTCTTTATGTTTATGACTTGTTTGATCAGTTGAAGGGGGTGATTGATTTTCAGAAATCAATCTCTACATAGGTTATCATCAACTCAGGGTTTAGTAGGTTGATATTCTAAAGACCATTTTCATCAGAAGATATGTCTATTATGAATATATTTTGATGAATTTTGGTCTGACTGAACATCATTTAGTTTTTATGAATTTGATGAAAGATATATCTCATTAGTAAATCAACACATTTTTTTTGTGTTTAGGGAAAATAACCTTGTTTATTGAAGATTCAATCATGGGAATGAGAACCAACTATATTAGGTTTTGTATATCCTGGATAGACAATGAATTTATGGGAAGGTATTGAAGTGTAATTTTTTGTTCCAATAAGTGAAGTTTTGGAGATTTTGTTTCAGAATGTGGTCTTTCGGTCAAATATAATAAGGTGAAGGTTGCCTTTTCAATGGAAAAATAGATAACTTATTTTAGAAACAACTCATTCCGGGTATGTAAATGTATTATTGATAGCTTATCATGATTTTGTCATAGTTGAAATCACCATTAAAGGCACCTGACAAGAAAGGCGTAAATTTATTACGGTATGTTAATTGTCATACTTATTTTTATGAGTTAAAATGGATTCTGCAAATATCACATATTTTGATCATTCAAAAACATGACAAGAGGTATGTGGTTTAATGTAATGATTCAAGTGCTAGTAAAGGTTGTATAATTATATGTAGTTATCATGTTTAGTCCTATGTCTCTTTTAATATTTGGAAACTTGAGAAAAATTACCCCACTCATGATTTCAATCTTCTTAGAACTATTCATGTAATTTAGTATTGGTGGAGCTATCTTTTGGAGTTGGGGTTCATGATATTTTCTGATCATAAGAGATTATATTCAATATTATCTCATAATGACATTAATATTAGAATGAGGTGTTGGGTTTAATAAATTTAGACATTCTACATTAATATTGACTAGACCTCGAGGAAGGGGAGTGTCATCATAGATTCCCTCAATTGGAATGTTCAATTATAGGATGTCTTGGAATAAAAGGAGGAGTGGGACCTCATTAGGATCGTTATAGAATTTCATCTATATGAATTGGCGGATGATATAGGTATGGTTATTAAAAACATTTAGTTATCATCATATCTTCTAGAGTCTATTCTATATAGTTAGTAGCATGATGAAGAGTTTTGAAGAATCAAGGAACCCCTTTTTTGTGGGTAGACCTATTTCTATTTGATATCGCCATTGTAATGGTATTCTATTAATTGGTGATATATTTTACATGTCATAATATATGAATAATTTAGTGTTCTATGACTTCTTTATTTTATCACTAGAAGTTCACCATGGATCTATGAAGACGTATTATAAATTGATATGGAATTTCTAGTGGTTGGGTATGAAGCGTGACATTTTTAATTATGTGTTCCTCTACTAAACCTACTATAAGATATAGGTAGATAATCTAAATCCTTTTTTTCTGATTCATACTCTTCAAATGATGGTTTCGAAATTGGATAAGGTGTCCATGGTCATCATTATGGGAATACCATGAACTCCCTATGAAATGAATTATATCTTGTAAGTGATTGATTAGTTAACAAAATATATTCAGTTAAATCTAGCTAAGTAAATCATAATTGTTAGAGATCTAGATGAATTGTATATGAAATATATTTTGAGGATAGATGGGTCCAACTCTTTAATTGTTTCAAATAGGTATCCAAGGTTTACATATAGGTTTGGGAAGAGTGTCTCTGAGGTGATGGGGACACATGTAAGATTGACTATAGTGAACCATTCACAAACGAATGGTTAAATGGAGTATACTATTAATATTTTGGAGGATATGCATATTTCCAACATCATTCAGTTTTTTTTGGATCTTGGGATGGTAATCTAGGAGATTTATCATTATATTATAATAATAGTTACACATATCTGATCAAAATATCACCCTTAAAGGCTTCTTATGGTCTCCCATGTTTGTCAAATCATTATTTAGAAGAGGTGGGAGAGTCCACTCTTTTGAAACAAACTATCAATTAGGAGAAGAAAGTGAGTATTAAAAAAATAAATTGATTTTTGGTTAAATCAATGATGTGGAATAAATTATGTGAAGATTATTTAGGTCATCATATTGAGTTTTTTGTTAGTGATTTTGTTTTCTAGAAATCTTTTCCTCAGTTAGGTTTCCATCAAAATGGGATATAGGGAAAGATTTATCAGAGATATATTGGACCATTTTAGGTCATTTAGTGGCTTCATAAAGTTTCTTATTATTCATAAAAACTTCCTCCATTAATTGGTATACATAATGTCTTACACTTGAATAAAGATAAGTACCTTACTGATTTGTCCTATATTTTGAGTGAGGAGGAGATTAAGTTGGAGAAAGATGATTCTATTATAGATAATCTAGTGAGGATTGTTTATTATAATATTAAAAACTTTTTTGGGAATAATATTCCTTTAAAAATGTTTAAGGGTAGCATGTATCTGACTATAATGATACTAGGGTTCTTTAATTATTGGTGATGAAGTAGTGGCCTCTCCAATTTTCAGAGTATCATTCTTTTTCCTGACATTCCTATGATGGAATGACCTATAGAGAGGAGAATTTAAAATATTGGTTAATGTAAACTCTCTTGTTTTAATGTTTATGAGTTTGTGAAATGTGGTCAACGAGTTTTAGTGGAAATATTGGAGTTTTATAAATGAACTGGGTTGGTTTTGATTATAAATCCTTTTTAATATCATGAATAATATGACCATGATATGAATGAGGCCTTGGAAGACACCACGAAAATGAATTTATGGAATAAAAAACATTCATTAAGTGAATTATATTAAAATCATGAATGACATTTATAGAATTTTAATAGGAGGAAACACATTTTCCAGCATTCATACAAACCAATGTATTCACTTCATGAATTAATAACTCAAGACAAGATTTGTTTTTACTAAAAATTATTTAATGTGTTCCATTATTAATTCCTCTCACATTAATCTTCGTCATGTACATCTCACACCCTTAGGATACTTTAGATATTTTTTTGGTGGTTTTACCTTTTTCATAATCTATTTTTTGGAATTTATTCTCTATCATGGTTTTTTTTATGATTTTGGTTTGTCTATTGTTTATATTCTTATTGGATTAATTTCTATGCATCTTGGAAGTATTTTTGTCCCTTTTAATTGTTTTTAATCATGTGATGATTATTTTTCAGTTTCTTCTAGTTCTGTTGGGTTATCATCTCTTGTATACGAAAACAATTGTTAGTTGGGGTAAAAACATGAGTTTGTTGAGGTATGTGTTGATTTTAATTCTATACCTATCCTCATTATGTAATTTGATTCTAAGACGATAAAGTTACTTTTAGGGATTTAGTTCATTTGTAGTATGTTTCCTTTAAGCTTTTGGGGTGATGTTCCCATCACGATTAGTGTCTTACTCGAGTTTGAGGAAGGTGGTTCTGTATCTAAACTATTCTAGTTGAATCATGAGTTCTATTGATTTCCATAATGGATTTCTAAATTATTTACCATGTTTGATTCATTTTTTGGTGTGAAAATGGTTTTTAATAAAAATGGTGTTCCCTTCAATTTTCAGAAGGAAAATGTATTTTTAAATAATTTCAAAATTGATTATGAAATTCGGTTTCAAAAATATTTTTTAATAAATAAAGTGTTTCATTTAATTGTTATTAAATGTTAAATCCCCTTGATATTAATTAGAAATATTCCAATAAAATAAAAATTGGGTACATAGGTTGAATTTATAATATTGTGCCTCATCCATTGGTACTATCAGGGGGTTCACTTTTTGGGTGTTCATCAGCTTCTAGATCCTAAATGAGTGGGATCTAGGACACAATTTATATTATAGGTGATTAACTTTATAGGGTTTTCAACGATTTGTCTTTGTTTGATTCATAATATCTAGATACCTGTAGTGCACACTAGTCATTGATAGATCCAAAAATATCTAGATAGACTTTATTATGTAATCGTTGGTGTGTTTATGATTTTGGTGTTATATTTCAACTTCTTTGATATAAAATGATATATGTTTTGACAAATGAAATTGGTAATTATAAATATTATTTAAAATTATTTTACCTATATTTTTTAGAATTTTAAATAAAGGGGAAGTTATTTTCCATGGTTTTGTATATATATAAACCTTATTAATTTCTTTAATTATTTATTTCATTAAAATTTAGAATATTTCATATTTTTAGAGATTATATATAGACCATATGGGTGGGATCATATTGATCTTGGCTTCCTCACAATCTATACATTCCCACACGGGTGTGCACACCTTGAATAATTTTATGATGCAGAAATGGAAAAGGTGTAACCATGATGTGGTGAGATGTTTTTTAGTAGTCTATATAATGTTAGTGGTGAGAAGGTGGGAAATTTCCCATATATAACATAGAGTAATTGTTTCTAGTTTTTGTTTCCCTTTTTCGAATTTATATAGGTGCTTTAGGTAAAAAAAATTACTATTTGTCCATATCGCTATCACTTTTTCTCTTTTTATGGCATATTTCTTCTCCAAATCATTAATCTCATTGTGTATAAATTTCATTTATCTTATAACATGTTGGTAAAAATATTTCCCTTTTATCATTATTTGATGCTAGGATACCATCTTCCAGCCCATGGGGATCGATAATTCCCCTCAGTTCTTAATGTGTTCTTGTTTAGAATCTATTCGGATAGGTTGTCTAAGATGAGATGTTATATATAAATTATTTTTTACCTTATATTTGGTGTTTTTTAATATTATATTAGTAATTTTTTTTATCAACATGTCAATACACATTATATCTCTCATATTATAGACTCATAGAACATATGTGTTCCCACATATCTAATCTATTTGGATTACATTTAATTATTCTTTAATGGAGATAAAACTATCATGACTCTTCATGGGTTCATACATAAATACAATATGGTCTTCGTAGAAATGGTAACATGGGGATAATATTTTGTGTTCTTTGGAAATAGAATTTTTAATTCTAGAAATCACATACCTGTCAACCTATTCAAATTAAAAAAGGGTCGTTTCCCTTAAAATATCTTCAAAACCCACCCTTATGGGTTTGGTATTAATTCAAATTATTTAAAAATATTATTTTTACTAGAATTGTGCCCCATCTATCCAACTGGATAAATAAATCGATCTATCAAGACAAAAGGTTTTTTCTTATAAATATTGTGATTACATATCAGTTTTTCTATTAATTTAATTATTATAAGTGGACAAGAGCTTTACTAAAGTCGTTGGAGACTAAAATTAAATTATTATTATAGACCATATGTATCAATGAAAATAACTTTGGTACTATTTTTTGGAACCATTATTTGAAACCAACAATATTTTGTGGGATTATCATAAAAAATATCTAAATCGTTAAAAAATATTTGATATATAGTTATTTTGGAATCTAATTTATAGCTAGGATCTACTAAACAACATTCTTGAGTTTAGGATCATTAGAATATTGCACTTATTTGGTAGTTTATTCTTAACAAAAATAATTTTTACACCTATGAATAAACCCTATTGTGTTATTATGTATCAAATTAGATGGTGTGTCCCTCAGAGTTTTAACCTGAATTCTTGAAAGATGAGATAGGATGACCCAATTATTCATGACATTAATGAGATCAATTATTCGACTGAAATGATAATCTTTAGTGATCTATCTATTAATATTGATAACTTCTCTATTTTCCTCTCTAAACATAATTGTGTAGCACTATGAATATTCTAGTATATATAACATAATGGTGCATTCTAGTAGCCAACACCTCTTGGAAGGTTGAAATATAATCTACATTGAAAGTTATATTTTAATGGTAATTTAGTGGCTCTTGGGAGACTAAAATTCATCTAGAATCCCTCAAAACAACTTGTTAATTTTATAGTTTTATAGAAATTTTTAATAATTGAGGTCCCCATTGAAGGAATTTAGTACACTATTAGGTAAAAAATTACTTGAATTTTTTATCTTTTAATTATAAATATACATTATTTGGAATAATCATTCCTACAATTCTCTTTTGAAAATAAATGTATTGTTTTTTATGTTTTTTTAGATCACATCTTCAATAAGGGATTGATATTAGTTATTTCATGAACATACTTTGAGGATAATCTCATATGAATCAAATTTTAAATTTTTTAGTCATGGAAATTATTTTAGATATTCAATGTATTGGTAAATTCATAATTTTATAATATTTGATAATGAATCACTACCACCCTATTATATCAATTGTTTCTAATATTCAGAGTGAAATAATATTAGAAAAAAAAGTCTAAAAGATAAGTATATTTAATAAACCAGACTTTTTATACATAGTTATTACAGATATATATATATAAAAATTCAATAAATAATATTTTTATCCATTCTAGAATTGTATAGGTATAGTTCCTTAGGAAAATTTGATATAAAAAACTAGTTTAGAAATGATCTATATAATTTCCCTGTATGTTCTTTATTACTAGAACCCCTCTTACACACATCTTTTTGAAACCATCAATTCATAACATGGGAAAATGAAACACAGGAATGAGTGAGATGAAAATATTTATAAGGTAAACAAGAGAGATATTAATAATCACATAAGTATAATATGAGCATAAGGTTGTAAGAACATGAACCAAACAATTGAAATCTACATATTTTATATCATAGATAATAATAATGAGTAATAAAATAAACACTGGAAGTTTATAACACAATAATCATAAAATAATAAATAAATATAATCCATGAGATCCTAACAATAACATAAGACATGGAGTTGCATCATACACATAAACTGATAATTTTGTGAACATCTACAAATAAAATATGTTCAATCATTAAGTCAAGGACATGAAATAATTCCCTTGTATAAACATATAGATTTGAAATCAGGTCCACAGATAATATTATAGACATTAAATCTAGGACCTTTCATAAAGTTTATGGAATGAAACCAGGTCCATGAATGATCTTATGGACATCAAAACATGGTGCATGCCTAAAATTGTGAACATAAAATTATGTTCACACATAACATATTTAACTAATGAGATATCTATATTTTCATAATTAATTATAGGTATATGTAGGTACCAGAAATCACTTAAAGAAAATAATACAAATTTTTTCAATAAGATCTTATCCAAGTCACTTTCATAGAACTCATGAAAATCAATGAATTTCATCAATGTATAACACATGGAAAAGTGAATGAGTTTCACCAGTATCTTTTCATTATAAAGAAAAATCATAAATATAAAGAATTTGTATGGTATCATTGTGTCATATCCCAATTAAATATAAATTAACATCAATGAATTACATCTAATATTGAAAAATCATTTTGAATGATCACATGGAATAATTTTGAAGGAAAATAACCATCCCCTTTTTAAATCATTAAGATTTTTAAAAACTTGTGAAATTATAAATGAACCCACATTAATTAAAAATAAACTTCTAAAATTATTATTTATTATTAAAAAATTATTAAAAATCATGGAAAATTCAAAATATCTTCATGTTGTAAATAGTAGAAAACACTCCTTTGGAATTTTAGATGGAAAAGTGACAAAGTACCTCATTCAGAAAATAAAAAAAACAATCACATGAAAACATTTTGTAAAAAGTAAATCATGGGGAAATATAAATTTAAAAAATTACTAAAAAATAGTAAAACCCTTTTTATTTTTTTTATAAATCCTGAAAATGGATGAAAAATATTCCCTAGTAGAGACTTAAACAAAAATAATCCATAATAATGATGATATTTTGAAATAAACTCTAACCTCAAGTCTCACTATTCATCATAAACATTAAAGCCCCATATATAATAAATATGTATTTATTATAAATTTATCTGAACACCAGATATGTAAAATATGATTTATTATTTATTTATAACATTTTATCACGTGTTTACTTATAATTTGTAACTAAAAACTCTATTCTAGGTGGTAACTACCTCATTTTCCTAGAATGTTTTGATCTGGTATTCTATATCCTTACAATTGTATCATGGTACCATCATTAATATAATGTTAATTATGGTATATAAATAATATATATTAATTATATTAATATTTATAATCATTAATAAAAATTAAATATAGAAAATTAATAATTCCATTCCTCGAGGTGGTAGGTTGTACATACAAATGAATTTTGTTTCATTTACATAAAATGATGGAATTAAATAATGGTAAATAATAATTCACTTTTAAATAATTAATAATATACCTTATATATCATACTAATTAATCAAATTGATCTTTATTACAATCCATGAGAAATATAAATGACAAAAATCACATTGCATCATGGAGTAGGTAGACCATATGTGCGCATGAGTGGTTTAATCATTTACCAAAATACTAGATAATAATACAATATACCTGATGTTATAATTAATGATGTATAATTATGTCATAAATATCATATATAAACAATATACCCATTATAATTCACATCCAGGAAAATGGTGATGAAAAATGAATTCTATAATACCCCAAGGCATTACAAATAAATTAATGTCATGAAATACTAAGACTCTATGAAATAATATTTTTATGGAGATAGTTATAAATTATCCATTAAAAATTAATTTTACTTCTTCTATATTTTTAATTTTAAAAAATTGTTATCTACAATTGTGGTCAGTAAGTTATTTGGAGCCTCATAGAGTTGAATTTAATTTTGGTGAACAATTAGACACCATTATAAATAGTAATATGAATATTAATATGCCCATAATGATTATTAATTTGAAATATTGTTTTATTTTTAAAAGGATTTATGAAAATTACATCTTGATTAATTTCCCTATGAGATATATAATGAGTTATAGTTTTAACATTGTTATTTTTTGAATAAAGTATGATTTTATTTAAAATTAAATTTAGCATATTTAGAAAATTAATTTCAAAAACATGATTTAATTTTTGAATTCTGAACATAGAAAAATGGTTATAGTGGTTTTTGGTATTTTTTTGACATTCTGGAATTTTTTATTAATAGTGAAATATGGTAAAATACTGTATATTCAAATTATCAGTTAAATGTAATATTTTTTACATCCTGGTTGATGTAATCACACTTTTTTCGACCAAAAAAACTTTATTTACTATTTTTATCACAATAATTAAGACTATTCATAATCTTGGACAAAAATATTAAAATTATGATTAAAAAATGTAAAATCCCTTTTCTCATCCACTACAAATACCACCCGCATTCCCCTCTTCCGCTCACACCTCTCATGACTTTAGAATTGAATAAGTTCTATCAAATATCTTCCCCAATAATCTTCAACACTTCTATGATCTACTGGTTTCATGAAAATAAAAAAACCAAAGGCTTTAAATAAGATATCAAGGAGAAGACATAAACAGGTAAGAATCCCCTTTCATTTTTGTGTTTTTTCATTTAAATTCATATCATTTATTATACTATCTCCACCCCCCCCCCCCCTTTCCAGGAGGTATGAAATCTCTAAAATAATTTATTTTATTTTTGTTTTAATGTTCATGTAGAAAAATTCAACAACATTTTTCTTATCCTCTTCCTCTTATTCTAAAAAAACATTGTTCATGATAAGTTGTTTACCAAAATTGTGGATGATGTGATCTCAATTTCCATTACTTCCTTAAAAGGTGATCATAAACTCCAGTTAATTGGTGGAACAAAATTTAAATTGTATTATATAACATATATTCTATTGTTTAAAGAACTTATATTCATGATATTAAATTATATAATGAAACAAGTTCTGGATTATCGAGGAATAGTTAAAAATGTTCTTAACAAATATAATTAATGTTTCATCTAAGGATTAAAAATAATATATGATGAAAATAATTATTTAAGGTATAATTAATTATTCTTTAAATGCTTTAATATTATTTCATTCAACTTCTAGAATTTCATTTCCATAAAACAAAAAACATCAAATACAAACCGGCCATGGAAATAATTTATAGAACACATTGAAAAAAATGTAAGTAACAGAATAATAATATCTAAAAGGTGAAATGATGTTATAAAATTATCATATAAGGTGTTATAAACATTAAAATTATTCATTAAAATACTAATAACACTCTTTTAAACCTTATACAGTTAGTTTAAATATGTTTTAAGTAAAAAAACTAAGGTAAAGGAATTCTTAACTTGAATTCCATTCATTGGGTTGAACTTATTCTTAATTATTTATGTGGTATTAAATTTTTTGTCTGAATAATTTGGTTAATAATATGGTAAATTATGTTTATATATAGTGTATATCCATATTCAATACACTCTATTATGTATCACTTCAATTATATAATATATGTAAGGTACTTTTCTTTTAAAATCCACTTTGAAAATGATTTTTTAATGAGGAGAAATGTTTTTATGAAATCATTCATGTTTTATGATAATTTTATCGTTAAGAGGAATTTTTTATGGTGATGGGTGGAACCAATATGTCTCTTTATTATATTGGGTATGTGTAAGTTGTAGGATGGTTGTTTAGTTACTACATGTGTAACAATGATGGTTAGACAATAAGGTATTTGTGAGGGTCGAAAATCATAAGGTAGTCAATATGGGTAAAATATTATCTAAGTAATTCCCAAATATATCTTTATGGTTCTATTTATGATCTCTATGTTTGTAGGAAGACTCATTGAAATATCAATTTTCACAAAGAATGTATATATTTTTTATTATTATGTCTTTTTGAAAATAATTTCATACATTTACATGTATTCAGGAACTAATGTTATGTTTTTCATTATTTTATATCCCTTATTGAGATTTTTGTACACATCCCATGTTTTTAAAAGGGATTAATAGGTTATAAGTATATTTATGTCTATAAAGGAATCCAAGTTAAATGTTCTGAAGATTTTCCATGAAATCAGTTTTTATATGAAAAGTTTTTTAATTAGGAAGAAATGGATGTTGTTTTTGTTGTCTCTGCTCTATATGAATGTGGAATGGTATGTATGTATTATATAACAATTATTTAAAACTCTAAAGTTTAAAATATAATCAATATTAAAGGAATTTAGTTCATGACTAAAATTCTAGATAATGTAATGTAATAAGGCCAGGTCCTTATAGTTAGTATCAGAGGATGGTTTAGATAACATTATGTTTTAGGATGATGTTAATTGAATACCATAAATTATTTTTACTCTACGGTTATTTTTACATGATATCAAATTTAAATATTACCATGTTTCTTCGACTATGATATGTTTTTTATGAATGGTTTTCTACAGAGGAAATGGGGAAGCTAAAGTGGAGAGGCACCAACATAATGATATCATTCGGAATTTGCTACACAGAATGGTATGGATTAGAACCAATTAGTTGTTGACAGTAATGGATTAGCTGACGCAGGTAATAAATAAATTTGGAATCCATACAATAGAAAAACTATAGTTATCGCAATGGAAAATTATGATAGTGGATAATTTTATGGGGAAACACCCTTCTATTTTTCGTGTATCTTCTAACCCAATAGCGACTAAAATATGGATTAAAGACCATAAAAATATATTAGATGATATGGGATGTCCAAATAATCCAATGTCAATAATTTCCATATGTTGTTTTGAAGGTAAATCTGATTAGTTGTGGTCAATGGTCAACAATATTAGTGATAGAGAGGAGATTAAGTCCTTATAATGAGATGAATTTGAAAGTATTTTCCTTGATAAATATTTTCCTGAGGAGGTGAGAATTATAATGGAGAATAAATTCCTTCAATTGAAGTAAAAGTAGTGATAATTCACTGCCATGTATGAAGAAAACATGACCTGATTGGGGATGTATTCTCCAAATATTATTCCGAATCCTGTTAGAAAAATCAACAATTTTTTCTCAGGATTGAAACCTAGATATCAAAGGTCTTTGGTCTTAGTGAATTCAAAAGTTATGATATACTTACCTTATTTTATTAGAGGTTATGAATGGAGTATGTTGAATATCATGTTCACTTTGAAAATAATGAGAGCAAGAGTACATTATGGAATGCGATGGGTATGAATAAATCAAAGAAATATGATGGTAAGAAATTTCAGTTTCTAATTTCTAAATAGTGTGGCAAAAATGCACCTTGGGGAAGGATTTTATAAAACAAAGATGTGTTTTCAATGTGTTAGGTTTGGATCTTTGGCCCGAGAATGTAATGAAATGTATCTTAAGGATAATCTTAATATGAAAATTGGTATGTGTTTTAAATGTAGTGAGATGGGTCATTATCTTAATGCATGCCCAAATAATGATCCGAATAATGAGAAAAACAATACTATATGAAAAACGATGTATTGAGATCTTTTATGACTACATTAGAAGATTGTGGGCCATCTAATGATGTTTTATTAGGTATATTTATTGTTTACATAGATTTCACTAATGTTTTGTTTTATACAGGGTCGACACTTTCCTTTATTTCGAAGAAATTTTCTGATAAATTTGAAATATCACCTAAACAAATGAGAAAATAACTTATTATTAAAACACTTGGGGAAATTTTACAACATAACGTAATTTTAATAGTCTTGTTATTGTTATCGGTGGAAAGACATTACTTACAAACCTTGTTGTTTATTCTTCGGTAGAGTTTGATATCATTTTGGGTATGGATTGGCTTTTTCTTATCATGCTATGATTGATTGTAGAGATAGAGAAGTTTTTTATTCAGAATTAGTTTTTGTTTTTATATAAGAATAAACCCATATAGTTGATAACATATAATGATGATGAGAAACTTTTGAATGATAGAAATTAATGTTATCCTGCTCATATTGTTGAGAATAAGGGAACTGTTCATATTAATGAAATACAAGTGGTAAATTAATATCTTAATGTGTTTCCTATTGAGTTACCAGGTGTTATTCCTTATTGGCATGTTGAATTCACAATTGACTTTAGTTTCTGATGCTAATCTAATTTCAAACACCCTTTACTGAATGGATCAAATGGAACTTTTAGTGTTGAAAATCAGTTTTAGTATTTTCTGGATAAAAGCTACAATCATCCTAGAACATCACCATGGGGTGATCATATTTTTTTCGTTAAAATGAAATATGGTTCCATGAGACACTTTATTGATTATAGAGCATTGAAAAACATCACCATTAAAAACATGTATCCTTTAGATCATATATATTACTTACTTGATTAGATCCTAGAAGCTCATTATTTTTCCAATATTGACATGAGATCATGATACCATCAGCAGAAGGTGAATGAGAATGAAATTTTCATACTAGATATTGGAATTGTGAATTTATTTATATGGAATTTTGGTTAATTAAGGCGCTTACTATATTCATCCTCCAATGGCCTGAAGGCCTTCATTTTGAATTGATTTTGATAATCCACCATTCAAGGGGTGAGGTGGAACCCTTATAAGGCCCGTAGGAAAATGTATTACATGGCCCATAGGCCTCAGAGTAATTCATTTTCCTATAGGCTTCAAACATTACATACAACCCAGACTAACTACATGGAACTACTCCTCCCTATCATCTTCATCGTGAAATCATCTCTCCACATTCACATGGCTATTCGGCTAGGCATTCCCGTGCATGCACAGGCTTTTCCCGATGGCAGGTTCCATACCCTCTCATTCTTGCAATCCTTTTTAGCTTCTACAATGGTGAATGCTCATTGCTCGTCCTCATTGTAGATCTTGTGCCTTGTAGGTCGTCTGGTTTTAATCTTCACAAAAAGTTTGCCCGAAGGCCTTGAGGTGGCCCTTACTATATTCATGAATCATCGGAATAAAATATTTCTTGAGATCTTGGATAAATTTGTAGTTATCATTGTTGAATAAAATTTGGTATTTACTAAGAGTAAATAAGAGTATGAAAAATATCTAAGGTGTTTTTAAAAACCTTATAGGAAAATAAATTGTCAATAAAATTCAAAAATTGTGATTTTTGGTTGAAAAATATTTCTTTTTCTTGGAAAAAATTTAAAAAAGGATCGAATAATAGTTGATCCTACCTAAAAAATTGGTTTATGAATGGCTAGTTCATAAAAAGGTTATAGTGTTTCTTAGTTTTCTAAGATTAACACGTTATTACCGATGGTTTGTTAAAAAAATTTCATAGTTATTTATCATGATAACTATGTTAACACAAAAAAGGTTTAAATTTCATTCGATAGAATAATGTGAGATTTGTTTGTAAGAACTGAAGAAACGATTGTTCAATGATCATTTTTTGTCCTTACCTTACTGAAATAGTGAGTTCTTATTCTACTGTGATGCTTCATTGATGTTACTTAGTTGTGTTTTGATATAAAATATTAGTTAATTACTTATGATTCAAGATAACTAAAATCAAATGAGTAAAATTATCCCACACAAGATTTGGAATTGGAAGTTGTGGTTTTTTTTTTGGAAAATTCATAGGCTTTATTTATATGGAGCCAAATATCAGATATATAATTACCATAAAATTTAAATTTTTATGTTCACTTAGAAAGAATGAAACATGACGTAGAGAATATGGATTGAATTGATAAAATATTAGGATTGCATAGTTAATTCCCATCCAAGATAAGTGATCAATGTGGAGGACGTCTTGAGTTTAAAACATCATGAATCATCAGCCATGATACATTTGGAACATAACCCATTGATTAATGATTTGATAAATTTTGGATTAGAATTTTTGGTGATTGAAATACCTCTATTTTGATTCATGATTTTATGCATTAATCATTATCATATATAATTAGGAAAGAATACAAGTAAGACTGTAATCTATTGAAGGAGTAAATTTGGTTAAAATGGGAATTTTGGTAGAATTTAACCTTGATAAAGATTGTGTTTTATTATTTGATAAAAGGTTGTGTGTCCCTTGTGATTCCCAAATGAAGATAGAATTATTATGTGGTGCTCATACTTCTCCGTTTTCAGTTCATCCTGGCTGTACAATTATGTACAGAGACCTTTGAGAGTATTATTAGTATGATGGAATGAAAATTTATATTGAAAAATTTTCTGTGAAGTATTTGACATGTCAATAAGATAAAGTAGAGTGCAAGTTACTGAAGGGGTTTCATCATCATTTACTTGATATAGAGTAAAAATGGAAAACTGTAACCATGGAGTTCCTTCTGGTACTACTAAAGACATCTCAAGGTAATAATGAAATATGGGTTATAGTTGTGTGATGAACTAAATCAACGCATTTAATTCCTATTTGAGAAACAATGTATTTATATTAGCTTTATCTACTATACATCAAAGATATTTTTAGGTTACATGGAGTGCCTCTTCTCATTGTATCCATCCAAGATCTTAGGTTCACTTATAAGTTTTTGAAGGGCCTTCAGAAGTCATTCTAAACAGAATTAAATTTCTGTACAACATTTCATCCTCAACCTGATGGGCAGCTGTAAAGAATTATTCTGACATTGTAGGATATTATTCGATCTTTTTCAATATAATATTAGGGTATTTGGGATCAACATATTTCTTTGGTTGACTTTCCTTATAATTACAGTTTTTATTCTAGAATACATATTACACCTTTTGGGGAATTGTATGGGAATAAGTGTAGAACTCTAGCTTTTTTAGATGAAGTTGGGGAACAGAAGTTGACAAGATATGAAATAGTAGGGGAACTATATGATATAGTGAAGATGTTCTAGCAACACATGAGGATATCTAAGAGTAGAAAGAAAAGTTATGTAGAAAATATGATAAAATATTTTTATTTTAAGGTAGGTGGTCATGTTTTTCATAAATTACCACCTTGGAAAATTGTTATGTGTTTTCATATGAATGGAGATCTAAGTCCATGGTTCATTGGACCTTATCAAACAATGGATATAGTTGGACAGGTTACCTATTGATTAAATTTGTCTCCATTTTTATCTTAGGGGCATAGTGTTTTTCTTGTTTCGATGTTGAGAATGTATGTGCCCGATTCAATTCATGTCTTTATCCCAAAAGTAGTTCAGCTGGAAGAGAACATTTCTTACAAACAGAAACATATTATTATTCCTGATTGAAGGGAAAAGTTATTCTGGAATAATTTAATAATGAAGGTAATGATTTTTTTAAAACATGGATGAAGAAGTAACATGACATTCTGAATATTCTATAAGTTAAAGGTACCCTCACTGGATTAATAATAAAATAATGAATAAACATTATAAGTATGTAATTTCCAAAAGGTAGGGATAATGTAAAACCTCAAGGTTTTACAAATAAATTAAATGCATGAAAAACAAAGACTATACGAAACAAAACATTTTTCATGGGGATAGTTATAAAGTATTTGCTAAAAAAATAATATTTACAGTTATACATTTTGAATTGTGAAAAAAAAGTCATCTACAATTGTAATCAGTAAGTTATTTGGTGTCTGATGAAACCAACATGTTTTTTGGTGAATATTAAAATACCCTTATGAATATTAGTATAACCATAATGAATTGAAATTTTTGTTATTATTTTATTTTCTTAACGATTTAGGATAATAACATCTTGATTAATTTTGGAATCGGAGATAAATTGAGATATAGTTTTTAAATTGTTAATTTCTGAATAAATATTGATTTTAATTAAAAACAAAATTAAAAATATTTAAGAATATTATTTCTAAAAAATTGAGTTCAATTTTTAATCCAACACATCAAAAAATAGTTAGGGTGGATATTTAGTATTTTTCTAAAATTATTGAACTTTTTTATGAATAGTTAAATATGATAAAATAAAATGTATTAAAATTATCAGTTAAATAAAATATTTTTGACATCATGGATGATTTGATCCCACTAGTTCATAAAACACATTCCCTATTTACAATTTTTTTCACTTGAATGTAGAATATTAATAGTATTGGATAGAAATATTAAATTAATGATTAAAATAATATAAAATCTCTCGTCTCCTCCACTATATATAACACCATCCTTCCCCTATTTTTATCACACCTTTCAAGTCATGATTATTGTCTATTTTTTTCCAAATACCAACCCAAAGTATCTTCCCCTCATCTACGACTGGATGGTCTCACCAGAAGGCCAAAACCAAAGTCCTGAAGGGGGGTCTCAAAGACAAGTGATCAAGAGGTAAGAATCCAATTTCATTTTCATGTGTTTTCTTTTCAATTCCTTCCATTTCATATACTCTCTTCCCCTACCCTTTTCGAGGAGTTATGGAATTTCCATAATATTATATATTTTATATTTTATATTTCTCATATAAAAAAATTAATCATCTTTCTTCCTCTCCTCGTCCTCTTTTTTTATAAAAATAAAACCATTAATCGTGATGTGTCATTTAACAAAATTGTGGACGACGTGCATTCAATTTCCATTATTTCTTTAAAATATATTCATAATCACTTTTTAATGGTTGAATTAGAATAAAATTTTAAAGATATAAAAATTTTTATGTTCTTTAATGAACTTATATGCATGAAATTAAATTATATAATGAAATAATTTTGTGATTATCGAGGAACCACCCAAAATGATCTAAAGAAATATCATTAATTTTTTATCTAATAATTTATCATAATATATAATGATAAAATGATTTATGGTATAATTATATATTCTGGATACAAATTAATACCATTTCATTCCATGTTAGTAATTTTATTTCCATACGATAAGAAAATCAAATACAAACCATCCCTAGAAATCATGTAAAGAACGGTCCGGAAACAATAGAAGGAACAACATACTAATAACAAAAGGGTGAAATGATACTTTAATATGATCATATAAAGTGTTTTAAACATGAAATTGATAATATATAATAATAATAAAACACATTTAACCCTTATACAGATGGTTTAAAAAAGCATTAATTAAGGCAAACCCATGGTAAAAGAATTCATATCCCGATTTCCATTTATTGAGTTAACCTTCTACTTTATTATTTATGTTGTAACAAAATTGTTTGTGTGGTGAATGTTTTTTAAAATATGTTGAATTATATTTATATATGGTTTATATACATATTACATCCACTATATTATATCTCACTTCAATTATATGATATTTTTAAGGGTTTATTCTTTTAAAACCCTATCTTAAAATTCAGTTTTACAAAATTTAAATGCAATGATTTTAAGAAATTATTCATGTTGTATAATTATATTATAGTTCTTATGAATTGTTTATGGTGAAGGGTGGGAGCTATATATCCCTAATATTCATTGGGTATGTTTATGTTTGAGGTTTTCTGAATGGTTACACCTAGTGTAATGTGATAATTATGCAATAAGGTGGCCATGAGTGTTACATTGTATGGTAGTCTTGAGGTTTCAAATCATAAGATAGATGAGAGGGATACAGGTTGATATAAGTAATTCCCCTAGATACATTTATGGATAAATTTATCTTCTTTATTTTTTCTGGTAATCTTGTGGGACTCCCAAGATTCACAATGTAAGTATATATGGGTACCAAGTATGTTTTTTTAAAAATTATTTCATAAGTTTACAAGTATTCATAGACTAATTTTTTATTTTTTCTTTCATTTTATATCTCTTACTAAGCTTTTTTTCCATCCAATTTTTTTAAATGGATTTTTTATCATAAAAGTATGTGTAAGAAAATTAAATAATCCATGTTAAATGTTATGACAATTTGTCAAAGAATTCATGTTTTATTTGAAAAGTTCTACAATTTTGATGAAAGGGATACTGTTTTGTGGTATATGCTCTATATAAATGTTGAATGTTATGTATGTATTGTATCCCAATAATCTAAAAAAACATGAAAAAGATCCTAAATATGAAATTAACTGTGTTCTTGAATAAAATTCAAGATTATGTAATGTAATTAAGTAGGGTCTTTATAGATTGTATTGATATGTGGAGACGGTAAATTTTGCAGACACATGAGTGATACTTTAACTATTAATTTTATGATAAAGATGTTTTATAAAGGTTATTTAATAATAATAATCACATTACACAATATTTATAATACTGATGTTTTTATTTTATGAAAAAGATAATTGATTTATGATTGGTAAATAAATACAGGAAAATAAACTGATTAGTTAGAGTGGTTAGCTCTTCTTCAAAATCGCTATTTTAGATCTACTTTAAAGGGCTAAAGAGTTTCTATTTTATGAACAAAAAAACATAAATACTGTGAATTGGGAAGTTTAGAATCAAATTTTTAAGTGCATAGTAAATATATATGGCTCAGAATGTTGTGATGATGTGTGGGGGGTGTACATTATTGATTGAGGTGAGGGGAACATTTGGAATTTAAAAAAACTAAAATATATTATGATTATTATAGATAAAAATAGCCTTAATTGATAACTAATTAGAACCTATGGTATTGTATGTTTGAAACATAATTAACCAAGGAAAATTTTAGAGGCTTATATTTTATTTTAAACCTTATATTTTGGAGTAATCCCTTGATTAACCAATTTTAACATTAACTCGTGTAACATATATTTCACTCTTAAAATGTTATTATTTTAAATATATGGTAAATATTGACTCATAAATGGTTAATGGTAGAAATATATGAAAATATATTTTCCAATTTGTTATTATTTAAGATTTTTATGATTTTAAATTAATTTAATAAAATATTATTTTCAAAAAATATCATTATTTTCAATTTTAAAACTATTCATTAAATTATAATTAATTAATAAAATAAAACACCTATAATTCGAAAAAAAAATTTAGAACATCACAATATTTTCATTTTATTATATAAAATATGTGGATATCCTTAATTACATAAAATTATAATATCTTTAAAAAATTTGTTTCATTTATATTATTTTTTCATTAATTGAAAAATTACTACATTAGTGTTGTGAAAGTATTTAAGGTAATTATTTAGATCCTAAAAAATATAAATAAATTTACATAGTGAGTATAGTTTTATGTTTCCCAAAATTATTATTAATATTAATTAATATCTAATTTTTTCCCAATGTGACCACATAAATCATACTTAAATCTAATGGAGTGATATTTTTTCACTTCCTTTAGCTCAAATAATATATTTCATTTTCAGGGAAATGTGTCGATCAAATTAATAAATCTAAAACCTTATGTGCAAAAGGTATAATTTAAATCATTTAATAATAATTATTTGGAGTAAATGTGGTTATATCACATACCAAGATTAACACAATTTACCCTTTAGGGAAGTGATAAAATTTACCCTAGTAACTATTCATATTGGAAAAAAAAGATGTATATTTAAAAAATTTAAACCCCATGATTCCAAAAATGTAATAAATTTGTAAAACGTAAATTTCTATATTTGGTATAAATTATTTCTAATATAATTTTAAAGAATACGATGAAAAATAGTTTCTAGAAAAAATGCATTTTTATTCCCAAAAATGTACTTATAGAAAAATCATATAAAATGATGAATAAAATGAAGATAATTATTTTATATCTAATTAAATAATATTTAGTTTAATATGAGATAAAATTAAATTAAAAATAATACATTAAATGAAATTAATATACTAATTTTATAAATATATGTATTATTAATTTTTAAAATAAAATCAATATTTTCAGAGAAATTCCTATAATTTACACCAAACATAATTTTTATATGTTTATTTAAAAAATTAATTTAATTTTATAAAATATATTTTCTAAATGTTCTAAATATTATTTATAATAATTTATTTGTAAAATAATTAAAATAAAATTTTTTAGGAAAACATATTTTTGAAAAATAAAATGAATTTACTAAGAACTGAGTGATTAATTAATAAGAATTTAAATTGAATAGGGACTCTATATATAAATTCATAAATTATTTAATCTAACTCATGGAATAAATTTTAATATATTGGTGACAATAAGATATAATAACAATATTACTATTTTATCATGGTACTCTTACTCTCTTAGTAGCTTGTAATGAAAAATAACAAATAAGTAAAGTATATTTGATATAAAAATTTCATAAAAAATTGGCTTCAACACCCCCTCCATAATAAATTACATACTATATTTTTTATTGGTAATAAAAAAATTTCATTTGAAAATTACTTTTTCTAAACCAACATCATAATAATGGTTAATATAATATTTAATTAAAAAGAGAGAAATGGATGTATTAAAGTATTCTAAAATAATACATAACTATGTTTATAAATATAAGAAAACATTTTGGTAGTAAAAATATTGTATATAAGAAAAACTAACTTCCAAGGACTAGTAAAAAGTTATAGAGATCAAATTCAAGAGAAATTTAATCATCAAAAACCATAAATTTGTGATTGGTTAAAACCCCATTGACTTCTTGTCAAGAAAATATAGCATTTATATTTTAAGGTCCTTTTTTGAAAGTTGATGGATTAATTTATAATCCATATAAAACACTCTAGAAAATAAATATGCATTATTTAATTCAATTTGTTAACACTAATCTTATCATCTAGTTGTGATTTGATCTATTATCATCTGATCTCTTAAAATAGTAAATAAATATCTAAGATGAATCGAATCACAATATTCATAAGTAATTACTTTGGAGAAAACCAAAATGGTTAGTAAATGATATAATAAATCATAATTTATCCTTAGGATAAAATATCCATATTTTTAACATAAACTATTCTACAATTATTTAACCTTAAGACTGTACGAAAATAGTATCGATGGTATTAAAAACTAAAAAATAATTTTTTCTCACATCCTTCCTTGATTAACATAAAAATAATTTTAATTTCTCATAGATCATATTACTAAAATGAATATACAATATTCTTATATTCTACAATTTTTCTGACTAATTTTCCCAAATGTCATAATCATATATTTTTATAAAGGTTATTAACACTTTATTATTTAAATATTCTCTTTTCCTGGAAAAAATATATTTCCATTATGGATGGGATTACTACTTGAATTAAAATATAATCATATGTTGATTGGGAATTAAATTTGACCTCTTTATTCTATAAAAATATATGGAATCAATGTGGGGATAAATAATCAATTTTCCAAATAACATAAAACTTCACCAAATGCTAATATTTTCATAGTGATTATTCATAAAGAATACAACAAAGAACCCCCTATTCTAGAGTGGGGGATAAATGTTCCCAAAAAATGTTGATTTTATTCAACTATAGTAATTTCATAAGATCAATCCTTCGACATTTTACTTAAAATGTTATTATGTCTTATGATATTCAATAGCCCTTGGATAAAATCATTGATTCATATAGCAGCCAAAAAAAATTCATCTATAGTACTGAAGTGTGATTGGTATATTTTGGGGATCTATCTCTCTATTTATATTATTGAATGGAATATTTTTGTTAGTCTATCATTCTTTTTTCTCAATTTCCAAGCATCCCACACATGAAAAAACATTCGGGTTCCTTTTAGACATTCACCCGATATCTCTTTCCAATATTTATTGAATGTAAGAGGTGGATTTTTTTTCATACACGTGGAAAAGAACTGGAGTTTCTATGAATATCCATCTTACATTTATTATCATCGTATCCTTGAGGGTTTCTAGCATCCATATCTACTTTCAATGCACATCAAATGATTTATTCATATTTTCTATGGTCCCTTTTGGCTAATGTATTTCGATGAGTTATTTTTAAGGAAATAATTAATCGAACAATTCTTATTTAATGGATGATGATTAAACATAAATAAGATATTTTGTTTCTAGTAAAATTGTCCTAATATGTAACAATGGGTCCATCATCCTTTAAAAAAATTCAAAGAAGTTATTTCTCCATTTTTGTACGTAGAATACCATGGATGTACATAATGAAAAGAAATCCCTTTAAACTCATCCCATCCAATAGAGATAGTTTCATCCAGTTTCATCCTATTATGAATATGATTCCACTATTGGTCTTCTTCACCTTCAAAATTATAAATTTATGGAATACATTTTCATGCTCTTACCACAAAATAGTGGAAAATATATTTTCCATAAAATTGTTCTATTTCTCGTAATCTAATGGATCATAATACTCATAGAAGTATTGTGTTATTAATCACATAAAATACTCAATAACTTGTTTTTCCCAACACAGTGAATTCATATGTTTAACATCATCTATCATAATCCAATATCTTGAGTGAGTTTAGTGATCATTTTCATAAGATAATTCATTCCCAACTCTTAATCCATTTTATTGATCATGAGGTTAGTAGCTTCATTGGACATAAAATTTATCATTAAAATAATTTCATCATGATATATTCATTGACTAAAACCAAAAAACATAGTGTTCATAATAATAATCATAGTGGAAAAAACCACATAATCGTGAAACATCATTCATTGATTATTTAAATCAAGACACATTATTTTCAATCTATGACACCTAAGGATTAACCAAGGCCATCCATAATGAAAATATTTATGATGTTATCCTATTTTAAAACCTATAACTAGGTTTCTTAGTAATGTTTTTTCAGCATGGTTTCCAAAGGATAAATAATCCGTAATCATATACCAACTAAAAATTCTTAAAAAAAATTTAGTGACCCCAAACATGACGTACATAGACATTAAATTAATTTTGAGGAATAAATAATACAAAAAAAACACACACAAGGACTGTAATATTTTAGCAGATCATGTGATAGAATGATAGGTCATTCCATCTGTTTCTATCACTAAAATTTTTGCACAATTTATTAAATATACATAAGTCCATATATGCTAAGATTAATCGTATATGGTTGCTAAAATGGACTTATACTTCATCTATCATAGCGCTTAAAAAATAAAACTTGTTTCTACTAACCAGGGACTTCTTGTAGGCCAGTGGTAGGCGATAAAGGCATGTCACACTTCGGTTGTGGGTTCAATTCCCGCATCCTTGTCTGATGTAATGAGATGTCGCTCATCCTGCAGTTTGTTCCTTTTTCTAAAACTACATTATCATAACATTCCATAAATAATATCAACAAAAGTTCAACCCTTAAGAAATACTAACTTATGTCCAACATAATCTATTCCAATCTTTAGTCTTATCCAGAATACTTCTGTCCAAGCTCATAGAATAAATAAAACAATTACTAGAAAGGTCATATAACAAGAATGTGAATACCATCATTTATCCCCCATATATCATAATATATATCTTTTTGGTCACATTCCAAACATGTGAATACCTTAATCATGTATTCTTTTGAAACATGAATTACCATATAAATTTAGTGAAAACATGAATAATGTCATAAGTTAACTCATTCCACATACCAAAATCCCAAAATTTCTATATACTCAAACCATGGTATGACTTTGTGCTTATATCAGTCATGATCTCATGAATACTATCAAACATATTATTTTCTCCTTTTCCCATCATTATGAACATATCATCTTCTTTCAAAAAATATTTCAATCACTTTCCATGGTTACTAGTAAAATATAATTTTTAAAAACCACAATAAACCAATATATAGGTATTTCAATATTCCACAATATTATAAATGATATTCCACAACATTATTTTGTAATATTGTTATATAAACACATAATCATCCCACTACATTGTTATCATACTCAACGTCGCCAATAGTGATCGCATGTGACTTCCCTTTTTCCTTTTCCATAAGAGGTTGTTGATGTTGATCATTATTAACCCTTGGATTAGGGAATTGATTAGCATAATTCCCCATTTCCTTACACTTGAAGCATTGAAGTGTTGGTGGAGTGTTCTTTGTAGTCTTTTCTCTATTCACATCATTAGCTACCTGTTTTCCATTACTTCGACACTCAACTGCTCTACGGCCTTCTTTTCCACACATAAAACATTTTCTATTACCTTTTAGACAATCTCCACCATGCTTCTTTCCACACTTTGAGCATAAAGAAACATTCACCTTCTTTTCACCATTGTTCTATGGTTTTTCCATGAACTCCATATTTCGTTTCATGTCAAAACAATGAGATGGATATGTTACACCAACATCCAGTTCTACCTTGATAGCACAACGCACAATTTATTCATAGCTACTGAAGTCTCTTATAGATAATTCCCTTCGAAGACTTGGTTTTAAGCCACTGAAGAATCGGTCAACTTTACATTCAGGTTGGATGATAAAGCTGGATGCATACCATGAATGTCTTGTAAAATTCACTTTGTATATACCAATAGATTCATCATCCTTCTACTTAAGATCAAGGAACTCCTTTTCCAAATTTTTTAGAATAATATGAGAGAAGTTCTTACTGGAAAACATGTTCTTGAACTCATCCCTTTCCATGGATTAAATTTCATCTTCGGGACTTGTATTCTTAATTAGAGTCCACCATTGGTCTGCTTTACCTTCTAAAAAGTAAACAGCTAAAATGGATTTTTCATGTTCCAAACAGCGAAATATAGAAAATATCTTTTCAATAGTACTGATCCATTGTTTAGCAACAAGTGGATCAGAAGACTCACTGAAATAATGTGGGCATTGCCTCATGATGGACTTAATAGTATATTATTCCCTTCTCTACTCATTTGGAATTATAGAATGATTCATAGCTTGTGTTAGTATAGAAATAAGGTTTTGAACACCATCTCTTATAACATTGGTTTTTTCTGGAGGACAATCTTTGCATTGTCCATTACATTGAACAACACGGTTCCTTCGGGTTCTAGCCATTGTCTAAAACCCAAAAAGAATAGTATGAGAGGAAAAAATCATCCTTGGGAAAACAACATATCAAAGGAGGGGTACCTTAAATATCTAACATCGTAGGTTTAATTATAATATAGTTACCGTAATACTTTGACTATAACCTATACATATACTTAGCCTTAGGGACATCCTTAGACATACCTTAGACATATCTCTAGGGATCTCACTAAAGATTTCACATCCTAGTTTCCAAAGGTTATCTAAACCTTTCCACTGATACCAACTATAGAGACCCCAAACATGATGTACATGGAAATTACATTACTTTTTTGGAATACTTAATACATAACAAAAACAAACACACAAGGACCTTAATAGTTTAGTGTCTTTGGAAACTCTGAACATAATCTTCTAATTGTGGTGAAAGATCATCATCAACTCCCCTAAAGATCTTCCCCATTTGTTTTCTTACCTAAAACCATTATTTATATACTGGGGAAAAAAATATAAAGGGTGAGATAAAATACTCAGTAAGGGTAAGCATGGAGAAAATAAATCTAACCATATACATTTGAACTTCAAAACATGATCATAAAGATTACACATCAAAATCATGAGTTGTGGAATGAAACGTGGTAGTACATAAGGCATATGTCATAAAGGAACATTATTCATGATAAAATAGCATGGGAATAAAAAAAATAATTGTGGAAAACCATTAATCACATGATATGATTACCATAGTACAAAAGGCATTGCTGCCAAGACCATCATAGTGGAAAAAGTACCTTTCTAAATCGAGTTCACCCCTCATTTCTATCATGTAACACTGAATTGGATTAGCTTACCATTCCATCCATGTCTATCTAATGAGATATAAATCTTTACCCAATTCATTGGAGGGAGATATAGGTCCCACAAATCTCATAATGAAATCATTCTTTCTTGTGCCACAACATAAACATAAATCATTAATCATAACCCCAAGAATAAAATGGGTTTCATAAACAACAACCCATCATAAGATAATCCATATAAAACAATTTGATATCATTTCATCATAATAAAATTGAAACCATGTAAATCATAGAGACATTATACTTGAAACATACACATATGAAATAATGTCATCTTATATTGAAAATGGTTTTGATAAAACACTTGAAATGAATTCTTGAGGAAAATATCCTCTCTTCTTCAAAATCATTTTCTTTTCACCAAATACCATGCAATTTTAAAAGAAACATATTTTTTTTAAAATAGTCATTAAATCTTATAGATAAAGATTCATGAAAATATTGAATAATGAAACCGTAAAAATATGTCCATGTTGTATAAGTTAAAAAACATTCTTCTCATACTTTTCCCAGAAATGTCAAAAAGTGCATCGTATGGTTAAAAAAAGAAAGTTTCCTTCCATACTACATAGTAAAAGTAAAAAAGGGGAAAATATGACTTTAAACATACTTGGAATACCATTAAAAACATTATGAAGTTTTTTTTGGAAAACATGGACATGGATGATAAACATAACCCTAGTAAATACTTACGAATAAACAATCCCGGATAAGAATGAGATTGGAATAATTATCCCTTACCTTATGTCCAATTTCTTCCATATGTGTCTGAGACTCCTGTATTGTGGGGTTAAACATATTATGAAATTATAACAGAACCATAATAATATTTATGATATCATATATGATTCACTTACGACATTATATTATCCGTTCATTTGTCAATTCCATGTTAAAGTAGTGTTTTGGGTAAAATCGTTTCATTTATCATCCATGTTTTGAATGGTAATAATTTATATGATTACTTAGATCATGATTACATAATTCTAGAATATAAAACGTGATTTATATATAATATATATTCAGAATATACATATATATTATATATCGATAAATGGAAGGAAATACACTGTTCATGGAGATGGTAGGCCATAAGTACGCATGAACGTTGTTTTTCATTTCCTTATTGAATTGAATGGAATTAATTAGATGTCATACATATATACATATATTTACATAAATATAGTAGAATTATTATGTAATATATTTCATTATTATTATTATATATACTTTATAATCATTCTTAAATTGTTAACATGGAAAATGAATCTCATCGCGTCGTGGAGACGGTAATCCGTACGTACGCACGAGCGATGACATCATTCCCATATTTATTGAATGGAATTTAAGTGGATGATATAATATCTTAGAATCATTATGATGTTATAATAATCATATATAGTTATTATTTACACCATTATACCCATCCATGTAAGGTGACGGTGGAAAAACTGATTACACTACGGCGTGGAGACGGTTTTCCGTACGTACGCACACGCAGTGATTTCATTTTCCGTAGGATTGATAGAAGGTAAAATATTGTTGTTTCATATTTATAATAACATATAAATATATAATTAATACTGATGTTATTACTTTATAATGAAACAACTAAATAAGAGTAAGTATAAGAAGAAAAAAACATGAAAGAATCAGTAGAAGAGATAACTTCTTCTTCGACGCACTTCCTTTAAACTTCATCTTATGGCACTAGTGTTGGTCTTTTGAGAAGACCAGAACCTCTATGATATAACTATATATTTTTAGAAGAGTAATTTTTAGGGATTTTCCAAGCTTTAAGGCTCAAAAGTGTGTGAAGAGAAGAGGGAACGGGTGCCCTTTTTATTAGGGAGGAGAGGGGTACCTTTGGAAAAACTTAAAATATTATTTTATAATAAAGTCATATTCGGATTATAATAGTTATAAATTGATTTATTTCGAAGATAAAGTGTGGATAGGTCGAAATACGTTCATCTAATAAGTTTTATAAATGTTTAGGTTACAATTTTAACTATATCATTTAGATTTGACTCTAAGGTAAATAATTTATCTTTTACCGTGTCTTCTTGTTTTACTACAATATATCGTTATTAAACTTACTATAACAAGACAAAAGAACCCCAAGTGGTTAATTATTAATATATATAACCTTATCTAAGTCATTTTTCCTAACCGTAGATTTTTAGGAATATAATAACTATTAATAATATAATATTTGTTTTAAAACATATTTTATGTCAATTTTGACACTATTTGATAATGTATTTTTGTGAAAATCATAACATTATTATTAGGTCAAAAAAAGTTAATTTAATGAATACTAACATGTCATATTAAACTAGAAAATTAGTTTAATTCAAAAAAAGTCTGAAATTTCATTTATTTGGTTATTTATAAAATCAATTATGTTAATATTTAATTAATAAGGTAATTACTCCATCATCATTGTGTCATAAATAAATTATATTATTTAATGTCTAAAAATTATAAATAAAATACAATTATGTAGGAAAGATTTTTATCTTTATAATTAATATTTATAGTCGAATTTATCTTATGTAAAACCCAATATTAAAAATGTTTTAGTTATTAAACATTGAATTTAACTATTTTAACTCTTCTTTAAATAAAATAATAATAAGTGTCCTAATCTAATCCAATTGGACCTAAAAGGTAATATTTTATTCCTAAGGTTTTTTTGGTCGAATTAAACTTATAAAATAGAATTAGGACATGTTTTATGGTAATACTAATATCATTTTTCCATTAATTACACTATTTATTTTTAACCGTGGTAAATAAAAGTAAAAAGTTACTAATCACAAAAAAATTATTTTTAACTTATTGAACCATATTTTACTCCTTGATATTAATAGTATCTCTTGGATTTTAGAAATTCCACTCACAAAAGCAGTAAAATTACATTTTATGTAAATTTTAAAATTCTCCTAGAAGGTGGGTAAAAGACGGTGAAAAGTTCAATAAAATTTTTATATATCTAAAATTATTATAAAATGAATCAAATGAATTACATTTAACTTATATAGGTATTATATATCAATTTTGACCTAAAATATATTTAAATAAAATAAATAATTATTTAAATAAAAAGTTGGTTTTTAAATATTAACCCAATGTTTTCACTATTCATCAAAAATTGAATGTTTTCAAAAAAATACCAAAAATTCACCCTAGGCTAATTTCGATATTCCAAATAAAAAATGAGGTCCATTTTGAATGAAAAAGTTTATATAATTTCAAAAAGTGAGTATTACAATTCATAATGGCTAGTTCATAATAATATTATTATAATATCTCGTTTAGTGAATCATGGTATTGCGTACTACACACACTATCGAAGAAGATCTTGATTTCATGTAATGCAAGCCACGTTAGGGCTGTATGTAGTGAAAGATCCGTTTTTTGTTGCGTATAACATAATCAGAAATTATTTCATTTATACATTAAACAACATCTATACTTAATGTTGCATAGAATAATTTCTACAAAACGAAATTGAAATTGTCTCTAACATGAGTCATGAATAGTGTTGCATATACTGCAAGCTAATACGGTGTTGCGTATAGTAGTAAGGTAATCTTGGTGTAGGGTATAATAGAATACATGAAAGAAATTAAAAATAATATATCTCATAAAATCTGAGGGTGTTACAATTTTCTTACACAATTATCACATATAAGAATATGATCATTAATTAAATAACATTTTAATCCATGTTAAAATGATACAGGTCTAGTCCCTTTGGAAACATGGATGCACAAACAACTAGTTCATAAATGTTCAATATCGATCCCACTAAGTTATTCGTAACTATCACCCATATTAGAAAAATAATTTATAAAACCTTTCAATATAACCTATGGAAAGGAAACAAAATAATGGTTGATATCATATTCCTAGTAAGGATAAACAACGGAGATGTCAGTGATTAAAAAATGAAAATATGAACATAATGGTGTGATAACATGAATCTAACACATGAAATATATGCACTACATATAATATATAACAAATTTGAGTCATGGAGTAATGATTAGATGTTAATAAGACATCAACCATAAAATAATCAGAGAACATAATCCATCAGAGCATAACGTTGACATAATCCAAAGAGTTTGGTATACACCTAAACATATAATATTTGGAAAGTGTATAAATAGAAAAAGGTTCACTCATTATGATAAAGACATGAAATCATGCCCTCAAAGAATCTTATGTAGATGATAACAAAAACGTGTTTAATTATATGTACATGAAATATATGTCCCCACATACACATTTGTGCATGAAAATAGGTCCTCGCGTTCTTTTTGGACATCAAAACCAGGTCCAAACATAAAATTGTGAACTTGAAATTAGGTCCACTCATAACATATTCACTGAATGACTTTCCCATAATTAATAAATAAACTAAATGGATATATAAATCCCACAAATAACATAAATAATTTCATATATACAAGTTATATAAGATCACGATACATTCATCATCTCAAAAATCGAGAACTCAAATGTATTTCACCGAAGTAAATCCCATGGAAAAGGAAACAGATTTCATCCAAAAACATTTATCATAGTCATAAACCAAATAAAAGAAGAATAAGGATGTTATCCTTGGATAATATCCATGGAAAATATTATGTACCATAAAATGATGTCTTCTTATATTGATAAAATAATTTTTAAATATATTTTGGAAAAATTCAAAATGAAAAAAAGTCCATTTTAAAAACTTTTATTTTTTTAGAAATACACACAATTATAAAGGAAGTTATTTTAATTAAAAAGAACATCGTAAATATTTAAATAAATCTTCAAAGTATTTAGGAGTCATTATTTTGTTTAAACCCTCTCATGAAATATAATTAAAAATATTATTCCCTCAATAAATTTTTTCAAAAAATTCACAAAGTTCCTCTTTTCAAAATGAACAAAAATAATTCATTTCAATAAATTATTGTTAAAATTAAAACATGTGTATAAAATTAATTAAATAATTGTATAAAAATTTTAAAAACCATTTTGAAAACATTTGGATAATACATGTAAATTGAATAGAAATATTCTCCCTTAGAGTCATAAACATAAATAATGGTAGATAATAAGGAGATTGTGAAATAAATCGTTACGTCAAGTCAGACATGTCCTCATACACTTTAAACGTGTTGTATAATAAACATGGATTTATTATACATGTGTTACAAAACCATATATCTATTATAAAATGTATTGTTTATTTTTGAAATAAATTTTTTATTGATATTTTTATTTGAAATCACTATTTTGGGTTATAACTGCATCATTTCCCAAGCATGTTTTGATTCAGTAGTCTCACTGCTTGTACATTGATCATGGCCCCAATATTACCATAATTTTAATAATTTTATAAAAAATATAAATTATTTATATAAATATATAAAACTATTCTAAAATATTATATAGAGAAAAATGAATTACATCTTTTATTGCTACTCTAGGCTATACGTACACATGAATGTTGTTTCCATTTTATCGATTAAAAAAATGAAATAAAAGTCAATAATAATTAACCTTACTATAATTTTTTTTATTATATAATATATAACATATATATTCAAAATATTAATCCTTATTAAAAAAACTTGTGAAATATAAATGAAAAATTAATCACATCGCATTGTGACGATGGTAGTCTATAAGTATTCACGATCAACGTAATTGTTTCCAAAATGATTGGATGATAATAATTTAGACATGATATTAACATTACAGAGAATAATAATTTCATTGATATCATATATAAACATTGAACCCCTCACAATTCTCATCCACAATATGTGGTAATGAAAAATGAATTTTATTGCTATGTAGAGAAGGTAAGGCATATATTTTCACAACCTATCATTTAACTTATTATTTATTGGTAAAGGGGGATTATAATGGTGTTTCCATAATAATAATAACCTTTATACATATTTAGGTTAATGAATATTTTATTCTTCTAAATAATCAATGATTTATGCCATGTAAATAAGAATATAAACAGAAATTGAGTGGTTAGAGTTTTCACTTCTTCTTCAAAATGACTTCTTTTGAGATCCTCTAATGGGATCTAGGGTTGGACTTTTGGGGTGACCAAGACCACTATAATGTGAAAAAATAATTCTATATGTAAATATTCAGATTATATTTGATATTGAAGGCTTAAAATGGTGTAGTGAATTTAGGGAGGAGGCACCCTTTTATAATCGAGGTGAGGATCACTTTTGGAATTTTGATAAAATAAAATATAATAAGATTATTATTGATAAACATTATAAACTATGGTCATGAATTTGATCCTATGTTATATCATGGTTTAAATCGAAATAACCAAGAAATGTTTTTCAGGTTTATGTTCAATTCTATACATTATCTTTTGATATAACCCCTTAATTATCCTACTTTAACATTAGCCTCAGAAACATATTTTTCCCTATTAAAAGGATATTATTTTAATTATAAGGTAAATATTGAGTCATAAAATGATATAAGATGAAATATTTAGAATATATATTTTCTTCTATTTCTTTATTTAATATTTATATAATTTCTAAATAATTTAATAAAATATTATTTTCCTAAAATATCATTATTTTAAAACATTCCCCTAATCATTTGTTTTACTTTAATAACATAAATAAAATACATATAATTAAAAAAATAATTTAAAACGTCCACAAAAGTTCACAGTATTATATAAAATTTATGTATAAACTTAATTATAAAAAATTATAAAACTTTTAATAATTGTAATATCATTTATTTGATTTATTTTCCATTAATTCGATAATTACTCTATCGGTGTAGTATAAGTATTGAATGTAATAATTTAATTACATAAAATTATAAATAAGTTATGATAATGAATATAATTTAATTAGTCACAAAATAAATATTAATATTCATTCATACAAATTATTTCAGCTATGTGAACACACAAATAAAATTTAAAACTATGAGAGTGGAATTTTTCACTTCCTTTGGAATAAATAATATATAAGTCATTTTTATGTATAAGTGTCCCCCGGATAACTCAATTTTTAACACAATGTGATAAGGTTCAAATTTATTTCATCAAATATTAATTATTATGTATAATTATTACCTTAAAACATTGTTTTAACCTTGATTTACCTGATTTAACCTTTTCCAATGTGATAAATTTTACTATAGTTACTATTCATATTGGATAAAAATAAAATGGGTCTATTCACCAAATTAGAAACTCCATATTAAAAATTTTCAATCCATTTTTACGATTCAATCCATAAAAGTGGCACAAATTAGTTTTAATATAAATGTGTAAAACTCAATGAAGAACTGTTTTTAGAGAAATGTGTTTTTAAGCCCAAAAATATACTTATACCAAAATAATGTATAATGATGGTTCAAATGATATTAATTATAATTTATCTCATTAAATAATAATTATTTTAATTTTATATGAACGTAAAATCATAATTAAACATTATATAAAAACAAAATTTAGTTTTATAAAAATTAGTATTATTTCACTATTCACGAAATATAAATTTTTTAAAACACTTTATAAAATTAAAAAAATTTAATTATAATATTTTCACACTAAATCAATAAAAAAATTTGAATAATAACTATTTTTTGAGAATATAATAACTTTACTGAAAATTGAGTGACTAATTAATAAGAATTTAAATCGACTAGGGAATATGTATATCATTCATAAAGTTGGCAATCCAATTAAACCCCACCAATAAAAAATATACATGATAACATTAAATGATAATATTTTAAATGGTATATCTAAATTCTCTTAAACTCAATGTTTCATCTAACGCAAGTTGTTGAAGAAGATGAATATATTTGAATTATAATTCTCAAAAAATCTCAAGGTGTTACAGTATGAATAATTACATATAGGATTCGGTGGATATTAGATTTCATTGTAACACCCCAAGCTTCCACGGTACGTTTCCCTTTGAATAATGAAATGGTGTGCATTGTTGGCAACTTCGAGATTCTAACACACCACAACCAATCAAACTAGCAGTTATGAACAGTAGTACCTAAATTTTGAAATTTTATAAATTTTATCATTTGAAATGGACATCATTTTTAGATTCATAATATCGAAATTAGATTAGGGTGAAATTTTGGAACTTTTTGGATAACTTTAATATTTTGATGAATAGTGAAAATTAATAAATATTAATTAAAAAAACTTTTTAATCGAAATAATTAATAGTGATAAATTATTAATTTTAGTGGTTTTAAAGTATAGTTAGAATATATTTTTACCATTTAATACAATGTTGGTCATTGGATGTAATTTCACATTTAAACCAGACATAAACAAGTGTCAATCTTTTGATAGTTATTATCTCTTAAAAACACGCTATTTGTTTTGACGACAGGAATTAATTTTTAAATTAATTAATGCAACTGATATTTTTTGAATTTGGTAAAATAGAAATCATTTTTGAATTCATAATATCAAATATATCTTAGGCGTAATTTTTTGTATTTTTCTGGAAACTTTAATTTTTTGATGAATAGTGAAGCCACTTAGTGGTAGTTAAAAACTTGAATTCTTCATAAAACATAATTTTTTCACTTCTGTGAGTGGAATTTCAAAAATCCGAGAGACACGGTTAATATTAAGGAGTAAAATGTGGTTCAAGGAGATGAAAATATTTTTGGTGAATAGTAACTTTTTACTTTTATTTACCACGGTTCAAAGTAAATAGGATAATTAAGGGTAAAAATGATATTAATATTACCCTAACACATGTCCTAATTCTATTGGACAAGTTTATCTCGACCAAAAACAACCTTAGGAGTAAAATATTGTCATTTAGGTCCACTTGTATTAGATTAGGACATTTATTATTATTTAATTCAAAGAAGAGTTAAAAGTGTTAAAATCAATGTTTATTTACTAAAACATTTTTAATATAAGGTTATACATAAGATAAATTCGTTTGTAAATGTTAATTAGAAATATAAAACGATTTAATACATGATGGTATTTTATTTATAATTTTTAGATATTAAATAATTTAATTTATTTATGACACAATGGTGATGTAGTAGTTACCTAATTAATGAAATATTAAAATAATTGATATTATAAATATCAAAATAAATGTAATTGGAGACTTTTTATGAATTCCACTAATTTTATAGGTTTATATGACATATTAGGATTTATTATATAAATTTTTTCTAAGTAATAATGCGGTTAGGAATTTATCAAAAACAAAATACCCAATAGTGTCAAAATTGACATAAATGAGTTTTTAAAACAAATATTATATTATTAATTAATAGTCAATTCCTAAAAAACTAATTTTTGGTCAGGAGACTTATATCATGATATTTGTATCATTAATGGACCACTTGGGGGTCGCTTGGATGTATATAGTATGTTTATTAACCAAATAATATAAAAATACAAAGAGACACTGTAAAAGTGAAACTAATTAACTAAGAGTTAATACTTAAAGATAAGGTTATTATAATAACCCAAACATGTCTAAATTATATTGGTTGAGTGGTTTTCGACCCATCCCATCATTAACCTTTAACTAATTCACTTTGGAGCCATTATAAACTGAATAACAATTTATTATAAAATAATATTTTTAGCTTTTCCAAAGGTGCCCCTCACCCCAATTATAAAAGGCACTCCCCCTTCTCACTAATTCACACTTTCAAAGCCTTTTGGCTCAGCCAAACCCGGACCAAATACTCTCTCAACGTCCCTCACTACAACCTAGAGAACATTTTTTTATCAGAAAGCCATCCTATGGATCCCTTTTGATCAAATAAAAAGGAAGAACCTGAAGAAGAGGTAATGTTTTCACGACCCTCTTTCAAGTTCCATTCTTCTTCAAGTTCTTCTTTCTTTGTTATTTATATTCTAAAATAAAAAGTCTAGTATCTTCTATATACTTTTATGTTATTATAAATATGTTACAACCATATTCAGTATTCTATCCATCCTTTGAATGACATGTCACCATACGTGCGTACGTACGGCTTACGGTCTCCACGTCGTGGTGTAATTTCCATTCAATAAATTATTATTTGGATGGGTATAATAATGATGTGTAATTCATGTAAATAATAAATATAACATTATAATTATTCTGTCTATATGATATAACATCCAATTATATATTATTTTATCATCAAAATAATGATATTATCACTCGTGCGTACGTACGGACTACCGTCTCCATGAACGCGATGAGATTCATTCTCAATCGTATTCATTAAAGTATAATTACCATTTTATGATTAAAAATAATTTTTAAGGAATTGATATATTTCACGATATTAATAAGATACAACCCATCCATAAAAAACACGGCTTACGTAACAAAAAATATAATGGAAAACGAGTAAGTTAACACCCGAAATGACGACAATACGAAGATATTATTAACAAATCTAGGTTAAAAGATAATATATGATATCATATTAATGTAAGTGATTCTTTTATACATCAATAAAAATTATTTCACCGTTATACAGGAGGTTAACCTACCATCGACCAAGGAAAAAGTACAAAGTAAGGGGTTTCTTATCTCACTCTTAATTTCGTGAGAATTCTATTATTCACCACTTATTTATTGCATGTGGTGTATGTGTACAACCCATAATTGTATTCATTGTGTAATATAGTTTAATTTATGTGTATTTACATCATCATTTTATGATCCTTTTTAATGGGTGTATGTTTTTTAAGTTACCTAATCGATAAGGGAATTTGAAATTTCAATTTCCACTCATTTGGCTTTACACATATTTCATTGATTATTTTACTCCAAGATTATGTGTGGAATCACTATTAATTTGATTATGTCATAATTTTCACTCCCCTTTCTATGGATATTATTTTGGTACACATAATCACTCAATTGATAGATCCTCAAGTCATCGATTTGATCTTGATAAGTGTAATTTTAACTCAATATCGATTTGTTGAGTTAAATATCCAATTCATTGGTGTTGGTTTTACAAGAATATGTGTAAATTTCCTCTGATTGATTTAACTGAATATCCAATCATATTTAGTTTATTTAAATTTGTCACACATAATTATGTTGTTTATTTATCCTTAACCGAAGGATATGGTGTTTATAAGAGAATTCATATCAATTTACATTCCATTGAGACTTATTTGTTGTTATACACCAAATCCCATTTGTATGGTGTATATAATGTACTTTGACATAGTATATCATGAATCCCTTTATTCTCATGATATTACAAAGTTTGATTACCTCAATTATTTGTATTCAAGTGTCTCTATTTTGGTAAGTAACTCTAACTAAAATATCATTTTAAAATGTTTTAATGATTTAACATTCAAAATCATTCTCATTAATGCCCTTGTTTTAAAAATGGTTTAAGGATTTATCTATATGGACATTAAAGTTCTCAAATCAAAATTCTTTTTAAAAGTTTCAATGTGTTATGGGACACTTCGATTCAAAAATATAATTTTAAATGGCTTCTTGACAAATAGTGTGGATTTTAAATGATTTCAAGAAAAAAGGGGATATTTCTCTCTAATAGTTTTGATGATTATTTCCATCTATGTCAATATCCTTCATTATTCTCGATTGAGGGTAATCTAATACAATACAATCTTCCATATTGTATCGAATGAGATATGTTTGACTGTGGATGTGCTATTTTTATACCATTCATGGTTTGTAGTTAAAGTATTGACATTTTGTATGCTAGTTTTTATACGAATGTTTACCTTATGTTTAAACTTGTTCATCTGTGTAATGCATTGGACTTAGTAAGTAATGGGTGGAGCATGCTATAGCTCCTCGATGCATCGGTAGGTCTCATGAGACAAACTAGTGTCTTGGAACGAGGCCTTGAAAAAAATATTATTTGTAGTCTTTGCACAAGGCCTTGGCTACATGGTTATGATAGTCTAACATTATGCATTCCGTCATTATGAAAGTGGTTATTAATATTTTCATGTGATTATTAAACTAGTGGAATATCCATGTGAATAAGTAAATGGAATTATTTCATTTTATCCTTTCCATATTATGCTGAAGTTCAAGTTTAAAAGGCTTTTTTTAGTTATACATTGCCTTAAATTTTTGTATTTATTTATGAATGTTTCTGTTGTATTGTTATCCTTACTGGGCATCTGAGCTCACCCCTTTCAATGTTTTTTTCCAGGATGTGAAGAATTCTTTTATGAATGACCTGCAGGGATAGTTTGATGGGATATAAATACAATATGTTGTTGTAGTTTTTCACTTATTGATGTAATGTAAACATTATGAATATATCTAGTGTTTCCAAGGCTACTAAACTAATCGGTATTTCGAGACTTGATCATTCTTGTGATAATTCCAATGTTATGTAATAATGCACTGACTCTAGGTATATAGATTCTGGGCGTTATAGTTGGTATCATAGGAAGTTTAGTACAAACCATGGAAGCTAGATTTAGATAAACTCTGATTAGAGCATGTAGACCTAAGATGAACTTTTAGGATTAGTAGAGAAGAAATTCCTAGAATTTTGGTATTGTATAGATTTTTTGAGATTTCCAAGCAATAAATCAATTTCTGGATACGAGCAGGTAGAGGTAGCTCTGGAACAGATATACCTAGGGGTAAAACCCAAAAACACGGCTTTGAGCTAGACTCGAACGTGAACTAGTGCACAACAACAGGCCTTGCTGCACTCTTGGTTACGACACTCCCGGGGGATATGCTTATGATAATTAACATTTTCGTTACAGACCAATTTGAAATATTATATATATAAGATTAAAGTTAATGACCTTGGTTAATCCTAATGTGTTTCAAATTGAGAATATGGCGACATGTAAATCTCTAAATGATTTTATGACTACTGTTACTCAGACAATGCTTTCTGGTTTTAGTCAATGGATGGATTCCAAGGAAGTCATAGTGACATTGAGAATGATGTACAAGGTGGGGAAAGTGGTGGTAATGGGAAAAAAATGGAATTTTGATACGGGTAAAAGATATCATCTTTATGCCAAATTAGTTTTCCAAAAATATGATCAGCAATATATATATTAACCGATTCCCGGACTCAAAAAAGAAGAGATATGTGATAAATGATAAGAGCTCCAGCAGTAGAGACCATGTAGAAAGGAATACTCAATTTCCATCATGCAAGAAATGTGGAATGAGACACCCAGGAAATTGTCTCAATTGGACAAAGAAATGCTTTACGTGCGGGAAGGAAGGACATATAGTGAAGAATTGGTGAAGAAAAATGAAGAGTACTATGGAAGAAGATAAAAATGGTCCCAAGAATCCATTTATAGTCATTTGACATAAATATAGGGGACCGGTACATTACCCAAGTTACTGCCCTATTCTATAGGATATTTTCTTGGTCAAAGAAGAATTTATGTGGAAATAAATTGTTAGAGAAATGTTTAAAAAGTATTAGTGCTCTATGTTGATGGGTTTACTTTGGAATAGTTTTCTCTTATATTTTTAACCCTGTAGTTTTTTATGTGAGAAGGACATTTAAGGAATAATTATCTTTTCTCTTGTGGATATAGTTATAAATAACCATTTGTTTTTATATGATCGTTGGGTTTGATGCAATTATAAGTTTTTATAATTTGGGATGAAAATGAATGGTATGAGATAAGATTTGTGGTTAAATTATGTTATGGTTATTTTGAGGAATTTATCTCATTTTGGTAATTCTAAAAAATATTGTTTTTCAAAAAGGACAACAAGCAGACCGTGTGATAACATGTCACGTCGAACAAAGCTGTGGGAATCAAACCCACAACCAAAGTGCGATTGGGATTTATCTCCTACCACTGGACTACATGAGGTCCCTGGTTAATGTGACTATTATTTTTAGTTAAATGATTTTATTGATCAATAACAATTTAATTTGGGATCTTATGTCTTATCAAATGAATACCCTTAGTATAGGAAAATGATTTGGTGATTAAGTGATAAATGTTATTTTGGAAGTTGTTCGCTTTGTTGTGAACACTATATGCCCAAGGAAAATAGAATAGTATGGGATTTCATTTCAGTAGTAACGGTGAATTTTTATCTATGTTTTTATTGTGGATTTATAGTGATTTGGGTTATTTAGGGAAATGATTAGGTTAATTACTTTTAAGTATATGACTTTAAGACTAATTAATTCCATTTGGAGATACAATTTAATGTGGAAGACTGAATTCTTATATGTTTTGGGTTTCAATATTAGTTTGGATAATATTGAAGGATTTTAAGTACAATTGATTATTGAATTGTATTTATTTAAATTTGGGGTATTGATGGTTTGATTTTAGAAATTAGGATTGGTGTTTTTTTTCTCTAATGGAATATCCATTTGAGGGATCATCAGAAATTGTACTAACCATTTTGGTTTTGATTAATCTCCAAAGACAAGGTAAATATATAGTTTATCCTATGTGGATCATGTATTTCTATAGAAGATTATTCTTGCTCTTCCATTGTGACCAAGTCTTCTTGAATACTCATTGTTCAAAAAAATTGAGTTAGTGGTAAAAATTTATTAAAGAATGAAACTTTACATAAAAGTAAGTATATAATTTTATGTTCTTATTCAATATCATAAATGAATTCCTCATCCTTATGTAATGTAACATAAAACAAAAAATGTTGTCCGTTTACTTTTCCTTCTGGGTGACTAATGACTGTTTGTCCCAACAGAAGTTTGTGATTTTCGTATTGTTAACTTTCTCTGGATTATGTTTTCTATCCCTCTCCATAAGAACATAAAAATTATTTTATCAAACATATCCATGTTTTCCTACATGGAATCCTAGTATGGGTTATCTTGGGTGACCTTTATACCTCTCTTTCTTTCTTTTAAAGTGATAGTTTTATTGACTCTTTTTCGATGTGGGACTTTCCATTATATTCTCAAGCCCAATTTTAAAAAAATTATGAGGAAGCAATTTATTGAAGGAGGGGAGAATGTAACACCCCAAGCTTCCACAGTATGTTTCCCTTTGAATAATGCAATGGCGTGCATTGTAAGCAACTTCGAGATTCTAACACACCACAACCAATCAAACTAGCAGTTATGAATAGTAATTCCTACTTTTTGAGACTTTATAAATTTTATCTTTTGAAATGGACTTCATTTTTAGATTCATAATATCGAAATTAGATTAGGGTGAAATTATGGAACTTTTTGGATAACTTTAATATTTTGATGAATAGTGAAAGTTAATAAATTTTAATTAAAAACAACTTTTTAATCGAAATAATTAATAGTGATAAATTATATATTTCATTGGTTTTAAAGTATATTTAGAATATATTTTTACCATTTAATACAATATTGGTCATTGGATATAACTTCAAATTTAAACCAGACATAACCAACTGTCAATCTTTTGATAGTTATTATGTCTCAAAAACACGCTATTTGTTTTGACGACGTGAATTAATTTTTAAATTAATTAATGCAACTGATATGTTTTTAATTTGGTAAAATAGACATCATTTTTGAATTCATAATATCAAATAAATCTTAGGCCTAATTTTTGTTAGTCTTCTGGAAAGATTCATTTTATGATGAATAGTGAAACCACTAAGTGGTAGTTAAAAACAGAATTATTCATAAAACATAATTTTACCACTTCTGTGAGTGGAATTTAGAAACTCCCAGAGACACAGATAATATCAAAGAGTAATATTTGTTTCAATGAGATGAAAATATTTTTTGGTGAATAGTAACTTTTTACTTTTATTTACCACGGTTAAAAGTAAATAGGGCAATTAAGGGTAAAAATGATATTAATATTACCCAAACACATTTCCTAATTCTATTGGACAAGTGTATCTCGACCAAAAAAAAACCCTTAGGAGTAAAATATTATCATTTAGGTCCACTTGTATTAGATTAGGACATTTATTGTTATTTAATTCAAAGAAGATTTAAAAGAGTTAAAATCAAAGTTTATTTACTAAAAAAAATTTCATATAGGTTTATACGTAAGATAAATTCAATTGTAAATATTAATTATAAAGCTACAAATATTTCCTACATAATGGTATTTTATTTATAATTTTTATAACTTAAATAATTTAATTTATTTATGACACAATGGTGATTCGGTAATAATCTTATTAATGAAATATTAAAATAATTGATATTAAAAATATCAAAATAAATTTAATTTGATACTTTTTATGAATTCCACAAATTTTCTAGGTTAATATGACATATTAGGATGGATTATATAAATTTTTTTTCCAATTAATAATGCTGTTATGAATTTATCAAAAACAAAATACCCAATAGTGTCAAAATTGACATAAAGGAGTTTTTAAAACAAATAGTATATTATTAATTTATATTCGATTCCTAAAAATCTAAGGATCGTCCAAAAGACTTATATCATGAATGGTGTATCATTAATGGACCACTTGGTGGTCTCTTTGATGTATATAGTAAGTTTATTAACTATATAATATAAAAATACAAAGAGACATTGTAAAAGTGAAGCTAATTAACTAAGAGTTAATACTTATAGATAAGGTTAATATAATAACCCAAACCTGTCTAAATTCTATTGGTTGAGTGGTTTTTGACTCATACCCACCTTAAACTATAAATAATCCACTTTTAAGCCATTAGAATCCGAATAATAATTTATTATAAAATAATATTTTTAGCTTTTCCAAAGGTGCCCCTCACCCCTCTTATAAAAGGGCACTCCCCTTCCCACTAATTCACACATTCAAAGCCTTTTGGATCAGCCAATCCCTGCCCGAATACTCTCTCAACTTCCCTCACTACAACCTAGATGCCTTAGTTGGATCAGAAAGCCATCCTAGGGAGCCCTTTTGATCAAATAAAAAAGAATAACCCGAAGAAGAGGTAATGTTTTCACCACCCTCTTTCAAGTTCCTTTCTTCTTCAACTTATTCTTTCTTTGTTATTTCTATTCTAAAATAATAACTATAGTATCTTATATATACTGTGATGGTATTAAAAATATGGTACAACCATATTCAGTATTCTATCCATCCTTTTAATGGCATGTCACCATACGTGTGTACGTATGACTTACCGTCTCCACGTCGTGGTGTAATTGTCATTCAATAAATTATTATTTGAATGGTTATTATAATGATGTGTAATTCAGGTAAATAATAAATATAACATAATAATTATTCTTCCTATATGATATATCATCCAATTATATATTATTTTAACATCAAAAGAATGATATTGCCGCTCGTGCGTACGTACGGACTGTCGTCTCCACGAACGCGATGAGATTTATTCTCCATTGTATCCATTCAAGTATAATTCTCATTTTATGATTAAACATAATGTTTAAGGACATGATATACCTATGGATATGAATAATATATAACCTATCCATAACAAACACGGCCTATGTAACAAAGAATATAAAGGAAAACAAGCAAGTTAACACCCGAAATGACGATAATACTAAGATATTATTAACAAATCAATGTTAAAATATCATATATGAAATCATATTAATGTAAATGATTCTTGTATAATTCAATAAAAATTATTTCCCAATTATATAGGAGGTTATCCTACCTTCGACCAAGGAAAAATTACACAGTAAGGGGTTTCTTATCTCACTCTTAATTTCGTGAGAATTCCATTGTTCACCACTTATTTATTGCATGTGGTGTATGTGTACTGCCCATAATTGTATTCATTACATAATATAATTTATTGTATGGGTATTTACATCATAATTTTATGATCCTTCTTTCATGGGTGTATGTTTCGTAAGTTACCTAATCGATAAGGGAATTTGAAATTTCAATTTCCACTCATTTGGCATTACGCATGTTTCATTGATTATTTTACTCCAAGATTATGGGTGGAATCACTATTCATTTGATTATTTCATAATTTCCACTCCCCTATCTATGGATATACTTTTGTTACACATAATCACTCCATTGATAATTTCTCAAGTCATCGATTTGAAATTGATAGGTGTAATTTCAACTCAATCTCCATTTGTTGAGTTAAATATCCAATTCATTGGTGTTGTTTTTACAAGAATATGTGTGGATTTCCTCTGATTGATTTACACTAAATATCTAGTCATATTGAGTGTATTTAAATTTTTCACACATAATTATCTCATTGATTTATCCTTAACCAAAGGATATGTTCTTTATAAGAGAATTCATCTCAATTTTCATTCCATTGAGACTTCTTTGTTGTTATACACCAAATCACTTTTATATGGTGTATATAATGTACTTTGACATAGTATATCATGAATCCCTTTATTATCATGATATTACAATGTTTCAATACCTCAATTATTTGTATTCAAGTGTCTCTCTTTTGGTTAGTAACTCTAACTAAAATATCATTAAAAAATGTTTTAAAGATTTATCATTCTAAATATTTCTCATTAATGTCCATGTTTTAAAAATGTTTTAAGGATTTAACTATATGGACATTAATGTTTTCAAATAAAAATTCATTTTAAATGTTTCAAAGTTATATGGGACACTTTGATTCAATAATCTATTTTTAAATGGATTCTTGACAAATAGTGTGGATTTTAAATGATTTTAAGAAAAAGGGGGATATTTCTCTCTAATAGTTTTGATGATTATTTCCATCTATGTCAATATCCTTCATTTTTCTCGATTGAGGGTAATCTGATACAATACAATCTTCCATATTGTATCAAATGAGTTTTGTTTGACTGTGTATGTTCTATTTTTATACCATTCATGGTTTCTGGGTAAAGTATTGACATTTTGTATACTAGTTTTGATATGATTGTTTATGTTATGTTTAAACCTATTCATATGAGGAATGCATTGGACTTAGTAAGTGACGGGTGGAGCCCGCTGTAGCTTCTCGATGCATTGATAGGTCTCATGAGACAAACTAGTGTCTTTGCATGTGGCCTTGACAAAATCTTATTTGTAGTCTTGGCATGAGGCCTTGGCTACGTGGTTATGATAGTCTGGCATTATGCATTTCATCATTATGAATGAGGTTATTAATATTTTCATGTGATTATTCGACTAGTAGAATATCCATGTGAATATGTAAATGGCATTATTTCATTTTATCCTTTCCATATTATGCTGAAGTTCAAGTTTAAAAGGCTTTTGTTTTAGTAATACATTGCCTTTAATTTTTATGTTTATTTATAAATGTTTCCGCTATATTATTATCCTTACAAAGCATCTGAGCTCGCCCCTTTCAATTTTTTTTCCGAGGATCTGAAAAATTATTTTATGAATGACCTACAGGGACAGTATGATGGGATATAAATACAATATGTTGTTGTAGTTTTTCACTTATTGATGTAATGTATACTTTATCAATATATCTAGTGTTTCCAAGGCTACTAAACTAATCGGTATTTCGGGACTTGATCTTTCTTGTGATAATGCCAATGTTATGTTATAATGCACCGACTCTGGGTATCGAAGGTCGGGGCATTACATTCATGGTATCTTTTTGGATAGATAAAATAAACCTTGTCCTCAAAAAATTCATAGGGATTTCACCACATTCATCATAGATCAATGTTAAAGTTAATTGTGTAGTAATTTGACAAACACGAATTTTGGTGTGTGGAGGCATATCTCAAACCTATTAATGGTCTATAAATGATAATTATATATTTCTGTTGTTTATTTTCCACCAATTGAATCATAAATTTGGTCAATATTTCTCAATTTAGGTGATGTTTATGGACTATTACCACTATAAAAGTCCCTAAAAGTCAAAAACCCTAAAACAATCACACCAAAGTTTTAAAATAAACAATAAAGATGTGATAACCAAACACCAGTCGGACAATTACACTATCACAACACAAAAATATAATATCAAGACCATAATTATTTAATTAATATAGAAAAAACTCATTACAAACAGAATAAGTGTGGATTTTAGGTGATGAACATTGTAATTTTACTTCTAAAAAGGGCCCTCAACACTACCATTGCAACTATGAATCTACCATTGTATTCAAATAAATTTCCACTATTTTTTAAAGAAACAAACTTCAATTATTGAGTTCCACCATTATGATTCATATTTCATATCACATATATATAAATCCTGATGATAATAAATAATATACACTATTGGCCAAAGTCGAATCATTGTCTAGATGATACATAAAAAAGGTGTAAATCTCATGAAAAATGATATCTAAGCCTAAATCATCAGTTTATAAGAATTCTAATAGACAAAAATAATGAAAAGTAACACCTCATATAGGACAAAGATTCCACCATAGTTTCCTTAAACCAAAACACAGTCTAAAATAATTAATATAATGAGAGTCCCATAACACCCATGTGTTGGTACCAGTTCACAAAAGTATAATTCCTTCCATTCAAGGGTTATGATTATCTCCATAATATTATTTCAGTTCACAACATTGGATTGAAAAAAGTTTTAATACTCATTTAAATTTATTAGAATGTCATCATGGACAAATCCAATTAAAGACATAGTAATTTAGGCCACGATAAGGTGGAATGATAAAGGGAGAGGTAATGCTTTAGGAAGAAAAAATGATTCCAATGTCAGGATAGGTTAGTTAATCAAAAAATAAAATGGATCCAAAAAAAGATGAATAATGTAACCTTAAGACCAAGAGCTGATATCCCATCGAATGAAGCCAAAATTAAAAAGGAAACAAAAATAAATGGTAGGAAAGTATATTTCAATAAGATGTCAAGTGGAAGAAAAGAATCACTTCTTCAAGGGAGTAAACCCTATAGCCACCAAAGTTTATATACCTACATAAATACATAAATATAAACACGCGTACATATATACATACATATATGCATATAATACATACACACATACATACATATATGTTATAACTAATTAAACTTAAATAAATTATATTAAACATAACATTATTTATATAGTTGAACAAGTTGAATACCTTGCCTAAAAGTCAATAATTTAATAAATAGTTTTTTATATTTAATTTATTTTACACATTAAATTTTAATATACTAGGATAACTAATAATATTTAAGGTTTGAATCATATTTAACAGAAATAAGATTTATTCATTTAATTAAATTAATATTTTATACCATTTTAATGATATTCATAATCAAAATTAATTTCTTTATACAGAATACCCAAAAATTAATTAGGGTAATTATTGAAAAGAATTAAAAATTAGATACATAATGACATAAGTATTTTATAAATATAAATTAAAATATATATATAATTTTTTAGGGCTCAAAATGATAGATCGGATTTTAAATTAATATAATTTTTTTCTCTTCAATATATTTCAATCCATTCATCAAAACATTGGGTTATTGGTCTCTCTAGGATTGTTTGTAATAAATATATACAATATTATATCATTTATAATGTTAATATTTACAATTGTATGTCAGGTATAGATTTATAAAAAAAATTATAGTTAACATTAACTATTTATTACCACTTAAAAAAAATAAAGAAAATATTTTAATAGAAAAATCGTGAAGAAATGGATTTAAAAATATAATCAATGAAATGCTAATTTAAATCTAATTCCTTCAATTTGAAAATATATATTTTATATAATCAACCATATGTCCAAGAATAACCTCAATCAATAATTCTAATTTAATTCATTATATTTCCATTATATTCATCGCTGTTATAAATTTCAACATTCTAAATTTTCATATCAAATTAGAATCGTAAATGATAGAATCAAGACATGGATGAAAAGATCATATACAAACCAATAATGTAGTTTTTGTATCATACAACCATATCTCCTTTGTTATTAATTTTTCATTTCCAAGATAATTATATATTTCTAGTGGAAACCTACATTTAATAAAATATTTTATTTAAACTATGTTTTACATATATATATTTAAATATAATTATAAATATAATTCTATTTTTAAATAATTTTTAAATATATTTTAATATATTAATTGAAATCTCAAAACATAACTATATAAATTTAAATAATGAAATAAAATTAAAAATATATCATCTAAAATGAAAAAAAAATGAACTCAGTGGAGAAGTTTTCTTATTATTAAAAAAACCATTAAACATTAATTTATAGTTGTATAATTTTCTATCAAAATAAAATATTTCAATTAAAAACATCTAAAAATACATGCTTAATTATGAAAAACATCATGAAATTAAATTAAAAATAAAATAAAATTATGATTATCAGATATTTTACTCTCAAAAGAAAGCATAATATTAAATATTACATATCATGATATGGTATGATATTTTATAATATGAAATATTTTTTTCGTATATTCTAAATGGTATTCCAATTTTGAAAGGATAAGTTTGTGAATTAAGAGTATATAAGTTGCTCGTTATGATATTGAAAAGACTCATGACCCATTTTTATAATTGATGGTTTGGGAAAATGGGTTGTGTGAATCGTTTTATGAAATTTATTCATCATAATCCTTGTACAAGGATTTCATCATGTATTTACATGGAAGTTATATTATAATTCCCCTAGTCTTTTAAGTATGTTTTTTAAAAATTTTAATATTTTTGAATGAATGTTATGTTGATTTTAAGTTTGTTTTGTGGGTTTAAAGAGAAGGTATGATTAGGGATGGGATTTATTTGTTGTTTAATGATAGAAATAGCCTTTTGGGAACCACCAGGTACATGATTTGTGGTAATGAGAACCTAATTAATTAGTAGATATGGGGTTATTTTGAAAAAGACACTAGGTAGCTGATGGTTATGTTTTTGGTACCAAATATCCTTTTCGGAGTTTCATTAAAGATGGTAAATTTAGTATTTTCATAATCATGTCATTTGGTCTCTAAAATTAGTTTTCTAATTTTTGGGGCCCTTTTTTATGAATCTATCTCACCATATACTCTATCATTCTTTATTAACCATAAAATTATGATTTAGTATTCATTTAACGTTATAATAATTATATTTAGTTATTTTAATCATTATCTAAATAATAGTTTTTATATCCCCTTCCCTCTCATGAATGTGTAAAGGTGTATTTATATTCATTATCAAATTTTATCTCTCTCTTGTTCTAGTTCAGTGGTTTTTTATATTCATTTGAATTCTATGTGGAGTTGAGGATTTTTTTTATCTTTTCGTATTTCTTACTAAGTATAAGGTATGAAACCATTATTTCTTTTTTGTGACTATTTATAAGATTATACATTATTTTTTCACAATATTTTGGATTTAATTATTTAACTATTTAGTGATGTAAAATATCTAATTTACATGTAATATGAGTTCAAACATTATAGAATGATTTTTCATACTTTATTATTGGTTGATTATTTTATTCTAATAATATGAAAGTGTGATAGAATCACAAGAATATATTTTAAAATATATTATTTGAAGAGGATAACTAAAAATTTAATTTTGAATAAGATGCATCCCCAAATGGAATAATTAATAGTAAGAATATGAAGGATGTAAATTATTTTTTTAGGATTTTGGTCAGCCTAGTCTGATTTAATAGTATATAAATTAAAATTTTATTTATTAAAATTTCATTAATTTGTTATTAAGTAATTATAATATTTTATATGTTCTTTTTATTAAAATATATAATGTAAATAAGATATATTTGGGTGATTTTTTTAAATGGTATAAACTCACCAAATCTAATAGGTAAGTTATTTTGGTATTTTAGTTATTTTCTTTTCCAAAAATATAGGTTATAAAGGTATTAATACGTGTTAGAACTTATTTTTAACATTATTAGAGTTGATAGGAAAATAAGGATATGATTCAAAAATGTTTTTAGATTAATTAATCATATTAAGTGAAAATAAATTGGGACATTGATGTGTGAAGTGTCTTCAAGAAATTATATAATTTAGTGGGAAAGTTTGTTTGGGAAGTATATTTTTTTAATGATTTTTGATAATGTAAATTTAATTTTTGGTCCTATATAAAATTAGTTTCAATTATATTGCATTAGGATTAAAATAATGTGATGTTGGAAAAAGCATTGATTTTAGAATATATACTTCTCCTTAAATTAATATTATTGGATATATTTTTTTACATGAAACATCAAACTAAATTGATTCAAGCCATATATTAAGAATATTATTATAAAAATATAATAATAAAACCACTACACATTAAATAATCATATATTTAAATGATATATAATTCATATGATTTAATGTTGAAAATAGTTTTTTAGAAAAAATATAATTATATTATTGTTTATTTTATTAGTCACTTTTTAAATATGAAAATGTTAATATGTAATATTTAAATATATTAAATAATATATTAACATTATTTTAGTTACTAATTGGAATAATAAAATATTAAAAACACATTATTATTAAAAAGTAATTTATTTTAAAAAATTGGTTTTACTTTATATTTTTTACTGTTGATATTAAAACGAATTTTTAGAATTTTAAAGTTCTTATTTGAAGAAATTAGTTTCGTTTTTGATTTAATATTTTCAACCTTATATTAGGGGATATATTTGATATTTTTTAAAAATAGTTGATTTTTATTTCAATAGTTAAAAATAAATTTAATACAAATAATGCATATGTCATGACATCACCATGTTTTAATAATTAATTAAAATTTTATGAATCCTTACAAATACAAAAAATATGTTTTTATCAGTTAAAAAATATTTTAAAATATATTGATGAATTTATAAACCTATTTTTTACATTTTAAGACTTGTTTGTTCTTTTTTTAATAAAAGAACTATTTTTATCTTATTCATTAATATTGTATTTACAATGGTAAATTTAGTTTTAGATTTATTTTAAAGTTCAATTGCTCTCTATTTTTATTTATAAACCTATACATGTGTTTACAAAAAATATTATACATAAATTTGATATAAATTCATAATTATGAATAAATTGGTAAGTTTATAACAAATTTTTTATGTTTCTTTTTTTATTTATATTTCAGTAAACTTTACCCACTTATATAAATATAATATTTTAAAATGTTCTTATTATTTTTAATTAGCAGTTTCAAATTATTTAATATGGTAAATTTTTTTATTCATAAAAATAAATAACAAGGAAAAACATTCGTCATTATGGTTAAGATTACATGAGGTAACAGTTAGACAAGGAAATAAGACCCAAAATATCCCTAAATCATTCCCATGTTTTATTGGATAATTTTATTTTGACACTACATTATCATATATTTGATACTTTTTCCATTTTTTCCACATTACTTTGATAATAAAAATTAAATTATTTTATAATTGAGAGTATTTACAATGGTATCACTCCTATCACTTATAAAAAGAGCCACATCCCATATTTAATAATCCACAAAATTTTATAACATTATACCAACCATTATATACCATAATCAATTATCACCACCCTTATCCATGACCTAGTGGTTCTGGTCTCACCAAAAACCTAATCTAGTATGGCTTAAAGAGATACCCAAAGGATGGTATCCAAGGAAGAGGTAAGTGTTTTCAATGAATTATTTTAGGTTTTTTTATTTATTAAACACCTATATATATTATATAAAAATCCAAATATATTGATATCAAATTCATTATTGTATTTAAATGTTATTATGTTGATGTAAGAACTGTCATTTACCTACATTCTATCATTGGAAACTAAAAATGTTGCATGTGAGTACGAGTGGACTACCTCCTCCATGAACAACATATTTCATTTGTCATCAACATCTTAAATGGATAGTTATAAAATATAAATTTAATGAACTAAAATGATATTTGTGGCACAATAGATTCTATAAATTTAAACCATTATATTTATTCATTCCCTCCCATTTATTAAAATATGAAAATGTCGCATGTGTATACATGTAAACTATAGCCTTCAGAAAATATATATTTGGTGTTCTATAAATTCTTTAAATGTATAGTTCTAATAATGAATTTATTATATAAATAAGATATATATATATATATAATTATTAATGTCATATGAAGGTAATATTTTCATTATATTAATGTCAGTAGAATAAATGGTGATATATAATTTTAACCTCTTATAATTGGTATACTGAGAAAGTTTTCATAATTTAACTTTATATTTGAAAACCTATTAAATCCAAAAAAATATTCAATTGGAATGATAAATAAAAAATATTATTAAAATATTAGATATTTTTAATCAATTTAAAAATACATTTAACTACAGTCAACATACTGAAACTATTTGAAAAAAATAGAGAGAACAACACCAAGTTACTGATGAAAGAAACAATATACATTAAATAAATGAAATATGATACAAAATGAAATATAAAAAAATAAAAAATACATGAAGAATATAATTAATCATATATTTAAAAAAATGATTTTTTTATTTTTGTGGTTAGACACATTTCCCATGTCATTCAGTTTTTAAGGTAAGAGTTTTTCGTCTCAAACTTTCTACTTTAAAACATGATTCAAATTATGATCCTATTTTATTTTATATCTTGTTTATAAAAAATAATTGAAATAATATTTCATGAATATATTTATACTATTGATATTTTAATTTCACTCTCAATCCCATTCATTCAAGTGTTTTTTTGAAAACCGTAAAGGTCGTTATATTAAATTCATTGTTTTAAAAGTTTTGACGTCTTATGACCAAATCTTTATCATCCAAAAAAATATTATCTTTGATTTCAATTGAATATATATATATCCTTAAATTATTTTTTATTATCATTTTAAAATATATTTGACCTTCATTTAAATGTTTTAAAATGATTCTTTCAAAAAAATACACATGGGACACAATTGACACATTATGAATATTTGAAAAAAAAAATTAATGTTCATCACTTGACTGGATTGTTATATTATCATTAAGGTTTGTAGTTATATGGATTACATTCATTGTATTCATAGTTATTTAATGAAAATATTATTCATATTCTTCTATGAATTTTTTATTTTAAATGATTCCAAAGGAAGTTAATATTTTTAATTATTTTTAATGAATATTTCTAATTCTTTAAATTTGAATTTTTATTTATGTCAACATTATTTTATGATATTTTAAACTTCACTAGTTATATGATATATTTATACCCTCCACATTCTATATCTGAAAAGATTGTGGTGATTTTTTTGAGGAAATTTTCTTGAAACATGTTTCATTTCAATTGGCAAAGTACGTTGATGGATTTATAATGCTCATTTGATCAAATTTAATATATAGTCATGGATTATAATTATATGATTAGTGGGGTCCAATATATCACTGCATTTTATTTTTTGATATATTATATAGCTTTATATATTACTAATGTGAGTACATTATTTTGTTTCTTAATAAATTAATGTACGGTCATGATTCGGGTTACTCGTATCATAATGCATAAACACAGTAATGTTTGTTCAAAACATAATGCATGGGAATTATAAAGTTTTCTCACTATGTTTATCATTAAATATTATTTTTATTATTCCAAATTCCCATGTTATTCCTTGTTATAATGTTATACTTTCATGGTTTATGATTATTTTCATATATATTTAATCGGTGGTATACCTTATATCTGTCGGATATGGTCCTTTTTAACCATATGATCTCATGCCATAATTATTTTATGTTCTGATTAAATGATCATTTTAATTATATATTTCCCCCATTCCCATGATTTCTAACATTCTTATGATATTACTCCTTTTCACTCATTGATAATATTTCCATTACATGGCATTTGATGTGGCTCATTTAATTTCCCACTCCTCTATGAAATTTTATAACGTACTATGTATAAATGAAATTTTTATATTGATTTTTTTTGGACATATTGAAGAAATAATGTATAATTTATTGTTTATTTAGATAATATAAAAATACACTAAACCCTTGGGTTTAGTAATTGTGAGACTATTTGTGAGATGTAATTTTTTACAAATAGAAATTATATAAAATATATTCATGATCATTTTAGGTTACCTTATGTTTGTATCAAATCATATTTTACTTATTTTTTGGGATTAACATGGGAATTATAAGAGAAACCAACATAGAGAACACTAATTGAACCATAAGTATCCCCATATTTGAGTATAGGGTCTTAGAAAAAGACAGTCATATTATAATCTATTCAGGTTTATATTCTATTTACTCAGATTCTCATGATTTATTATTTTTTATTACTAACATGTTGGTGGTTTTCAATAGATAGAACTGTGAGAAAATGCGTAAAATGGAATTGATTGAAAATATGGTGATTTCCCCTTGATAAACCAAATGGGATGACAGATGGGGTTCAAATCTTTATATTAATGTTCAATCATCTACCAGAAACAATGATAAATAACACAGCCCATTTTGAGATCCAAAATGAACCATATACAGATAAAATATCTATAGATACTTTCATATTGAATTTTACAAATTTGTTTATTGGGTTTTCCAATTCACTAATTTCGAGAAATGGATTAATAGAACATTGAATATTTTTTTTCTCTACTGATCAGACCATGAGATGGTTGTTTTTGTAGTTTATCACATGGAAGGGCATGTTGACCAACATTGGGACCTCATTAATAATTTTGTGGAAAATGAAAAAAATTTATCTAGGTAGTTGGAATATATTAACAAAATATTCATCACCAAATATTTTCATCGAACACTTTTTTAAAAAATAGAGTTATAATTCCTAGAATAGGAAAAATGGAGGATAAATCCATTGGTACATATGGGTATAACATTATGAGACTCATAAGGAACACCTATAGTTTTATTACTGATAATAAAATAAATATCTATTAAAATTTATGATATTAAAACCATGTACACAAAACGCATTAGATATAGGGGAATTTAGAAACTATGAACAAATAGTCCAATGTGAGCTTAAAATTGAAATGGTGTCCAAAAAATATTATTCCCATAGATTTAAGGACAATAAATGGAAAATGGATCTTCAAGTAAACCAAAATGATAAATAATATGGGGTAAAGAAATTTCATCCATTGAAATTACAAAAATGTGTGAGGAATCACATAGAAAATTACCTCATGGTATTCAGAAATTGATTTACATTTGGTAAAGAATGCCACCAATCATGTCATTGTGGATGAAATAAGAAAAGGATGGTCAAATCAATAGATGATAAAAATGTCTACAATATTTCACCACCCAAACATAAATACATTAAATTCAATAGGTTTCGGAATTGTGAAAATAAATTCTACATTACATGGGATAGTGAGGATAATATGCATCAAAATCATCCTATACCAAGAGAATGAAGAGATCCCATAAAATCACTAACTCTAATATATATCATGATTATAAAGTGGTGATAGGTACACTATTAACCCCAATATATCTAATTTATTACTTTATTGTGTTTCTATTAATTCTCTCATTTCATGAATGTTTTCTAAAAATATTCTTTCACCACTATAACACTTCGATATCGAGTTATCAATGAAAGCACCTAGTGGTGTGTTGGTTTCATCATAAATATAAAAGTGATTATTATGAACTACATCTAGAATAAAATTCCCTAATATGGGTCATGGTAAACAATAAAGTGGTATTATTGGATTAAATTGAAGATAATGAACTCAATATTAGATACAGGTCTCTATATGGGAGTGTGTTGATGTATTCCCGAAGAAACTAATTTGTTTTCTTCTAGAACATGAGATTGAGTTTCAAATTAACTCATACCATGTTCTTTTACCATATTGAAGATTCATTATCAACTATTATACATATAATTATAACAATTTATGATTCAACATTAAATGAATTTGAATAAGTGTTTTATATTCACTAGTGCTTAACCATGGGGTGAACAAGACCTCCTTTTCAAGAATAAGAATGAGTCAATGAAACTTTTCATTGAGTATCATGAACTCAATAAAATCGTGATCAAGAATAAGTTTCATACACCCAAAATTAATCATATATTAGATCAATATATTGGCGATTAGTACTTCAGAAAGATTGACATTCAATCTCAAAACCATCATTTATTTTTAAGGAGAGAATATATCTGAAATAATATTTTCCACAAATGGTTCAAACATTACAATATAATTGTAATGAATTTTCAACTTCGAAATTACATTTCAATAATCTGGGATTTCATGAACAAAGTCATTCTATATTACCTTGATATTTTTTTATTAATCTATATTAATGATATCCTCATATATTATTTGATAATTGAGTCGCATGTAGAACAATTTAACATTGTTCTATAAGAACTTATGAAATTAGTAAAATTATTTCCTGTTTATAAATTTTGAATTTTGGATAAAAAATTATATGTTTCGGATCATGTGATTACATGTGTGGGAATATTTATTTATACTTCAAAACATAAGTGACTGAAAATTAGACTAGACCGGCCACTGCGAAAGAGCTCTATAAAATTCATGGTTTATTTGTATATTATAGATTATTTTTTAACACTTTATTATGATTTTAAAATCCTATGACCAAGTTATCATAGAAATGATTAAGGTTCAACTGGATAGAGGAATCTGAAAATGGATTAAAATAATGTAAAACAAATTCCACAGATGAATATAAATTACCCAGTTGTGGGTAAGGGTGAGTCAAACACAATGATTCATTGATGAAGGGATTGATAAGTTTACTTATGTAGAATTGAAATATAATTTTTTGTGTCTCATGTTAATAAAAGATCATGGGAATGTTTTCTTGATGAATTATCTATAGTCAAAAGAAATCATATTTTCATTCAATATTTTGAGATAATATATATATGAAAAAAAGTGTGATATGTATATTGTTAATAATAATTTAGAGTAATTATTAACATCTAAAGGGTTAAACATAAATAGAAAATTTTGGTCAAAAATTAATTTAATATTATTATTTAAAAATATAATACCATCCAGGGAAAGAAAAAAAGTATAATATCCTATGAGTTCAAAGAATCATCATACATTATCTATGATAAATATTGAAATATATTTAGTACTCATGAATATTTAATGAATATACATGTAATATATCATGGTATGAAATACACCCTCTCCCAATATATTTCTCAACTATTTATCTCTGTAATGTTCTAGGATGCCCAAAAGGATGATTTGATACTAGAAAAGAATATTGAAAGTATACCAGAGTAAAATTATGATGATTGCAGTGATATACGACTCGTAAAATGAATTTCTTTTCCTTAAAAATAGAATTGAAGAGGTATAATCTAGATGATGCACATAATCATCCTTATCTATTCAACATGTGAGAATAAATATTTGTAGAGATATTACGAAATGCTTTTGGTATTACAGTGATCATGGAGTATCTATTTCAATGTCTGGTATGTCATTAAAAAAATATAATAAAGGAAATATCGGTGGATTATGAAACCACTACCTATAACAAAATGGAAACTGGAAAATGTCACCATGGATTTTCTTCATCATCTATCCTTTGATCTCAAAAAATTTAATTTTCATATTGTTGGATTTAATTATAAATTCATCACACTTTAATGGTATTTGAGAAGATTTCCCACCCGACCAAGATGATAGGTAATACATAAAAGAAGTGAAAAGATTTAATGGAGTACCACTTTAATTTTTGTCTTATCAAAATACAAGGCCCAAATTTAAATTTGGGATGATTCATCAATGTGTATATTATATAGATTTAATTTTGAGTATGACATATCATCCTCAAACTGATATTCAATATGAAAGGAAAATTCCAAAAATGGAAGACATTATAAGATTAGAATCAATGGATATCAAGGAAAGTTGGGATCAAAATATTATTCTAGTAGAATTATCATATAATTATAGTTTACACTAAAGCATCCAAACATACCCATTTGAAGGATCTATATGGATATATATGTGAAACTGTGACATGTTGTGACAAATTCTTAGAAATTTAGTGGTTAAGACTTTATCTTGTGTAACAAATGTCGGAGATAGTTTAAACTATTAAGGAACATATATAAAAAGAAAATTTTCAAAAGATAATCTATATTGATAACCATCAATGAGATTTGGAGTTTTAAGAGGGTGATAATGATTTATTTTTATTATCTTCTTGGAAAAAAGGTTATTTAGTTTATAAAGATTGGAATGTTAAGACCTAGATATATCGGTACATTTTATGTTCTTAGTTTTATTGGGATGATATCTTATCTATTTTAAATTCCACTAAACCATTATTATTTATAAAAAATGTTCCATGTAATAGTTCTAAAAAAGTACATAAAAATAATTCTCTATTATAAAACTCTGAATGTGTATAATTGAAACATGATCTACCTTATGAGATGAAATGAACGGTGGTCTTGGATCACAAGAATATAGTGGGGTGGAACATGACTACTCGCATTTTCAAAGTTATATGATGGAATTGAATGTTTGAGGAAGCTACATGGGAACCTCAAGATATAATTAGGAAAAGTAACATCACCTTTATAATCTAAAAATGGAAATTTATGGGGTGAAATTTACTTTAAGGGGGATAGAATATAACAACCAATTATTATAATATATATATATATTTATCCTTAAATAGATATCACAAAATACATTGTTTCACACGCAACATCGAACTAAAATGATCTGTGAAATATTAGAAGAACATTATTAATAAAATTATAAGATGACTGAAAACTCTATTAATAAAAAAATTAAAATAAATATTCTTATAATTATATTGTAAATAATTAATATTATTAAATATTAAAAGGATTATTTTTTAAGTAAATACTTATTAATATGTTGTGGATTTTAGTAATAACTATTAAAATATGACTTTGATTATATGTAATATTTCAATGTATTATTTAATATATTCTCATTAATTTAATTATTAATTTATGTAAAATAATATTATGGACCCTTAAAGTTCAAATGGACCCTTTTTAATAAAATTAGTTTCTTGTTAATATGGTGTATTTTTATAAAAAAAAATTATGAATTTTATAATTCTAATTTTATGAATTACATAAAAAATTTAAATTCATCATGTCAAATTTAACTTAGGGGGAAATTCTAGGATTTATAGAAAATAGTTGATTATTGAGTGAATAGTTGAAAATATACCTAGAGTATTAAGAGGCAAGAAAGCTTTCTCCAAAAAATATATTAAAAAACATAAAGTACACATTGCGGTATTAGAGATACATTCTAAAAAGAAGAGTATAAAACTCACCATGGTAATCGTCCTGATGAAATATTTTACAAAACATAGGGAAATCAATACCAATTATAACTAACCTCTGCAATTTCGCTCTTAGAGAGAGCATCCACAACTTGAATGGCATCAAAATAAACATGTATAATATCAAGGGATAGTGAGTCTTTAAGTTGTAGGCATTCAACCCAAATTGGTAACATCTTCATGGAACATTCCTCAACTAATATCTGTTGATTTGAACTGCAACAGATGAGTTTAACTAAATCCATAAGTCATGCTAGCCATAATGAACTACAAACCTAATTGCCTTTATCAAATCCCAAAGCTCCTCTTCAATTGCAATCAATTTTCCACTAAAGTGGAAGAAACATCCTTTAAGAAACCAACTTTGAGTGTGGAAGTCATTGGCATATCCAGAAGTACCAAGCACACTAGATGCCACCCAATCAATATTTCACTTCAACCATCGAGATATGGGTGGAATCCATCGAACATGTTTCGTCATCAGTGGTTTCTATAAATAGAGTTGTTTTTATAAAAACATAATGATAAAATAATTCATTAATATTTTATAAAACCTTCTAGACAGAACATATATATGTTTTTTAATTCACATAATAAGTTTTAAAATATTATTATTTATTTACAAACCTATAGTTCACCTTCTAGAACCTAAGTCGTGTTACATTTTAATCAGATACATATTTTTTTCCATTCACTCAATTAAGTATTTATAAGGTCTGATTTGGTTTCTATTTATTTTCAACTAAAATTTATCTATTTAATTTAATAATAAACTGATAAATTTCTTGATAATAAATACTATACATAATTTCTGAGTAAATTCATTTTTATGCTTAAAATGGAATTTCTTAAAACTATTTTTTGTTTTATTTTTCATAATTATTTTAATAGAAATTTTTACCACCAATATAAAATGAATTTCTAAGAAAATATTTCGAATCATAAGGATCATATTAGGTAAAAAGATTAATATTTTTGTTTTAAAAATAATTTACAAACGTAAAAATTGAGTAATGATGGTTAAGGTTAAATTTTTTTAATGGTTAAACTACGAAATAATTACATAAATGTCACTAAAAGTTATCAAAATTTGATTTACTAAATTTATTTAAACCCTCCATTAAAAAAATAATTTTGAATATTTCTATTTGGTAACATACTCCATTAATAATGACTTGTATTTTACTTTAAAGTAATGAGTATTTACAAAGGTTCCTCTTGGATTACAGGTGGGACAATACTTATTTACTTGATTTTTAGGTTCTTTTTAGGGTATATGAAGGATTTTTTTATGTGATAAATATTAAATATGAAATTTTGGGAAACCGTGGTTTCTTATTAATGATTATATGATTGGATTTTTTTGTGATTCCAAGCTTAAATGGTGACTCCTTTTTCTCATTATCTGATATTGCATTATAAGGAATGTTTATAACCTATTTCACTTTCATTATGGATAAATCACAATGAACCTCATGTTTAAAATATATCTTGAACCTTATATAATAATTTTTTTGGGAAATGTGTTGGGAACCCAAATCATATCTCATTTCAATAAAAAACAATGGTGTCGCTCCTCTCACCTATAAAGGATCCCATCACCCTATCACCACTCCAAAAACATTGTGAAAATTATATCAACCATATCTTCTAAAATAACCTTTCAAAACACATATATATGGCCCATAGGTTTTTTTCAACAAATTAATATTCCAATATGGATTATGTATATATATAAAGGAGGATGTACATGGAATATGTAATTGTCTTCACCAGATTATTTCAACTTTATTTCTTATTTAACATCCTAAAAATACTCTATATCCATCATAATATAATTAAATAAATTTCATTAGTTTATTTAAATGGTATTACTTTTATGTAAAAACCTGCATCAACCACTATTACATCTATTTGAAAATGAAAAAATCACTTGTGTGTACGTGCTGATTGTCACCTCAATAAAAGATATAATTAATTTTTTGTCACCTCCTAACATGAACAATTATAAAATATTTATTTAGTGTCTAAAATTATATTTCAGAAATAATTATATTTCTTTTATTATAAAAAATAATCTATATTCCTTCCATCCCATTCATTAGTAAATAAAAATTTCACCCTTGTATACATGTAGACTATAATCTTCTCTAACAACATATTTCAATTTTTATCCTACTTAACATAAAACGTTATAAAAATGGATTCAATTAATGAATATGATATTAATAACATTATGAAGGTTATTTAATTGTAATTAGTCTATTAAATTGATAAAATTATTAGTAATTACGCATCATAAAATTTAACTTCTTAGATATATCCTAATGAGAAAATTATCACAATTAAAAATTATTTTTGACAACCAATGGGAAAAAATTGATATAATGAAATGATAATGAAAAAATAACTCTAAAAAATGGGGGTGATGACTCAATTTCATCACACGATTAACTGTTCTCAATATTCTGATGTAGTTTTTGCGAAATTGATTAAATAACCACATATGGTCGAGGTGAGAAAATATTATACAATAAATGAAATGAATATGACACTAAATGAACCGTAAAATAAAATATACCTAAAAAGTTTTGAGTTAATTATTTAATTAATTTAAATTTATTATTCGGGAGGTTAAACACACACCTCAAGAGATTTATGATTTCTGGTTAGGTTTTCTTTTCTCAAATTTCATTCCTGACACATGTTTCAAATTATGCACTTATTTTATTTCATGAGGTGTATAAAGTACATATTTGATATATTATGCCACCAATATCATTGTACTAATGATATTTTAATCTCTATCTCCTTTTATTTATTTAAAATGTTTTTATATTTTAATAATTGAAATTGGTTTTATTTGAAATTAATTATTTTAAAAAATTTATAGTCTTATACCCAACGTTTGGTATTTTATATGCATATACATTATTTTGTTTCATGAATTGTATTTTCCATTATAAATAGATTATTTAAGTTCATTTTAAATAATATTTATCACAATTTTAATGGCTAAAAATAATAACATTTTCCATAAAGGACACATTTTACTTCCTTTGCAAATGTGTGAAAAAAGAGTGTATTTTTAACATTTCCTACTCAATAGTATATTCTTTCCATCATGAAAATAATTTTGTTACCAATAATAATTGACATTATTCCTTGTTTTTTAAATATGGATACTTGAAACATCCCCAACTCGGGTTCCATTGGAACTGGTTCCCCGAGATGTGTTGTCACATGACCTCAAGATCGCCTCCACATATTCCATAGGCTATAAATTAGAAGCACAAGTCTATAACTGTATATTAAGGAGACTATACCAACATTTATTTAACATCATTGTATAAATAATTTTCATTTATTATATCAACCAAATGAAACTGTGAAACAGATTGACTACATACAACTTCAAACAATAAACCAAGTGAAGCATAATATACACATGGAATGCATACAAAATTTGTCAGGAAGTCATATAGTAATGACAAAAAATATCAAAACTATTTAAAAACCCGAAAATGATCCAAATTACAACCTCATCATGGCTTCCCATGCTTCAACCCATCATCCTGTGCCAAAACCAAACACCAGTTCAATATCATGAACCTTTACCCCAAAAAAGTAGCACGTGATAGGGTACCAATGTACCATGACGACCTTTGAAGGGTGTTAGTAAAACATAATCAGCCACCACCAAAGGTGTTTAATGTAAGAACTGGTCTATAGAATAGTATATCAAGATAAATACGGTGAAAAAATAAACAGGTAAAATAAAAGAAACCTAATTATCATTTAACCAATTATTGATTTAGCATTTCAGTATTTATGTTTTGTTTTGTAGTTTAACTAACCTAACCTGCTCTGGTCATTCCTCCAACCTAAGACATAGCATAAAAGGGTTAAAAAAATTTATTCACAATAGTTATTCCCTAACAATTTAAATTTATAAAATAAATATAGATAATCAATCTTGGAAACCATTCCATGTCCATACTTTGGGGGAATATTGCCTTAGTCTTCCATCACAAACAGGGAAATACATCAGAGTGGCCTATAGCAAGGATCTAGCCTGGACCAAGAATAAGGATCCTCGGTCCAACATCATAAACCATGAAATAAATCGATGTAGCCTTGAACATAATTATATCCTAACTCAAATATGAGGAAGCTCATTCTTATATCTTTTCCATAGAAAACATCAGTGGGGCCTAGAGCATCAGTCTAGCACAACTATTGGGAGTTAAGCCTCTGTCCAACACAACATGAATACCCTTTAATAAATAGACATGGTTCATTAATCATTTCTAAAATTTACCCAAATTACATTCCATGACTTAATAAACTCTTTACCTTAATCCAAACATCCCTCTATTTCGTTCCTCATTTTGATTTAAAACATCACATCATGAAATACTTAGAGTAACAACACGTTTTGAAATATTTCAAAGACACCCTTTAAAACTTAGCCCATCCTCTTAAATCTAGAAAATCCTGAGGCCTTCACTTCTAAAAAAACATTAAAATGATCTCCAAGGTAATTTATTTTTAAAAGGAACCACACACTCATTTAATCTGACCATTAAAACAAATTTTAAACCCCCTTTAGAAACCCCTTGAAGTGAACACCTCAATTTAAATCATAAGAACCTTTAGAAAAAATCTTGTTTTGATAACCATAATAAAAAATTCCCAAAACATCACATTATAAATATTACATGAATACTAGGTATTTCATGAAAACTAGTGTATAAAAACTAAAATGATCCCATTTAATCAAACCAACATACCAATTAACAATTACCACCCATTGTCATTTATAATTACACTATCTCATTTTTTCAAAATTAAATTCACTATTTATAAGTGTTATCATACCAAATGGGAAGCCCTTGGTTTGGTTTAAAATCACAATTAGACCCAATAGGTTTTGTGAGGGGTCTCGTACCTCAATTTAAGCCACCAAATATTTTCCACTTTCGGATACATAAAATTAGAGTTAGTTAACACATTGGAACAACTACAAACACTTATAAAATAATAAAAATATTTAAAAAAACATATTGAACACCTACATATTTCTTTTAGATAACTCCTCATCCGAAAGATAGCTGTGATTTTAACTAAACCATCCTTAATCACTAATATTAAGAACTCCATAATAAAACAATGGAGTAGATATTTTGACGGAGAGTGAAAAAACCAAGACAATTCTAGAAAATTGAATGAAATTGTGTCAAATACATACATGTATCTTTAATTTCCAACATAAAACTTTCTAAATACCTAATAATCTAGTGGGAAACATCCAAGGAGGAGAATAAGGTTTCTAGTTCATACCCTATTTGTATATGTTGAATGGGGGATAACATTGTAGGGGGAATAAATAATATGCAAACATAATGTGGTAAAAACCCACTCGTTAATGAGGGTTATGATTTGTCCACATAGTTTATCAAAACATTCACCAACCATGAGGTTCCATCTATCCAAGAAGAATTTAAGACACATAGTTTTTGTTAGCCACCTTTACAGTCTGACCAATCATGAGGTGGTCATCTATTCACCACTTTAAAAGTGGATACACAATCTCTTAGATATACTATTCATAGTTTCCCAACCCATTCACCCCCTTCTATAGGTAGCATGGTTATGGGACATGGTTACTACTTACCATGTTTCAACCTTTCTCTCAATATTGATTGGCCTATCTTCCTCATTTTTATTATGTCTAACCCCTAAAATACCACCAAGACCAGTCCTAGAACTAAGAAACATTTCATAAACCAATAATTCAATTTGAAATGTGAATTCTACTTGTGTCAGGATGTTATTACATCCTCACTTTATAACATCTCTTCGCCAATCTGTATTTCCAAGATTCGCCAAGACGCTAAGATAAATAGTAAGCCCATGGGGCCAATTTAACATCTTTAACCTTCCCGGTTTCCTTATAACCATGTTCATTCCATCACAACACTCAACACCAAGAATCATTCCTACCCCTGAATAAGTTCCCCATTTGATCTACAACATGAACCTGGTTATAAAAAAAGGACACATCAACTTCCACTCAACATCACCCAAAACAAACCATATGAACCTCATAAGATATCCAATGTAATTCTCATGAAGCTATAGTATAATAATACATCAAGGGATCACTAAAACACCCATTGAAAGATAGTTGGTACACCCTCAATCTAATTTCCCACACAAATCTGATTCAACCAAACATATCTAGAATCAATCTATGGGGAATAGAATTTTCTAACCACAAACCCCAATCTACATCAACCTAAAACTCAAGGACAAACAGAAACATCCCAAATCCAAACAACAAAATAATGACACTCACCTCATGAATTTTACCTCCCAAAACGTGCTCAAACACCCCATTCCAAAATTGAACACAAAAATGGATTTTATAGAAGACCATCCAACCTAAAACAATAATCATGTCATCATCTAACCATTCACTCTCTATGGTACTTCCAACCAAATTCCCTACCTCCCTACCACCATATTACAATGTTTATAACCATTATCAATAGAAAAAGGACCACTAGAACCTCATACATAGGATTACAAAAAAATACCTAATGTGTTTCCAAAATCACTATGCCCAAACATCTAAATAAACATGATCTAACATTGGAATACATCATTTCAAAAAAACCACCAAGAATTCAATCACCCCCATCATCCATACATTAACTATGGATAGCTTGGTCGTACCTAGAAAGCTATTTACCTTTCCAAAATGCACATATCAATTGAAACATTAATTGAAGGTGGCTAACAACCCACAACATTCATTCCTTTTACCCAGCTATGTTAGGTCAACCCCAACCGACTCATCCTATAGAGACTGAAATTTCATTGTTGGTACGTCACCATTTGCCTAGCCATAATTCCATATCACTTATGTTATACATCCTCCCATACATCTAGTGAAACTCCACCATCGTGGTTTCTAATTTTACAACCAAATATCTATCATTCTATACATCACCTTTTGACACACCTTCAATACAAGGAACCCCCGATTGTATTTAGAGCCACCCTGGTCCCATGTCCAATACATGGCCCAGTAAACTACTACATCCATGGAATGCATGTCCTTCTCAAGGAATCCAAATATATATTTCAATGGTTTCTCGTGGTCACTCTGATTCCACTACATCCAACCCATGGTCTTCCCCACACACATATATCTGACATGTCATTCTCCACTTTAGGAGTGTCGTTGTCACTAATTTTCTCAAGAGATTTCCAAAAATCAAGCTCCATGATCCAATGATACCCATCCAAGAATTAAATTTGGACAACCCTATCTCATATGAGCGAAAAGACAAGCCATAAACTCTCACCTATACTCAACATTCAAGAATGGTAACCATGGAATTCAACAGCACTCGGTCCTTTATGAGGACCCTACTCAATACTAGCAAAGGTGAACCTCTCACCATGAGGTTTTCTCCTACAGCTCCATGAACACAACCTCTACGAGGTTATCCATAAAAAAAATTATAAACTCTCTGTATCTTTTCATATCTCTAATGATCTCTTAGTATACCCATGATGATATCAATATATTGGGAATGATCCTATATTGTCTGGAACTACACCAATGTTTAATTTATGGAATCTTCCAAAAATGATTCATTACTTATGTCACCTCTCATGATATGAAAACCTTAACTCACATGAAAGCATTGGAATTTCTGTTCCATAACCATCTCACCAATAATCATCCATAACTGCTCAAGTTGTGTTTCCAACCAAAATACACCACTTCTTCATGAATCCCTAACAAGCAGACATAAATGAACATCTCCTTTTTCTCATATCTCATGAAACATCTTGAGAACTTTTATCATGACCATGATGATTCAAAAAATAAAAATAACAATTACCATTAAAATCCAATACAAAATGGTTAATTACATAACCAGTTCTTCCAACTATAGTTTCATATATTTTGAAAGCCACTTACTCTAGATCTTTCTATTTACATGGACCAGAGGCATAGTGCATCTCTTCCACCTTCCAACTTCTAGACATCATCATGACCCTATAGTTAATGAACATTCATGAGACCATTCAATGGAAAAAAACTCAACATTCCATGTGTCATACATTACCATAGCTAGGCCCAAGTTCCCACTTACACAACTAACCATGCCTTCGGGTTCATACACCTCACTAGAATATAGGTATTCATAATGTTCCCTTCTAACAAACAACCTTTCACACAAACATGCTCAACCATGTGATCACCCCTAACTCTGGTGTCACATTAATGAGCAAACATCCATCCATTATTTTTTATCCTTTTTTATCCTAACCGAAATCAACATCAAGACCTTCCATAATGATCATAAAAAATGGGTTTGACACCCCCATTGATCCTATCTTTTTTGAAACTAATTTTATAACCAACATCAATAAATCAGGTTCTTCCCTATGAATGAACCTAGGGAAAAACCATGGACAATACCAAAAATTAATCGAAACCACTATGCATCAATTCCACTTCTAAAACACCCACCCAAGCTATAAATTCCAATGCACATGTTACACTTGGATAAACTTCCTCAAGATTACCATTGACTTCTAAAAAACACCAATGTTTAACAATAATTAGAATTTAATCTCTAAAATAATTTTATTTTCCGAATATCCCATTAGGATAACCTATTAATAGGTATCTTTCACTATCATAAATGTTTATGGTCAAATAAATCCATTTATTCCATAATGAAACAAGTACTAGAAACCAAACTGTCCACTCTCAGTCGTCGTCCTCGAAAAAAAATATCAACTGCCAAAACTAGAGTAAAATTTAGAATATGCCAATATCTCTCTATATATAATCCTTACACCTCAAAAACTCATGTATCACATAATAAAATCCTACCCATGTTTTAACGACATGATTACCAATGAAACAAAAGATACCAATTAGTATAGGTTATATTCCTAAGGCAACACAACTTCTATAAACATCACCATAATAAAATTGGGAAATCCTGACATGGATCCCACAGAAAGGTCCATTGATCTAGTAGTCTACATGGAATATATAATACCTCCCTAAATGTTATAGGCTATCAAATACTATTGAGGGTACAATGTGGTATAATGATGGGACTATAACCTCATGATTTGAGTAACACAATACTAAAATAAGAAAATAAAATGAGAAAGTTTAATAAAAAAACTAAAAGCATAAGGTTAACCATAAAAATGTTATATGTAAACAATATCATTCATAAGTAGTATCATGTACATAATGATTTTTTTCATGTGTCTAAAAAAAGTGAAAAGGCAGACATACAATATGTAAGAACCCCGGTTTTTAGAACGGGTCAAAATCCTGACCCTGTTTGAATTTTTGACATATTTCTGAAAAAAATAGGGAAAACTTGGGATATTCTGGAAATTTCTAGAGTACAGGCCATATACTCTATGGTAGAGGTCGTGTATGGGTTTGTCGAGTGTCGTCCTTATGCTTGTTGAGTACATGTCGTGTGATGACCATGTAGGAATTTCTTATTGCACGGTGTCTAGTGTTACTCAACACGTCATGTACCATTGACCATGTGGAGGCCATACATGGCATGTGGGAATGTTGGATGGGTAGATTAGTTTAACCAAGTTCACGTCGTTTCCTCCTTGGACACACTGCATGGTCGAGCTGTGTATGAGGGATATACATGGTGTGTGGGTAAGTCAGTGAGGGATGGATGAAAAACTAAGTACACACCGTATACCCCTAGGTAAATATAATGTACTCATATTTGTAGGTTCTAGAAAGTAAGTCGGTGATATTTCAGCCATCATATGAGCAGTAAAATGATACATGTTGTGTACTTAATGTACACACCCTGTGTTTTATTATTTTCTCTAAAATAACCAGTAGCCTCGTTTTGAGGAAGAACCTAAACCCTCTGATGGGTTTGAGATGGGAGAGCTAGACATATCTTGTTTTTTCTCTAGATCATCCTTTTGAAATCTGTTTCAAACATCGTCTAATCTTTTGGAAACCCCTCAGTAAGTCCTTCACTAAACATGAGCCGTTTTTCTTAATTTCTGTTCTACAACAAGTTATTTGGGTTTGAGAGGTGATTATTCTTTTGTATATCTTCCATGTTATAGACTTAATTGGATGTTGTTATCAGAGGAGTAGCATCATACGAGTCTCAAGTAGGTGGAGAATACCTACTTTTGTGTTTTTGTGATCATTTGGGTGACACGGCCTTCAGTGTAATTTTTGGAATTTATAGAGGGACGTGGTTTTATATGAAATTGCATATTTCATTATTTATTGACCTATGGGATACCCTTGGTTATACCCAGATACCTGTGTAGCTTGAGCGGGGCTGGGTGAGTTGTCCTTTCTCATCGGGGCATTTTGGTTAGGGGTTCCAAAATGGTATTAATTGAATTCTATTATTATAAACCATTGAGTTTAGTTTATTGAACCATGATATGACTTGTTGGAGGCTCTGAAGACCTCAATGCTGGTATGGGACAACACCTTGTTAGTGTAATTCCACTGTTTATATTGTTTTGAATGTTTAGGTGTTTTGTTAAAAGTGTTATATATGTAATTTCTGAATTGCATATGCTAGAACCATTGGGATGGGTTGGGCATGGCCCAGACATTCTTGAGTGGTGATGATCATGGGTTGGGCTTGGCTCGGGTACATTGGGTGGTTATGACAATGGTATTGGGTGTCATGGGTGTTAGTTTGAGGTAGGATAACTCTTATCTTGGGCATGTCCTGGGTTACTTGGAAGGCATGACCATCAGTCTGGAGCGGCATGTTCATAGGGACACGACGTGTCAGATGTGTCATTTCGTGGGTACTAATTTATTGATTACTTCTCACCCAGAACTATGAGTAGTGTTCACACAGGGAGACTCTGTGATGAGGTGGTTTTGACAACTCTTGTGAGTAGAGAACCCTGTTAGTTGCAGTTTAGGTACTTTTAGTTTAGGGGTGCTTACCGTAGGAAGCCACTTTGAAGGTGAGGATACTTTTGGGGATAGCATTTAGGCTATAGGGTTGGAGGGAAGATGCTTTTCGTTATTTGATGGCACACATCGATGTCCCTCTGGGTAGTTTATTTGAGGGATGAAATTGTTGTCCCTCTGTTTACGTTATTTGAGGGCACACATCGTTGTCCCTCTGTCTATTTATTTGAGGACAGACATCATTTTCCCTCTGGGTTACTAAATTTGGGAATGCCTTCGGGATGTCGGTACTAGAGATATGCCATGTTAGGGGGCACATGGTGCCAGTTTACATGACAGAGATTCATGAGTTGGCCGAAGTTGGTGACACTCTATAGTGGCTGATGAGCAGCGATGGAGTTTTTATATATTTTTGAAATGTGTTGTTTAATGTTTTATTTATAAATGCATGCATTTTTTAAACACTAATATTAGGTACACACCATTGGGTGGTATCCTAATGAGATTCATCTCACACCCTGCATAGGCCCTTTGGGACGCGTGCAGACGTTGTGGATTTACGTGAAAGAATGAGGCCATCATCAGGAGATGGGATGTATTAGTTGTTTCATGGATATGGTATGGACCTCGTGGTCTTCCCTAGTTGGAGTATACTATATTTTATGTACTTTCCTGTATCAGCATTCTTGTTTACATATACAGTTTGTTAGGCATTGGTTTCCATTGTATTTAGATATGTATCACCTTCTTTGTATGCATGTTTTTAGATTTAGTAGTAGTTACAAGTGATCATCATGTTTTTTTGTTTATTTCCACTATATTTGTTCATATTTATTTCTTCCATTATTTATTATTATTGAATGTACTTCCGCTCTGTGGGTCTGGTTCGAGTCTGCTGAGTCATTTATTTCGCTGCATCTTTATTATTATACTCGGACCAGTACCATTATTATTATCCTCTATGAGGGTATATCCTCCCCACTATACATATAAGACCCTCTCATCTAGTTGGAAGCCTTGATCATTCGGGGCAGTGCACCTAAGCTGTAACACCTGACCCGTTTAGCACAGTTCGAGTGGCTGTTTAGGTCCGGGTAGTTACAAAGTGGTATCTGAGTTGTTCTTGATAGGGATTTAGAAGTAGTGTTTTTCTGGCTACTAATGAGATTTAGGCTTGTCTTTTATTTCTATTTGTTTTACTATTTGGGATATGGTATACAGGAGATAGGTTGTTACTGGAACTGGGTTTCTAGCTTATGCATGGGAACCTGCAGCCCCAGGTATGAGTGATGGACCAAGTTTCCATTTTTGGTAATTGCAGTTCACTTTTTCTCAGACTATAGTTTATATTATTTCAACTTTGTTGGCTCACATGGTGTATGATGTTATTGACTGAGATATGAGACCCTTAACTCGGTGTGGTAATGGAGAATTCGACCTTGGACCAGTATGGTAACGCTTGTTTGTTTGGATTTTGTTAGGCACATTGTAGGGTATTTCAATCTCGTAACATCACGTATTCTTTGTGAAGTGATAATTCCATGTGAATGATATCAATTTCCATGCATTGTGTTCTAAAACTGTTAAAAAGTTGAAATTCTTGATAGAATTTCTTGTTTGATGCAATTTGGATTCCACGCTTTATATATATATTTTTTTTGTAGAATTGCATGAGACAGGGTATTTGGGTCTGGCTCTTGTACAAGAAGGTAGGTACGATCAGTTGAGGTGAATTTGATGTCAGTCTTCAGTTTGAGGCAATGTTGTTTTTTAGGACGAGAATGGTCTGAGATACTTTTTATACTTGGATATGTTAAGGGAAAGTAAGGAGGCCACGAGCCTGGGATGTCGTGGGGAATTGTTGCGGTGGGGGAGAGTAAAGGTAGTAGTTATTCACTTCCTTTTATTTCTTTCCTTATCTATGTTATGTATATATATATATTTATGTATGTGGGATGTCTGATAATTTATTGTATTTAGTGGGCTCCTCCTAGACGACTAAGATAGTGTACCAGACAGGAGATGGTATAGTGCCGCAGGTGCAGGATCAAGTTAAAGATTCGGTGTTGTCAGATCAGGAGATGTAGGTACATGCTCATGGATAGGGTCAAGTTCATGATCCAGTGCAGGATGGACAGCAATCAGGTTTGGCAGTGTTCTGACCATGTCTCGACGAGCAGCTCCGAGCTAGCATTGTACGTGTCTTGCAGGGGGTCGAAAGAGGCGTGCAGGTTACAAATCCATCAATGGAATATCTAACGTAGGAGTTCCAGTTGCATCACATGCCACTTTTTCAGGGTGACTGTGGTCCACAGGTGGATGAAAACAAGATAGAGAGCATGCATATGATCTTGGAGTAGTTCGAGATGCCTTTGGGGTGGAGGTTCAAGTTGGCAACATACATGCTGCGAGGACCGGAAAAGCGTTTGTGGGATGTGTAGGTTCAGGCACATAGGCATGAGGGACTGGCCTAGAAGGACTACGATGACATGTTCATTGAGAAATTTTACCCAAAGACACTGAGGGCTGAGAGAGATCAAGAGTTCTTGAGCCTTCAGCTGGGAGACATGTCCGTCAGGTTATGGTAAGTGATGATAAGGCAAGGGTGAGGCGCTTTGAGGATGGATTGTGACACACCATTTGGGTCCATGTGAATATCATCAAACAAGGTTCTTTTTCCGTGGTGGTGAATTAGGTGCTCATAGCGGGGGGAAACTATAGGGATAGACCCCATGTTGGTCGGGGAACATCTTCAGGTGATGGTTTAAAAAGTAGGAAGTGAGGATAGGATGAGTTCCTATAGGGAAGTCAGGACAAGGACTTAGCTAGACCACCTCATAGAAGTTCTTCAGTGGTTTACATTCAGTTTGGACAACCAGTACATGTTTTGACTCAGTATAATAGTACTCTAAATGAGTATCGGGCATGTGGACATGTTGAGAACATTGAGAGGTTTTACAGGTAGCCTTCTCAGACAGCCGGCAAGCCGGGACCAGGAAAGACTGTGGCATCTAGAGTTGGTTCATGTATTGTACCTAGAGAGGGTAGCTGAGGTTCAGCTGCACGTGGAGGACATGACAGAGATAGTGGGATCTAGCTAAGGGGTCAGTGGCTGGTGGCTGGAGCAGCACCCAGAAAGGAGAGGCATCAGGCTGTTGTACCTTAGGCCAAGTGCACGCCGTGGAGTTACCCGAGGCTGAGCCGACCGGTGATTCGAAGATAGTTAAAGGAACACAACGGGTTTGTCTGTGATTTTTCATGTTTCCTTTTTTTCATGACCTATAGATGCATGTCCATTTTGAGTACACGTGATGCACATGATCTATGTGGAATGACTAGATGCTAGTCAGTGGGATGTGAACCATATAGGATGCATGATATGTTTATATATATGTATGAGATGCGTAGAATCAGGGACATTGAGAATTTGGGTTACTTGGGGTGATGTGGGCATGAGGACAATAAGGATGCAGGTTACTATAGGTGCCTTGGGCGTTGGGGCATCGAAGATGCGGGTTACTTCAGGTGCTAGGAACTAGGTTCGTTTTTTGAGCTACCATGGGATGCAGGACCTTGTAGTGGTGGACACTGCTGTAATATGGGATTGTTTGGGTTTTAGGAGTGACACAGGAACACCAATGAGGCGCAGGGGTGATGATTCATTATGGAAGGACTATGCATCAAGAAAAAAGGTCAGTGACATTTTTTTGTTTTATGTTTTTTCATGTTGAGACTGAGTTGGGCAATTCCTAAGGTGGGGAGCACTTGAGGAATTTAGCCAGAACCATTCAGACTGGGGAGTTCCGGGTTACATTAATCAGGGTGGTATATTTTGTTCCATCTTTAGGTTTCATTTAATATCTTGGGGACAAGCTATATAAATGTTGGGAGATTGTAAGAACTAGTGTTTTTAGAATGTGTCAAAATCTCAAAACTGTTTGAATTTTTGACTTGTTCCTAAAAAAACTGGGAAAACCTGGGATATTCTGGAAATTTCCAGAGTACATGTCGTGTACTCTAAGGTTCATGTTGTGTATGGGTTTGGAAAGTACCAGCTGTTTTCTTACTAAGTACATGTCGTGTGATGACCCTGTATAAATTTCTTTCTACATGGCATGTACTGTTACTCAACACGTCGTGTACCATTGACCATGTGGAGGCCATACATGGTGTGTGGGCATGTCGGATAGGTAGAATCGTTTAACCAAGTACACATTGTGTCCTCCTTGGACATTCCATGTGGTTGAGCTATGTATGATGGATATACATGGTATGTGGGTAAGTTGGTGAGGAAGGGATGAAAAACTAAGTACACACCGTGTACCCCTAGGTACAGGTCGTGTACCCACGTCAATAGGTTCTAGAAACTAAGTCTGTGGAATTTCAGCCACCATATGAATAGTAAAATGATACACACCGTGTACTTAAAGTACACATCGTGTATTTTCCTTTTTTTGCTAAAATGGGGAGTAGCCTCATTTTGAGGCAAAACCCAGACCCTCCGATGCGTTTTAGTGGGGAGAGCCAATCAGACCTTGTTTTTTTCAGATCATCCGTTTGAACTCCATTTTGAACACATTTTAATCTGTTATAACCCCCTCTATATGGTGTTAATTCCCCTTGATTCATTTTTATTAATTTCTTTTCTACAACGAGTAATTGGGGTTTGAGTGGTTTTGATTATTTTATATATATACTACGTTTTAGACCTAATTGGGTGCTGTAATTGGAGGAGTTTCATCGTACGAGTCCAAGGTAGGTGTTTCATACCACTTTTTGTGTTTTCATGGTCATTTGGGTGTTGTGTCCTTTGGCGCGTTTTTCGGTATTTTGAGCGGGGCACATTTTTATTTGATATTGCATTTTACATTATTTATTGACCTATGGGATACCCTTGGGTATGCCTTGTTACCTATGTTTCTTGAGCGGGGCCGAGTGCGTGGTTGTTGCCCATCGGTGAATTTTGGTTGGTGGTGCCAAAATGGTCTTAATTTAATTTTATTGTTCTAAACTATTGATTTTAGTTTATTGAACCTTGATATGATTTGTTATAGGCTCTGAAGACCTCAGTGCTGGTATGGGAAAACACCTTTTTAGTGAAATTCAACTATTTAGATTGTTTAGCAAGTTTATTTGTTCTATTAAAATTGTTATATATGTAATTCTTGAATTGCATATGCTGGATACTTTAGGTTAGGTTGGGCATGGCCTGGACATTATTGAGTGGTGCTGATCAGAGGTTGGGCTTGGACCGGGTACATTGGGTGGTTTTGACCATGTGATGGGGCTTCATGGGTGTTAGTTTTAAGTAGGATGACTGTCAGGTTGGGCATGACCCGGGATACTATGATGGAAAGGCCATCAGTCTGGAGTGGCATGGTTAAAAGAACACGAGGTGTTAGAGGTGTCATGGCTTGGGTACTATTTTGGAGATAACTTCTCACCCGGAACTACGAGTAATGTGCACACAGAGAGACTTTGTGATGAGTTGTTTTAGACCACTCGTGTGGGTAGAGGACCCCGTTAGTTTCATCTTAGGTACATTCCGTTTGGGGGTGCTTTTCATAGGAAGCCACATGGAAGGTTAGGTGCCTTCAGGGGATAGAATTTAGGCTATAGGGTTAGGGTAAGAGGATCACAGTTATTTGAGGGCAGACATTGTTGATCCTCGGGGTACTTTATTTGAGGGTAGACATCATTGTCCCTCCGGTTACGTTATTTGAGGGTAGATACCATTGTCCCTTCGGCTACTTATTTGATGACAGACATCGTTGTTCCTCCGGGTTACTACTATTGGGCATGCCATCGGGACGTTGGTACTTGAGACATGCGGTGTCAAGGGGCACATAGTACCGAGTTACATGACAGAGATTCCGGCATTGGTCGAAGCAGGTGACGCTTCGTGGTGGCTAATGAGCACCAATGGAGTTTGTATTTATTTGTGAAACGTGATGTTTATAGTTTTATTTATAAATCCATGTCTTCTTAAACACTCATATTAAGTATGCACCATTTGGTGGTATCCTACTGAAATTCATCTCACACCCTGCACGGGCCTTTTAGGACGCATGAAGTCTTTATGGATTTACGTGCAGGAACGTAGTCAGCTCCAGGACCTAGGCTGTATTAGTTGTTTCCTGAAGATGGTATGGACCATGAGGTCTTTCTGAGCTGGAGTTAATTATGTTTTGCGTACTTTCCTATATCAGCATGCTTGTTTGTAGCAACATTTGGTTAGCAATTGGAACCCTTTATATTTAGATCTGTGTGACCTCCTTTGGATGCAAGTTTTGTTGTTCAGCAGTAGATACAAGTGATCAGCATGCTGTTGTGTTTATTTTCATTGCAGTTTTTCATATTTATTGCTTCCACTATTTATTGTTATTGAATGTGCTTCTGCTCTGGGGGTCTAGTTCGAGTCTCATGAGTAATTTATTCTGATGCATCTTTATTATTATACTCATACTAGTACCATTATTATTATCCCCCGAGAGGGTATAGCCTCCCCACTCTACCAATAAGACCCTCACTTATAGTCTACTGCCATTGGCATTCGGGGAGATGCGCCTAAGGTAGTAACACCTGACCCATTTAACACATTCGAGTGGCTGTTCGGGTCAGGGTCGTTACACAATAAATTACATGTATAAAAATAAAAAATCGACCAAAAGTAATTTCTCTTACCACATCATGATCCATATTTTATTCATTTGAATCTCCCTCTCAAGATATTAATAAATCAAGTACAAATAAATGGTTTATTTCCCCTATCCCTATTGGCATCAACACAATCTACCTAGATACCATCGGTGAATTGAATTGGGAGTGAGATAAAATCTAAATCCCACCACAAACAGTGTGTATACATATCTAGTAAATGCATATAATATCAATAGTGTGAAGATATAATAAGTAATAATCACTAATGAGAGCTACAAATGTGGTTAGATCTGGTTATTAAGGACACAAATCTGACACTTCCTTCTCTGGCTTTAGTCAGATAATCTCTAAACAAGTAACCATATGGATACATATATATTGTTGGTATAAATAGTGACTTCTTCAACCATATGTATGGATAATATTACTAGACTAGACCCAACGGAATACTCTGGTGTCCATGATCTATATAACGATTATTATAATTTTCAAGGTGCAACGTCCTCGGTATCAAATAGTAGGATAATTCATGCATTGTATCACAAAAATAAGGAAATTTGTACCTAAAACATAGTATTTGGATTCCATTCATGTATCTACTAAAGGTAGGTTCATCATGAAAATATATCATAAGTAGGGTCACAATATCTGGTTTATAACAATAGGGTCCCTAATCCAAGAACATATCAATAGATTCACTATGTATGAATCATAAAAATAGGTATTCCATGCCTGAATCATACCAATTGGGTCGCCAAGCATGTTTCATAACGTTAGGGTCACCATGAAAAAATAATATAAATAGTTTCATCATTCATGTGTCATAATTATAGGGTCTCCATGTCCATACCATTAAAATAGGTACTCAATGCCTTAATATGATCCAACATGTAGTTCATAATTCAATTGTATTTATTATTAACAAGGGTATAAGTATTATCCAAATTAAAACCAGTGACATGCTCGTACCACTCAAATCCATTCAATCCATTTTAGTTTGACAAATTTTGTATTCATTCTACACCACCAAAATTATAGATTTCCATTGATGATATCATACATTATATGTCAAAAAAACTCAATGATAGGTGTTTTTGTTATATATCCATGAAGATAATATTTTCATATAGATAGAAAACCTAAATGGTTGGATCACATTTTGATGGATAACATCTATCATATTTTCAAACCTAATAGATTCATTAGGTTCTATGAAATATAACAAAATTATGATTGATTGAATTTATGGGATACAAATGCTGAATCCAGTGTATGAAACATAATGCATAATAATAAACATCATGACTATGGGGTATAATTACTAGACCACCTACTATAATCCCATGGAAAACACTCATCCCATATAGGCTCCTAACTCATCCCATATCTAAATAGAACAATGGTTGAATGCACTTACAATAGGGTATAAAATCCTTCACCAAAATATAATCAGTGATAGGAAGACAAATAAAGAATGGTGACTATTGTGTAATCTATTTATTGATATATATCCAAGAGTACCAAAGGTGTTTCAAAAAGAGTTTGGATCGATTTATGGATTCAAAATATATATTTAGGCTTCAAGGGAGATTAAATGGTGGAATATTTTGTGAGAGAGGATACGGATAATTGACGGGTAAGAAAAAATAAAAAGGGTTATGTTCCTTTAGAAACATTTCATGAAATTTTTTAATAGTGTGTAAATGATTTAGATGTTGTGAAATTCCTAGGATTTCACTGGTAGGGAATGTTCATTAAACTTTATGAGTTTTCCTCCCATGGATAATAAATATTTGTATTGAATACACACCATGTATTAAAAATACACATCATTTACAAAGACTATAAAGAGCCTTCATCCCTTACTTTTATCATTCCCAAACAAACAAAATAACCTAGGATCATGGCTTCTAGATTTATCCCAAAAATTGAGATGCGAATATGATTTAACCTAATGTTTAATGAATATAAACATGAATAAACATACGGTATATGACATTGTTCCCCCATTAAAGTATCTCATCTCCTAGTTTATCTTTGAAGGGTGGGGAAAATCATCTCTAAATAACTTTGGCCACTGTGCATGTATGTCATCCTATCACTCCAATGTATTGTCTTTTAAATAGGCATGTTTCCATATAACCTATACTGATGGGATATATTGACCTCACATAGACTTCATGTTGCAGTCAACAATGCAAATTGGATACTCATTAAAAGAAGAATATTTATCTAATTCAACATCTTCATGATCAAAAATATGAGATATAATTGAATGATAAAAACAATGTTATGAAACATGAAAGATGTCATGCATGGAACTTTACCATTTAGGTATTTGAAACTAATAATCTACCAGTCTGAATATCTCCATGATATCAAAAGGACTGAAAAATTAGGGGACAAATTCCCTTACCTCTTTATCCATCTATGACCTAGTCTATAGGATACCCGCAAGAAAACATGATACCCAACCTCAAACTCCAATGGTCTTGAATGAGGATTGGTATATTATTTTTATATTCACTGAGTAGTAGACATATACATTCTGATCAATTCTATCTTCTTCAATATTTCTTACATGGGTGGAGGACCTTGTAGCAATACCTCTCTTACCTCAAACTAGAATATGGGTGAACAACATGACATACCATACAAAGCCTCATATATAGCTATCTAAATCATCTCCTGATATATATTATTACAGAATAATTCGACAATAGGGATATTTTTATCCCAAAAACTACTTAAATTAGGGGCTCATACATAGAGTATATCCTCCCGATAGGTAATTCTTCAAATAACACATAAAATGAACAATAACCTCCAACTCAAGATTGTGAATCATGAAATTCCACTCACAAGTACACATCTACCATGAACTACAAAAAATTAATTTATCTTCCAACAACATAACTACTCCCAACCTTATGCACGTGGGATCACAATACTCTCTACAAATTCTTCTCAAATCATGCAGAATCAAAATAATTGTTTATGTAGGCCTTCCTCTCAGCATCTTAAAGGCTATCTCATCTGAATTTGACCTTATAAACATCACACCATTCATATTCAATCCCATAATAGGGGATTATAATAATTATTGGTCACATATGAAGGGAATCTACAAACTAGTTATCCCTAAGGAACTCAATATGTCAATGATGTTCTTGGGCTACACCTAGGTAACTAGACCTCTCATTTTCTCATAAATTTGAGGTAACAGACACTAATTCATCAAATCAATATGATTCATCTTTTTTAACTTTAGCATGTATCATTTTTTAACTATATTGTGGTAAATAATTTTTTTTCCAAGGTAAAGGTTTCTATACCAGAAACTGAAATTGACCCTAATAACTTATTTTTACTTTATAATTTCAATTAACGAATCCAGTTTACTAGATTCAATTCACATAACTGTAAGATTATATTTAATATTAGTCCCACATACACAATGAAAAATTGGGTTTTGGAAGTGAAAAAAATAAAATTTTTGAAATTTTTTTATATCCAATTTCAAAGTGAAATTGATTCTAATTAGATAAATTTTATTTATGTATGTATTATTAGACCATTTATAATTTAAAAAAAATTAAAAATATAATTTAAAATATAAATAAATTTGATTAAAATGAATTGTTTAATTAAAATGCAATATTTTTCACCATTCATCAAAAAATGAATCTTATTACAAAAATACCAAAAATTAATGCAAAGATAATTTTGATATACCAATTTCGAAAATGATGTTTAATTTTTCAAATAAAACTAATAAAAGTTTCTAATTTTAGTTTTAAAATCGGTGAACCATTAAATGGTGACAAAATTACCTTTTAGAAAAAAATATAGCTTTTTGGCTTAAAATTGGATTCATTCCAATATAAGCACATGAACCACAGCCTAGTTGGTAAGGTTTCCATTACTGTATCCATGAGACCCAGGTTCGAATCCTGGTAGAGCCATATTTCCGAGGTACTATAGCAGTACTGTAGTAGGTATTGTATCATGGACTGTAGCAGTACTGTAACAGACTATACATTGTGCGGTAATGTAGTGGAACTGTACAATGTACAAGTACTGTAACAGAACTGTACACTATACAAGTACTGTAGTAGAACTGTACATTGTGCGGGTACTGTAGTTGGTATTGTATCAGTACTGTAGAAGGTACCGTTCGGTACTGTAGCCGCTAGAACTATTCACCTTGGGCCACCAGTTTGGTCATGGAGTTATTAAGGCTTTCAGGCCACCCAGGCCTTCGGGTCAGTAAAGCTTTTTGGCAAACATTAAGGCCTTCTAGCCACCTCAAGGCCTTCAGGCCACATTTAGTTTCCCTGGAAAGACTTTACAAAAAATGAGCATCCCTAGAAGAGGATTCAGAGTAGGTGCACTCATCGGATAAGAGCCAAATGAATTTTTTTTGAATGAGAGGGTATGGTTATGTTATCAGGACCAGCCCGTGCTTGCACAGGAAGCCTAGATAGATGGCTCTGTGAAGGTGGAGAGCTAATATCATGATGCAGATGTTAGGGAGGGGCAGTTCCATGTAGATAGTCTGGTTGAATTCCCTAAGACCTTCTGGTCATGTAATCTTTTAAGCCTATGGTCCATGTAATCTCTGAGCCTACAGGCCTTATAAGGGTTCCCCCTCATCCCATGAAATGGGGTTATCAAAAAATAAATAAAAATGAAGTCCATCAGGACATTCTGGTAATATATAGCCTATATAACATATTGAATGAATTTAGAAACATTTGACTGAATGTATAAAAAAATTATTCATTTTATATCAATAATAGTGATTAATTTTGTTTGTTAATATAAAATTCCATAATGGGGAAAAATATTTTTTTAATAAAAATACATTCTTTATGTCCAATTGGATTTTTTCAGTTTTAATTAATTATTAATAAATTAATACATTTGATAAAAATATTCATATTTTTCTAATTTTGTTTTCTCATTCATTCCCACCATTCCAAATGCTCGGTGATAACTATGACAACTAAAAAAAATTAATTTTGTAGTTTTTAAAGGTCAGTGTTTTGTGTAACATAATCTATTGAACAATGTTTTAGTTTAAAATAATAGGGTTTCATTCATTTTATGATTTCAAATATAATTGAAACATATTCAAAAATTTAATATACAGTAAAATCATGGGGAGTAACATACTACCAAATTTCGATAAATTGTGTCCTCACAATTTAAAATTAAACTTCACAAAATAAAATATTGGTATCCGAGAACTCCTGGCTAGGAAACCCACATTGAGAATCGGGGTAATAAAACATTCCTTTAATAAGAGGGAAAAATGATATGTTTTCTAAAAAAATTGGATTCAGAATGGGATTATATTAATTTGACATCCAAACCAAGACATTGAATATAAATGTATCTATCTTGTTCTGATGGGGAGTGATAGAGGACATGGTCATTAGAAAGATAACCATCACAAAACTATAAATATTCTGATTAGTTAAAAGATCGTAGATTTATTTTTAAGAAAAATAAACGGATAACATTATAATTCCCAAATTATTTTCCTAGTGTTGAGGAATTCTTTTACAATCTATATAATGAAACTGAGAAAATAAACATACTAAATTCTTTTATATTTCAGAGGAATATTCTTGTACTTTGGTTGTGCTTTAATCTATTTTTAGTTTATATATTATTCCGGTAAATAGATACTGAAGATATTTTTTATGGTTGAATCACTTTTAAAAAATCATTAAGTTTAGAGTTCATTATTTTGGCCTATGAACATTTATTGAAACCAAAATGGTTAGAAAATTTTGTCAAAAATTAAGGATATCCCAAGTTAAACATAATCTATTCAATTAGTAGTTAATCATTAGACACAACAAAAATATGTAAATCCAAATCCTAAAATAAAAAATTTAGAAGCAAAGACACTAAATTTCAAAAATAATCTTAACATTATATTTGATAAACAACATAATTTAACTATTATTGTTACATAAAAAATATATGAATACCATGACCACTATAAAAGCTTAATTGAAAACTTTAATGATCCCTAAAAATAAAATATTTTATTTTTCAATAAGTTACTTAAATATTAACTTTTAGTTAATGTATAAAAGATAACAAAAACCAAAAAATCACAAACCACTTTTGTGGCCAATAATAATTTCAAATATACATTACTTTTTCATTATTATCCCTACATCAAAATCATATTTAAGCTTATCTTCTACAAACATGTAGATTCCAAAATATCAACATTCCATTGATTAATTTTTCTTAGAACCATTCGAAAAGTGATTTCAAATCCTTAATAAAGAAGAACTATAATACACTCCTTATATATCCCATGATTCTTGTAAATAAAGCATCATTGATAAAATAATTCATTAGTCCAGATACATAATCACTTTAATCATTATACTTCATTCTTTAACCATTTACTACACTTCATCGTATTATTCATTATTACCTCTTTCATTCGTATGACATTTTTTGTCTTCATCATCAATATTATAACTATTACATGTATAACCTTGTTGAATCACATCATTAGATTTTACCCTGGGACATCAATTTTTAATTCCAAATCATTCCACATTAAAAACATTCAACTAGTGATGATTCTTTAGGGACAACATTGTTATCATCAATTTCATTAAACAGAAATTTTGATTTTTCCTTTTAAATTACATGTTTTAGGTCCTTCTCCACACCCATATCACTTTATTGTTTCACTTAGTAATTTTCTTGGATGTTTATTCACAAATTCTAAACATAAAGGAAACTGAATTTTCTTTCCTCCATAGTCTCCACCAAATAAACTCTTAAAAATCTTTATCCTTTTCTTATTTGGTGGATCAAGAATATCGTTAAGGTGTGTGTGTTTTTAATCATATATACTAATAAATGATTATGAATAATCATAATATCCTTTACTCTAGTCATTATTCCATTTGTTTTTTCATAAAAACATTTTATATAAAATTTAATGTTAACTCTATACCATCTGATTCTCACTATTGACAAATCCCAAAGCACAACTTGATTAACACAAATCATAGTGATAAAGCCTCATATATAAAATATTTAAATCTAGGCATATTCATCTCAATCTATGAGCCCATAGTCTTAAACTAGGTTGTTGATGTTCATTACCATATCTAGAGGATGATATCCCTTACATAGGATCACCCTCAATGTCATCTATAGGTTCATATTACCTAATTAATTATTTCTCAAATATTGTTCCCAAGGATTCTAGTAAAATTTATCTAAGAACAACTATAAATACCCTAACCCTTGTAGCCTAGAGTCAATTCCTTACATCATTGGATCGGTATTTGATAAAATAAATTACATCCTAAATAAGAAAATAGTTTAGTAGTCTTGGTAAACTAGATAGATACATGAAACCCATTTTACATTTGTTAGAGAAAATAAAACATAAAAAGGGAAATTAATTTTTTTTGGTAAAATAATTAAAAATACTTTCATCATAACATGGGGAAAGGATTCAAAATAATGGTATTATCAAATAATCTGTACGGTTTACATACAGATAAATAAATCATAAATATGTAACTCCAATTATGGAAAGATAAATAATAAAAAATATTTCATTTAATAAATAACATGACCATAATATGTCCAGAATTAAAGACAATCAAATAATGACCTATAAATAGTCACATGATCTAGAAAATGTAACCAATGATATTTTACTTATGAAATAATCACTTCTAAATCAATAATTAATCTCGTAATGAGGGAATTCATAATATTGTTCATCTAAAACTCTCCATCAAGTCTTTGAACGTGACACTGTATGTAAATGGGTAAGACATAATCCAATACCCAATCTAGTTTTTCTTATGAGACTTACCAATGCATCGAGGGGCTATAGCGAGCCCCAAAAATCACTTACTATGTTAAATAAATTATTCATATGAAATGGTGGATTCATAACCATTGTATACATTTTATTGAAACTTCCATATAAAATATAAATAACATTCACCATTTAGTAAACATAATTACAAACCTTCCATAGTAATGTGGTGAATGGTATAAAAATAGTACAAACTAAGCATTAAAAAATTAATAAAACATGGAATATGGTATCTTAATGGATCAAAATAAATGAATCACGTGATTAAATTATTTATTTCCTTGTAGATCAAAAAAATATTTTATTTCCATTTAAAAATTCTTGAGGAAAATACCATTTTTCACTTTCAAAATTATTTCTTTTTTAAATATGTTGTGTTGTTAATAAAATCATTTAAAATAACCTTTTAAAAATTTAACGAGTCTTCAAAACATTAATGTTACATGAAATAGATAAATTTTATTCATTAAATATATTTCAAATGCATTATATTATAAAAGTAACTTTAAAATAGGATTTTTATAAAAACAATCCCTTACAAATATCATATCATTGTTGTGAGCATTATTCAAATGAATAAATTATGTGTATTGACTATAAATTAACCTAAAAAGTATTAATATAACATAATATTAACGAAATTTATTTCATAAATAATATTTGGAGTACATAATCAATAAGTTTATGTTTAACCCAATGAATCGAAATTGAGTTAAGAAATAAATTACCACATTATAATTAGTCGAATCATAAGCCCCTTAAAAGTGGTAATTATCTAATTAAATTTTTAATATCTTGAAAATAGAGAGATTCATTCTATGATATATCAATTTTATTAAATAAAAAACACACATGGAAGAAATGCTAAATAATGCATATATCTTGTAGAAGTTAAAGCGAGACAAGAAAACCCTTTACTCACACTTCCCTTTAGTGTAACATTATTTAATATTTCATATAATGTTTTTAATAATGTTATTAATTCATTAATTAACTATAATCATATTTATAATTCATTATAGTATGTTTTTGTAACTTATTATGACTTGTTCATTAGTAATATTTTATTATTTTTATTGTTTCGGGTTCATTTCATTCATGCTTTCATGGTCAGTTCATTTGAATATAAATATGCATTTTCATAAAAAAAATATAAATATAAAAAAAGAATTGAATTAAAATGGTATTAATTATCTTCAAAAATTTTAAATGTTCAAATTTATCATTTTAAATTTTTACATGAGAATGATTCATTTAATAAAACGTTAATGATAAATTTTTAGTTTATTTTGGCAGTTTATTAGAACATCCAGAACTTGTTTTGTTTTATTTAATATTATATCTATATATTATATCTAGAACATGAAATATGTTATAATAAACCTAATAAAATATTATTTAACCAAACTAATATTTTTATAACCAAACTTTAAGGTGGAAATGAATAATAAAAAAACATTATTTACTGTCATGATTAACCAGTATAACATGGACAATAGTTTCATTTTATTGAATTATATGAGGTTAAAAGAGTGGTGGATATAAGATATTAGATTAGAAATATAAAATTACAGTATTTACGAGATTCAATAATTATTATTCCTTACTGGATGAAATATATTAGGATAAATTACAAGAATAAAACAAAATAAGAGAGGTGTTTTTGAGAAAATTACCTCTAGAATATCACCTCCTTGGAGGACCCAATGAAGAACATGGATTTCATATTTAGGAAATACCAATAGAACATGGTTGTGGTGATAGTGATGAGGATTTGTTTTTGAATCTATTTGTGTATCATTGATTATTTTGAGTCGAAATGTAGTGGTAATGGGTAGAATTTATACTTATGGGGAGTTGGTATTAACAGATTAAAGCAACGAATATTTAATATTTAAAGTCATCCAAATTGAGGTAGAATTAATTTAAAATACATTTTATTGAAATAAATATTTTAATGTATTTTTATGTTTGATAATTCCTTGACCAACAATTATATTTTATACTCTTTAGGTAATTTATTTCTTTTATTTTTTAAAATTAATATGTTCCAATTTTTACCTATACTGTAGTAAATAATTTTTTAACTACATTTAATTTTTTATAGATAAATATAAAAATGTCCCTAATACCTATTTTGGTAATTATAATTTTGAATATTTAATAAATATTAAGAGACATAATTTATAAAAATTTAAAAATTAGATTTATAATTTGTCCCAGGGATGCCAGGGGGAAAGTATGTTTTCAATGTGAAAAAAGATAAAAAGTTTCAAAGGATTTTATTTACAATTTCAATGTAAAATAGATTTCAATGACATAAATTGAAAATATTTATATATAATTGAACTATTTATACTTTAAAATTAAGTAAAAATATAATTTAACTATATAAAAACAAAATATGAAAATGTATTTTTCAATTAAAATGCAGTATTTGTCACCATTCATCAAAAAATGAAACCTTTCAAACAAATAACAAAACATCACCCTAAGATAATTTTGATATCAAATTTTCAAAAATAAATTTTATTATTTCACATTAAATTTATAAATGTTTAAAATAATTATTCTAAAATAGGTATTCCATTTAAAGGATGAAAAATTACCTTTTAGAAAAATATAAACTTTCTATGCTTAAAAATGGATTTATTCTTACGTAAATCATATAAACATATTAAATGAATTTGAAAGAATTAATGAATATATGAAATGAAAATTTAATTAATATATCTCCCTAATGTTAATTAATTTAATTTATTACTATAAAATTATGTTATGGGAATAAAAATAGTTCTCTGTATACAAAAACTTTTTTAAGGGTCAATAGAATTTTTTTTGATATCTAATTATTTCTTAATTAATGAATTAATTGTATAAACATAAAAAAATATACTTTAAAAATTTAGTTAATATCATTCATTCCCGCAATTCCAATAGCTAAGTGATTTTTAATTAGATAATATTTATTTTGAAAAATAACATACTGTAAACTTTAGAGGTGTTGCAATTGGACAACCCACTTTCCATTAGAATAGATAATTGTTGTTTTCCTCTAAATACGAATATTTCAAATTCCCAAAAACAAAACTTTTTAATTGTGTAAGGGATTACATATTTAGATAAATTAGGTTATATGGGATATATGAGTTAATTTGTATCTAATAAAAATCATTATTAATAGAATAATTACAAATATTCTACACTAGCCTTGCATTCATTTTCCTGATTAGACTTTTTATCATCCTCAATGTAATTTTCAAATTCATGTTCACACATATAAAGTGAATTATTAATGATATTTAAAACATAATATAAGTAAATATAAACAACATCTAACTCATTTTAAACCATTAAATTTTAATTTTCAGTAGTAGTACATTTTTAAAATGTTTCGAAAATATAATCCTCTTTTTTTAAATCATTTTCAGCAGAATATTCATTCATAACATGTTTTGAAATTTAAAAATGGTGTAATATTTTTCAAAATATACATTAAATTTTTGATTCTTTGTTATAGAAAATTTTTATGTTTTTAGAATTATTATATTCTTCAGTAGAAAAGGTTTCATTTTCAAAATAATTTACATTTTTAAATGAATCTACAATTCAGATATCTTGAATAGAATTAGTGAAAAACTCTCTAGAGAACCATATACACATGTTAACTTTATGTTCATATTGATATTCTACTAGGTGTTTCATTGAATTAAAACTCTTGAAAATAACCATATTACAACCAAAATCAAATGATAATGTTCCTTTATTAACATTAATTGTTGTATTTTCAATTTTGGAGAGTAATATTCCTAAAATTAATTGTGAATGTGAACTAAAACGACCATCTTCTATGTTAATAAGATAATAATTAATAAGGGGAAATAAATAATTAACTCTTACCAACGCATCTTCAATAACACCATATAGATTAGCTAAACTTTTATTAGCTAACTATATGAAAATTTCATATTTATTGAACTCTCTAATCTTTATGGATGAAAAGATATAATAAGGCATCACATTTATAGAGGCTCCTAAATCTACCATCAAATCAATAGACTATTGATCACACATGACAGGAGGGATATTAATTGTACTTGGATCCTTTCATTTAATATGTATAGGGTGTTGGTTTAGGGAAGAAACATTTATTCCCAATTTAACATTCTCACCTCCAGAGAATTTTCTCTTCTGAGCGCACATCTCCTTAACGAATTTTACATAATGAGGGATCTATCTTATAACATATAATAAAGGGATGTTAACCAAGAATTTTATAAAAAAAATTAAATACTTTCTTTTCAATTTTATTTTCAACATTGTACATAATATGAGGTATTACAAAAGAATAAGGCAGTGGCTCCCAATACATCTTATGAACATTATCATATTTTTTCTGACCTTTGCAAGAGCAGATAAATTTATTAAAACACAAAAAAAATCAAGTTGGATTTATTTCATTTTTTTTCTAATGGTATTTGGTCAGCATGTTGTTCATTATTTTCATCATGTGACAATATAGGTTTAATAGGGTCTGAAACTATTTCATCGGGTGGGTTTTCTACATCATCATGAGATTTTCCATTTATTTCATAAGTTATAACTTTTTATTCACATTAGTATTCTATTTTTATAGAATGGGATTATGAATATTAGTACCAATTATAAATACTATTTCACTTACATTTTCTCTTCCTCTTAGATTCACTTTGGATAGTGATGGAAATTTACTACTTATTTGATTCTTAAGTCCACCTATTTCGACAATCATTTGACCCATTTGTGTAACCATGTTTTTTAGAAAGAAAAAAATTAATTATTGTGAAATGTATTTAATCTTTTTTACCATGATTTCATGTTTCAAATCATTTAAATTATTATATTTGTTTAATTTAGTTTTCATGATTCTATAAATTAATAAAATTTCAACCAGACTTATTTCCTTATTGATTATTATTATACATATGATATTGATCAAAACTTTGGGTTTGGAGATTCATGTTCATCTATTCATTAGATCAGAACAGATTGTTACATTATTTTATGTAACCTTGGATGAAATTTTAATTAGATTAAAATGTCTGGGATTGGAAATTTTTATTGGGAAACTAGTTGTTCTTGGTGTTCAAGAATGGTTTTTCATGAAAGATTCCATTATAATTTTTCATTGATTCTTAATACATAGTAAATTGATAATTAAAATTTTTAGTGGCAGAACAAACACCACTGTGTATTTTATTAGGAAAAACTAGTTCTTTTTTGTATTAGGAAGGTTCAATGTTAGTCAAAAATTATTTTATTAAACATGTGAGTTCTCTAAACTAGTTCTCAACTAAAATATTTTCATAATTGGATTTATATTCATTCTTATCCTCGTTATAATGGATTACGTTCCTAGTACCAATTGTTTTGTGATTTTTGAGCCATGTTTGGAATTAAGTTCCAATAAATAAAGGAGTTTTATCATCAAAAGCTCATTCTATAGCAGCATCTATTATACAAATATCTATTATAAATAAACCATCACAAAAAAATTGGATAAGGGGAGGGATATAAATTTATTAATGAGGGAATATTGAGTAAAATTTATTAAAACTCTCTTAATACTCATAGAGAGTCCTTACATGGAGCTTTCTAATGCCACAAATAATCTTTCTCATAAAGGCATTCCTTTAGTCTAGGGACCTTTTTCCAGAAACATTTTCTTAGTTTGACATCAGTTACCTATGGTGGTGAGTTATGAGTAGAAAAATAAATCTTTCACCAATTCATTCAATGAAAATATAAAATCCCTCATCTTTTTTGTCCTAACGTACCCCTTTGGGCTTCATGGTGATACACAACATGTGAAATTCTTAATGGCTTTTGTAAGGAACATCTCTTGGGAGGCTGTGAAATTTTGGCAGATGATGGATTGCTCTAGATCAATGTTTGAATATAACAGTGATCTTAGGATATCATTGACAATTTTATTAGTTCTTTAAATCAATAGTACTGATCTCCTTCAAATTCCTATAATCATATTTGTTTTCTTAGTTTTCAAAATATTATACTTTAAAAGATTTTTTTTTGTGTTTATTTATCTATTGTTTCTGTGTTATCAAAATTTTGAAACTCTACGAAAAGTTTGTTGTTCTATTTTAATAAAATTATATTTCTATGATTGTATTAATTTTCATTTTCATAATATTCATATTTGTTTGAAATGGAACATATTTTTAATATACATAAATTGTCTTACATTTAAATTTCATTAAGCATATTATAAATTTTTTGGAAAACCCATTAGTATCTTCCTTATAAATAGAGGTAATTTATGAATGTATTTTTATACTCTTTTAATCCTAATTTATATTTTTTAAACATAATAATTGTATTAAATACACAACCAAGGTTGTCTTCCAGCTAGACTTCCCTATAAGAGTTATTTTGTCATGAATTATTTTATTTTCAACTTTTCAACTTTTAATTTTTATTATGGGGTTGAAAGTTTTGAAAAAGACTAAAAAAACTAATTATAAGACTCCATATGGAATGTAAAAATAAATTAAATAATTGGTAACAAGAAAAAAAACAAGAAGAAATTTTAATTAACATAAAGTTGAAGCAGTAGCCTAACATACGATTCTTATGTATTAGTCCTTCTTCATCATTTATTAAAAGTTTACAAAACGTTTATTTATTAATTCATGACTGAAATATCAAATATTTCAGTTGACTCGACTTATTAAAATGGGAATATGATCAAGATCTCAAAAGAAAAAATCCTTTTTGAAGGGCTTGGTCACTGCTCTCAATAATCACAGAAAACAAAGACATGGACAACACTCGATATAATCACAATTATTTGATTGAAGATTAAGATATTTAAATGGAATTAATCATATTAAAATTCCAACTAAGATCGATTTAATAATCTTCATTCATAGTTCATCATAATAAAATTTTAAATTTTACATACCCATAATAGAAGAAAAAATGTTTAACAAAATAATAAAAGAATAAAACCCTAATAAGGGATCTCATTTTTGAATTACAATGTTCTAGAGAAAATTAAAATTTTGAAATTAAAAGAAATGTAAACTAAATAATACATAACCATTTTAATCCACTAGATTCAACTACTAGAAATTTAGCCAAACATCTTTATGGTGGAACAACATACATCGATCTTAATCATCACTATCACCCATAGCAGAAATAGCTTCCCAAAATATCTCGTAGTTTTTATCTCATCTTATCTACTTTTCAGGTATCTATATATTTTTTTATTTATTTTGTGATAATCTCTATATGAATCCCAATTTTCCATTCTAGATTCCCATTGATTTAAAAAATAACGTCACCCAAAAATTGACATTATCAACACATGATATGGTGATTGTATAATGAGAGAAATATGTTTCTAGGCCTCTAGTAAATACTACTGATACTTAATAAAACAAATTTTCTATCACCTATAACTCTGGCACTATATAGGTTTCATTTTATGCTCTCGGTAATAGTCAATTTTTTAGTTGTTTTTATAATTTTTATATCCATAAAAATGTTTCCCACAATAATCCTTGAACTATTCCAGTAACAACACCATTCATCTTATATAACTTCTACATTTACAATTCATCTCAAACATCATGACCCTCTGTATGTCTAAACTACACTACCGTCTTCAGTTCCTTATACTAACTGAATGAGAAACTAGTGTGAATTGTCATTCATATTTTTACCAAGTGGTAATAAAATTATCAATATCCATATCCCATAAAAACAAAGCCTCAATCCAATATTTATTTAATAAAAATTGAACTCTTATGTAACCAAAATCACGAATAATCCATGGTGACACCTGATCAGGTCTAGAACATTATCTTTTCAACTAACTTCTCCAGTGAACTATGAAATGGTCAAAAATACCTAGTTATTCATCAAAAAATCTTTTTATTCAACTAATAATTATTTATTTGAGATTAAATCATTATGACACTGAAATTTAAATCCTGAATAAGATTCTTCTTCTTCAAAAGAATCCGAGATTCTAGTGACTTAGCTAGTTCTAGGGTTTAACAAGATTAATGACCTCTACTTTCAAATAGGTATCATTGATGCATCTTCTACCATGGGACTTCAATGGAAAGTCTTGATCTCATATTTACAAATGATGGTGATGACTCCAATTTCTATAGAAGCTTCCTTGATCCCCAGTATGAATAGGTCTATCTCATTTTTAATCGTCTACGTTTACAATTCTAGAAAACCCTATTGTTTGAAATAATGTATGATAATTACCCTACATTGTAATATATTTTATAGGAATATCTTATGTTGGTATCCAAATTATATTGTGTAGTAAAGGACCTCATAAAATTATAATATGCCTCATGGAAAGCTTCTCTTGCATGTTATCTATTTCAAAATTATTTTACACATGTAGATAATTTTTTTATTCTCCACTTCCAAATTTATCATACACACATCCCAATACTATTGTTATGGAATAATCAACAGTATAATTATTGTTATGCATATGAGATTTACTTTACATAACCTATAACTAGATATCTAAATTTCATATGTGGAATTGTGATAGACTAAACATCTTCTATGTGGATTAGCTTCAAAAAACAAATGATTAGTTAGACAAAAAAGTAAAGCAATAATAATTTAATTGTTAACAAAATATAAGTTAAATATATAATTTAATTAATCACAAGGATTAAATTATAAAATTTAATATTTCGATAAAAATTTAATAATGAACTAAAAAAATATTATAATAAAGGAAAAACTCACTCATTATTTTAAACAATAAATTAAAAAATATTAACGATGTAATCAACAATTTAATAAAATAACAAATATTATCCAATTATAAAGTTTTAAAAGTAATAAAAAGGATCCAAATAAAATATTAAATTATCACAACATAAAAAAACAAGGACACAACAAAAAAAATTTAAAAATATGTTTTAAAATTAAATAAAATACTCAACGTTAAAAAAATAAAAAAACATAAATAAAATATTGATCATATAATTAAGTAATTTATTATTTTAATTCTAATTTAAGTATAATTAATAATTATGAAAACAAATAATTATTTTAACAAATGACCTGAAATTAAATTATACATTTTATGTGGAAAACTAATGCCAAGTTAAATCCATATTAGTGTTCACTGAGCAGTTCTATTGAAAGCAACAAAATAACTTCACGAAAAATTTGCATGAAAACCAACCATAGTGAAAATTCATAGATGTAGTGTGAGATTTTCATAATATTTCACTGTGGATCACAACACTATCTTAGGAATTATACTGAATGATATAATATACCATGATGCAAATGTAGTATTTAAAGAAGAAGTCATATTTGGTGTCATGTCAATTAATTAACCAATGTTTTTATATTGTGAAAAGTATATGACTATCATGAGTCCCCCATTGATATTTCACTAGGTCTACTACTTTCTTACCAACCATGATAAATCATAATGATAATTAGTTCCCCCATTTGGTACCACACTATAAAATAACCACTCTAATTCAATGCCACCCTACATTGAGTTCTTCTACACTAATGATACTTCATTCTCATCTTATTAGTGTAGATTGTGTGATGGGTCTTTTCTCATTATTAATATATTATTTTTGAAATATTATATCAGTTATATTGATTAGATATCTTTATAATGGTTGGTTTATTATGTATTTTACTTCATAGAGAGTTAGCCTAATATTTTAGATTTCAAACATATATATTTTCATTTTTAAAATAAGACCCTCAAAAAACTTCTTCACACTAACTAGAAATAATCTTCAATATATAATGATTATTATTAAATTCAATGTGCCTTTATATAAACCTAAAAATTATCAGATTAGTTCCAATTATCTTTATCATAATTTTAATTTTCTTATATATTAATTAATTATTTTTATTTGAGTAATTTCACTACATTGTAATTTGAACTTCAAGTACTCATTATGAACCTCACAAATATTCATCCAAAATTATTTCTTCAAAACCTAGAATCCAATTATGATTTTTAATATTTCAGCTAGTTATTAAATTTTTAAATTAAATATCATATGCCAAATCAATAAAAATCTATAAAAATTCATTATAAAACAATTAATGATGGAACTAGATAAATAATATTGGTACTTTTCATTTTTATCAACACTAAAAACCAACTCCACAATCCATTAATATATTTTTCATTTAATATAAATAAGCATATAGTTAACATAAAATTACTTCATGAATTGAAAATATTTAGTATGATACATTCATAAAAAATACAACTTTAACAAACTTTATTTTAAGGTATACTATTTTTATGTTAAGGGTGTATTTTCATGTTCAGAGGGAATCTGAAATAGTTTTGGTGATTTTTTGGTCGAACCTGAGATAGTTCATCATGTTGGGAATTTTTATGGCATAAATGTATATGTTTTCATAAAAATGTCATGGGGGTCATACTGTAAAACCCTATAGGCCATAAATTTATTTTATTGTGTTAATATATGTCTTTTTTCATAAAATAGTCTATCTGGATTTTTTCAAAAAAAGGTGTATTTTCATTTAATATGGATTATGGGATTTTTATACAATAAATATACTAATTTTAAACTTAAATTCTTTATCTTGTTAGTTTTTATATGATGATTTTTTATAAATCCTCCTCATTCATTGTCTATCCGTTGGCCTGGAACCATAGGCTACACTTGGTTATTTTGGGTGTCTCTGTCTCTTCTGAACAAATTCATTCAGTGCTTGATCTATATGGTAGTTACACAGATTCTCTATCAATGATATACCATTCAAAATCTTTATTTACATTTTTCATTTTAACCACATTGGGTCATTTTTATTGAATTATTTTATCATGTGTCGATTATTATGTGATTATTTTTAGATCCATTATGTTATCTTCTCTCAGAGGCCAACCATCTTGTAGGTTTGGGTGATGTGGTTGTGTTTGTAGATGTACATATAATATAACCTCTTTGATGTTTCTTATTTTTAAGGGAACATGATTTAGAGATATGATAATTTCATTCATGGATTCTAGTCTTGTCTATGATATTTTTTAGTGTCGGTGGTTCCCATTGTGGGTAGTGTTTGACCCATGATTGTGATATGTGGTTCTAAATCAATTATAAATTGGAAGAACGATAACTATCTAGTTTTAAATATAGTTTTTTATAAAATAATTTAGATTATTATTTTTTGTACGTAAATGTATTTTCGATAAAAGATGATTTTTCAGTCATTTTAGTAAAAGTAATTTGTGTTTTTAAATAATTTTGAAATGGATTGAGTAAAGGAATCCCAAATATTTTTTGGAATAAATGATTGGTGAATTGTTTGTGAAATGTGAAACCCTTCAATATGATTCAAAAAATAAAGCACATGGGAGTTGTTTAGTTCTTAGGTTAGAGGTGTCATAGGGCCATCATCCATTTAACTATTGGGTGGTGCACTAATGGGGAATTAATATAATCTTCAGGCTTCTTATTCTAGGGAATTGTTGTTAACATTGTTATGGGGTTCACACATTGGGGTTGTCTTATTATACTTAGGAATATGTTCTAAATAATTGGGAGTACACTAGTCATTGATAATGGTATGAGTAGTTTTCTAGCCTATCCTTTTTTATTCTTTGGCCTATTTACCACTGTGTTTGAATTAATCAATTTTTTCTTGATAAACATTCCTTACTTTCTGGAAAATGGTTTTTTAAAAGTATTCTTTGAATTTATTTTACCTGTATGTTTTAGACTAGCGAAAATAGAGAAATATTTACCATTATTTTCATAAAAACATGTCTTAATGCTATCAGGTCCTGTATCATTCAAAAAATGAATACTAGAATTATTTTACACTAAGATGTGATATGGATCACATTGGATGGATAATACCATTATTTTTTTACCTCACACCCTACACACCCCTTAGGTGGTGTATAAACCTTCTTATGTGTTTTTATGTAGGGAATGACAAGGCATCACAGTGATGCGATGAGGCTTCTATAACCTTGTTTTTAGTAGATGGTGATGAGATGGTGGGACACTTCCAAAAAATAATATGTTTTATTGTCTAATGTTTGGGTTATCCATTGCTATTTTTGGAGCTATTCCTTTTAGATCATAATTTAATTTTTATTTGGATCACTATCGTAATTTTCATTTAGTTATGGAATATATTTCTTCTATTATTTATTCATTTATTCTTTCTATTGTGTATATATATTTCAAGAATCTTGTTCATTTTCTGAGAAAACATTCCCTATGCTTTTTTTGATGCCTAGTTGCTGGTCTCTAACTCGTGGGATCAGGAATGCCCTTCATCAAAGTGAAAAATCAGGTTGGGAGCCTATATTTTGGGGAAACCTAGGTCAGATGATTACAAATTTGTATTAGAGGTTGATTTATCATCAAGATTCATATACATGGGACTTTATATGTAGGTTTTGATGAGTTCCTAGGTAGTTATTGTCATAACGAGACTCATGTTCCCTTAGAATGTCGGGATGACTGTCTCCAATGTTGATTTCTTGATCTTTCTATTAGTATTTTCTTATATATTTAGGTTTGAATTGAGATTATCATATTCCCTGAACATTTTATCTATTTCCATGTGATGTGATATACCTCTAATATGTCTCCCAAAGGTAACATGAGAGAGTGAAACTAATGCTTCTTGAGATATTGTTACTTTGGATCAGAGTTATGTATAGGCTATCATGTGGTAAGTTCATTTCATAGACCAAAATGTACCTTGAGTTTAGAACTAAGTTTATTAGGAAGATTCAAGTGTTTGAGGAGATACACAGAAATATTATGAGTCCCTATGTAAGAAACCATAGTCCTTTATGGGTACAAATGATCACCCAAGTGGTGGAGTACTAGCATGATATGATTGATCTGGTCTTCTTCTTTATAGATTCACGTATGGATATAATTGTGATGTTTTAAAAATTTATTCATGAGGGTCCCAAAAATTATTTTGGGTTCCTATAGTATAAGATAATATGCATGTGGGGTTACATTTTAAGTGTTTTAAGACCCCCTTATTTCAGAAATTCTTTCTAGAGTCACTAATGATGGAAAAGTATCTGAATATACTCCCTTTTAATAAGGAATATAATTTGGTGTAAGATTACAACAATAATTTTACAATGATGGTTCATTTTTTCTTGGATGTATAAAATAATGATCAGATAAAATCCATGAATTACATATAGTATTTGTGTTCGGATTGGAGATCATGGATATTTCTTCTGAATATTTACACCAATGTAGAGATAGTATATACATCTATGATGGAAAAATGGACAATGTAGCACCCCATGATTTTACAGCAAGACCATTATAAAATTTAAATTCTTTAAAATCATAGGTTTCAAACAACACCATAATTAAATTAATAGTGATAAATAATTAATTATCATTATTTGAAAATGACCTTTATAACCTGGAGGTAAAATTTGTTAAAATGAATATTATTATGAAATGTATATAATATATTAAATGATTTTATAAGAATGAATTAAATTTTTCATATTAAATTCTATATTTTTCTAAAATCATTTTTATCACCTTATAACGGAGAACATGTTTTGGACACATTTTTACTACTTCTGTGGATTTAATTTCTAAAAATAGTCATACACAATTGTGATTAGTAAGATATTTTGAGTTTCATATGATTAATGTTTTATAATAGTAACTTGACGATAGGGAATAGTAATGTTACAATTATGAATAGTAATATGACCCTTATGAGTAGTAAATCATCCAAATGAATTGTAACCTCACCCATGAATATATAAATAAAATTTAAGCATCTTATAAATTAAGGTATGATATAATTATAGAACAATATTATTAAATTAATATTTAAAAAATTAATAATTTCGTGTTGGTATTTTTGTAAGGCATAAATATTTAATTGTACTTTTATAAGTAATAATATAATTTAAATGAAAATAAATTTTAATAATCTTTACTCAAAAATAAATATTTTTTTACCATGTGATTTTATTATAATTTAATAAGACCTTAGTTATTTTATAGGAGTGTTATAAAATTTGGTGTAATTTTAAAAACATTATTTTTCGAGTAAATGATTCATATAAATAAAAATTAAAATTTTCATATTTATAGAATTATTTTGTTAAAATGGAGTGAATATTTTAATTCTACATGTCGAAAAATGGTTACTGTGAATTTTTTATTTTTTCTATAATACATGAATTTTATGTGAATATTAAAATACAATAATTTCGAATAAAGGGAAAATACAAGAATTATGGAGACATAGATGATGTATGAAAGAGGTAAAAAAACTTTGGGAGGAAAGAAGATTTAATTATTACTCTATTTTGAAACAATTATCAACATTATTTCCTATCTTGAGAAAAATAATAAAATAATGAATAAAATAATGAGAAATCTCCCCTCTCCTCCACTATACGATATCACCCCTCATCTCATCTTCTCCTCACACATATAAACCATTAATCATGTCAAACTTCATCCCCAATACTCTTCCCAAGTCTCCCCACCACATCCAAGAGCTCTTGGTCTTTCCCAAATATCAAAAACCCCTTCCCCTACGGATGTTCTCAAGGAGGATACTACAAGAGGTAAACCCACTTCCTTTTCTTTTAATATCAATATATTTTATTTTATTTACTTATACTTCCATATACTCATGTATAAAAATGATAATAATAACTCTAATATCATTTATATACATTAATTATATCATTTAAATGGAATAGACTTACTCAAACTCCTTTCTCTCTCTCTTTTGTTTTAAAATTTAATCATCTTCCGGGAGGTGGCAATTTACAAACATCGTGGAAAATAGATTTTTGTTCATCAATTTATTTTTAAAGGATGGTAATGAAACATTTATTTTCGATAAAATAGAATAAAAAATATCTATTAAAACCATTCTTATTTTTCGGAATTATATTATTTACGTAATACTAAATGATAAAAAAAGTTTATTATGATCAATAACTGTTGTAATAATGAAAATGGTAATAATTAAGGTATTAACTAATGATTAATTCTCATTATATATAAACACATTATATATATAAAAATTTACACTAATTTATGTTCATTAATATCATATAAATTCAACTCTGTAGAATTATACCCATTGGACAAGAACATCCAAACTCAAATACAAGTATACTGATCGCAGAAACAAATGAAATAAACGCTCCTTAGCACTAAAATTGTATTTTATAACACATAAAAAGGACATTAAAGAACATAATAAAATTCAAATAAATCAAATAAATTAATATGAGGTTATTAATTAATTAATTAATGGAATTAAATTTATTATATAGGATGTTAAGGTGAAGTTCTGAACACATTCAGACATAAGGTTTGAGTTTTCTCAACTCACTGTCATTTCTATTAGATATTCCTTACTTGCAATTAATTCATGTGTTTAGTGTATGTATACTTAAATTTGATGTATCATATCATGAAACTATTTATTTTCATATTATTCAGTGTATAATTTTATGATTATAAATTTTGG